>OY751437.1:15359778-15979415 GCA_963565745.1 Phengaris arion
ATCAGCCAATATTCAGCTCTTGGGACAACTGTCGCCTTTAATATTGCTGATATAAGGCTGATATACAGCAAATGCCATAGTTATTCAGGTAACAACTGTTTAATTTGTGCCCAAATCATAGTTATATGAGCTGTTACAGCGCCTCTACAGGTCTTATTCAGCTAGCTAGTACCCCTTTGGATTCCATTGTGGACAGTAATACAGCTAATATACAGCACTTTTGTGCTACTGGGGGTTAATCTCAGGTTTTACCTTTACATGAATTCTAGTTATGTTCTTTACATAAATTCTTAAGTCCCAAGAAACACAATTGGATTCTTCCATTGATACGCACCTTAAAAATCTAATCTATTCTTGATTCTATTCTTGAAATAATGGCTTTACAGCTGCAGTCTAATTCAATTTCATTGCGACAAGTGCGGAGACTAAAGGTGTCAAGAGACACCATTTCAACTGTGACTCCCAGAAGGTTCTCAACTTCCAGCTTATCGCTGAATAGAGCTAACTGCCAGCTATAAGATTTTATTGGAAAACAACTCAACCGAAATATTTAATCTGAGTCAGCGAAACTCATTGGAACTTGTTTAGGCACTTGCCTGATCTTTAAAACCTTTGTCGGTAAGTAGAGACGCGTTGACGTTTGGATGTCATTTTACCCTGAGTATCAATTATGAAAATTCGATGATTCTAGATTTACCTGTATTTGTTGCGAGTTGATGCCCGGGTGCAGTGCAATATTGCCGGGCATGAGCAACGGGCCTTGCGCATTGTACAGCTGCTGGAGGTACGTGCTGTTCTGTAGCGGCTGCTGGATGACTTGCACTCGACTGTGACCCCACTCCGCGCTGGATAAAATAGGAGTTATAATTGAAGTATTAAACGACCAAGAGGGTACAGTACAACCTAATTTCTTAATGTTCCTCGGCAATTATCTTATTTGTATGACAGTGACAGACGATTTATGGCAGTCCGAAGTTCCGAAAGTCGTTAAAAATTTTGTATTACTGTAAGTTATTAATAACACTTGTTTGAAAGGTTAGTAAAATTCGTCCAGTACCAACGTTTGAACAGTAAATTGATTTACACAAGACAAAAAACTCAAATTCAAAAACTTTTATTTCCATAAAGGTTATTAAATTACACTTATAGAATTGTCCTACATGATGTCTACTACCGGTTCCGAAACCCATGGGGAAGAACCGGCGCGCGACGTAAGAAACTCGCGCGGTTCCACCTTTTTATAAAAATATGGAAAAATAGTTATTTTCATTGTGTCAAGTCCTTTCAAACAAGTAATGTAGTATGTAGTAACTTATTATAAGACAAAAGTCGAGATACATAATATGAATATAAAATGATTCATCAAAAAAACCGATGTCTGATGAGAACCGATGACCAAAAACTATAAAATAGAACAGAAAACAAAAAGTCACCTTATTTGCTGCGGATGCTGCGTGTTTGGCGGTAAGCTTTGTAGAGGTGGCATTGTTGTTTGTTGCTGAATGCTGCCTGTTGCTTGTTGCTGCTGAACCTAAAACAATTCTCTCATTAACCTTATGTTCTAATACTATAAGCAAAATATTACGACTTACAACCTTAGCGCGTTGTATGTTGTAAGTTGTAAATCTACACAAAATTCAAGTTCCCTTCGTTTTAAGTTCAATTAAACGAGATCTAATATAATAATAGTATTGTAATTGAACAAGGGCTAATATTTCGCAGACAATAGTATTCTGTGTTCGTGTAACATGATTTATTAGATTTAGAATGGACAAAGAAATAATTGCCTACTTTGTGTTCCTATACAATAAGGGCAAAAGGACAGTGTACCCAAGTTATAAGAAACAAGAACAAAGATTGGCAACAACGAACGGAATATGGTTAACAAGACTCCTTGAACTAAAATGGTTAATAATAATAGCTATGTGGTCGAAATTCGGCCATAATACATATTTCATATAATTTTTAAGCTTGAACTTAACAAGGGTTCTTTTGCCTCTTAGATAGAATTTTTTTTTTTTGTAATTTGAATGACAGATTGACAAACTATATATATAACTATATATAGTATATATCGAACACACGATGTTGGATGTTATGTTAATAGATAATCTGAGGTATAAGTTTTTTTTAGTAAAGTATTGTTGTGATTTTGAAAAATTTCATGTATTTCTAAGCATTTTTTTTCATATAAGCTTTTTACACACCTTACTCCACATAAACTGTAGGTACTGAAGAAATTTTTCTTTCACGTATAAATGTAATAATTAAAGCGGCTACAATTGAACTTAATAACTTAAATATCCAATGCATATTGTGTCGGTTGAAAGTTAAAAACGTAGAAAACTCAACACAAATCGCTTCTATTATGCCATAAATCATAACAACAAATTTTCATTAACATGCAGATACGCCGACAGTCCCTTTACATTAATACGCTTAGGCCGCGAAAAGACAACGTATCACGAATATGTTACTATTCATTACCTACATTAAATTATTGATTCGTAAACATCTCAGATTCTCGGCATACACAAAAAGAAAGCAAAAAAACGCTTAGAGGAAGCGAGTTATATTAATACCGTTTTTGTACAAATAGAAAGAGAGGGAAATAACGAGCGCCCTTTCTTTTTTATTACGAAAACACAGCTGCCGCGGCCGGCCAGTATTTTACACATCAATGGTGGGTGCTGCTGTGTAATTGTTGTTGGAGTTTTGGTGTGGTTTAATGGCGGCTCGCTCGTTGCTTGTAAATAATTTCTCAATAAACGAGATTATCGTGAGAATAATTTCACAGAAATTGAATGACACTAGAGACGGTTTCATAAATAATTTGTTGTGCAAACAAAATTTGTGAGCTGCACGACGAATGGTAACAACGCTGAATAATAAACGAGACAGCGCTTATTGATACACGACCGAACTGCATTTCGTGTCCATGTTGGGGGCTGTTAGTAATATCAATTTATAATGATCCCAGCTATGTGTGTCGTATATAGCGGCCATTTTGAATTAGCCCCCACTAAAGGACATAGAACAACTTAACAATTCAACGCAGAGTTGATTCTAAACATACTGAAATTTGAACCTTACATTGAGAATAATAGAGCATAATATTGAAAAGTTTATGAAAATGTTAATCGTATCGAGCCGAAAGCTGGAGCATTTGGATGGTTCATGCGGAGTACCTACCTGGAATTTTTGTTCGCCGTAAAGATTGATGGTTTAATTATATTCCAGACTCGTGAATGGTTTAGACATGTTCTGTTTGCCTATATTCAGTTAACACGTATACCAAATATTTTTTTTATTTCTTTATTATTAGAAAAATGTGTGGTTAAATTGATATGCTACCGTAATTTATAAAACAAGAAACAAGTTGTTACTCCCATTTTCATAGAATCTGAATTTATAACTCGACTGGTAAAGCAGAAAGTGTTAATTTTGTTTTTGTTAAATATGGATTCTATGCTGAGGCCGACTGCCAAAAATATTATGATTAACCTACAATCTGGAAAGTTTAATCATCAATTATAAATACATATAACGGGTGGGTACAACGGGTATAGTGGGTGAACCATGGAAGGCCACGCTCCTTTGAAGGCCAACTATTAAAAAGTCTTAGTTATTGACACGTAAGGACATATTCCATCTTTTACATACTAATATCCATGAAACTCAAGGCCACAGACGCGGCGCCGAGTCGCTCGCGCCGCTACTTTGGCAGTGCGATCCCACGTATCGTAGACTTTGGTTACAATTGTTGTTCGCGCGCTCAACAAATCGTTAGTTTTTAGTTAAATAACCTATTATTTTCTAATATTTTTAAATTGTCATATAAGAGATTTTTTATGGTACTAAAGAAAAAAATTATATTTATTCTTCAATTTGTATTAAAATATTGCTAGTGTTCGTAGGGAATCCGGTAGTACCTTATAAGGCCAATGAAAAATTTGACGGTTAACCTACATGGGACTTACAAGGAATATAATATATAAATCATGAACATGTAAACACTTAATTTTAAACGTTAAAGTTTAATAATATTTTATATTAATATTTGTATGTTTTATAAGATTTAGGGTAGGTTTGGGTTAGCTTGGGAACAAAGGACGGACCCCTCAGTGCGGCCATTTTAGGGGATAAAAGTTTTTCATTTCATTACAAAACGCATTAGCAAGTTATTTGATATCAAAATAATACTCTATACTACTATTTTTAAATAATTTCCATTCATATAATATTATTAGTTATACGATGGTGTTCAAGTAATGTTCGTTGAGTTTTTTATACATGATAAAAATATATTAAGCGTTTAATGTTTCGTTTAAATGAAAGAGCATATTATGCAGATACATTAAAAGTGGATATATTAATTGTTACAACTCTATTTTAAGTTGAACGACTGATCTATAATAGTGACCTTGTTTGGAGCCCTATTCCTTGCAAATCCATTTGGAAGAGCTTAATAAAACTTAAGTTTAATAAATAAAGTTTAAAGCAGGATTAAAAAAAATATGGTATACAATGAAACAAAGTATTACTTTATTATTTATTTTTTTCATTTGTCCAGTAAATAAACGAATAAAAATCGTTTACTTATTAAAGTGGCCATCCACGGTCCATCCACCTATTATCTGCCTGCCTGGGGTCTGCCCTAGTAATAACTAGGGCATACAGAAAACTATAGTTTAGATTAATTAAATCTAATAGTTTGGGTGTAAATGAATATCTTCTTACTAAATCTCTAGTTATTATTCAGCATTGTAAAATATAGCCTACTACAGTAAACATAAAGTACGTTTTACAGTACCTAATACGGGCGTGAAGTAACGACTAACCATGTCTTATGTTCGCCCGCCAATTTTACATTACCGGTAAATAAACAGTAGGTACCTGGGAGACCAGGCTTTGCTCGGAGTTCTAGTACGTAGTACAGAAAAAACTTGTATCGTTGTATCAGGGTTATTTTATATTTTTTTGCAGAACTTATTTCTAAATTAGTTCTTAAAGACCTTGTTGTGTTTTATGATATTTAAAAAACTGCCATTCGGAATGTCGAAATTGTTGACATGTTGCACGATTAAAGAAAAAACATACGATACCTAAAATGGTCGGTTTCGCAGGGATAAGAGCGAGCGAGATCGATTTCTCTCCCCCAAAACCCTGCATACTAAATTTCACGGAAGCCGTTTCCGAGAATTTGATTATACTATACAATATATACTCGTATGAACTGCTCGTTTAAAATATAATAATATTAAGTAGGTATACACTTTCCCCCTCTTGTCCTTACGTTAGAGATTGCATTTATTTTGCCGGTCAGTGACACTAAACTTCCTGCCGCACTTGTCTTGCGTGTAACTTGATGACTATAAAAATGTTTTTACGGTACGTTGCCATACTGTCCGGCAGTATGGAAACGTACCGTAAAAACATTTTTAGATTCATTTTGTAGTTCTGACTATATCGACGTTTGAAGGGCAAAAATATTCAAGCTACAAAAATGCCGAAAATGAGTTATAAATTATATTATACTAGATGTTGCCTGCGACTTCGTGCGCACGAAAGGAAATCCCGCGAAAACCGTGCATTTTACCGGAACAAAAAGTAGCCTATGTCCTTAGTCACCCGTGGTCTGCTCTATATCTTTGCCAAATCGTTCCAGTAGCTTCCGAGCCTATTCAGTGCAAACAAACATACAAACAATCTTTTTCTCTTTATAATATTAGTATAGACTTAATATTAGTATAGATTAACTTAATAGGCTGTTTTTTTAATTGCATAAATGAATGTGAAAATGAAACCGTGCCTGTTTCACAATCTACTGATAAGTGTCAGACTGCTTAGTTGCATGTTCTGTCTCTGTCGTTCAGTGTAAAGTGAGCAAAATTATCGCTGCTCGTCGACAAAACATCCGAATAAGCTATCCGACAATTGTGAAACAGGCCCTAAAATATGAGTAAGTTCTCAGAAGAAACAGTTATTAAAAATCAACATTTTCAAATCAGAATTTCGTAAGTCCAAAGCAAACGCTCCATGCAAAAGTCGCCGACCTTATGACGTCACGCGTTCCTAAGACTATAAATTTGCTAATATATCCGAAATGTGTGCGTTTAAGTTCATACTTACTATAAATAATGTCTTTTGTATTTAATATAAGTAAACTAATAATTTAGATTTGTATAATAATTATGTAAAAAAACCATCTGTTTTGCAATTTTGAAATGCACCCAATTACAAGACTACTCATAAATTTTTATATATTTTTTGAATTCGAAATGCATGTTGCACCTCGCTGCACAGTGCATGTGCAGTTTATGACTGATGTCATATGAAACTTGTATCTTTTTTTGCAGTGTAGAAAATAAACCTATATTAATTATTTAACCTGCCAGCAAAATTTATCAACTTTTACTAGACTTCTCACAAATATATAATAGGTTGGGGAAAAAGAAATCCATTATTTTTTCGGTAGATGGCAGTAGTGAACGATATCTCGTAAAGTATCGATCAAACAATTTCAAATTTATGCTCGTTGTCAAGGTGGCATACTTATATTCATACATAAAAAATATGTTGTTGTTTTTTGTTTTGTCCATTCAGTTGTGGGATTCGTCGATTCCGTTCAGGTATTTTTGTTGTTAAAGATGCACCTCGCACAGCACAGCTGTCCCGTCGTCGAAAATGTCGATAAAATCACAGGAATAATCTAAGTTGACCGGCATGTTAGTAGTCGTAGCATCGCCCAGGAGCTAAAGGTCGACCATAAAACAGTTTTAAGCCATTTGCGCAAAGTTGGATTCAAAAAGATGCTCGATGTTTGGGTGCGACACCAATTCAAACCAAAACACATCGGATCGAATTTCCATGTGCGAAGCCTTGGCCAAACGGAATGAAATCGAACCATATCTTTAACCGATGATGACTGGGGATGAGAAATGGGTCACATACGACAATATTGTGCGAAAACGATCGTGGTCAAAGCGCGATGAAGCAGCTCAAACGGTGGCCAAACGAGGACTAACAAACGGCCAGGAAGGTGTATTTGGTGGGACTGGAAAGGAATAATTTATTATGAGTTGCTTCCGTATGGCCATCCATGAAATTCAGATCTCTACTGTCAACAACCGGACCGTTTGAATCTAGCGATTGATCAGAAACAGCCAGAATTGGCCAACAGAAGAGATGTTGTGTTCCATCAGGACAACGCCAGGCCATACACGTCTGTAGTGACTCGCCAGAAACTCTTGGAGCTTGGTTGGGAAATTTTGATGCGTCCACCATATAATAATAATAATATAATAGCTCCCCACACCGATTTCGGTGACGGTGGCCTGTTTCATTGAAACCAGGCCAGCTACGCAGGAGTTATGTTATAGTGCCCAAGTGTGTGCGCAGTACACAAGAGCACTCTCTCCTCCTTTACTCTCGTAACCCAGTGGGACGGATAACCGACACGACTGGCGAGAGATTAGGCGCAGGTCCGACTTTTTACATGCCCATCCGACGCATGGATCATCTTTCTTGTCAGACAATCAGGTGATCAGCCTGAATAATTGTCCTAACCAAACTTGGAAACAACATTTTTTTGTTCCAATGCGGGAATCGAACCCACGACCTCCGAGTCGAGAGCCAAGCTCTAACCACTAGACAACGGAGGATGTTATAATCCACCATATAGTCCGGACCTGGCACCAAGCGATTACCACCTTTTACTCGCATTGCAAAACTTCCTGTGTGATAAGAAATTGGAATCAAGAGAAGATTGTGAAAATCGATTATTAGAGTTTTTCGCCAATAAGGACCAAAAATTATATGAGAGAGGCATTATGAAGTTACCTTTAAAATTACAAAAAACTATCCAACGAAACGGTGCATATTTGACCTAAATCGGACAATCCTAAGCATGTTACATAAAGTCTTGAATTTCGCGCATAAATAATGGATTTCTTTTTCTCCAACCAATATATCTAATTAAAATAGTCTTATTTTAAATAAATGCATAAACTATTCGATAATTAAATATTTCCTTATATTACGAACGCGAAAGTTTGTTTGTTTGGTAGTATGTTTGTTACTCTTTCATGTAAAACTACTGAACAGATTTTGATGGGTATGGTAGTAGTTTAGACTCTTAGACTTTATTCGCAGCAAAATGTACGGTTACCGCGAGATTTCTTTTTGCGAGTACGAAGGCGAGGGTAGCATGTATTAGTTAATTAAACCCAGACAACCAGATAAACAAAGACTGTTTTCCCATCCACACTATTAAAGATATACATATATATAATATATTGCTGATATGATGATAATAGCTCACCTGATGCTGTGTCATACTGCTGGGCATGGAGGTGACCACGGTGACAGTCTGGTGATGTTGTTGCTGCGATGCCTCGTGTTGCGCCATGTTCATTTGTTGCTGTACCACTTGGCCTTGTCCGTCAACTATCTGGCATCAAGTCAAAATATGTGCTAACAAATTTGTATTTTTTATTATTATTAAATACCAACATGTTTGATGAAATGGACCAGGAAACAAGCAGACGGATCGTCTAATGGTACGCCATTATTGACGCCCGCAACACCAAAGGAGTTAAAAGTGCGTTCACGGTCCTTAAAATCCGCAATCCCTCCTGGGATTCCGGTAATCACACTCACTCGACGAAACGTTATTTCACGCGGGTTTTCTGTGAGGCCGTAGTATTTACCCGGTCGAATAGGCCTGCCATTTGTGCCTAGCATACAAACTAGACAGAGAAGAGATCAGCTTCAATTGAGGAGAAAAGAGACAGTGTGTACTCACACAACATAATTCGGAATTCAGATTGAAAGTCGAATCGAGATGTCTCGCAAGAAGCCGTCTTTCTCGTAAGAAATCTGAGAGGTTTCAAACAGTCATTTTACCAAAAATTAAAGCATCAAAAATCTGTTTTTGTGTACCTCTTAACTTTATAAATATCTTGTCTAATAATATAAAAATAATATAAAGTATATTTAATTTTTTGTCAACCCTTAGAGAGTTTTCACACTGCGCGGACGATATCGCATGTCGCGATAAGTTACTAAGGTTTTTACACTCGCTCTTATGTCTTTAACATCAGTGCGTTTTTCCAATATCCAGACCGTTATTGCATGTCGCACCGATAAAAACAAAGACTTAATGATTAATGTTAAAAAAGATAATGATTAAGTACTTTTATAATTTATCGGTACAACATGCAAAATAGCACCGTGCAATGTGAAAACGCTCTAAGCCATAAATATAATTGCGAAATAAGGTGGGCAAATAAACTTTTCAATGCTGTAATATATTTTTAAATACGCAAAAATATACTTTTTACATAATTAATTTTTACCTGCCTTTTACCAATAAACCTATTTACATATTATTATACGCCTTACGTTTAATAATATAAGCAGTTGTAATTATATACTTTCTCCCTAAAATGTCTATGTTAATGGGTTTTGATGTCAACAATCTATTTTTGATATATGCATAATAGAATTTTATTTCATAATAAAATGTTTGTTATGTTTGAGAATGGCATATTTTATTTATGTACTTGTAAAAAAGTAATTCAAAAAATATAAAAATTATGGGAAAAATTATAAAAGCTTTATTTCTACTTACTTGCTGCTGTTTAAGCTCTCCACTCATGCCAGGCTTCTGATTCTTGTCAAAAATAAGGTTCACGTTGTTTTGAGGTGACGCCAGAAAACTTAGATTTATTTCTCCAATCCCAGGTACATTAAATTGTTGTGTGTGCACAGGTTGATTGTTGCTGACAACCTAAAAACCAGAAGTATTCTTTATTTATATCCTATTAACATTAGAAGAAAACATTCATAGATAATTGAAATTACCTGTAAAAATTTCTGCTGTTGTATGTCTTGGTGTTGTGGCAACTGCTGAATATCAGACTTTTGCTGTTGAGTTTGCTGTTGTTGCTGCTGTTGCTGCTGCTGTTGTTGTTGCTGCTGCTGTTGTTGCTGTTGCTGCTGTTGTTGTTGATGCTGATGATGTTGCTGATGCTGCTGTTGTTGTTGCTGCTGGAATTGCTTCTGCAGCTGATGTTGTTTTTGCAAATATAATAAGTTAATTTATTTTTATAATATTAACTTACCATTTTCTTGTATTATAAAATTTTTAATTGTTTATTAATATTTACCAATTCTTGCTGATTTTTTAAATGTTGTTGAATTGCTTGACGCTGCAAAGCTTGTTGTTGCAGCTGTTGCAATTGCTGATGTTGCAATTGTTGTAACTGCTGCTGCTGTTGTTGCTGTAACTGTTGCTGTTGTTGTTGTATTATCTGCTGCTGTATCTAAATAATTAAAAAGTATTAAATATTACAATTGCTGATACATAAATATAGTGATACAGGATAGGATTAATTTTTGTTGGAAAATTATTATTAGTGAAATAATAATATTATAATTATCATTAATTAATTATTTACATTACAAACAATAGAAATATTCATCACCTTGTGTAAAACATATAAGTTGTTTTTAACTCAGTAATAGGCTAGATGATTATTATTTTTTTTATTAAATAAATGAATATTACTCTTTAATATGAGTAACTTCTCAGAAGAAACTGTATATCATTTGTATACAAAAAGTCTCGTAAAAATTCTCCATACTAAAGTTGTACCTAGCTGTGGCGTCACGCCTAGGTAGAAGTGTATGAAGTATACGGCCGCAGGAACATATTTGTAAATATCTCCGATATTTGTGTGTTTAAGTTCATACTTACCATTACAAATGTTTGAGTATATGATGTAAGTAAACTAATGATGTAGGAAGGTTTTGTTTACTAATTTAGCAAAAAAATTAAACTTTTTTGTACTTTTTAGATGTATCTAATTACTAAAACTACACATAAAATATATTTTTTTTACATTTACCAAGTAGAAATGCCTCAATATATCTGAGTATATTAATGAAAGTAAATAGTTTGCTATTATTTGCTAAGGCTTTAATTTGTTTAAAGTATTTAAGATTTTAATAATTTATGTTACCTTTAAAAATTTATTACATTAAATATGGTTTTCATGAATACTATATTAGATGTTTTACTAATACAAAAATTATGTTTTACCTGCAATTTGTCATCTTCATCTTTTTGATTTCTGAATCTGTACTCTTCAGTCTGGGGATGTGTGTCTGGTTCAGTTTTAGGTTGCTTTAACTCCGGCCTACGGAAAGTTGTATTTTGTTTGTCTAGTGCCAGCAATGTGTTGGCTGCTTCGTATTTGTCCTCAAAAGTTATTCCTGCTTTTTCAGCAAGTGTTTCTAAGTACTGTAACGGCCTCTTAGAAGACTTGGCTGGCGCTTTACTTTTGTCTATAGGAGCATTTCCCGGTGACTGTTTTGGAACAGTCCGAGTTATTGTGATGCTATTCTTATTACAATCATCCTTTTTTTCATTCTTTGTTTCTAATGTAAAATAATTTTTTGAATAATTATTATCTTTATCTTTCTCTCCGTTTTCTATTAAAGTTATTGTAGTTGAATTGGTGACTTTTAATGTCTTATCTTTGTTGTCTTCTTTTGACTGCACAGGCGAAGCCAAACCATGTGGTGGAGACAAAAGTTGATTAGAAACATGCTGCGTTACAGAATGATTGCTATTCTGCACATCTGAACCATGCAACTGTTTCTCAGTTGGTTTAGCCAAGGGTTGCTGCAGTTGTTGTTGTTGAAATCCAGGACTTTGAGGTTGATCCTTGTCTTGTTCTTTGTTTTTCTGTATATTGTCTAATATTTCAGATCTGAAAAAATTTTAACATTTTTTAATGTTTTTAATTAATATTTCCTGGGAGGATTGTCATCGGACAACCTGAAATAGACAAAAGTATGTACAATTGGTTGCACCCGGTTGGTTATTTTCATATTACATTTAGAACTAATTATAAAAAAAAATTACCTACTTATAAATTAATATATTTTTTGTCTACCTTGCAGTTTATATAGAATTAAAATCATTGTAAAGCTTACGGGACGGAAAGCATTTTCCTCAATCAATGCCAATAATAAACACCTTCACTAGTTTGGGTTCAAACAATGAATAAGATAAACATGAATTCAGAATAGAACAACTTAAATGTTACGATAGTTTAAAAGTTTTTTTACAAAATTAGCACACAGTGCATAATAATTAATATATATAAACACCGAATTAATTTACTATTAGTTTACAATTGTAATAATATTTTTTTTTTTATTTATTGGCTTATAACCATTTGCCAGTGTCAAGTTACAAAGGCGGGAAAAAGAACTTTCGTTTCAATTTTCAACACCGTATTCCTAAATCGTCAAATCTAAAGTCTAGTCAAAGTCCAATAAATAGTCAGTGCAGTTCATGAGTCATGTCAGTCGATTTAAGTGGTAGAAGCTTTACTGAAAGTTCCTAGGGAGTTTTGGCGGAAAACAAAATAGCACGTTTTTGGGAGATGTACCACTTGCCCACACTTGTGCACGTTAAACGAATATTTAATGGTTAATTTTCTACCAATTTTATACATTAATAACCGAAGTGACTTATTATTATAACTTAAATTTATGAAGACGTTTTTGGGAGTTGTACCACTTGCCCACACTTGTGCACGTTAAACGAATATTTAATGGTTAATATTCTACCAATATTATACATTAATAACCGAAGTGACTTATTATCATAACTTAAATTTATGAAGAAATACAAAATCTACAACGCAACCCATAGAACTCCCCGGCAAAACCCAATAAACATTTTATTTATACTTTATAGTTATCGTAACATTTTATCAACAGCTGTCATTGTATCTCTAAATTTCAGAGAAAATTTTGATTCCTAATGTCAAATAGACGTGTGTAGTTCGAATGAGTCGATATTAATAAAATTGGAATAGTTCTTTTGCGCCATATAGATCATTCATTCATTCAGCTTCAATACAGACATATCTTTAGTTCAGATCCACCGACCATTCCCCGCATCCCCTCATGTTGAGCGTAGTCAGTACTGACTGAGCGAGAGAAAATTGTTATCATTAGTAAAAATATAACTACTAAATCCTACTATATTATTTGGAGAATTTCAGTGTAGTCAAATGTGCACATTACATTGAGATTAATGTATTGCAGCGAAGTGACATTAATTTATGCGCAGCTAGTAACATTCAAAATCTTGTTAAATTAAAGTGAAAAGCCAACTATTCTGCAGAGGGAAACAGTGTAATATTATTTGCCCATTGGACAGTGCTCAGTGGACTAATAATTGAACTACTGAACTTAAAGAGTTAAGCATAATTCACCGTGATCAAAAGATTAAAATGCTTATCTTATATTTTTATTAGTGACACATTTTGTGCATTTGATGCATGAAAGGACTATGTCTATAGATACATGAAAAAGTGTCCGTAAATAGGGATGATGCCTAGTGTGGAATATCACATTTTTATAAATTAAATTTTAAAACTGTTGATTATTTTTTGTATCTTCGTTATTTTTTAAGATATAAGAAAAGGTTTCTATATTGTTTATAAAAATGTTGACTAACATCGAATAAACAAAAAAAATATTTTTAGGCAACATGCCCTTTATCCTTTTAATAGGGGTGGCGCTGCGGTTGCAAAGTGGTAAAACGGTAAAATTTAAACAGCCAATTAAATCATAATATCATCTTCGGTTATTTTTACAAAAATATTTTCGACTACGTGAGTAAGTAGAATTTTCATGATTTTCTGAATGTACTACTAATATCGGTAAAAGAAAATATGTCAACTAACTTCACTCCATCTCTTAATGCTCATATTATTACACCCTTTTCTGACTCTAGCACCATTATGGTTTTGGAACTATTTAACTACTTTTGTCGGATACTTTTTAGCTTTTCTGCCTTAGAGAGATAGTGAAAAAAATAGCAGAGAAAAGGAGGTTTCCTCTACCCTCCATAATTTCTAATAACAAAATCATGGAGATGATCCATGATCAAAATTCAAAACCCAAATTATAAAAATCGAAACATTTTTTTACGATGGCAACTTTGCATTTCGGCGTCGCAGACTTTATAGTTCAGCCAAGAATTAAAATTCAGCGTTATATGTTTACATGAATGTTTTTTTTTCATTCCAATACGGTTTTTTTTGGACATCTAGAATAGTTTTACTGGATGCTTAGATGTTATATTTGCTAGAGATTATGCTTAGATCATTAAACCAAGTTCATTATCCAAAAATAATGCTCTAATGAGCCGTTAAATAAGCTATTAGTAGCAATAACTATTTGTTAGAAATGTAAAACTTGTATCACAAAAAACCGTCAAACGATTGAATGGCGAAGTTTTTAACAAATATATAAAGATAGATAGGTTATTGAAACGGGCCGTGAGATATTAAGTAATTATTTTCATTTATTAATTATTTTTACCTTTTTAATAAAATTATGTTAATTAAAGGCCCTTACTTAACCTTACTCACCGTCCAGCCTGCAAATCGAGCACCGGTACTAATGGACGTCATTAGTGTCAATCATTTTTTATTTTTGCCTACAAGTCTTCTTGAAGGCCGCGGCATTGGATTTGCAGGCTGGACGGTAAGTAAGGCAGATAATATTTCAGCCTGCAAATCTATCATCCAGTTAATAGTGATAAATTGGCCGTTAAAAGTGTCAATCATTTTCTTCATTTACTACTCCGACAGAGTAAAACGATTATACCACAGAGGTAATTCGCCGCACTTTGAAGTGTCAAGAGAGTGACTCTTGCACCTTTGTAGCAGATTGATGATCGGTGGTTGCAGCAGTCGATACTACTAATAATGAGGGTATTTGATATTTTTGCTGCAGTCAGGGGTCAGACCCAACGCATACAAAGCGTCATTTGGTGGCGTAATTGGTATCAAAAATCGTCATTAAGAATTTTCGGTTCTTTTTCTGTCACCAGGCGGCGCTTGGTAGCTCGACGATCCTTGTCGTCTCAAAAAGCTGTCAGATGTCACGAATTTATAATCCCTCATTACTGACTAATGATGGTACGGTGGATCAATGTATGTGCCGTAATATTGGCTATGATAATTGATAACCCTCAGATTAATTTCTATCTAAGCATAGCTACTACTACTAGTCCAGCCTGCAAATCTAATGCCGCTGCCTTGAAGCGGACTTGTTGGCAAAAATTTAAAATGATTGACATTTGAGACTATTGATATTATTCATAATGACGTCAATTAGTACCGGTGCTGGATCTGCAGGCTGGACGGTAATTAAAGGCCTGTTTCAATCACCTATCTATCACTATCTATATAAATAGTCATTCAATCATTTGACGGTGTTTTGCGATACAAATTTGTCGTTTCTAATAAATAGTGAGTAAAAAGATAATGAAACGTGCCATACGGCGCATAATTAAATTTTTAAATTTCTACCATAAAATTTGGCATAACACAAGAAGATAGCTTAACTAGTTTATCATAAAGTGTAAAAATTTAAAATTTATTTGAAAAGAAAAGTTAATTTGTAAGCTTTGGAAATCTTACACATTGTAGTACGTAATAAACCGTACCTAGGTATGTGTATTCAATCCAATATGCTTCAAACAATGATCCATAATAATTACTAGTAATCGATCCTATAATCCTATATTTGTAATTACTATTGTCTACTAGGTAGGTTAGGTTAGGTTAGTGTAGACCTCAAGTGAAGACCATATTAAGTAGGCGATACTTCAGAGTAATACACATACCTACTTACATACTTTCTTACTCGTAAGCTTAGAAAAATATTTTGTACTTACCTGAGTAATGTGTATTTAAATAATATTATGTGTATTGATACCTACAGGCTACATTTAAATTAATATATTATATAGATTTATCAGTACACATGGTGATTTATTTGCATGCAGACAGTAAGTATCTACTATCTAGTAAGTAATAAGTAGGTATCTATATGTAGTAAACATGATAAATGTAGTATTTAGTATTGAATTATAGTTCTTTAAGTATTAGTCACAATAGATCCATGCTTTATTCTCATATTCATGTATACTTACCATCATCTCTATAAGGCTATGCACCTTTTTAGAGAGACCTAAATAAAAACGCACCCGTCTGGCATTATTTCACAAGGGGAAGCAAAAAATAATGAAAATGTGCGAGTGAGATGGCTTTATGCAGGCGCGTGTGGCGAAAGAAAGAGAATAATGCAGCTCACTAGGGGAGTTGGAGAGCGAACCGGTTCTGCATGTGTGCAGACGGACAGTACCCTCCCTCCCTTCACCTGCCGACCCTCGGGTGCGAGGGCCTCACTCTGTCGGCTTTTCCCCGAAGCGTTGCAATAATAATACCAACTGGCTCCCCTTATTTAAAACCAACACAAAGCCCTTCAAGTTTTTTGCTACAATATAAAAACAAATTGCTAATATATTTAATATACATAGTACATAATGAATTTGCTTTATAAATCCAGCTTTAAAGAGTGCACTATATTGTAGTGGCAAAATGAAACAGGCTTTACATCATGACATTGGTATTTCGGTGCCTTAGCATGACTAAAGTGAACTCATTAATACTATAGCCACACGCGATACACTCGACCACCACAATCGCTATTTTAAAGTAAAAAATAACATAAAATACCTTTTGGTGTAAAAACCATAAGAACAACGTTCCATCGTTTCGAAATAAAGGATTAACTGAAACGTAAGCGCCGACCCATGCGGCAATGATCAAAGGAAAAAAACAAACAAAAAAATAAGGATCGAGACATTCGCACGGGTGAAAGTAAACACAACACTTATTATCGACGAAAACGACATACAAACACACTTTATCGACAGTCCAGTTCCCGTCTCATTGTTACAGTAACCTTCTTTTCGAATGGCAAAACACGACTGTGTAGAGTTTGCGCTCTAACAGCGTCGCGCCGCACCCATTCCCCTCGCCCCTCGAAACGTAGACGCTCTCTATCATCCATCTCCAATAGTACGCCCGCAACGAATTCAGCTCTCTCATTGGTCGGTTCAGGTTACGACCGTTCCACAAACAAAGCCGGTTGCCAAGAACAGCGCGAAGGGCGCGAGGAACAGAATTAGCGTTTCTGCATTATTATTATTAATATACTGTAGCTCTCTCACTTGTTCGCCTTGAAAACGTTGAGAAGGTTGTACTAAAATATTAGCCTGTCACACCATTGCCGTATCGCGTAACTATCGTCAGCCAACGTATTCCTCGTAATAGTCTGCTAATAGTAATAATGGCTACTACAAAAGCTTCACGACCGTTGGCTAGTTTTACTGATCTGATTGTTTTCTTTTTGTTTGATTCGATAGTGGAGTACGTATGTATAACAATAATCCTGCTCGTAAATAAAAAAAACTTTAATAAGGTGCGCTATATTTAAACATAACAATATATATAAATAAATTGTTAAAACTTTATCTGAATGCCCCCCATTAATGCCTATAATAATATCAAAAAGGGACGTAAGGAAATACATAACATTAGATATTTAGTCTGTAGGTTGTACGGTTTCGCTATCACAGGGGTGTCCAATGGCTTCCATATCAGACTCTATTAATGATTTTGCTCCCTATAAATGAGGGGTAAACTCACCCCTTTTTCATTAATTAACTACACTAGTGAAATTTATAAAGGCGTAAACACATAAAATATAAATATGCATTCACATACACAATATAACGTCCGTTCTGCAAAGAGGATTAAATAAACATTACTTAATTAATTATCAGATTTTTTTTTAAAAGGCCAGGCATAGGCGAAAGAGTAAATAAATTGCAAAAATAAAATCATATTGACTCTCTTAAGACAATAAACAGTAGTAATGTTCTATATTTTAAATAATGTAGGTAATTAGAAAAAGTTAGGTTCTGAATACAATGCGGTCAAAGTCTTTGAACTACATTTTTTTTCTAAATAAAACACTGCTTTTTGTATATCTACAAAAAACTAAAAAAACAACTTTTAAAACTTCTATAACTTTTTAAATAGTTTGTCTAACGAAGTATATTTTAATTTTAAACACATTTTTTATTGTCTACATTCTATGGATGGATGTGGCTACGTACTTTTAATAACGCTACTAGCATCATCTATTGCCAAGTCTGAGAACTTAGTGGCATATCAGCGCCATCTGTATCCTTTCCCTAAAACTACGACAATAGCTTCTCGGGTAATCTGAGAGGTAAGCACGAACAATGACAAGTAGCTACGTTTTTGTATTGCTCTGTCATATTTTTCGATAGGTAACGTTTTAGTATTACTTACTATATACTCGTAAAGAAATATTTGTATACAAGGGCTGCACTAAAAGTATCGGGAATGGAATATTTCCACTATTCCGGTTATATTAAAATCTTTTTAATTTAAAACTCCTTGGTTTTAAAAATCGAATACCGTTTATTTATTTAAAAAAAGATTCTCGGTCTTGTCACAAGGTCTTTTCAAACTTGTTTAGTCGTTGAGAAAATGGAATTGACTCAAGAAAATTCTAGAGCGATGATTTATTATGACTTTCGAAGTGGTTTAACACAAAAACAGTGTGTTGACCGGATGATTTCTGCATTTGGTGATGAAGCCCCATCCAAAACCACAATTTATCGCTGGTTTGCTGAATTTCAACGTGGACGTGTCAAGCTCAGTGATGATCCCCGTCAAGGTCGTCCAAAAACTGCAGTCACCCAAGAAAACTGTGGGTGATGCTGTGCGTAAGCTGATTGAGGACGATCGACATGTGACATACCGCGAAATTCAGGCAACTTTAGACATTGGCATGAGTCAAATACAAATAATCTTGCATGAACAATTAGGTGTAAAAAAGTTGTTTTCCCGATGGATACCGCATTTGCTCTGTGAAGAGCAAAAAGCGGCTCGCGTTACTTGGTGCGTCAGAACTCTCGAAAGATTCCACGCAGGATCCTCAAATGCTGTATATAACATCGTATCAGGTGACGAATCCTGGATATACGCGTACGAACCCGAAACAAAAAACCAGTCACGAGTTTGGATGTTCGAAAATGAGTTAAAGCCAACAAAAATTGTTCGTTCACGGAGTGTTGCAAAAAAAATGGTGGCCACGTTTGTCTCCAAAACCGGCCATGTTGCGACTATTCCTCTTGAGGGACAAAGAACGGTTAATTCAGAATGGTATGCTAACATTTGTTTGCCACAGGTCGTTTCTGAACTCCGTAAAGAGAACTGCAACCGCCGCATCATCCTCCATCACGACAATGCGAGCCCTCACACCGCGCACAGAACAAAAGAGTTTTTAGAGCAAGAAATCATAGAATTATTAGACCATCCGCCGTACAGCCCCGACCTAAGCCCTAATAATTTCTATACTTTCCCTAAAATAAAGAATAAATTGCGTGGTCAGAGATTTTCATCACCTGAAGAAGCTGTGGACGCCTACAAAACGGCCATTTTGGAGACCCCAACTTCCGAATGGAATGGTTGCTTCAATGATTGGTTCCATCGTATGGAAAAATGTGTCAAATTTCGCGGAGAATACTTCGAAAAGCAGTAAATACATTTTTAAATAGTAATGTTGTGTCACTTCCTTGATTCCCGAAATTTTCAGTGCCGCCCTCGTAACAATTAGTTTCTAAGACGTCACAACTCAACCTCTATTTTGTACCACAGCCGTGCTATAAACTGAATATAAATTGATAAAATTTGATATAGGTAATTACAGATGATGTAGGCATAGATTTCATTTTCGGCATCTTAAAACAATTTTTACTTTTATTTTAGAGGTGGTTTATTCTTTCAAACTTTTTTTTAAAATCAGAGATCTCTTACTATGTGATTATTATATTTTCTTATTGTTGGCCTAGTACCAAATAATACATAAATAAATTTTTGGATCGCGTCTATGTAAAAATTATGTGAAGAACAAAATAAGAAAAAAACTCAATTTTTCTCAGATTACAATTTTCTTCCAAAATCGAGCGTATGCTAGATAATGCCGTTAACTTTATTATTTAAAGATTTTACAACTCAAAATAGGCTATATGGCTATGACGTACATTTGACAGAACAAACCTTCATACAATAAAAAGTTACGATATCTTGGTTTTCACCATACTTCAAATTCTCAGCCATCTTGTTTTCACCATAATATGTCAAAATGGCCCCAAAAATTTCAAAAGTGGGGCCATTTAACTGGAGACACTTTTTGCCTCAACATGCCTCGTCTATTTATTATTAGTTTTCCCGGTGCTGCTGGCTTTCCTTTCATTGTGACTAGAGACAGCTGTTCTCTACGAACATAAAAGGCCCTCATATTCCTTGGAAACAGTTCTCTATTACAGCGACATCTTGATGAAATAGTTCCCCATGTTTGTTGCTAAGGCTGGGACTATATGATCCGGAATCCGGCGGTCCCTAGAAAATTCAGAGCATTGAAAATAGAACTCTGCGCTAATACAATAGAGTTGAAAATGGAAGAGTCAAGTGTCGAGCTGTCACATATGACATTGATATTTGACTCGACACAAGTGTGTTCGATTTTCAGCTCTATTGTATTAGTGTAAACTTCTATTTCTCTGAATTTTCACCGGGGTTCCGGATTCCGGAGCATAAAGTCCCAGCCTAAAATCAAAATATTATGCACCATATTTTCGAGTATCAAGCCATTAACCAGGTCATAATGTTACATTAGTTAGCAAAAAGTGGTACTTTCAGGTATAAAATCTGTTTCATTGTGTAGGTGTAAATAACTCATCGGAATGAGGCAGAGGTTTTCTTTTTGATGACAAGTCGGCATACTTAATAATACTTAATAATTCCTTTGGATTTTGTCCTTTTCAACCGACTTCTAAAACACAGGAGGAGGTTATCAATTCGTGTGTGTTTTTTTTGTGTGTATGTTACGCGATTACTCCGCCGTCTGTGTCCAGTTTTCCAAAAATTTTTTTTTATATACGACATGGTATCAACATACGTTGACACCATACATAATCATATAATGAAATAGGTAGGTACTTTTCGTAGTCTTTGACACCAATATTGAATAGTCTAGTCATATCATCATCATTATTCCTGTCAACACAACAACACAAAAAAGATTTATGAAAATTGGTGTAGCAATTTTCACGAACTATGTACGTCGTAATATCGTATAGTGTAATAATATAATAATACTAATCTCGTATTGAGACACGGGGCCGGCCGATTCAACATTAGGCACAAAAGTGCCTTACCAGCTCAAACAATTGTATAAATCCTTTAATCAATAAAATAATAATTAATTTTAACACAACTACGTCCTTACACATACAAACAATATTTTAAAGGACTCACGTTCAATTTGGCTGGTACCGCCTTCAAAAATAAGAACATTGAGTAGAGAAATAGTAAAATTTTAGCAGAACTTAAAAGGGGAACTCTTTCGAATGTTATTGTTTATATATTTTTTTATATATATTTATTTATTCCGTATGAAGAATTTAATAAAGTAAGTATACTGATTATGAATTGAAAGTTAATTGTATTATTAACAGGTAAAGGTAGTTTGTATAATTTGGACTTACTTGAAAATTATAATGACAGCTAAAATATTATTTAGGTAACCCTATAATAGGCAAGGTGTGTGCTAACTGCTAAGTATCAGTATAATAAAACACCTGTAACTTCCAGTATTTCAAATAATAATTAAATTTATTATTTCCAACAATATTGAATTGCAGGTGGACTTCATTAGCCACGCACAGGGGGGAGTAGTAATGAAAAAGGTACCAATAGATAATATAAGTAAGATAATAACAGTTAAGTTGGATAAATAATTTGCGTAGTCGGGTTATAGTTCTTAACTTTTAGGGTAATAGTTCAATAAAGTTTGCGTAAATATCTAAATTAGAGATAATAATTAATAACAAATGATGCTCGCTCTTCGCCCTCTATTACAAAAACGGTTGAGAAAATATTGTAGACTATATTGGTCGTATATTTTATGCTCACAATACAGGTTCCTAATGGAATGGAATATTATGACAATTGGAGCTATGGAAATCGAGATAATCACGAATAAACAATCGCACTGAAAACATTTTCATGTGAAAATGATGCTAAGACGATATCATATGACTCGCACTGTCAAAAAGTTAATCTCATATAAACCAAGCTTCTGAATCTACACGCCTAACTCTACACGCCTAACTCTACAAGCCTAACTTCACAAGCTCTACCTTAGTCAAAATATGTGGCCTGGCCCTTCTAGTTTAAAAATATCTTATTCAGAGATTTACGCTAATTTTTTCCTACTACTACTATAAATGTGAAAGTTTGTGAGGATGGATGGATGGATGGACGTTTGTTACTCTTTCACGCAAAAACTATTTAACGTATTGCTATGAAAGTTAGTATGGTATCTAGTAGTTTAACCTCTGGATTACAATATAGGCTACTTTTTACCCCGAAAAAGTACAGAGTTCCCGTGGGATACCCGATACTATATTAACGCGGGCGGAGCTGCGGAAATCTACGCTAAGCTAGTTAGACTATAATAGGCTATTCTACATTTTTTTCAAATATATAGTTTAAAATGTTGGTATCGATTCGTTAGTCAACTGGTATTTTTATTTCCTGGAAATAATATCTCTATAAACAAAGAAAAATGATTAAAATTTAAACGATAAATGTTTGCGCCAAAACGATATCCACCATTAACGTGACGTCATAAGAACAGAAACAAATTTCATATGTGCGTGTGTAGTGCATGAACTTTAGATTTAACTTTCGCTGTTGTTTATTCGATTTTTAAGTTCTTATGACGTCACTTACAAGAAAAATATGGCGGCTGGTGTTTTAGGTCACGTGACATACAGATAAAAAAGCTACAGTTTTATTTTCGAAATTATAAATAAATCGCAGATTTATATAACAAAATAGTGTTGTATTCTTATTTCTTATGATAGAAACTATATAAATAACAAATTTATATCATTTGATATTGATAGATGAAACTAGCCTATTGGGTTATACTAATCAGGATTCAATTAAGGATTAAGTTTAGGGTGAAATATTTTTTGAGTGTTGGTAACACTGCACGATCTTATTGGATTTCGGGAATCATCTTCGTCGTCGAAAAATAGCACTGTAGGGCAGGGTTCTATTAAGTCTGCCCTAATACAATAGAGCTGAAACGACTTTACAGTCGACCCTTGTGTGTTCGGTCTGCTTTGGTCTGCTAGGCCAAATTCCAGCGTTTGTAGCGAGACCCGATTCGGTCTGCGGATCATGATCATGACAGATAGATCATGCTAAAACTGTTTAGGAAAATTATTTCGAGCGAAATCGGACAAAACTTTTGGAAAAGTTAAAAGAAACTATTGCGCGTTGATAGTTACGGAACCTCCTTAGGTTCCGTAATTTATTACTTATTATTATTTTTAGTACAATTTGAAAATATCAAAAATTGGTATTTTGTTATTTCTTTAATAGTTTCTAAACTATTCATATTTAAGAAATTTTTAAAATAATTGAAAAAGAGCAGGAAATTTACAGTAACAAACATCTGAACTTCCGAAACTCTAATAATAATTATAATTATGTATTTTAGGGGTAGCTCTCCATACAAGTGAAGTGGGGATGATTGTATTTGATGTCTATGATGATGTGATTACCCCGCATGATGCAATCTATAACTAAGCTGATGCTGCAGCATCACCTGGAATCCGTATGATATCCAACTCACAAACTTACATCATTTTAGTGATCTGAATGAATAGGACACAAGGATAAATAGTGATCATTTGCACCGGCATCATCATGCAGCGTTACTTGAAACCTGCAGAAATCCCAACTTTTCACTAACGTACAGCAGACCTATCGTGTTTGTGCTCATAGAAAATACTCAAATGAATAGGATGTATAATAGGTGATGCGTGATAGTGTGATAGGTGATTGATAGATCTGATGATGCAGCATAATACTAATAAAACTTCGCTTATAACATTAAAAAATGTATGAAAATTTATGTGGTGGTAAAAATATACGTAGCTATAATCGTCGTATATATAGTGCAAGGAAGCATTCACGTATAGTCAATTAGTCAATGGTAGCATGAGCACAATCAGAATATCAAATGAAATGGACATCGCAGATACCAGTTAGAAGAAGGTTATAATTAATACGTTAAGCGCGGGGCCATTTTCAGAAGACTTGCAGACAGTACGTCTGAGACCTATAAGTACTCGTAACTGTGCTTAATTACAGTGCATATGACACCTAAACAATCTCATCAAAAAATGTTTTTTAAACAAAGCATGACTCCATATAAAAATAAGATATGAAAATGAAATTTCTGTGAATTATATCATCGATTATGATCGAATACGATCATCGATTACTCCGTCTATAGGTTGCTTAGCACCCAAATATGACAAATGGATTAAGATAAAGATCAAAAAAATAATTAGGTATCTGTTATATCGCGTATCATAAATTAAAAATAGTCCTGTTTGAGTAGTGACTAGTAAGGGGAAATTAAAATTAAATTTGTTATCGATAGTCGAACTTTTATTTAAGTAGATACAATGTCACTATTAATTTACGTAAAGTAAATAGTATTAATACTTATTAAAGAAAAGTGTTTTTAATTGAAGCAGACTAAACACATTTATTGATTGCATTGCATACCTTGACGACCTCTGTGGCTCAGTGGTTGAGCGCGTTGGTGCTCAAGCCGGGGGTCGCGGGTTCGAATCCCGCCGAAGGAACATAAAAGTTTTTCTCTGTTCCTGAGTCATGGATGTGTATTAAATAACTGTATAATACACACACCGGCATATTTAGCGGAACATAAAATAAAGGTTTGATATCAGTATCATATAAGGTTGCTGGCTGGTTTATACGTCATTTAATTTAAAAAGAAATATTTTCAAATTAAGAAAACAACTGAACATCACATTTTATGCAATTGTTTTATTTCAAATACACCTTATCTGGAGCGAACTTCGAGTATTTCTTCCTTCTGAGTTTGATTTAAAATTTCATTGAAATACTGTTTTTTGTTAGGTTTTTTTTTAATCCCGTATCTTTTTGGAGTTGAGGACTGAATTATGCCTGACTTAGCCTCAACGGAGATTGCTAGGGCACTCGAAATGCGAAGAAATGGTCAAACCTACAGAGTGATATCGAGAGATCTTCGTCGACCAGTTTCAACGATCCATCGCAGTATCCAACGGTCAAGGGAGACCGGTACTTATGTGAGAAGAGCAGGACAAGGCAGAAAAAGACGCACTTCGAGTAGGGATGATCGTTTAATTCGGCTTCGTGTACGGAGGAACGCCCGTTTGACGGCCGTCCAAGCCCGACATGGGTTAGAAGCAGTGCGGGGTGTAACCGTAAGTGAGCGTGCGGTACGAAGAAGGTTCGAAGAAGCTGGTTTGGGTTCATTTGTGCCCGCCAAGGCTCCAAGGCTCGAGGTAAATCATCGTAGAAACAAGTTAACTTTTGCTCAGGAACATCGACTTTGGAACGCGGACCAATGGAGTAAGGTATTGTTTAGTGATGAGTGCAGAATTCTCTTAAATCAAATTGACGGCAGGCAAAGAATATACAGACGCAAAGGAGAACGATACATTCAGACATATTTGAAACTACAGTTGCATACGGTGGTGGATCAATAATGGTTTGGGCGGGCATTTGTTTGGAAGCTTGCACAGACTTGGTAGTGATTGACAGAGGGAGTCTGACTGCAGACCGCTATATCAGAGAAGTTTTAGAAGAAAATGTCGTACCGTTTGCCCCATATATCGGTGACGATTTTGTTTTTATGCAGGATAATGCTCGGCCGCATACCGCTCGGGTAACTCAAGCTTATCTTAATGATATGAATATCACTGTTATGGAGTGGCCGGCGAGATCACCGGATATGAACCCGGCTGCATGCGGAGCACGTTTGGGACTTGCTGAATAGAAAAGTTAAGTCCAGAATTCCAGCTCCTGCCAACGTGGGTGAACTGCGAATCGCCGTAGTTGAGGAATGGCGGAGACTATCCCAGGAGACCATCGATAACATCATTCTCAGTATGCCTAAACGGGTAGAAACTTTAATAAGACGACGTGGAGGAAATACGCGATATTAATCATCATTTTTCTAATTTAATTAATTGTTATTTTAATATTAATTTTCACTTTTCCCGGTTACATGAAAAGTTCAAAAATGTACCATTTTTCACAAATAGCTTTTACTCGCAAAATCTGTTCTTAATGTGATCTCATTTTAAGTAAAACAAATGAAACTTTAAATAATGTATATATATATATATATATATATATATACGGGGCCGAGATTGACGTGGTGTGAGGCGTCCATAGATATTTATTTAATATGTCTTTATTAGTTTACTTTTCTTAGATGCCTGTACGCTATCCAATGTAAGGCGTAATTTGTTGTAGGAGTTTATTAACTTCGAATATAAATTTAATATACTTTAAATAATCCCAATTTTTAGATACCAAATGTATCATAAATTCGTAATTTAGCGTAGTTCTCAGTACCCAAACGCGAGGTTTAACGTTATCGACACTTCAACGACACTAAAACATAACGCGCAGCGCCCGCATCGCCCGCTATTCACTCCTAGCGTTTGCGAGGCCTCCAATTTAGATCACTCTACGACCGAGTGTACATAATCACTACTCAGTGCGTTAGGATCTTCTTAGATCTCCAATTTTTTCTTTATCTTTAAATCAGATTTGAAGTAGCAAGCATGTAAGTAAATGTGTCTCCGTCACACGCACATAAATTAAGCCAAAAACCGTACCAAAAATAATGCCAAAAAATGTTTGACACCGCACTGGCTGAAAGTCTCGTAAGCAAAGATTTCAAAACTAAAGATAGGCTATGACATATATTTGACAGAACAAAACTTCATACAAGAATAAGTTACGCCATCTTGGTTTCCACCATACCTCAAATGTCAGCCATCTTGATTTCACCATACTTCAAATGTCAAAATGGCCCCACTTTTGGGGCCATTTAAGTGGAGACAGTTTTTGCCTCAACATGCCCCGTCTATAATATTTACGTCAATGCTCGTATAGTGATCCTTTAGAATTTAGAACCTAACGCAATGAATGTGTTAAATTTAATATAAAAAGCGTGATAGGACTTTTGAAGTGATGGTTGGAGTAAAGGAATTGAAATGGGAAGCTAGGCAGGAGACAAGAATCGAATTTGAGGAAATAAATAGAATAAACCAAGAAATGATAAAGGAGTGTAAGGGTTTAAAATGTAATGTTTAAAAAGGGGAAATAAGTAATAAAGTTGATGAAATTAGACGGACAAATCAGGAATTAGTAACAGAAAATAGGAAAACCTAAGCAAGGCAGTTGAAGAGTGGGGGGCCAGGGCCTTGGCGGGACCTCAACCCATCGCGAGTGTGGTCGGCGGCGCGGGGAAACCCAAATCACGCCACCGGAGCCGAAGCGCGTGACCTCCACTCTTTAGTAGTAACGGATAAGGAGAATGTCATGTCTGGGACGGAAATAATAACAGGAATAGGAGAAATAATAGAAGCTAGAAAAGAGGGGTTAAAAGTAGATAGAATTCGGAAAGGGAAGGAGAGAAAAGTTATTTTAGGATTTAGTGATAAGAAAGAAAGAGACAGAATTAAAAGTAAAATAGAAAATAGTAAAAGTAACTTTGAGGTGGAAATAGTAAAAAACAAGGACCCGCAGATAGTGTTGTATGGGGTGCTCAAGCCGAACACCGACGAAGAAATCCTTGAGGCGATTAGGGCCCAGAATGGGCACCATATGCAACCACTCCCTGACGGGGCAGAAAATAGAATGTCAATATAATATATGGGAGGAAAGGAAAAGTCGTACGACCAAACAGAGCACGTAGTATTGAATGTGTCCCCGGGGCTGTGGCAGCGTTTTACTAAGGCGGGTTATATCTATATAAACATGCAGCGCGTTCGTGTCGCCGACCAGTCCCTAATAATACAGCTAATACAGTGCTCGCGCTGTCTAGCGTACGGACATGGAAGGCGACATTGCAGTAGTAACATAGAAGAAAAGTGCTGCCACTGCTCCGGAGCGCATCACCAGACCAAATGCGAGAAATTAAAAGAAGGAAGTAAAGCGTGCTATATAAATTGTATAAAAGAGGAACTGGATGGAGTAGATCATAACGCGTTTGGTGCGGAGTGTCCGGTACGGCGTAGGTGGGATGCTATAGCACGAGCAGCCGTAGCATATGATAGCCAGGAAGAATAGACGTAATAGTACCAGTACGGCCAACACAGCCAAAAACCCTAACTGGATTTTGTCAAAAATGCTTTTTGAGAAATCCAATAATTATGTAAGTAGAAAGTAGGCTAGATGTCACGTATGTATTAAAAAAAAAGAAAGAGAGAAAGAGATGGTGACCCGTGGCATATATATGGTTATAGTATACATAACACAGCATATATATTATATAGCTTAAGAAGTAATAATATTTAAGGTTTGAGATATATATATATATAAATTAATTAAATGAACATTTAGTGTGTAAACTGGTACTATTATAGCTATTATGGATTTTCACGGTGTGCATAGCAGACCACAAACTGTAACAAGAATTATTGTGAAAATAATTTCTCGGCAAACCACCTGGCCGGGCACTTCGCCCCGGGCGCGGAAAGATTGAAATATAGACTGAAGGAATGTAAAGACTGTAACTGAAAGTGATATGAATGAAATAGAAATGAAACAAATGGATATGTAATGTAGGGAGGAGATGTAGAAGTATAAGTATAGAGGCAACATGTGATTAAAAAATAGCACAATAAATAATACAAATATAAATGAAATAGCAATGTGAAGATGCTAATTAAAATGTACAGACAGAGTAGATAAGATGCTATATTTTGATAGATACGAGGGCGGGTCAATAAGTCCGTGACTTTTGGAATAAAACACAGATTTTTTGATAAATAAATCATTTTATTTTTCAACGTAGTCCCCCTTGAGCTCTATACACTTTGTCCAACGCTTCTCCATTTTTTTATCCCTTCCAAAAAATATGATTTGTCGAGGTCCTCAAAATAGGCCTTTGTTTGCGAGATGACTTCATCATTGGAGTCAAATCTTTTTCCACCGAGCCATTTTTTCAGGTTTGGGAACAAGAAGTAGTCACTCGGAGCCAAATCTGGAGAATAGGGTGGATGTGGGAGCAATTCATAGCCCAATTCATGGATTTTTGCCATGGCAACTGCACATGTGTGCACCCTTGCATTGTCTTGGTGAAAAAGAACTTTTTTCTTGGCCAAATGAGGTCGGTTTTTTTTCAAATCCTCATTGAAGCGGTCCAATAAGTTGGCATAATATTCCCCATTAATTGTTCTTCCCTTTTGAAGATAGTCAATGTGGATTATCCCACGTGCATCCCAAAAAACAGTCGCCATAACTTTATTGGCTGACAAACCCACCTTGGCCTTCTTTGGCGCCGATTCACCCTTAGAAACCCACTGTTTTGACTGTTGTTTGGTCTCTGGTGTGTTGTGATGGATCCATGTTTCGTCCACGGTTACAAAACGGCGCAAAAACTCCTCCATATTGTGATTAAACAACGCCAAACCTTCCTGTGAAGTTGTTACACGATTGCGTTTGTGGTCGACTTGCGGAAAGCTTTCTCATGCCCAAGTGATCATTCAAAATTGAAACCACTGAGCCATGCGAGATGCCTATGGCTTCCACAATCTCTTGCACTTTCAATCTTCGGTCGGCCAACACCATATCGTGAATTTTTTCGATTGTTTCGGGTGTAGAGACCTCAACTGGGCGTCCAGGACGTTCGGCATCTTTAGTGCTTGTACGGCCACAACGAAATTCAGTAAACCACTTTTTTACCATTGAAATCGATGGTGCAGAGTCCCCATAGTATTTATCAAGCTTAGCCTTGGTCTCGGTAATGGTTTTTTTTTCGCAAAAAATAATGCCTAATAAGCACACGAAATTCATTTCATTTTCCTTTGTTTCCTTAAGTTACTGGATAGTCTGATAAAGATAGCTGTAAAACACAAACTAACTGACGCAGCAAGTTCAAATTTTGATAGGAGTCAACTGACAGATGCCTGTTGACAGTAGTAGTGTTGCTTTTTCAGTAAGGAGGTTAGAAATTCAAAAAGTCACGGACTTATTGACCCGCCTTAGTAACAAGAAAATGAATGTAATATTCTTTTTGGCATGTTTGAATTTACTATAAAATAATTTTATGATATTCCACCCCCGAGGGCTGTGCGTTTGAAATAAAAAAAAAATGTGTATTCCAATCTATAGCTTTTAGAACTCTGAAACTAGGCTGGAATAGAGTTCGGGAATAATGCCCTTAGAAAAAATGCACGGTGTAAAATAAAAATATAAAAAAGTCAAAATATTTAATTAATACCTGCAATAGATTCAAAACTTGAAACAATTTTTTATTTCCTCCTGTTAAACAACCAAGAACAAATACTTCGAAATTTATATGTTATTTTTCTTTTTTAAATAAACGTAAATTATAATTTTGACATGAAAATAATATGACTAATTAATTTTTTACAATATAATGTGTCAAAGTTTTAAAAAGTAAACGGATAGCTGTCAAACGAATTATTTTCTAAAAGTGATTTAATTGATAGTTGAATTATGATCATAATTTAGTTTAAATTAATTATTCTATTAATTTACACATAAAAAATTTTACTGCACACTAATGGAATCTAGCATTTCTTTCGAAATTAAACCCTAAGTAGTTAAGGGTGTGTTAATTTCGTAAAATCCGTTCATGATAAATAATTAGGCAGTTAGATAACACAATTTAATATTTCTTTCACTTGGCATGTATTTTATGCCACGCGAAGCGGGCGGGTGACGGCTAGAGTAAAATAAAGGTATGATGTAATGCAATGGATAATGAAGATTAGACTTAAGAAAAACGATATAGATTAGGTAATATTGAATGAGTGTAGCCAAGATTAGAATTATATAGAAATTGTTAATAAACAGGAAATGTAAATAATACAAAACTAAATATAAATGTAAAAATGTAACAAGTAAAGAATTGTCCTGACCTAGTTGTTGGGGGAACAAGTAGGCCCAGAAATGGGCCCTTGAAAAAAATATACATATAAAAAGCGTGAAAAACGCGTGAAATGAATAGCAAAATAAAAAGATTATGTAACCCCGAGCCAAAAAACTATACAAAGTAAAATAAATAAATTTCTATATAAGCCTTTTTACCCGACTACAGCGAAGCCAAAAAAAGGGTACATAAAATAATTTAATCTAGGGATATAAAATATTTAAAACTGGTACCTGCATATTATGCTCTATTTATAAATTTATATACGTAGCGAAATAAAAAACTTCTTCACAACGTGGCCGGTCCGCCGACTCGGCGACCCACATATTAAAAAGATCCTTTAAAATATTGAAAGACTATTTTTTTAACGTTTAGTGACAACCGACCGATTTTCAAAATTCTTTTTTTGATGTAAAGGGTATGATCCCATGTTAGTTCCGTTGTCACCAAAGTGGTGATCTGATGATGGGATCCATGAGGAATCGAGGGAACTACTCGAAATTTATATGGACGTATATAGTGATTTTGACTTTTTCTGAAGTAACCCGAGCATATGCCACCAGAAGGTAAGATTTTGCACCAAGGTATACCAAAAGTACTGGACAGAACTCCTGTCTCCTTATAGACATATGTTTGGGGTTTCGGCGTTGTTTAAATAATTGCAAGCATATGCCACTATGCCAATTAGAGCAATCATCATTATCACCACCATCATCGAACCATACATCATAACATTAGATTGATATAAAATTCTTTTGTTGTAAAGGGTAGGTATAATTCAAAATTTATCCTTTAGTCACTAAAGTGGAACCCTGATGATGAGATCTGTTGCGCCCTTTTAGCGCAAAGAGTTTTGTAGATCTTTTTTCCATATTTAATGTATATATTTTCTATATATTATAGTGTGTCAAATTGTATTAGTTGTGAAGTGTCATTAAATCTATTGAGTCGATCGGTTGTTTCTCTTGGGAGGGCCCGTAGTGGGCAAAACAGAATCCTCATTCACAAACAGGATCAAAACTCCTGAGTCTTTAAAGATACATGTTTGGGAATTTCAGCGTTGTTTAAAGATCAGCAAGCATATGCTACTATGCCAATTACAATAATAATCATCATCATCATCACCACCATCATCACACCATACTTCATGTGATGAAAGAGGTGTTTCTCATAGTGTTTTACACCGATATAGATATCTTTGAATTTGCTATAACCAAATTTATATTCATCATCATCACCATTTGTTCACAGGTTTTAATGATAGTTGTTCATTACAACAATATAAAATTATTAATCATTAATGAGTTTAGTAGATTCTAGTCACAAAAAATTATACCGTCGAAATAACTGAAAAGCACCAAATAAAAAACCTTTTTTATCTAACCATAATAGTTCTTAGACTAATGTAAGTATACTTAAGTAAATTGAGTCGGCGCCAAAAAATCTAATTAAATAATAACGTAACGTAAGTAAAGGACGTTTGGCGCCGACTCAAAATTACTTGAGTATGCTTACATTAGTTTGAGAACTAAGCTAATATGGTTAAATAAAAAGGTTTATTTTCTTTACAGATTTATCGGCGTTTTCATTTTTTGTTAAATATTTATTCTTAGAATGGAGCTAAAAGTCCACCATTACGAACTTTACCGCTATTTTTAATTTGTTTACTTCAAAGTTTATAATAAAATATGTCGTTTGAAATCATCTCAGCCAAACGATCTTTACCCCAACGTGGCGGAGACACGGCTCGATCGATCGTGGGGTGGACTAGAGGGGCTCGAGGGGTCGCCAAGACCCCTAAACCCCCATCAGACACCCCCAGACCCCAAGCCGCAGACACGCGTCCCCGACACTACGAAGGTGAAATTATGTTCGAGTGATACAAACGGACATTGACCGAGATACGCGAGTTTGAAACTTTGAGATTTTATCACATTGTTATCGTAACAACATGAGTTGTGACTTGTGACGAATATGTTTATGATACATAATGAACAGCCTCCGTGGTCTAGTGGTTAGAGCTTGGTTCTCGACTCGGAGGACGTGGGTTCGATTCCCGCATTGGAACAAAAAAAAATGTTGTTTCCAAGTTTGGTTAGGACAGTTCAGGCTGATCACCTGATTGTCTGACAAGAAAGATGATCCATGCGTCGGATGGGCATGTAAAAAGTCGGACCTGCGCCTAATCTCTCGCCAGTCGTGTCGGTTATCCGTCCCACTGGGTTACGAGAGTAAAGGAGGAGAGAGTGCTCTTGTGTACTGCGCACACACTTAGGCACTATAACATAACTCCTGCGTAGCTGGCCTGGTTTCAATGAAACAGGCCACCGTCACCGAAATCGGTGTGGGGAGCTATTATTACTGATACATAATAATTTCATTGTCTTTAAAAACGATTAGTTTACGTACTAAAGACCGTCCCCGTGTCGTTGTTAGGTTTTTCACTCAAGTATCTCTACTTGTTTTAAATCTAAAGAAAATATTGAAACTATTAGAGTTTCGTAAGTATTCAAACATAGTCTTTTTATTTCGAACTCTATACTTTTAGTCTCAGTCGCCGGACATTTTTGGCGGACATAATTTATGACATTCATAATATAAACAAACATATTTAGAAATTATATGACACTAGCCCTTTTGCTCGCGGCTTCGCCCGAGTTAATGAAGTATCCTATAAGTACACTGTACTTTTTCGGGATAAAAAGTAGCCTATGTGTTAATTCAGAGCTCGAACTACTGCCCCTAATACCAAATTGCATCAAAATCCGTTTAGTTGTTTTTGCGTTAAAGAGTAACAAACAACCATCCAACCATCCATCCATCCTCACAAACTTTCACATTTATGATAGTAGGTAGTAGGATAAGAATTCAATTAGGTTTAAAGTGGTATATTTGTAATGTTCTCGACTGTACGTACCTAAGATACGAAAGCGCTCGACTCTACAAGAAAAAAAGTTAATTTCACATTTTTTATTCGTTGCTAATAAAAAAAAATCACAGATTTCGTGCCTAACACGACTATAACCTATATAACTATAACCAATGTGCTCGACATTGGAAATTAATCTACGGAATTAGTTTTTACGAAATTAATATATATTGTCGCTGAGCGACGAGAAAGTCGGGATAAGGAAAAGGTTACAAAATTAAACTACAACGTTGAATGATAATTATTTTATTCTTATCTTAGACTAGCTTTTGCCCGCGACTTCGTACGCGTAGATGTTGGGGTGACTAATTTCCTATTATCTTTTAAAAGAGACTTTAATTAAGCTAAAAATAAATGAAATGTTAAATGGCTCAAGATTATTTTATTATAAGAGTCTATTATGCTATTGAAGGACCTCTCTATATACAACATTAACTGTATTGCTGGCCGAACTTACTCTAGAACACGCAACATAAAACTGTCTATGTTAGAAACAGTTCTCTCTTAGGTCTGTCCCAGCCACTTTCAATGTCTGCCCCAGAGCTTTATTGATGGCGAAGCATACTTTTCGGGGAAACTCTAGTCTTTTAAATACAAATGGATACTCTGATGGAATCAATGGTATTTTAGGAATGAATAGTTTTCCCTTGAGCACATCTAGTGAGTATAGCTAGTATATATATATATATACACACACCATTTTGATAAGAATCAGATTTTTTGTTATACCAAGAAAGTGCCAACTTCGACCTACAAGGCGGAGTCCGGCGACAAAACTGAGGCAGGTAAAAAACGAAAAGGGCCAGTCCCTTTTCGTTTTTTACCTGCTTCAGTTTTGTCGGGATCGTTCGAAATCTATCCGACCCACGAAATATTTGATTGAGTATCCTACGATTTGGCAACGCCGCTGTCACTTGTTAGACCCAACTAGGGAATGAGGTGTGGCAACGTCGCATAGCCAGGGTAAAGTATTGTGTGGCAGTAAATTGAGATTATTCTCTATTGCCAAATCCCTGGTTCACATTCCCTTTATTTGAGGTCATGTCTCGCATCAGTATGCTCCCGAGGACTGTTTAGTGATGCTGCTCGAAGGAAATTTGCCTTCATATTATGTTTGACGCTTTTGACGACCTCTGTACCTTAGTGGTTATAAGTGCGTTGGCGTTTAAGCCGGAGGTTGGGGGTTCAAATTCCGCCAGGGAACAAAAAAGTTTACTGTGTTCATGGGTTATGGATGAGATGTGTATTAAATATTTTGTGTATAAAATAATATACTAAAAATTATAAATTATATTTTCGTTGTCTGGTACCCATACCACAAGTTCCTAGAGAACTTACCACATTAACGGATTGACGAACTGTAAAGCGTCCGTAGATATTATATTAGATATTATGTATGATTCCTATTTGAAATTATTGTTCTCGTACTAAATAAGTAAGTTTGTGGGTGCGTGCATCAATCTTTAGAACTTTAACATTTTAGGTGGAATTGCAGCAGTAGTGTTCAAGTGAATATTATCTACAATTCACAAAGAACATTTACTGATTTTAGATGAAATTCTGTTTATTATCGTGTAGGTAAATATCGTAACTGAACGCAAGAAAAAGAACGAGTTGATGTTTGAAAGTCAATCTTAGGGCTACAAAGTTGATATAGGTCATCTTGCTAGCGCAACTGCAGGTTGAGTGTTTCAGTAAATTAAAAGCTTTGACAAAAAATTTAGTGTATCCATTGTTGAAAGTCAATCCCTATTATTATTTTTAAACAAATTAAACAATTATTTTTAAACAAAAAATTAAAACCGACTTCCAAAGTAAAAATGCACAAAAAAGTATATTCAAATTTGCTGGTACCGACTTCAAAATTAGGAAGATTGAGGGAATTATTTAGAAAATAAGTTTTATTTCATCCTTTTTGTGCATTTTTGACGTGACAACCTCTTATAATTCGATGGAGCCGGCTGCACGCACGAAAAAACATGACTCATGCGTTACCGGCGTTACCTCGCTAAACATGACTCATTTCTTATGACGTTGTCACGTTCGTAAACCGACTTTACAGACAACCGATTTTTCTTTGGAAGTCGGTTTTAATTTTTTGTTTAAAAATAATATTTTTTCTCTTTTTAGTTACATATAATAATTATTATCTTTATTATTATGAACACATTGATATCGGTGCACAAAACTCTGATGAGTATTGAGTACCTATATCATCATAATAATATTATGTTGGTGTTTCTTGTGCAGATGGTGATGATGATGATGATGATTACTGTAAGTGGTATGAAGGTAAGTGCAGTGCACTTGCAGTTCTTCAAAGAATCACTCTGTGCTATTATTATATTGCAGTAGGTATATTTGCTAAGGAAGTTTTTTGCCTCGAACACTCCTACGCAGGCGATGCTGCGGGCAAAAGCGAACATATAGACAGACAGACTCGACAGACAGACGACAGCGGACCTGCCGCGCTAGCTGTTAACACGATCTTAAGCTCTAATATTGTCTGGAATCCGGTAGGACGGAAAAAATTCAGAGCATTGAAAATAGAACTCTGCGCTAATACAATAGAGCTGAAAACCAAAGTATCGAGTGTCGTGTCTGTCATACATTTGACCTGTCATATCCACACTTGTGTGTTCGTATCGGCCTCCAAAGTGGTTTATAAGTTGGTCCCTCCGCCTGGCAATTCTAAGCTATAGTAGATAGAAACTTGTAAGTCAAAGTCCATGCTGATAGATCATGCTAAAAACTCTTTAGGAAAATTATTTTGAGTGAAATCGGACAATAATCGAACCCTCCTTAGATAGACGTGTCTTGACATGCTCTAGGTTAGGTTATTTTCGATTTATTTTGCAGGTCCGACTACCACGGAAAAGACCTAACATTATTCGGGTTAATATACAGCCTATGACACTCACAAATGATGTGGCTTTCTATTGGTAAAAGAATTTCAAAAAAATAGCTTAAAGTAGATCCAGAGGTTACCCCTTACAATCTCGGTAAGTCACAAATTAAAAAAGAAACAAACTTTACCTCTTTATAATATTAGTATAGTCCAGATGTTAGCCACAACTTCGTACGCGAAAAAGAAATCGGGATTTCTTTTTACTGCGAATGCGAGAACCGTACTTTTTGCTGCGAATTAAAGTAGGCTATGTGTTAATCCGGCGTCTAAACTACTACTATACCAAATTTCATATGAATCCGTCCAGTAGTTTCCGAGATAAGCTCGTATAAACGTACAGATAAACAGATAAACAGACAAACAAATAGAAAAACAAAAAATCATTGTTTTGGGTTCTATGTCGTTCATAGAGCCGAGCCACCGTTGTAATACTTTTTCTTATATATATTCCATGTACAGACAGCGACCAGTTACGAATTTATTATAGATATATAGATAAGTTTTTGTGCATTTTTACTTTGGTAATCGGTTATAATTTTTTGTTTAAAAATAATATTTTTTCTTTATTAAGTTATATTAACTATAATAATATCACTTTTTTAGAAATATATCAATACAAACAAGCCTCCGCTATTCTCTATCTTTCGGCAAAACAAAGTCAAGTGTTATTTTATGCCAGTTTTTTAAGAGCCTGATATTGATTAGATACTATATAAATTACTATTATTATCTATATATACATACGTGAAGCGAAAATTTCAAGTACAATTTTACGAGAATTGTGAGTACGGATGAGAGTGAAATTTGGCGCAATTAAAGTTTATGCTGAGGAAGGCGTGCGGAAAGCTTAAATAATGCTTTGAAATCATAGACGTATATATTATAGACGAGGCATGTTGGGGAAAAAGTATCTCCAGTTAAACGGCCCCACCTTTTAGTTTTGGGGCCATTTTGACATTTGAAGTATTGTGAAAACCAATATGGCGTAATTTTTTAGTGTATGAAGATTTGTTCTGTCCAATGTACGTCACAGCCTATCTTGAGTTTTTAAATCTTTGTTTGGAATACATTAAATTAATGAAAATATCAATAACACACACTACCAATGATTTGGTTCACACATAACTACACACGTATTCATAAGTGTCAATCCCTATTAGTTTTGACGTTCGGTTTCATTGTATGGTTGAAAAACATTAGTGAAATTTTATTTTTCGTAATTTTAATGGAACTGGACTGATATTCTTATAATTATTACATTAATTATAGTTTTTATTCATTATTATCGCTACCTCAGTTAGCTCTACCTACCGTGCGTTTTTTTTTATATATGCGTCGGCTTATCTTAAAATCATTTGCCAGTCAAGTAAAAAGGCGGGAAATAGAATTCGTTTCAATGTTCAACACTGTATTCCTATATCGTCAAGTCTAAAGTCTAGTCAAAGTCCAAATAAATAGTCAGTACAGTCAATGAGCTATATTTCAGTAAAGTGTTAGACGCTTTACTGAAAGTTCCAAGGGAGTTTTGGCGGGAAACACAAAATAGCACGTTTTTAGAAGTTTTACCACTTGCCCACACTTGCGCACGACGAATAACGAATATTTAATGGGTAATATTCTACCAATATTACACATTAAGAACCGAAATAACACAAATTTATGAAGAAATACAAAATCCCACAACGTCACCCATTGAACTCCCCGGCAATACTCCTACCGTGCGTTTGATTTTTTTTCTTTTATATGGCGTCGGCTTATCTTAAAACCATTTGCCAGTGTCAAGTAAAAAAGGCGGGAAATAGAACGTTCGTTTCAATTTTCAACCCTGTATTCATATATCGTCAGGTCTAAAGTCTAGTCAAAGTCCAAATAAATAGTCAGTACAGTCAATGAGTCATGTCAGTTGATTCAGTAAAGTGGTAGACGCTTTACTGAAAGTTCCTAGGGAGTTTTGGCGAGAAACACAAAATAGCACGTTTTAGAAGTTGTACCACTTGCCCACACTTGTGCACGTTAACGAATATTTAATGGTTAATATTCTACCAACATTACACATTAAGAACCGAAATAACACAAATTTATGAAACAATACAAAATCCCACAACGTCACCCATTGAACTCCCCGGCAAAACTCTATAATTTTATTACACGTTGACATTTGTCAATCTGTCACAACATTTTATTTTTCTTTACATTTTTCTAAGAGGCAAAATAATAAATAAGAAGGCATATGGTTCAATACAAAAAATAATATAGTTGTCTCTCACATTATCGCGCGCGATATGCGACATCGTATCGCATAATGTGAAAACGCTATGATACGTGAAGCAAAAATCACGTTTTCACGACTTTGGACCTATTTTAAGGGCTATCCTCACGGTCCAGTCTGTAAAGTACACCAGCATGTTAATAATTTATTTATCTTTTCATGTGTTATCTGTAAATAGTAGTGAATATGATGGCGGATTTACCAGAAAGCCGAGTAGGCTGAAGCCTAGGGCGGCAAATTTTAGGGGGCGGCTAATGTGGCCTAAACATTTTTTTGTTTTTTTTTCATTGTCACAAAAATTATTGTCGACAATTTATTAAAAAATAATATTTTAGTACTGTAAGTACAGTACACTTTACAGTCTAACGTTGATAACAAAAAATACTAAAGACTCTGTAAATTATACTTTTGCGGTATAATATGATGCAAAATATTCTAAAAGCGTTTCAATATTATAAAATACAATTTAAATTCAATAATTTTTAGATGAGAGCGTCGGGCAGCGGAGGGTTTTTTGGTACTGAGAAGATATGCGTGTTTCATGTGTAATTTGTTTTGGTCCATAGGGATTTATCCAATAGAAACCTGCAAAATTAGAGACATATTTTGCTCGCACACTCCGCTCGCTCGCTTTCAACGTACAGAACATTATAATGTTATTTCTAATATTTAGGCCCGATTCGACCAAACTTGAAGTTACACGAGTGTAACTATAATGAGAATAATTTTACTCCTTCAATTTACTCTAGGATATCTTCGTTTGCGTTTTACTAAGTTACTCGAAGAATGCTCGGTATTATTATTCAATGAATAATGAACGAATTTATAAACCGACAAAAAATCATGTACTATTGTTTGTATTAGAATGACTTGTACGCCATAATAATTTAATTTCGTAGAGTAATACAGTAAAATGTCAATATCAAATTATAACACTTCACAATGACATTGATCGTGACAATTGCCAGCCAGCTGTGCGACTATCCACTATTCTCAGTTTAATACTTTACTCCGTCAAAATCGCCCGTGTAAATATTTACTCCCGTGTAATTACCTTATTCTTGGATTAGAAGTTGGAAAAACGCAAAACCAGCTTACTCTTAGATTAGGAAACATTTATACTCGAGTAAAATTTTACTCCAGTTTGGTCGAATCCGCCCTAAGTAGTCAAATTTTCAAAGAATAAACCCTTTCAGATAGGTATTTGTTACAAATTAAACCAGTACAATTGAAAAAAAATGTATACAGGTTTACCACGCGAAATTAGAGAAATTTTTGCTTTCAACGTACAAAACATAATATTATCATTATAATATATAATTTATAAACGACTTTCAAATAAAGGAGGCAGTTATACGTTCGGCTGAATATATTTTTTTTGTATGTTCAACGATAATTCCGCCGTCTGTTGACTGATTTTCTAATTTATTTTTTGATATAAAGGGTAGTTGGTCCCGTGTACCAAAGTGGTGACCTGATGTTGGCATCCATGAGGAACTTCTCGAAATGTATATGGACATATATAGTGATATCGACTTTTTCTGAAGTAACCCAAGCATATGCTACCAAAAAGTAAGATTTTGCACCAAGGAAAACCCTGGACTGGATCAAAAAGTACTGAACAGAACTCTTGAGTCCTTATACATGTTTGGGGATTTCGGTGTTATTTAAAGAACTGCTAGCATATGCCACTATGTCAATTACAGTAATCATCATCATCACCACCATCATCACACCATACATGATCACATTATGATGATAATAGATAATTTTCATAGACTTTTACATCGATACATATCCTTGAATATTACTCTGCCGCATGTGAACCCATTTGGAAAATTCTTTTGTTTTTGTAAAGGGTATAATTCGAAATTCATCTCAATTTAAATCGAAATCACTGTATTTGTCCAATTATCCATATAAATTTTGAGGAGTTCCTTCGTATCCTCATGGATCCCACCATCAGGTCACCACCTTGGTATCAAAGTGACCAAATTAGAATTATACCCTGTACAACAAAAAAATAATTTTGTAAATCGGCCCACAGACGACGGAGTAATCGTCGAACATACAAAAATAAAATATTTATAATATACAGCCGAACATATAACCGCCCGCTTTTCTTTAGAGTTGGTTAAAAAATCAGGCCTTATGGGAGCTTTAATCGAAAACGCTTATTTAAAGTTCTGATTGCATAGGTTTTATACTTTAGATTTTATTGTTATCTAAAAACCCCTGATTTCGTCACTGACTCACTGATGATCAACAAAAATATATGGTATTTCTGGATGTTCTACAAAGCTGAAATTTGGTAAGTAAGCTTGTATTAGTACATAACAAACATAATAATTATCGAAATTGGAACTTTTATCGTCCCATCCCTTAAACTAGGGGATGGAAATTTGTAAGAGACTTACCTACGCAAATTTTTTACTTTAGAGATCTGAAAATTGTTGTAGGGATTCGAGTTATAAATAATAACAATAAAATGTAATAAGTTAACCATGTTACCCTTTATTAACAACGAAAAACATAATAACTATTTTTAATTTTTATCGACATATTTTAATGTTCTGTGCATCTTATATACAAAGTAGTGGGCGAACGTCCCTATAATAATTTCAATGTTACCTTTACGTATAAATATCCGTTGAAAGTACTATAGAATACTCGGGAAATAAATATTTCAATATTACGTCATTTTCCAATCTTATCGACGAACAACGACATACTAACATTGTTCATAATATGACGCCCTTAACCAAACTTTAAATATATATTATTTATCATCAAAACGATTATTAAATAATTGAAGTGAATAATAATGTCAAAAACATGTTATATACTTTTTAATTTTTTAGGTTTTGTAAGGGATTAAGGGATTAATTAAATCCACATAACTTCTAGAAGGATATTAGATAGAGAGAGAAAAGCGCCATCTACGAAAATACATAGCTAATATCAATGCTACCGAACATAATTATATTGTCAGCGTTTGGACCCTGCATCGCGGTAGTAGTGTTCCTTCAATAGATTACGTCTTAAGAAATCATAGATTTTATTGAAATAAAATATTTCACTGAAAGATCCGGATAATAATAAGTACTTGTGAGACCGAGCTTTGCTCGGAGATATGTTGTACGAAAAAAATTACGTATAAAAGAAAAAAAATTCGTCGCACGCCGCGTCCTATTCGCCAAAAACGCAAAAAGTCTGATGCTTGGTAGCTGAAATTGTGGAAGCCGTTTCCGAGACTCAATATTATAATATTTTATATTACATGTTTACAAGATTTGCTCGTTTAAAGTAAAAGATTATAAAAAATTGTATTGTAATACGTTGCATAAGATAGTTATAGTATTACCTATTGTTCCAGTGTAATGTGTATGGAAATACAAACGTGAAACGAGCAGATGGGTCTCCTGGTGAAAAGCGACTACTGTTGCTCATGAATACCGGCGATTCCATAGGAATTGAAAGTGCATTTCCGGCCTTAAAAAAGGAGAAGAATGTGAGTGTTACGTGCTATTACTTACTAGTACCTCATTCTTCTTTTCTACGTCACATCTCACGCGATAGATGGCGCTTTGATACTTCTTTTTTTACTTGATGTATTCCAGTTTAGTTAATGTTGGCGATAGATATCGCTATTTATGTCCCGCTAAATCACGCTAACGTTTGATTATTACCTGGTTGGGTAAATTTTACTTAATAGATGAAATAATTTACTGGGTCATTTATGTTCTATTGTGGCCAGGATTATGTAGCACTCTCTACAGTGATTAATTTGCAAGGTGTTTGCCATATAAATATTGACTTTGAAAGCACAACAGTCAGTTATAGTCTAAGAGCCAAGAATCGCACTGACCTGTCACTTATTATAAATAGGAAGCCAACAAAGAAAAAAGGCAAAGATAGAAAGTGGGCAGTAAAAAGGCGACTCTACACGCCTTAACTCTACAAGCCTAACTTCACAAACTCTACACTTTAGTCAAATTATGTGGGTTGGCCATTTTATTCCCACGAGAATAGTATAGTAGATAATAGAAAAACAGTCAGTAATTTTTCACCTTACGCCCAAGCGAATGTAACGAAATGGTCAGGCCACATAACTTGACTAAGGTGTAGAGTTTGTGAAGTTAGGCTTGTAGAGTTCAGACGTGTACAGTCAGAAGCTTGGTTTTACACTAGATCTGATAACTTTTTGACAGTGCGAGTCATATGGTATCGTCATGGTACACTTTACATGAAAATGTTACTGGTGGGATTAAATTTTTCGTGCCCCAAGCACTTTATGGATATATAGGTAAGGGAGCTGTATAAGGATAATTTAGGATGCTGTATAATATGTAGAGGACCCTTGTTTCATCAATGTATTTAAATATAATTTACTAGCTTTTGCTCGCGGCTCCGCTCACGTAAATACAGTCTCCCACAGGAACACTATCTTTTTTTGCTATACAAGTAGCCTCTATGTTCGTCCAGAGCCTGAATTATTATTACCTTACTAAATTTCATCAAAACCCGTTTTTGCGTGAGTCACAAATATCCATCCATATACACAAACTTTCACATCCATAATAGTAGTAGGATACAATCAGTGACAGCGAAGATGGGTAAGAGTTTTTAGTTGCTTAACCAATATAAGGCACTTTCTTTTATTTGTCACAAAAGCATATAATGGCCTCTCTCTCACTTGGTAATTAAGCATTGGGTATTTATACCTGCACTTTAGCAATTAAATGTTCACAATGCGGCGGATGACGCGCATACCGAGAAGCAGGAATTAACGGATCCTATGACAGAACGCCATAAAAGCAAGGCTGAATGCTGCTCTGTGGCGATGGACACCTAATACTACACTTTATGGAAACAGAATAAAGCATAAATTCGGATAATATAATATGGCCAGTAATACCAACCCAGTCCGTGGAATTTGGCGTCGGCGCACGAGACAAGTGAATTTGAATAGTAAAATCCATACAAGTTTGGGATTTCTTATTCATAAGAAAATACTTGCTACTTAAGCAAAATCTTTTTACCGACATGTACCTATTTGTTTAATGATATTTTATAATGATGAATATTTATCAGCTCTTTCACTGAATTTTTTGAGTTCCGTAGTTCACGTCACCGAACCCTTATGGTTTGGTCATGTCCGTCCGTCCGTCTTCGTCCTACCGACCAAACGCTTAGTGCTCGAAAGATGAAATTTTGTATGGATATGTGTATTGTGTATTTACCAAATCGATGAGGTGCTAAAATAAAATCAAGAAAAATATTTTTTTTGGCGTAGTAGTAACTCTACGCCAAAAAAAACACCCTACACGTAAAGTGGGAATGATTTTTTTCTTGCCTCTATAACCACATAGTTATGGGGTATTATTAGATGGATCATTTAAAAACATTTAGAGGTTACTAAGACGATTTTTTGATTTAGCTTTACGAGATATTCAATGTCCCCCTCGACCTCTAAAAGCGCAACGGCTAACTTAAAAATCTGAAAAAATCATGATGGTAGTCCATGTGATGAACTTTAACGGCAAACTAGAGGTCTAACTTGTAAAATACGTTTACTTGGAAAACTTCGTTCAAAAATAACTAAATACAATAAGTAAACATGTAAAATATTGGTATAATGGGACGGACGCGGGTCCGACTCGCACTTGGCCGGTTTTATGTCTGCAAACTCATCACTGAGTAGTAAGGAATCAGTTAAGTACGTTAGTAAATTACATGTGCGGACGGAAATTAGTCTTTGTGATAAATTATATTAGAATCGCAATCGTAAATCTAAAATCGCAATCAAGTTTTGATTAATCTTTAAAATTAGTTTTGTGTTTCACACAATATATTAATCACACAAATGCAATTCAAAAACGTTGCCTAAGTAGTTAGGAGTATATCCCTGAACAGTGTACGACCATGTTAAATGGTGCACCTTACCCTACAGTCTACATTATTCAAACAAATACATTTTCTTTAAAATTAACAAAATAGTCGAGTGATCTTTTGGCATCATATGTGTTCAAGTAGGGTTGCCAGGTCGCCAAACCTAATAGCCGGACAGACGAACCAGTTTGGCCGGACATTTGGGTAAAATGGCCGGACACCCAACATTATTGACGATTTTGTCTCAGTATTAATAAAAGTACGACAGTTAAATATTTACTTAAAACAAGCTTTATGATATTTACCATAAATATTCTTAAATTCTAATGAAATATAAATAAAATCGAAGGCCAAGTCAATCTAATTACTTTATTATTAATCAGTCCAATTATTGTTATAAAGCCAAGTCAAAATTAATTACTAAATAAACACTTATCAACATTTTTAAATCCTAAAAAGCCTTATAAAATCCGGATAAGCCGGACACCGTTTATTTTGGCCGGACACGCAATCAAAAAGCCTACCTATGTCCGGCTTTATCCGGACGCCTGGCAACCCTATGTTCAAGCGATAGCTCTGGTCTTTATTAAATTCCTAACATTAAAGATTAGAGTGATTGATCGTAGCAATAATTTCAGAAACCAATAGTATAGGAGCTAGCAATGTTTTGCGAGAGATCATTTTTGAGCAGCTGTATATAAGAACTATTCTCCGGAGACGAATTTTCGATGTCCTTGAATTTATTTCTGTAACCAGGCTTTTAAAACGCAATGATTTTTTTTATATTGTGTTTTATGTTGTGTTTTATCTCTTACAATTCTAGGTGCAACTATTTTTAAATAATTTCAATCTAATTATTACAAAAAACATGTTAAAGTCCGTTCTTCTCATTAGCCAGGGGTGTCCGTTTGCCATTTTCTCAGCAATATCGTCTATATAGCATTTTCTCTTTCATAAATCTATGTAAATTATAATTATAAGGAAAGGACATTAGTTGGGAGTTTAGTTCTTATAAAAAATAAACGTATTGGGAGTAGCTAAATTATTGTGTTTATAAATCAGTAGAGGAGAAGTGTCCGGCGTAAAATAATAATTAGCCTGGTACAAGTTGTGCTTGACCATAACTGGTTTAGTAATAACAATGAGACTGTGGTTTACCGCGTGTGTGCAAGCTACTCGTGCAACGCAGAAACTAGCAGGCGGGCGGGCCGTTGACTGATTTCGATCCCGGTGCTACGAAGGTAATGAACACTTCATATAATAATGATCGAACTTTGCTTATGGTAAGTTCATTTGATCACATGTTATAATACGTGTTTCGCTTCTGTATTGTAATGATGTTGGTTGTCAGGTATTGACGCAGACGGCTGTCAGATCCAGCTGTCACTGTCACACTGTTGGAGTCGAATGTTTTAACTCGGCGGAGGGATGTTGAGGGATTCAGTGACGAGGTTTCTCTCGTCTCACTATCATTAAATGTAGTTAGTGAAAATGAAAGGTCTTTGCGGTTGGACAGGTCAGAGGTAATATCACAGAATTTTGAAAAGGTCCTTTCTCAAACTTATATGTTTGTCGTTGCCTTGCCAGTGCTTTTCGGAACGCTTTAAAAAAAAAGGAGGGATTGATTGTCGACGGTATCTATGTCATTTTTTCACTAGATTTTGTCGTCCACATGTCCGATTGAATTATTTAGATTGGGTAAGTAAATCCTCTATAAATTTTACCGTAATAGTTTTCAACTATGAGCTTTTCATCTGATGCATCGTTCTATATCGGGGTTTTAATTTATTTCAGTTTTGGATGGACTGGTGTCGCGCGGTGTAACGCGTCGGCTCTTGTGGAGTGCCGTATGCGAGTTTGAGGCTGGTCTGATAGGCTTTGGATGCCTCTTAGAGGATCGTCAGCTCGGCAACGTGCCTAGCATTCTCCTCGGGAGGCGTCTTATTGAGGCTACATTTTGAGTGGCATCCGGCTGCTGTGGATTGCGAGGAATGAGGACAGCGCTCCGGAGTTAGCCGAACGGGTGTCTGTGGTGCCGACGGACAGTAGCGCGAAATATTGTTTCTCGGCTCCACAAGCCGGGTTTGGAAACAGCTGAGCGCAGGTTTGCTGCGCGGGCAGGTACCGAATTTTAAGTGTTATCATGGGGATCATAGTGGTTTTGCTTGGGCGAGGCCCGCGGCCCGGGCTGACTCAGTCGCGAAACTGAGTGAGCCGGGGATAGTAGGCCTTTGTCCCAGGCTGGCTACCTTGTTTGGTACAGTCAGGACCAATTGCACACACCAGACCCAATTAATCTAGCAATAAACTACTATTAATTTAATTATAGTGTGGGTAACCAGAACGTAAGTGGTAGTTGAGTTGTAAAATTTTTAATGAATAAATAGTTGTCGCAGTAGTTCTGGTTTTATTTTACTGGCTTTAATTAACAGTATATATTTTTACAATGTAGATGGGAGTTGTGTAATGTGTTACTATAATAATAATATGGTATATAATCAGCCATAATGTTATTTAATTATACTTCCGGTTTATTTTACCTGTAGGTATGTATCCACTTACCATTAAAATAATATTAATATTGTACTATTATTATAAAATTAAAATAAAATAAATATTTTATTATTAAAATAATAATTTAATTTTCTCAAATCAAAATTAATCAACAAAATAAGTATACTCATGCATTTAAACTAAAATAATTTCAAGATATTTATTCTACTCTTATGTAAACAAGAAACAATATATTTGTCTTATGGAAGTCACATCAGTTTGTAAGACTAATATGAAATGAAATACTTGAAAATATTATTTTATCAGACTAATAGACTATTATGAGGAATATATAATACTTACGTGCAGGACATTATTCAGATTCACTAAGGATGTTTTTGTTTACCATAACTTATGTAAATTTTGATTGATGGTGAGTTAAGTTATATTATTGTTATTGAGACTAAGCACTACTTTGTTATATATATGATGATATACTTATCAACAAGATATCATCAAGATAAATTACATTTTTAATACATTTTCATATGTAATATACATGCATATAAATTAATAAATAATATACATTTTACCAAAATATTAAAATTATGCTGCTAGCATAATTTTAATATTTTGGTAAAATGTATGGTGCTACAGAAATCCCCATAATTATTCAAATTCATATAGTAATTGACTACACATCCAAGCTAATATATTTTATATTATCAAGATTCTAAAGGTACAAGATTATTTAAATAGAAAGAATCAGTTTTGTCTAAAATTTATCTTGATTAATCATTGCCACCTCTGTTCTATGGTGTGCTATTTTGAAATGGGCTACATGTATAAAAAAAATATTTGAGTAAATTCAAAGTAAGCCTTTATTACCGAACGGTTACGAAACGGATTATGTCAGTCATTTAAGAGAATATGATGTTTTCGAAATTAATATCTTGTATTGATAGAAATATATATTTACACATACATATTTCATATATCATGCTTAGTGGTAAGTGGTGGTTCTGGATTATTAAAGATTAATTGTATAATTATTTTTTTAATTCACTGTTATTAAATTGTATTCATTTTGTTCTACATCTTTGATCCAAGAATTTTTCCAAATTCAAATTATCATATTTTTCATACTAAGGGCAAAGTTGGTGATAAAAGAACTATATATTCAGTGGCGTAGATCACCGAGTATTTGATATGCTTTACTAAGCATGTTTATATCTCTCTTAGTATAGTATTAGTTGGTAAGAGAAATAGAGCTATATTAAAAACGAGTATAAACCCTGCCCCACTTGATTCTAATTTATTTATCTAGGAGTAACGTCTGTAGTACAGACACAAGTACCTGTTATAGTAAACCTTCTTGTATACCTCGTATACACTCAATGATTGGATAAAATATATCGGTGCATCACATAGTAGGTAAACTAATTGTAATAAGCACCATGTCAATGAAAAACATCACCCATGTATAATGTAAATTGTATACAGCCCCCGGATCTAGAGGGGGCTAGCTGGGGCCCATGCCCCGGACGGGAGCTCAGAGGGCGGCCAAATTCACACTTTACAGACGAATGAACAATTCATCATTTACTTAAGTTTGACAACAGAAATATAATAGTACAAGCAGGTACAGAAATTTCACTCGTTTTACTGTGACCATAATATCAACTGAACCGATAGATACCCAGAGTTACAGGACACGGACCACGAGACCGGGCACGGCGCGCGGTGAGAGTGCGGAGTGAGATGCGCTGCACGAACATTATTCGCGAAGCGCGTAGGCAGTTCAAAATACGCGCCCGCTCGCCCGCGGGATAAACTTATTATTTATTATACGTATATGAATATTAAAATGATCTTTTTAAAAAAAAAAAACTCCACACGACAGTGTAGTTATCCGATTCTTGAAATTATTCTGAATCGTTCGATACCTACATAGTGGAAGAATTGTTTTTTCATTTGTTAACTTATTTTCCAAAAACTTAACAGTTCCTTTTTTATGAAAAAAACATAACAGTTTCTCATTTCATGTGGATGAGAATAGTCTTAAGGTTTTTAAAGATGAACAGATTTTAATCCAAAAAATTTTTGCTCGCTCACGTTTAAGATACAGAACACATATTATGTTACTTAGTAACGTCGGTCGGTTTTAGGATATTGATTTAATTGTGTTATTTAAAGTACACAGTCTTTCAGGGTGTAAAAATTAATTCAAGGAGTAAAATAGAATAAAAAATTTGCTCGTTCGCTACACTCACTCGCGTTTTATATAACGAGCACATTATTCTCGCTCTCTTCGCCCGCCCGCTTTTCGCTCGGGGGCCCTGTGGCAGAATTTGCTACGGGCCCCACGCTGGCTCAATCCACTGGATGCATTATTTCCGGAAAGCCGAAGTCCAAATGTCAATCAATTAGTGGACATTTGATAGCTGAAATTATAAAGATGGTAAAAGTAAAAAAAATTAAGTGGGTGAGGCGGGATTTTTAAGATTTTGCCCCGCCTAAAAAAATTTAAGATCCGGGGCTGATTGTACATCACTAGGTTATTTTTGTTATACAAAAAAAAAAAAAAAATTGTGCGCATTCAGATTGGATAAAGTACGACATTGTATCTAAACACAGGCTAATGATATATTTATCTCGTAATACCGGAATCGAAGTCAATCAACGGCACGTCCGTTTCTTCGTTGCACGAGTTGCTTGCTCACACGCGGTAAACTACACTCTCATTGTTATTACCAAACCAGTTATGGTCAAGCCGAATTTGTACCAGGCTAATTATTATTTTACGCCGGACACTTCTTCTTTACTGATTTATAAACACGCTAATTTAACTACGCCCAATGCGTTTATTTTTTATAAGTTGTAAATTAATGTCCTTACAATTACCTTACAATTATAATTTATATGGATTTATCAAAGAGAAAATGCGATAAAGACGATTTTGTTGCAGAAAATGGCAAGCGGACGCCCCTGGCTAATGAGAAGAACCGACTTTAACATTTTCTTTGTAATACTTAGACTGAAATTATTTAGAATTAAGCACATAAGGCAAGCCTTACATGCGTAGTCCTGGAGTTAGTGTACATGTTAAAAGCTCTAAACATAATGACATTTACAGATAATAATCTATGAAGCTCGAGGTTATAGACAATAAGTAACTTTTCTCATGAATTCTAGATATAAAAATTGAGTCTGATGCCAAGTAGATCTGAAGAAACTACATTGTAAAAAATATATCTTCGAAGCGAAACATTTCTAATAATAATGATCGAACTATACTTAAAGTTTTTATTTCGTTTGATCACTTATTAATTACCCATTTAGGAAGCGATACGTTCATTTTTAACTATAAGGGTTCCTTATAGTAGTACTATATATAGGAAGCCTTATAGTTTGATTATGGTTGATGAATGTACACATTATATTATGCCAATATAATATAATAGTCTTTATCTATATCCTACTAATATATCCTACTAATAGTATAAATTTGAAGGTTTGTAAATAAGATAGATGGATGTTTGTTACTCTTTCACGCAAAAACTACTGAACTGATTTTGATAACATTTGGTATGATACTAGTTTAGGCTCTGGATTAAAACATAAGCTACCTGTTATCCCGTAAAAGTACAGTGTTCCCGTGGGTTACTGTATTTACGCTAGCGGAGCCGCGGGCAACAGTTAGTCTATAACTAAACAAAATTTTGTTTATCAATCTACACTACCGTGCCCCCGCCAAGACGTGCTAAGCAAAGCGCAAGGGCACTACCAGACCTCCTTTTTTCGAAAGGTTTCATCGATTTTTTAACCCTCTTAACTTTTGTTTGGATTATACCAGATAAACGAAATTTTCAGGATATGTTCCCAGTAGCAGACGTATTAAACAATACATAATAGTAACCTATGCAATCAAAGAAGATTTGATTGCATAGGTTACTATTATATATTATATATTATATTTATATATTATATTATATACTTTAGATTTTTATTGATATCTGAAACCCTGTTCATCACTGACTCACTGATGATCAATAAAAATTATAGGCTACTTCCGAATGTTCTAGATATCTGAAATTCGGTATGTAAGCTGGTATTAGCACATAAACAACATAAAAATTGTCAAACTTGGAACTTTTCTCCTACAACCTCTTAAACTAAGGGTTGAAAATTTGTAAGACTTACCTACGCAAATTTTTTGCTTTAGTGGTTTAAAAAATGTTGTAGGGATCCGTGTTATAAATAGTAAAAGTAAAATGAACAAAGAAAAGAAGTCGATTTATAAAAATATTCTCATAACAATTTTAAAATAGAAGTGAAATCCCACCAAAAACATTTTCATGTAAATTGATGCCAAGACGATACTATATGACCTGCAAAATCAAAAGCTATCATATCACATGTAAAACGAAGCTTCTGACTATACCAAACTTCTTACTCTACACGCCTTAACTCTACAAGCCTTACTTCACAAATTATACACCTTAGTCAAGTTATGTGGCTTGGCCGTTTCGCTCCTACAATAATAGTATAACAGAAAGACAGCCCCTAAATTTTTCAGCGAAATGGCCAGGCCACTTGTTGTAACTTGACTTGTGTATTTTTCGCTACTGTTGGTAATTATACCCCAGATTAAAGAAAGACGAACAGATAAACAGTTACATAGTTAGCTTTTAATTTCATTGCACTACTACAAGCATACGGTGTGTCCACGATTGTGTGGAAAAATTATGGGACAAATTTCGTTGGAGGGGACAAATTTGGAGCTATTTGGTGGTTCTATGAGAGCTGTTTCTCTGTACGTAACTACGTTAGTCGTACGTGTCTCTGTGGTTATACTACGTACTATCGAAAAAGTTGTCACTCGACCAAGCATAAGATGAAAATCACTTAATAGCGCCGTTGAATCATGCATACGCACAGTAAATACGTAGTTCTACCACTTCTGCAGTCGTTGCGGTCAATTATTTTGTGTGTAAATATTTTGATTTTATTGCAAAACTTGTTTAGAAACTGGTCAAGCAGGAACTTTGTCTATATTGTACAATGTACCTACTACCATGGAGGAATTATAGTTTTATTGGTCCATGCTACTACTATTGTGTGTGGGCTATGAAAAGCTTGGCGGTACGCTATCGCTACCACCCAACTACAAAAACAGACACTCTTTCAGCTTACAGAACAGATATAAGTCATATTATTACTATTACGTATTCTGTGATTATACTGACATCAAAACTCTTCTACGGCAGAAGTAAGTTACTTTTATGTTAAAACGAAAGGCTAGATTTCCTTAGAGCATGTTCTCACAATCGACGAATAAGTAAGTGACAAATTGCTTATTTATTATTTATTACCTACCTACCTTATTTATTACATACCAATGAACAAAAAATATAAAACAAAGACCTACAAAACTGTTCTTCAGTTTGTCTGTATGATCAATGTTAGAAAACTTAATATTAAAGACAAAGTATAAAACAAAAATAACAAGATACAACATAATAATACTAATAATACAAAATGAAATATTGTAATTACAAATAAAGCAAAATAAAATTAGAGTATATTATAAGATTAATGTTTTAGGTGGTGCGGGATGTACAATAAGGTAATAAAGTAATAAGGTGTTTGTACATGTTTTTTTGAAGGATTTTGTTTTGGTCTCGTGTCGGATATCGTTGGGCAAGCTATTTAATAGATTTTATTTAAAGTTCGGTCCCCAAAGTACACACACCAGCATATTTAGCGGAACATAAAATAAAGGTTTGATATCAGTATCATATAAGGTTGCTGCCTGGTTTATACGATATTTACAAATTAAGAAAACAACTGAACATCACATTTTATGCAATTGTTTTAATTTTATTCAAATACACCTTATCTGGAGCGAACTTCGAGTATTTCTTCCTTCTGAGTTTGATTTAAAATTTAATTGAGATACTGTTTTTTGTTACTTTTTTTTTAATCGCGTATCTTTTTGGAGTTGAGGACTGAATTATGCCTGACTTAGCCCCAACGGAGATTGCCAGGGCACTCGAAATGCGAAGAAATGGCCAAACCCACAGAGTGATATTCAGAGATCTTCGTCGACCAGTTTCAACGATCCATCGCAGTATCCAACGGTTCAGGGAGACCGGTACTTATGTGAGAAGAGCAGGACAAGGCAGAAAAAGACGCACTTCGAGTAGGGATGATCGTTTCATTCGGATTCGTGTACGTAGGAACCCCCGTTTGACGGCCGTCCAAGCCCGACATGAGTTAGAAGCAGTGCGGGGTGTAACCGTAAGTGAGCGTACGGTACGAAGAAGGTACGAAGAAGCTGGTTTGGGTTCATTTGTGCCCGCCAAGGCTCCAAGGCCCGAGGTAAATCATCGTAGAAACAGGTTAACTTTTGCTCAGGAACATCGACTTTAGAACGCGGACCAATGGAGTAAGGTATTGTTTAGTGATGAGTGCAGAATTCTCTTAAATCAAATTTACGGCAGGCAAAGAATATACAGACGCAAAGGAAAACGATACATTCAGACAAATTTTGAAACTACAGTTGCATATGGTGTTGGATCAATAATGGTTTGGGCGGGCATTTGTTTGGGAGCTCGCACAGACTTGGTAGTGATTGACAGAGGGAGTCTGACTGCAGACCGCTATATCAGAGAAGTTTTAGAAGAAAATGTGTAGTAATAAGGCCGCCATTGTGTTACCTGTGTATATATTTTTTTTTATCTCTTTTCTTTTATATTTTTTTATGTTGTGTGCATAATAAAGAATATTTCATGTCGTACCGTTTTCCCTATATATCGGTGACGATTTTGTTTTTATGCAGGTTAATGCTCGGCCGCATACCGCTCGGGTAACTCAAGCTTATCATAATGTTATGAATATATAATACTGTTATGGAGTGGCCGGCGAGATCACCAGATATGAGCCCAATAAAGCACGTTTGGGACTTGCTGAAAAGAAAAGTTAAGTCCAGAATTCCAGCTCCTGCCAACGTGGGTGATCTGCGAATCGCCGTAGTTGAGGAATGGCGGAGACTATCCCAGGAGACCATCGATAACATCATTCTCAGTATGCCTAGACGGGTAGAAACTTTAATAAGAGCACGTGGAGGAAATACGCGATATTAATCACCATTTTTCTAATTTAATTAATTGTTATTTTAATATTAATTTTCACTTTTCCCGGTTACATGAAAAGTTAAAAAATGTACCATTTTTCACAAATAGCCTTTACTCGCAAAATCTGTTCTTAATGTGATCTCATTTTAAGTAAAACAAATGAAACTTTAAATAACAAAAGAAGTGTAGTAAGTAGATTTTAAACTAAAACCATATTTTTTTAATTATGGACCTTTTTTGTGTTCCGCTAAATATGCCGGTGTGTTTAGTTAAAAACTCTGGGTACCTTATATTTGCCTTCCGATACCGACCGAGTACCATAGTTGTGTATAAGTAATTCTAGATTATGGATATTATTATGGTTGTGGTTGTTACTTACCTGAAAGTTTTGTTTCTATCGCTCAGTCATAGATTTATAACGCCAAGATGGATAGTCTTCATACAAACGCATCGTACAAAGTCAAGCCAACAACATATAGATGTAGGTGTAAGCATTACATACTAACGTTTGCTGACACGCACACAAATTAAACTTTAATGTTGTTAGTTAAGGGGCAATTTCCCCGAAATTGGGAAAATGTTGCTCTTAAAATTGGAATTATTATATTTGTATTTATCAATGTCGTGAGGTATAAAATATAACTTACATTTTATTATAATATAATTTTTAATTAAAAATTAATTATATACTTATTATATTTTATTTTAATAACTACTTATATTAGTATGAAAATAAATATCTAGTACACTTATACACTTCTAAGAAATATAATAATATTTTTAATACTTTTTAGGAGCTTCTCATATTTTTATTACGAAAGACGATTTTGGGGAGGAGGGACGGAGGAAAAGGAAGGAAGGAAGGGAAGGAAGAACTATAATCTTTTGGCGTTAAGAAGACGTATAGTGAAGATATGAATTGTATAAAATATTTATTTAATTATCCAATGACGCAAAAGTAGTGTTCACATTATCCAATAACAATAAGCCATTTTGACATAAGTACGCGTAATACATTGACATTTACTGTCTTGTTTACGCGAATAGACTATAGTAAAAAATGTCTTACGTGTTATGTGTAAATGTTGCTTTATTTATAATATATACATCGAGTGACTGGAGAAAGATGCGGAGGTGGTACGCTAACTGCATCTATATCTACCCCTACAACCTACACCAGGTGTGTTAGTTTACCACCACTTATAAATCCTATATACCTATACCTTTTTTTATGGGCAATAAGCCCACCACACATACCCTCCTCGCAACTCCTGTGTAGCCAGGATTGACAGTGGCAACCAACCACAAGAAATCCTTTAATATAATCACAAAGGTGCACGAGGGACATGTTAAATCTGTCTTGGGAAATTAATGAAATTAATCAGAAGTTTGTAGAAGTAGGAAGAGTTAATACCTACCAACCTACTGGGGCCTGCTGATTATTTTAAATAAATCAAACAGGTAAACTGAACGCACCTATAAATATTTGACAGTCAAGTAACAATTTAAACACAGTGAACAGTTAGCATGGGAATAATAAACCGTCGATGTGAGTATTTTCCTGCATTTTTTTCCAATATATTCCACAATTATTTCGAAACCAAAATTAGCCCAATCGGTCCAGCCGTTCTCGAGTTTTAGCGAGACATTGAAATTGCAATCCATTTTTATATAAGATAAGAAGATTTATAAATCTTCGTAATAAAAACACTTCAGGTATAATTATGACTAATAAATGAAAACAAATGAAAAATGACAAAACCATGAATTTTAAACGTGTTATAAATTTTATTACTTTTAGGATATATAGGTTTAGGAAGATTGAATACAGAAACAGTTAAAATTTTAGCCGAATTTTGAAAAGGGAACTATTTAGAAAATAAGTTTTATTTCATCCTTTTTTATGTATTTTTACTTAGAAAGTCGGTTTTAATTTTTTGTTTAAAAATATTATTTTTTATCTTTTTAGTTACATTTAATATTAGGTCCTTACGTATGAAATTGGCGTTTTGTCGTACTGGCCACTTTGATCTCAAATATATCTTCTTTGGTTAGGTTAGTAGGTAGGTTAGGTTAGGTTAGTAGGTAGGTAAGTTATTCCAATTTCATACAACTATTTACTCATGCATTTGTGTTTCGAAAACCGTAATTCATTTGTTTTGGTTTTCCTTCTTTTGGTTTTTTCTTTGCGGCGTCATTCTGTTTACAAAATGGAAAACTTGAATAATCGTATTATTTTCGAGTACGAGTTCCACCGTGGCACCAGTGCAGATATGGCTCGAAGGATTAATGATGTGTACGGCGGCGGTGTCGCAAAAGAAAAAACAGTGCATTTTGGTTACAACCTTTTCGTTTTGGAAATTTCGACCTGCAGCAAGCCCCGTGGGCGGCCGGATACCAAAGTTGATAATGAAGAATTGAAGGCTATTGTGGAAGCGTATCCATCGCAAACCATATCCGAGTTAGCTACAGGCTGCGATGCTAGTGATAAAACTATTTTAATCCACTTGAAGCAAATTGGGAACGTGAAAAAACTTGAAAGGTCATGAATCGAATCATTACCTGTGATGATAAGTAGTTCCTGTAGGATAAAAGGAAACGCTCATCGAATGGCTGAACCCTGGGGAACCAGCCAAAGCCTGCCACAAGCGAAAATTTACTCAAAAAAAGTTACTTGTGAGTGTTTGGTGGACTAGTGTCGGTGTCGTTCACTACAGCTTTCTTAAATCTGGCCAGACGATAACGGCAGATGTCTATTGCCAGTAACTGCAAATCAAGATGGAAAAGCTAGCTGCTAAGCAACCGAGGTTGGTCATTCGCTCTAGGCCACGGCTGCTTCAGGACAACGCTAGACCACACACTGCATAACAGATGGCTACCAAATTAGAGGAGCTTCAATTCTCTACTACTCCCCGGGCCTTGCTCCAACAGATTACCATTTTTTTCGAAATTTGGATAACTTCTTGCAAGGAAAAATATTTAACTCCGATGGGGCAGTACAAAGCGCCTTCAAAGATTTTATTGATACCTGTCCGAATGGTATTTTCGTAAAGGAGTCAATGAACTACCTATGAGAAGGCAAAAATGCATAAATAGCAATGGTACTTATATACTTTGGTTAAATAAATATATTATGTTTAAAACAATCGACTTTATGTTCCTCCTTTACAAAATGCCATAGTAAATTAAGTAAACATTTAAATGCCATGTAAAAAGCGGTATAAATTTGAAATTGGAATTCCTAACCAAAGAAGATATATTTGAGATCAAAGTGGCCAGTACAACAAAACGCCAATTTCATACGTAAGGAGCTAATATTATAACAAGAACAAGTTATATATACCAGTGATCAGACTTAGCAAAGTAAGTAAATCTTTTAAAGTGTACGCTTCTACAATAAAATCCCAGAAAACATTCAAAATCTTTTCATCAATTTTAAAAATTTGTTAATGATTGTGTGTGCTAAAGCTTATTTTAAGGTCAATAATTTCATTTACGATTGCATACCTTGGGAATAAGATGGCTCCCTGCAATTCTGCTTTTGGAGTAGGTATTTTTACTTGGTCATCGAAATGTATCGAGCAACTTTTTGAACTTTTAGATGGCTTCCATTAGCTCTCATTGCGATTAAAATCTTATTTTTCCGATCCAACGAGAAGACACAATTGGTTCAGATAGAAATCTAAACAAAAAAATAAAAATATGCTATGGTCTAAATAAAACAAATATCACTCCTCCCCCCCTAAATCGTCTTACGTAATAAATGAATGACCTTAATACGTCTCACTGTATACCATTAAACTTTTAAACTGGTATTAAGGATTATCTTTATACTGGCAACACTTTAAATTAATAATTAAAAAAAAAACAAAACAAAAATCTTTGTCTGAGACCTATGTTGCAAGTATTAGTTAGACCAATTGGGTAATTAATTTATTATTAAGTACTAGTAACACTTTCACAATAGCAATATGGCAGCAAGATGGCGGCATAATATGGTTTTATTTTAAAATATTGTGAATATCATTGGCACGATACAAGTCAAATCGTAGTATTTACTAATGAAATGTAATGTTCGAAGATTCGATTTGTTGAGAAGATTTTTTTCCGATGAATTGTGACACCATTTACCACACAAACAGTTATAATGTTTATAATAATTGGAGCTGTATGCACTAGCGCTTGATCTTGACAACTGACGGGTCGTTCGAACAAACCATACTAATACAGATTTACTTAATTTTCATTCGCGTACCCCGTTTCTTAGCGTATTTATTCTATGCGCTACAATTTATACTATTAATTACAAAGAAATGGAAAATCTTATGTTATATATAATAAAAATGGTTTGCAATTCCAATGTCTCGCTAAAACTTGAAACCGGCTGGACCGATTTTGCTACTTTTGGTCTTGATATTTAAACGCTGAGAAATATTGTAAAAATTGCGGGGAATAATATATTAACACTATATATTTTATAGGTGCGACAAAACAACGTGTGTGGGGACAGCTAGTTATTTATAAAATTCGAAGACAAATATGTGATTACTTAAATACATTATGTAAATAATTAATTAATGATACAAAGAAAGCATTATGATTTGTGACGTATAAAATTTTGTCTGTTCAAAAAGCAGGCACCTACAATCTTACTTACTGCATAAACATTAGGTAAACGTACTTAATATGTAAATTGTAGGTAGGTAATGTAGGCTTGGTAATAGGCATTTTATGTAAATGTATGCGTGGTGATTAGACAAGTAGGTAGTAAGCACGTATTGGCATGGGAGTAAGAAGTTCCGTCACTACTCTACATATTCCATTTGTTTATGTCAAAAAAAGGCAGTTTTATGAGTCTACAATTACTTATGAATAAATATTTATGTGAAAGTGTTCTTTTAGCACGAGTAATAATCGATTTCCAATATTAACAGAAATATTAGGCAAGACGTGTTGAGTAAATACGCTTGCCCTTAGGCCGGCGGAGAAATTTTGTTTCTTTATAATGGACAATGCTTAGAAACTAAGTAATATGTTTAATATGGAGTCTTATAGATAAAAGTTTTTACTATTATCTAATCATATTGACGTAATGTTATGTGTAGAGATTTGATCGCGACCTTAAAATAATAAGTACGTACATTAAAGTAGTTCGTTAGGACGTGTCGTGTTTTTATTAAGTTCAGGTCTAAGGCCCCTGAACTAATGGCTTGACGATACGCTCCGATGCTATCGCATACGACGCGACGCATTCAGGTTCCGAATTATATTATATTGTGCGACATTATTTGTTATTGCTTTATTAGTGCAAGAAATAAACACAGTTGCAAGTCGCACGATAAAGGTCGTGCCGCATTACGAGCAGGTTCAATGACACGGCGTATCTCGAATCACAGACACCTAGCGCCATCTCTTATCAGCCATGAAAACGTTAAATATTATAGCAGCTCTACTCACGTGAACAAGCCATTTCATTAGAGTCACGCTCGTAATATCCAAACAATATGCACATGTACACAGGGGTAATAATTAGGGCATTCGTCGATAATAATTAACCTACGCGACGTATGCAAATCGCGTCGACGGCACAATCCTCGGCAAGGGCCCAAACGGACTGTCTGGGCATCAGTGCAGTGGCGGTCGGCAGTCCTTTTCGTGCATAGGGCCGATATGCGAGCCGCGCTGTGATTGGTCGGCCTGCCAGCCAATCGCGTGCCGCCCTCCGCTCTAACGCAACTGGCTCGGCTCGAGAATGGAAAAAGCGGGGGGAAAATTGACAAACGAATTCGCTTACGTCGGCTCAAAGCGTCGGCTAATACTTCTCCCGCCATTCGTTTCATATATAAATTGGTGACCGAGGCCACACCGCTCCTCGGAGAAACCAATCGGCTTCAAGTTTCAACCGATTATTCGGCTGACGATGAGTCTCAAAGTAGTCAACGTGATTCGTCACGTTGCAGTTGTGCTCCTAAAATCGACAGCAATGAGCTAAATAATATTTCTTTGCTCGTTGATTAATTACTCGGTATTAATTAATACGATAATTAAAGGGCTATATAAAAAATGGTTGGTTGATTTTTTATGTAGATAATAGCTAGCTAGGATTATATCTCGTCAGGTCACTTTTTCCACAACTCCGTCGCCTTACAGCTTTAAAAAAACTACAGGTTCAATCCTATTGTTTTATAACGAGACGTTAAAGAGCACACAACAATTTGCTTACTCTATAAAGTCTATATCTTATACTTTAAACGAGACAATCTTGTATATATATAATCGGTATCTCGACAACGGCTACAAATATTATATTGTCATGAAATTTCATATGCAGGGAGTTTTGATCGATTTAGCTAGGTCTTATCCCTTAGAAGCTGCGCATTTTTAAGCAATATGTGTTTTTTTCTTTCGTCATGCAACTATATATTATATCAATAATTTCGACTCTTTTACGTCCTGCCTATACGTCGTACCTATGTATAATTTTTGCGTTATTTGAAGATTTAGAAAGTGGTTGGTTCGAATCCCGGTCAGATAAATATTTTTGGGATTCTTATTATTTCGTTTCTTTTCTATTTTTAATATTTATTTTTAATTATTTTTTCGTTCTACTAAAACTCAGAGCAAAGCTCGGTCTCCCAGGTACTGATCTACCTACTGATCATTTAAGCAGACAAATCCTTCATTATCCGAATAATAATAAGTAAACATGTAAAATATTCAAAATTTATAATACTAAACCGGTGACTACGGAACACATTAATACGAGTATATTCTATGCGTGTCCTAAGTCCTGACACGCACTTGGTCCGTTTGTAAATTTTCATGGTAGAGCTAGACGTTAGGGCGTTTGGGAACCTATTATTATATTTTCTATTAGCTTTCATTATTATAATTTCAATGCGAATTAATAATATGATAGCGCAGAGTTCGTATGTGTCTCGTAAAATGTGTATAGTCACAACTCAAGAGCAATACGACTGGCAGTGCAGGAATTAATGTAGAGTACCTAGGTACAGCGCAACCATGTTCATAATGGTTCTTGGCAATCTTCGTTTTTGTATGAAAATAACAGACGATGTACGAATACATACGATATTAGAAAATCGGTTCTACTGGACCTACTTATGTTGTCTTTGGTTTAATGCACACCTCTAAGGCCCACTTGCGCAGATCTGGTTTTAATTTAACCCTGAGCCAAAATATCATGCCTTCCGTTTCATAACTATACGCAGAATGAGAGAGATAAGATGATATTTTACCCAGGGTTAACTTTAAGTTTTAACCCATATCTGCGCAAGTGGGCCTAGGAAGTCATTTCGCATATTATATCTCACGCCCCTAGCGCCATTCGTCGAGAGAAGCGCAAAAGTAGTAGATGGTGTCAAAGCTTCATTTCTATAAAACTTTAAGGGCCTGTTTCACAATCTTCTAATAAGCGTCGGATAGCTTATTCAGTAGTTTTGTCGCTGCTTACTTTGTATCAAGCGACAGAGGCAAAACAACAAATAAGCTATTTGGCATTAATTATCCGTAGATTGTGAAACAGGTACTTAAGCTAATAATTAACTGTAGCGCCCAAAATATATTGATGGCATGCTGCACAGAAGATGATTCAGGATTGAATTCAGTCGGGTAGTGCTTTCAAAAGTTTGAGAGCAAACTATTGCCTGATAAGAGCCATTACCGTCACCCATGGATACTTGAACAGAGGTGTTGCTAGAGCGTTTCCGGTCTTCTCTTGAAAAAAAAAATGTAAAACCCGTTTCATTTTCAATCTACATAAAATGTTTTTCTTCTTCAACTGGTGGTAGAGTCCAGGTAATAGGTATTTAATCGAAAAAATTTTTTTATTTTATTACCTACCTAATACAATTGCTAGGTGCATTAATACTAGGCTAGACTCTTTCTATTACTATTTAAACAACAGCACTAGATTTAAAAATTAAATATTTATTCATAGAATTTAAAATCATAACATAATTCTGTCTAACTTTAATAACAAATTAACAAGAAACATGAAATTAAACTGTTTAGTTTCTATTTTAAGCATCCACTTCCTCATGATTTGTGGTTTTCCAACCAACTCGCTCCGCCGAGAATGTTACGAAAGTACGGCGGGACGTGCCCTTCACGTAGAAGATACCTAAATTCATAATTCATCTTAAAAATCTATGTAAGTACCTACCTATTAGACAAAATAAACAAAAAATTAAACCGACTTCCAAAATAGAAATGCACAAAAAAGTATGAAATAAATCTTATTTTCTAAATAATTCCCCATTTAAATATGGCTAAAATTTTAACTATTTCTCTACTCAATCTTTATTACTTTGAAGTCGGTACCAGCCTAAATAATATTTATATAGAATATTAATTTATATAACTCACATTTAAGTAGGCTTGTAACATGTAAGCGGAAATTGGTAAAATTTGGAGCCGAATCAAAAAGGGGAATTATTTAGTAAATAAGAATTATTTGATACTTTTTCGTGCATTTTTACTTTGGAAGTCGGTTTAGTTTTTTGTTTAAAAATATTTTTTTTTTTCCCTTTTTAGTGTTATTTATTATATTTTCAACCGACTTTCAAAACATCGTGCGTATGTTTTTTTTGTATATAATTATGTTACGCGATTACACCGCTGTTTGTGGACCGATTTTCGATTTTTTATTTTTATTTTAAACGGTTGACTCCCAAGTTGCTCCTATTGTCACTATATGGTAGACGTATCGAGGAAACACCTCGAAATTTATATGGACACATAGTAATTTCGACTTTTTCTGAAGTAGTTCCAAGCATATGCTATCAAAAAGTAAGATTTTACTTCAAGGTATACCCTGAATCCAAAAGTACTGGACAGAACTCCTGACTCCTTATAGAAGAAATTATATTTTAAGTATCAACTCATTATATATATTAAATATTTTGTTGTTATAAATAAATTTCAGGACTGAACTTGGCACCCATTTAGATCTCACTTCTTTTGTCGTTAAAGGCAAAGGCAAACCAAAACTTACACTATAACTTGAAACTTATACATATCTTAATATTGAACTTGGCACATTCATGTTTTTGATGATGCAGATGGGATATCATTACTTTATGTACAAAAATTATTAGTCGGTAGGTACTTATGGAGATAATAAGAAATTGATGAATATGTGTATATACCTTAAAATGATTATCAAACTAAAAGCCTCAACTGGTGGTAGAGCCTTAGGCCTAAATAATAATTACCGATATAAACCTTACAGACCTACTGTTCACATAAAGTTCGACTGTCATCAATTTTTATAGCTGGTTATTATGAAATGAATGAAATCAATATATACTTTATTGTGCACAATCAGTAGTTACACATACACACAAATATAGAAAATACTAAAAACACTACGATAGTACACAAAGGCGGCCTTATTACTAAATATCAATTTCTTTCAGACAACGAAAAAAACAAAAAGGAACAAATTGTGGGAGAGGGGTATTGCGCTAAAAGTATTTATCTTGATACTATAAACATAAAATAAAATAAATACATACATACATACACCAGGGTCTGAGGTAGTACTCTTTTAGGGAGGATTTAAAAGTATTCAATGTTTTGGCTTGTCTTATTCGGGTAGGGAGAGAGTTCCAGAGTAGGACGGATTGTACAAGGTATGAGGAGTGGGAATACTTAGTGTATGTTAGTCACTATTTGTAGCAAGTGTTCCCAACAGAATCAGTTAATGGAAAAATTATATTAAAGTGATAAAAATTACTAGTTTCTGATTTTTTCCTTTATATTCACCCAACTGGATGCCAAAATTGAACTTTCTAGGTGATCTGGAACTGGGTTAGTATTTTGATATATAGGTCAGTCAGTGATAAAAATGTCAATTTTTGGATGTTTATATAACCGTTTGAGGTGTGTTTATGAAATTTGCAGCATATGCCTAGTCTTGCCATAAATACTGAAACAAAGAAAAAAAAAATCTATTGCAAATAACATTTATAACTTTTACAGTGTGTTAGTTTAATACATAAATATAAAATAATTTAAAATATAAAAAGCTTATTCGATGTGGTCTCCATTGGCTGCAATACAGTCCTTTAAACGTTGAGGCCAGTTATCAATAGAAGCACGCACTCTTTCCATGGGAAAATTCTTCACTGCCAATTGGATTGGATATAAAATTGTTTTAGAGACTCCAATCATCATGGCGTTTAGAGCAAGCCGTACTCTTTAAAACTGACCATAAATCATAATCCAGCGGATTAAAATCGGGACTAGACGACGGCCAGTCTTCAGCTCTGATGAAGTCCGAAACGTTCCTTTCAAACCAAGAATGCGTAGACCGAGCTTTATGACCCGGCGCCGAGTCTTGCTGGAAGGACCATTCTTGGTTATTGAACATGGTGTTGTTAAGGGGCTTCACTACATTCTCAAGAATGGTATCATGATACACCTGTGCCAATGTTTTAATACCTTTTTCACAAAAGTATGGCTCAGTCACTCCTTCGTAGCTAATAGGTACTCCACCAAATCATCACTGAAGTCGGATAGTGTCCACGTTGCACTCTGTCGACTAATTGGAAGCATCCTTAGAGCTTTGAGCATAAATGCGGTCATTTTGTGTGTTAAAATGTTGCTCAATTGTAAAAAAAATCTCATCCGTAAACAAAATTTTTTTGCGTACCGCTTCAGTAGTTGTTTCAATTTTACCACCCTATTCTTTTTTAAATTATCAGTTAAAAAATTACTAGTACGTCTCTAATAGGCTGCAAGTCCTAAGTCATCTTTTAAAATACGCGACATGGTTCTAGGTGCTATCTTCATCTCACGAGATAAAATCTTTTGCTTTCGGACAGGATTTCTTCGAATTCTTTCCTTTACTGCTTTGACCACCATTTTCGTACGAACACTACGTGGACGGCCAGATCTTTTTCTGTCACAAACAGAGGAGCCTATTAATAGCCCGGTACACAAACATTTTACTAATACCAAGCGTATGGAGAGTTTTAAAAATTGCATTTGGCTCAATTGCATATCTACTTTGTGTAATGCAATCACAGCGATTCGGTTCTCTTTATCACCCACTCTATTTTAATATCACAAAATATTGTACAATGTATCGGCGCCAAAATGAGAAAACACAATGAACAATTATATAAAAATGACAGATTACAAATTCAAATGTAATATTTTGTTTATTTTTAATTGTAACAGTATTTATGGCTAGACTAAGTATTATGTATCTCGCAAGTCTCAATCTATAAGCCAAATTTGACATGTTTATGTTAAATGGTAGGTATTTGAGTTATGAGGGGGTTATGAAGGGGTCAAAACGTGTTCCAAATAATTTATATAATATTACACACATTGCTGCTCACCAGTTCTGATCTTGGCTTGAACCGTTACCGCGTGTCTAGATTAGTCTACATCATAACTCACTTATTTCTTTGCTCCTCTTCATAATCTTCTTTACGTTGACGCCAATATTCCGAAAGATTTGGTTTCATTTCCGCTTCCATTTCCACTCTCTTTGTAATAGATTCGTGTAAGCTCTCCATCTCTGTACCTACTTAGTAGGTGAGGCGGCGGGAAAATAGTGATCAGGATGTCATAGTTGCATAGCTTTCACTACTAAGTTGCTTTACTATGTGTTTGTTGTTAAAACACACTAAATCAACTTCTCTCTCTTCTTAGTCTCTACGGCTGAGACTATATGATCTGGAATCCCGCGGGCCCGGAATAATTCAGAACAACGAAAATAAAACTCTGCGCTAATACAATACGGCTGAAAATCGAACACGTGTGAAGAAACAAGTGTTGAGTCAAATGTCAATGGTCATAAATGACACTCGACACTTCGATTTTCAACTATATTATATTAGCGCAGAGTTCTATTTTCAATGCTCTGAATTATTCCGGTCCCGCCGGATTCCGGATCATATAGTCCCAGCCTTAGGGACTGCAGTAATATAGGTTGTTCGAAATAAATTACGCATATTTTGAGCATAATATGATCTACTGCTTAATATGTAAAGACCTTTAGGCTGAAAAATAATTAAAAATGTTGAAAAAAAAAATAAGTACCTACATATAATAAAATTCGTAACTGGTCGTTGTCTGTACATGGAATATACATAATAACATAGTAAAAACTATTACAGGGGCTTTATGAAAGACATAGAACTCAAAACAATGATTTTTAGAATTTTCGACTGCTCCACTCGAAATTTAATGTTGTTTCATTCCAATCAGTTCATAAATATAATAAAAATTATGTCACGCTAAATAATATTACTACATAGTATAAAACAAAAACGCTTTTTCTGTCTGTCCCTATGTATGCTTAGATCTTTAAAACTACGCAACGGATTTTAATGCGGGTATTTTTAATAGATAGAGTGATTCAAGGGGAAGGTTTATATGTATATGACATGTATAGTATAGAAGAGAACAACTGATAACTTTAGAGATTTCTAATGTCGTACATTGTGCATTTAATGTAGATCAATATGGCCCTTTACAGCATGTAATTAAAATGAATATTTTCGAAGATATTACAGATTTCAAATGCAGGGAAATAGTGCGTCGCAGGCCGCGCTTCGCCCTATTCGACATTATGAGCGATCGCACGGGTTTATCGGAGCTCTTTCTAAAAGCTATTTAGACGGATATAGTATGATCCTCATCAAATTAAATACGTTACTCACTTTAAGCATTTTAACACATCAAGTAGCCCTTTAAACCATACAGTTTAAATTAATAATATCCTATATTTAGAAGATATCGTAACATTGACATTAAATATATATATATCAAGCGGTCTCACACGTCGGGTCGAGTTGATAGGTCCCGTTTTTTAATCATTGGGTACGAAAACATAAAAAACATTTTCAATATTGGATACAGAAATATATTGCAGTGAGTAGTCTTATTTGCTGAAGAAGTTTTTTCTTCAAGTATTGCGCTCTCTAAGGTGCTGAGGTCATAAGCCTGACAGAAACATATTATTTAAAGAGGAAGCAAACACTTTGCCTGAATAACGTCAATACAATCAGCAGTGTGATGTCAATGACTTTTACATCGCCGTAAAGAGCGTACATAATGTAAGTACTAAGTAAGTTTATAGAGTATATTTTTTTTAGAAATTTTTAATTATTTTTTCAGCCTAAGCGTCCTGACATAATTATAAAGCAGTCGGTCAAGTGCCCAAAGTATCCCTATTCCCTACCTAAGTGATTTTCAATCTTACATCTTCTTTGACTAGACTATCTTCACGTCTAAGCAAAAGCAGCGTTGCAGTCGCGCGACTGCCATGCGTAATATTAGGTCTTTACCTATGAAATTGCCGTTTTGTATGAAAAAATTTTTTTCATGTATTTTTTATTTGTATTAATCGAAGTAATCACTCATGCAATCAATGCATTTTTGCCAACGCAGTGGCAGTTTATTGATGCCCTTCTTAAAGAAATCAGCTGGACGGGAGGCAACAAATTCTTCAAAAGCATTTTGTACTGCCTCTCGGGTATTGAATTTTTTTCCCGCCAAGAAGTTATCCAAATTCTTGAATAAGTAGTAGTCTGTAGGCGCAAGGTCTGGTGAGTAGGGCGGATGACGGAGAGCTTCCAACCCCAGTTCTTGCAACTTGGAGACCGTCTGCAGTGCAGTATGAGGTCACGCGTTGTCGTGCAGGAGCAGCGGAGACGAGCGATTGACCAATGCTGGTTGGAGATGTGCCAGCTTTTCCATCATTGTGTTCAGTTCTTCACAGTACACATCTGCAGTAATGCTCTCCCCGTTTGATAAGAAGCTGTAATGAATCACACCGGCGCTAGACCACCAAACAGTGACCATCACTTTTCTAGGGGTAAGTTTTCGTTTAGGACATTGTTTAGGTGCTGAACCAGGATCCAACCAACTTGCTGAGCAGTTGCGGTTATCAAACAGAATCCATTTTTCATCGCAGGTAACAATGCGGTTCAAAATTCCTTCATTTGTGTGTCTGTTGAGCAGTGCAAGGCACGTCTCGACGCGTACTTCGCGCTGGCGATCATTGAGTTCGTGGGGCACCCATTTGTCAATTTTTTTACCTTGCCAATTCCATTTTGGTCCAATATTGTTTTGACGCTAACGTCGAAAGCTGCTGCTAATTCAGCCGTAGATTGTGTACCATCAGCTTCCACAATCGCCTTTAATTCGTCATTGTTGACCAAAGTCTTCGGACAACCGCGAGGTTCTTTTTTCAGGTCGAAATTTCCAGAACGGAAGCGAGCAAACCAATAACAGGTGGTGCGTTGGTTTGTAGTGTTAGCTCCGTAAACGTCGTTGATGTTGCGTGCCGCTTGTGCCGCGTTGCTGCCGCGACGGTACTCATATTCCATAATTACTCGAATTTTTAACGTATCCATGATGACGAAAAAGATTGAAATGCGATGAAAATGTAACACTCATCAATAAACAAATAACTACTTTTGGAAAAAGAATTCCATGTTTTTAAAATAAAATTAATTTGAAATTAGAATTCTTAGCCAAACAAAAATTATTTTGATTCAAAATGGCCAGTACTGCAGAACGGAATTTCATAGGTAAAGACCTATTATTAGGTCCTTACATATTAAATTGGCGTTTTGTCGTACTGGCCACTTTGATCTCAAATATATCTTCTTTGGTTAGGAATTCCAATTTAAAATTTATACCGCTATTTACTCATGCAATGTGTTTCGAAAACCGTAATTCATTAATTTTTCCTCTTTTGAAATGGATTAATGATGTGTATGGCGGCGGTGTCGCAAAAGAAATCAGTGTGTTTGTGGTTCCAACGTTTTTGTTTTGGAAATTTCGACCTACAGAACGCCTTGTTCGGCGTGGACGGCCGGAGACCAAAGTTGATAATGAAGAATTGAAGGCTATTGTGGAAGCGGATCCATCGCAAACCACGTCCGAGTTAGCTGCAGGCTGCGGTGTTAGTGATAAAACTGTTTTAATCCACTTGAAGCAAATTGGGAAGGTGAAAAAGCTTGAAAGGTTGGTACCTCATGAAATGAGTGCATCAAACTGACAAACGCGCGTCGACTGCTGCGTTACATTATTCAAACGGCACAATAATGAAGGGATTTTAAATCGAATCATTAGCTGTGATGAATGGATCCTGTACGATAATCGGAAACGCTTATCGAAATCGCTGAAACCTGGCGAACCAGCCAAAGCCTGCACCAAGCAAATTGACTCAAAAAAAGTTACTTGTGAACGTTTGGTGGACTAGTACCGGTGTCGTTCACTACAGCTTTCTTAAATCTGGCCAGACGATTACGGCAGATGTCTATTGCCAGCAACTGCAAATCATGACGGAAATGATGGATGAATTCGTTCTAGGCCACTGTTGCTTCAGGACAACGCTAGACCACACACTGCACAACAGACGGCTACCAAAGTAGAGGAGCTTTAATTGGAATGTCCAAGACATCCACCGTACTCCCCGGACGATTACCATTTTACTCCAGCAGATTACCATTTTTTTTCGAAAGTTGGATAACTTCTTGCGAGGGAAAAAATTCAATTCCGATGGGGCAGTCAAAAGCACCTTCAAATATTATATTGATTCCTGTCTGAATGTTTTTTTTTAGTAAAGGAATCAATGAACTACCTATGAGATGGCAAACGTGCATAGATACGAGTAGCAATGGTATATACTTTGATTAAATAAATATATTATGTTTAAAAAATCTACTTTATTTTTCTCCTTTACAAAACGCCAATTTCATATGCAATGAGTAATGACCTAATATTTAAACTTGGCGATGGCTGCCATATTATGGCAGACGCCGCGCTGAAATAACCATAGTCTGCAGGACTATATGCCTGTACATCATGAAAAGGAGTCTAGAATACAAAAAGCTCAACTCGTGCCTAGAAAACTATACTTAGTTCATGAGTTGAATTACCTTTTTCATCGTCTCTCGGCGTAGTAGATGTACCTTGCAGAGGTCGTGTTGTTATTGTGGTCGGCTCTGAGAGCTTGATACCGGTAGCAGCTCTATGCTTCGCTAAATCTTCAAAAACTCTATCCAAATAAGAATATTTTTACCGTGGGAGAGCCATACTTCGTCTCCACGTCATAAAGCTTGCATTGTGCTTCGTCGAGTATTCCAAAGGCTTAAGGCTGCGACTATAGACCATAGGATCATATAGTACCGGCCTAAGTGTTGAAAAGACGTGCATCGCCCTTGTGAGTCCATAAACGGCAGAAATCGCTAAACATCAGGCGCTCCGTCTGCTCATTTCCGGGTTTCATTTGATAAAAAAAAAACACATACGAATTCTACCTTAGCCCAGAGCAAAGGGCCACTACACAAAGTTTTCTACTAGCTTAACTTTTAAATATTTAGAAACAAAACGTTTCTAATAATTAGTACCTACCTAATTAATTTTTATTTATTTAACTAAAAACTTTCAGATTACCTACGCGCAACTTTCTGCAGAATATCATAATTGATTTTTTCCTCGTCACATCGGAAGTCATCAAGTGGAGGATTAGCATAGTACATTGTATTTGACTCCATGGCACGGTTGTATTTCTCTAAAGCAGTTTTTAGTTCTTGTGCGTTTCTTAAACAGAGCTTATTGTTGTCATCCCATGGACGTTCAAATGTCCTAATGAATGAAGTATATCTTTATGTAAAAAATATTTTTAAACAAAAAAATAAAACCGACTTCCAAAGTAAAAGTGTACAAAAAATATGAAATAATTATTATTTTCTTAATAATTCCCCTTTTAAATTCGGATAAACTATCACTATTTCTCTACTCAATCTTCATAATTTTGAAGTCGGTACCACTACCAGTCGACTGAAACTCAAAAAGCATTCAATTTAAAATATTATGCTAAGCAATTTTCTTTACCGAATTTCCTTTTGCGCGTTCGAAGTCGCGATAAACATCTTTTATATACAAACCTCAAAACGTAAGCTTTGGGCAACGATTTCTGAACATTATCGACAGGCGCAATAGATTTTGGTTCATATATTTTATACGGCCTCATCCAGTGGTAGAAACCCGTACCGTCGTCGTGTTTTAGATCTTTGTAGACTAGACGAGAATGTTGTTTATTGCAAAACTTCGAATTCATCTTCCATTTCTAACATAAAAATATTATCAGGATTAGGTTTTTTGATGGGTCTAGTTAGGGTTAAAAATATAAAGTTAGGGTCAAAAGAATCTTTTACATAATCTATGTCCATACATATCCTTCTGGACTTTTACAAAAGTAATCCTACTACTATTATAAATGCCAAAGTTTGTGAGGACGGATAGATCTCTTTGACGCAAAAAGTACTGAACGTGTTTCGACAAATTTGACATGGTAGTAGTTTAGGCTCTGGATTAAAACATAGGCAACTATTTATCCCGAAAAAGTACAGTATATCCGACACTATATTTGCGCAGGCAGAGCCTCGGGAAGAAACTAGTAATAAACAAATAAACAATTAAGCCTTTTGTTATTTCTCATTTACAATTACAATTATTGTTCACATTAGGGGCCCGTTTAACAAGCTTCTAATATGTGTCGAATAGCTTTTTCAGCAGTTTCGTCGCTGCTTAACTTTATATCGAGCGACAGAGATAAATCATTCAAATAAGCTATCTGATACTAATCAGTAGATTGTGCAATAGCCCCTTAAGGACATTTATTAATTTAATAAGTAATAAATTAAGAAAAGTAATAAGTAATTGCAAAATAAATACCTCAGATGACGTGAGCTGAATAGGAGTAACAATAGATAGCAGATTGCGGTAGTCGCCAAAACTTTTATATACTTTACTTGAAGACCATGTCATATCAGAATAAGTTTCCTCGTATTCTTTTACCAAATCACGATGCACCAATTCAGCACAAGATAAATCTCTACAATATTTTTAGTTTCAATTCATTCATTAATATTATTAAAAACCGGCCATGTTCGAGTCGGGACTCGCGCACGAAGGGTTACGTAAAAACGGCAACAAAACCACGATTGTTGTATGGGAGCCCCACTTTATTTTATTAATTTTTAATATTTGTTGTTATAGAGGTAAATGAAATAAATCATCTGTAAATATTCAACCGCCTAGATATAGCGGTTCATGAGATACATATAATAATATATATATACATAATATTTCCTGGTGACGGAAAGACAGACAGACGGGCGGACGGCGGAGTCTTAGTAACGGGGTCCCGATTTTACCCTTTGGGCACGGAACCCTGTATCTATCTCTTACTTTAAGTGCTTAACTTGAAAAATGTACCTACTACTTTGAGAGCTTACCTTTTCAATATGAAAAACTTTACCGCCTTCGCTTCCTGCAAGCGTTTCCACGTATCGAATGATGTTTCCTGAACGGTTTCTTCTTCATCTTTAGAAACATTGTCCTCTGTTACACTAATTTCAGTATCCTCATCAACTATAATATCTTTATCGAAGGAATCTTTCATATGTAACCACACTTTATTAAAAGCTTCATAATCTTTAGTGTTACATTTTACATTTATACTGCAAACGTTTTCTTTGTGCGTGCGATTGGAATAAATTGTTAAATAGTCTTCACTAAATTTGGCGTTTGTGTTATCATCGAAATGAAATTCATAATTATTGTTATTAGTTAAAGTTACAAACATGTTATTCTGAGACTCTATTGATACACTAGTATCAGATCTATTTATTGTAACTGTTGTAAAATTAGGGTGTTCTATAGTGTAAACGATTTGGATAGATAAATACAATTCATTTTTATTTATTTTAATCTGCTCGTTGAAATCTAATTCATATACTGAATATTCTGGATAAATATCCTCACTTTCAATTAGATAACTTGTTGTTATTTTCGTATTATTTGGATAAGTGGTCACCAAATCTCCATTTTTATTTAGAAAGATAATGGTACCATCACTGCGCTTTGTTAAGACTTCACCGAGGCAATAATCACTGGCTGTTCGTGACAAAATTTTTTTTTCGTTAAGTAACACATCCTGCGTCCATTTTTGACAAAGACCATTAGAATCAACTGTTTCATATTCGTGGAAAATGAGTTCAGGTACAATATTTTTGAACTGAGACGGCACTTCATGTAATTCACGGTCAGGCTGTTTAGTTTGTGCATTACTATCTTTTTTGTTACGTTTTTCTACATTTTTATTATTATTTTCTAGATTTATGTCATCGTAATGTGTTTCATGAGAATCCAAATCATTTTTAGTTATTTTTTCATACTTTGAAATATTAATATAAGCACCTGCTGATTGTAAAATTTCTATATTACCATTTTTCTTAAATATTACTACCTCTCCGTTGATACTTATACATCTTTTATATTCAAAGTTAGTAGAAAGTGGCAAGGAAAATGATTGCTTAACATAAGAAATTTCATTATTACTAATGTCGTAAATCGTTTCTGTTATAAGGCCATTTGGCCAAACTAATGATAGCGAATAAGAAGCTACTTCGGCTATTCGTTTTTTATCTGCATCAGTTATATGATTTGTTACATTTTCAGTAAAATTTCTGCTATCCGATTTATTTGCTGTAGAATGTATTTGTTTCTTAACACTGATGGAAATCTTATCTTTTGTACATATTCTAAAAGCTTCACTCCTGTCTATTGACTCAGTGTCTCCACCTACAATTCTATGTATCCAAAATTCATTTTTGTCGACGACTATATTTAGAGATAAATATTTTGAGTCGATATGCAAAAATGAAGTATATTTTGAAATTATAATTGATCCATCTTTTGAAAAATATTTAGATTCTTTACCAATAGCTTCAACTCTACGGTCACATAAATTATATCCATTGAAAATTTCTTGCAATGATGTATCTTGAATACTAGATTCAGATGATGTTAGCGATGGTTCCAACATTTTTGATCGCCTAGAAAGTCTTGAAAATATACTCATTCTTGAATGTAACTTGGGCGAAGACAAAGAAGAATCTTTCGTTACAGACTCTTGTGTTTCTGGAGAAACATAATCTAAAAGATCACGATGCTTTAGCGATCCTTTCATTAAGAAATCGAATTCATCTGTATCATGGCAGCAGCCTGTCATGACCAATTTTTTTTTCTCTTCAGCCACTTTTGTCGCAGTCTTGTTCATACATTGTTCATACAGCTTTTCTTCATTTTGAATCCAATCATATTTTTCGTCAAAAACGTATTCAAAAAAGTCTTGCAAACATATAGGTGTGGCTATGTGTCCACGCCATTCTTCCCGTGACAAACCAGTGTTATTACATCTGTTCCAAAACATTAAAATTAAAGTATCCGTAACTTCACAGTAATTATAAACACAACTATGAAACTCTTTATATGCATCGTTCAGAACTTGCAGCTCAACGATATCTTTGAATTCTTCAAAGTACTCAAAATCGTTAATAATATTATTCGGCCTATTTATTTTGTTATTAAGTAATTCACCTAAAGTATGACAATTGAAAATAATATTATTTTTACTTTCTTGTTTGCTTTCCTCATCACATAATGTTTGTGTGTCATGACTACACAGCTGTAACAGGTTTTTATGTAGTATGGAGGTAAAATCAGCAGTTTTAATCAGCGGATCTTGAGCTAGAGGTTCAACTATACAACTTCTTTTTAATAATCTTTTCCTGGGGCTTGTACTCGAATGTTGTAGATTCTGATCTACAAATCTATTACGAACATTGTATAATTTTGTACAATGTAATATCTGTATTAACTTAGTGAGTTCGGGAATTTCTAATTTTCTATCAAAAAATGATAATAGGAGATTAATATGAAAGTTAATCCGAGCCTGGGTTTCTCTAGAATGCTTTTCAAAGCCCTGCCAAAGATTGAAAACAGGCAAACCTCGTAGCATTGGCCAAATTGCATCGTATAAATTGCAATCATTCAAATGAAATGTACTGTATCTAAATCTATCACCAAAATGTATAATTATAGGATTATGCTCATTCTCAAACTCATTTTTTTGCGTAACTCGGTATTCCTTTTTAGCAATATCATTATTGCGTAATTTACAAAAAACTTCCCCAATTAACGTTTCTGCTTGTAAGGAAATATTTTTTTCCAAAACATAATTTGTAGCAGTATTCTTATTATAAAAGGTTTGTTTAAAAGTGCCGGTTTCAGAAACCGTTTTGAGCATGTTATCCAGTATGGAGTATATAGTTGTAGTATATGTTGATTCTAAGGGAATGGTATTATTTCTAGAGTAGTCCCATTGTAGACGTTCATTTGGCTTTTCATCAGGAATCAATGATACTTGGAAATTATCTAAAAAATGCGAGTGTTGTCGAGTTAAATCTTGTAAATCGTACATGAGATAGCAAATTTCATCGTATATTTTTTCCTGATTATTTACTATAACATCTGGGTCATTTAAATTTATATCTCCGTCAAACAGTGTAGGGGTAAACACCACCATTGCTGTATTTTTTAAAGTATCCCTATCGCATTTGGAGCGACAAGTCTGTAGGCCTTCCCAAAACATGTAACATTTTTTACTTAAGTCGGTATCACTTTTAATATTTCGGGATAATTTTGATGGTGTTCTCACAGTTTTCGGGTCAATTACAAGTTTAACTATCGCAATTAAAGGGACACCAATCCTGATCAGACAACCAGGTAAATAAGGTTCTGTAAAACCCGTTATAGCAACATATAAATTTGGTCCGTCTTCTGGAAAATCTTCTAAATGTTCTTTATCTCTCCACTCGTCTCCTCTCATCCTCAATGTTGTGTGATACTTTTTGGCATCATCCACTTCGGTAATGCTTGAACTAACTTTCTTTTCAACGCTACTTTTGTGTTTGGAAGTATTGGAATCAGCCGACTTTTTACCTCTTGTTTTTCCTTTTATCTCAACTTTGTTTATCATTATCTCGGATTCATGTTTCAGACCCTCTTTAACAGATAGCTTTCGTTGTACTACATATAAATACTCTTCCTTCAAAGTTAAAATAAGATGCTTAATTATAAGGGCTAAAATGTCTGCGGGTATATTTTTATTTTCTTTAAGATATGATTGAGCTTCCATGAAAACTCGGACTTTTTTGTTTTGACCACCTAATTGCTTTATCATAAAAAAAGTTTCAATTTTACTTATATTTTTAATAACGAATCTGTTTCCTTGCGCAGCACCTTTTTCAAATTCTTTTAGGTACATATTTTCCTGTTCAATTTCTGAAGCCTGGATCATAATTACTTTTGCTTTCCAATTGTCGTCGTTTAATTCTCCTTTCTCAATATTTGATTGCCAATTATCATCCTCATCAATATTATGTTCTTTTATTTTCCGCATTATGAAACAATAATAAAATAATTGGTATGTTTATTATAACACTGTAAATAAACTTTAGAGAAACAATAAAAATAAAACAATTCGTTCTCTGATGTGGACGGTTCTGTCATAATAATTTGACATTATCAATCAAATTCAAAAACAAAGATAAACCCATTTGTACTAAATAGGAATAGGGAATATAGCATGTATTTTTTTAAACGTATCTACTGGTTGTAAAATAACCAAATATACAACACTAAACACATCCAAAATACTATCCATTAGGCTGGAAAAAATGTTTTTAAAACACAATAATTTTTGGGCGATTTAAACACGCCATTTTCGCGCGCTTCATTTTATTTTATATATATATGGCGTTGGCTTAACACCATTTGCCAGTTTCAAGTTAAAAAACCGCCTTATAAATTAAATAAAATTTTCGTTTAAATTTTCAACCCCGTATTCCTAAATCGTCAAGTCTAAAGTCTAGTCAAAGTCCAAATAAATAGTCAATGTAGTGAATAAGTCATGTCAGTCGATTCAGTAAAGTGGTAGAAGCTATACTGAAAGTTCCTAGGGAGTTTTGGAGGGAACACAAAACAGCACGTTTTTTTAAATTGTACCACTTGCCCACACTTGTGCACGTTAACGAATATTTAATGGTTAATATTCTACCAATATTATACATTAAGAACCGAAATAACGCAAATTTATGAAAGACAAAAAAACCACAACCACAACCACCATTGAATTCCCAGGCAAAACTCGCGCGCTTGAATTATGACGTCATCGTACATGTAAAAGACAGTTGACAGTTAAAATCATTGTTTGACTTTGACATACAGTCATACACGATTTCGATGTAAACAAACAACGAAAGTTCACAAAGTTATAAAAATATATGATAAAATCAACATATTACTATAGAAAAGAACAGCAACCGGTTAGGGTTTGTAGCCTTAGGGGCACTATGAAGCGAGGACTTAGAAAAATTTCCAATATTTTTTTTATCTAATAAACCCCGTTTTTTTATTTATATGTGTAGTGATGGTCTATACAAACATATTTTGTTATTATAATTTTTTGTTTTAGGGTCCTAATTAAAAAGTTAAAGCCCTTTAAAAATTGTATTACAAAACAACAATTTTCAAAAATATTTTTTCTCATATCAACCCCAAATTTTTTTTCGCGCATCATGTCGTTCTACCAATAGGAGTAATTTTACTCATTATACACTTTTGCGTTAGTGGCACCATTCCCGAGATAAACTCGGTTAAAATCCCAAAACAGTTTTTTTCTTTTCAATTTTCCATGTCTTATAATATAATTCTCAATACTTATAATCGTGTGATATTAGTTTGTATTGTAGGCTCTGTTTATTAAGAAAAGAACATAATACATGCATCATTTTGCTTTTTTCTGAGTTAAGAATAAGGCCAGAGTCCTGTGACCACCACCACCACAATCAAGTTATCAAAGTCAATCTGGAGCTTAAGTGCAACACTAACTTCTCTATCAGCGACTATCAAACAAGTGACATCTGCGAATTGTAATATTTCGCAATGTTTTATGACACTCGTAATATTATTGACGTATACCAAGTAGTGAAGTGGACCCAGCACGGATCCTCGAGCAGTACTTTACCCCTCGGTTATTTAATGGACCTCATCACTCAAAGTATTGTCTACCTTTACGCAATAAGATCGATCTTTTAGATAATCTTTACACCATTCTAAGACAGGGCCTCGTATACCACATTGATCTAGTCTTTCTATTTGTGTCTCGTGTCGTAAAGTATTGAATGCCTTGGTATAGTCTACAAAAACTACCAGCACTTGCAGTTTGTTATTATGATGATCATTTATAAGATTCGTAAAGAGAGACAGCAATTGAGTAGTACTTTTCTGTGGCTGGAATCCATATTGTTGATTATTTATTATTTTATTTTGTTCATAGTAAGAATGGATTTTATGTGATAATATGTGTTTTTCAATGATTTTGTCAATCGTCAGGAGCAGCGTGACAGGACGATAGTTATCGTAATTATGTTCTTAATGGACCGTGTTTTTAATGGGTAAAGTTCTTCCAGCACTTCGTAATAGAGCCGACTTTATGGAAGGCTAAATGTTATAGATGTTACATAGGCTGCACTAAAAGTATCGGGAATGGAATATTTCCACTGTTCCTGTCATATTAAAATCTTTTTAATTTAAATCTCCTTGGTTTTAAAAATCGAATACCGTTTATTTATTTAAAAAAAGATTCTCGGTTTTGTCACAAGGTCTTGTCAAACTTGTTTAGTCGTTGAGAAAATGGAATTGATTCGAGAAAATTTTAGAGCGATGATTTATTATGATTTTCGAAGTGGTTTAACACAAAAACAGTGTGTTGACCGGATGATTTCTGCATTTGGTGATGAAGCCCCATCCAAAACCACAATTTATCGCTGGTTTGCTGAATTTCAACGTGGACGTGTCAAGCTCAGTGATGATCCCCGTCAAGGTCGTCCAAAAACTGCAGTCACTCAAGAAAACGTTGATGCTGTGCGTAAGCTGATTGAGGAAGATCGACATGTGACATACCGCGAAATTCAGGCAACTTTAGACATTGGCATGAGTCAAATACAAATAATCTTGCATGAACAATTAGGTGTAAAAAAGTTGTTTTCCCGATGGATACCGCATTTACTCTGTGAAGAGCAAAAAGCGGCTCGCGTTACTTGGTGCGTCAGAACTCTCGAAAGATTCCACGCAGGATCCTCAAATGCTGTATACAACATCGTATCAGGTGACGAATCCTGGATATACGCGTACGAACCCGAAACATAAAACCAGTCACGAGTTTGGGTGTTCGAAAATGAGTTAAAGCCAACAAAAATTGTTCGTTCACGGAGTGTTGCAAAAAAAATGGTGGCCACGTTTGTCTCCTAAACCGGCCATGTTGCGACTATTCCTCTTGAGGGACAAAGAATGGTTAATGCAGAACGGTATGCTAACATTTGTTTGTCACAGGTCGTTTCTGAACTCCGTAAAGAGAACTGCAAGCGCCGCATCATCCTCCATCACGACAATGCGAGTTCTCACACCGCGCACAGAAAAAAAGAGTTTTTAGAGCAAGAAATCATAGAATTATTAGACCATCCGCCATACAGCCCCGACCTAAGCCCTAATGATTTCTATACTTTCCCTAAAATAAAGAATAAATTGCGTGGTCAGAGATTTTCATCACCTGAAGAAGCTGTGGACGCCTACAAAACGGCAATTTTGGAGACCCGAACTTCTGAATGGAATGGTTGCTTCAATGATTGGTTCCATCGTATGGAAAAATGTGTCAAATTTCGCGGAGAATACTTCGAAAAGCAATAAATACATTTTTAAATAGTAATGTTGTGTCACTTCCTTGATTCCCGAAATTTTCAGTGCCACCCTCGTATCCGGAGTAATCAAAGGAAAATATTGAAACTCCTTAATCGTTGCAGAAGAGTACGGATTCCAATCAGCTTTTGCCAGATTAAATTTTTGCCTAGGAGGGGTGTCAAAGGTAACGGGGTCTATTGGAATTTTGGTAAGAAATAATAATTGGAAAATGATCACTTTCATACGAGTTAGGTAAAATTGACCAGGAGCACTGAGAGGAAATGGTAGAAGAAACAAATGACAAATTTACGACGCTTCTAGGATTCTGTAATGGCGAAACCCTACGGGTTGGAGAGTCATTAAGTATTACATAGTTACAGTCATCTATAAAATCTAGTAAAGAACAAGATAAATTGTCATTATAATAACAACCCCATGGCATATTGTGAATGTTGAAATCACCCAGTATTACAACAGGGGGAGGCACGGAGGAAATAATCAAAGAAAATTCTAATGACAAGGAAGGATTAGGATGCGGAATATACACTGAAATATATTATGTATTATTAATTGCACGGGCACTAACTTAGGCCTTTTCGTCCGTTTTTGGATGATTTAACAGTATTCTCCAAGCGAAGTAACCACTTTTGAAATACTGTAGTGCCTGGGACAGTTGGTTTTTAAATGTCGTATGGTTGCCCAAGCACATACGGCATTCTAACAACATAGTCAGCCTAGTCCAGAAGAATGACTGGTCAATACATGTGGGGCCAACCATGTGCGGGTTTTCTCACGATGAACACGGGCAATAGCAATGTTTAACCCTCCGTTATGAGAGGGGGTAGGGATATATGAATAATTACAATTATTGTGAACCAAAATTGCTGAACCAGCCTTCCCATCACTCCGGTCATCCCGGCCAGTCATCAACCATGTTTCCTGGATGGCCAAAACAAAAGGATCAAAATTTTAAATTAGGAATCTAATTTATTGATTTTTATTTTTTAAGCTACGACAATTCCATTGAATTATTTTGTGCGCCATTTTTAAGAAATAAAAGAAGAATGCTTACTGCTTAGTCAAGTGGGTAATGATATTGCTCGGTAACCCATCACTAAAACGGGAGATAAAATTAATAAGAAAGGAAAACATGAATTCTAGCATATTATCATTTGGAGACATTATACCATAAGGTGACATTTGAATTGCTTGTTCTTGTGGATAAGCACTCCCATTTGGAGAGGACGAACGAGGATTTTCAATGATTTGTTGATGGGTCCGACGAGATGTTACAGTTTTTCGGTATGAACGCTGTACTGGTGGAAAGTTGGAAGAGGTATTGGAAGAGAGAAGAGGAGCTAGAGAGGGTCGGTAGGTTTTGGAAGCGTCAGCAAATGAGCGCCTCACTTGAGAGAATCTAGCAGAAGCCTCTATATACGAAATGCTTTCCTCAGACATTAACAATTTAATAGATTTTTGTCTTGAATGCTCAGGGGTAGACTTGGAGTTAGCTTGTCCATCAAGACCATCAGGCCAGAACAAAAAGGCAAGACGGGCTCTGCACTGTACAAGTCTCACCCTTCGTGTGTTCCAAAACATTTAAAGCATCTCGGCTGAGATCTACGCTGTGCTTTTATACGTCCGAATCTACAACATTTGTTGCATTGTATGTTCGGAAAGCTATATATTTCAACTGGCAATGAATTATTAAACAAAAAACACGTGATGGTAGCTTTTGTCCAGAAAACGTAAGCACAACTGACTGTGTGGGAATCAACGTCGGAAAAGCCACCAGGATCCGGTGGATCAGAGTCCATACTAATATACTATTAAACTAAATACATTAAATATGCTAATTATTATACTAAAAACAATTATTCTAATAATAACATAAAATTAACTAATAAGAATGGAAAGAAACAAGAAAATTTGAATGGAAAAGAAAAATAAATACTTAAATAACCTCAAAAACTTGTATCATGCACTCCGAAAGCACACCTCGAAAAAAAACATCAATAATCGATTTGACTTGTGAGGGAAAGGTACAAATAACAACTTTTGTTGGCCAATTTATTATTTACTTTTGTTATTAATGTTTAATTTATAATGTTTGGGTAACAAAATTGAAAATAAAACTCTTAAAGTTACAAAATACTATATTGAAGTATGTTTATGATCATAATTCTTCTTCTTAGTTCTTCTTTTTAAAATTTTTAATCAAAATACCATGGAAGAAGGAAAATAGTTGCCGACTTCTTGCCAAGTTGCCAACCTTATTTTTTTAATCAATTTGTTAAAATATTTGATACAACGGGGCAAATGGGCAGACAGATCGCCTGAAGAGATTATTGTCATGCTGCAAGCCAGCTACTACTTTTTGATTACATCTAGGCAGGTTTAAAATGCTGGAGGATACTGAAGGGTACAAAATCACCTTTTGGAACGATTTTTTGATATTTTCTCAATTTGAAATTATGTGTGTAAAACATATTTTTCAATGCCATTGAGTACGAATTGGTTAATTGCCGGAGTTTCAGAGCCACTTCGCACAAAACGGCGTTGTCGACTAAATGTGCCTGCGAGTAGGTACATTAAGTGTGCACTTTGGTTTTTCAGTGCAGCAGTACGCAGTATCTGGTGTTCTTATTGATCCATAAATAGGAATCCATTTATGCCAATTTCAAAATCTACCTCCAGAAGAGTGGAAAGGAGGTACATATTGTGACTTTTTTGGTCGTAGATTATTATTGTCATACGGGTGTACGTATGTTAAGTCCCTGTAAAAGTGAATTGAAGCGGTTTCATTCTAATCGTTTTGGACCTGAATACCCAAGTAGATTCGTCTGACTTTGGAATACACTTAGGCTTTTCATTACATTCTGGGCCGTCATTCTCTTCTGTAAGATTATCGTCGAACAAAGTTTCTTTGAATCTTTTTGATGTAGACCCAAACGGTGCTCTATTGCACTGTTTCAAATTATTTTTGTGACATAAATTCAAATTATTGATACAATACGAAGCCGGGCTTGGGCCTGTTTTGATTCTTTGTTTAAACCTTACGTCTTTTACTCCAAATGGTGCTGGATTAGGTAGCTTAGCATGACATTCTATACAGCCTCTCGGTTTAACGTCAAATTCTCTTAGGATCTGATAATCGGCGGGGCCTGGAGAGTCCTTTGTAAGATCTGTTGATTCAGGGGAGGCTTTGTGTTTTTTGGAAGTAGGGTATCGAAAATCTTTACGTTGAGGAAAAGTCGGGCTATATGATGCTGGACCGGGATGATTTTCCCGTAAAGTCCTCCTCTGGATAATTTCAATGAATCTTAACTGTTGGCTTGTTTTACGCCTTTTGGCTCGTACTTTTTCAGCACATATTTTAGACATTTCTGGCGGTTGTTCTAAATTGTAGTCCGCAGGACCCGGTCCTTCTCGAGGAATTTTCATATCCCTTCTCGAGGTCCATCTACTCCATTTACAGCCCTGGTAAAACGCTGAAAACACTGCTCTTGTCTCGTAAAAAGGAAAATCAATGGGTGGTTTGGCAACACGCTTTACAGAATAATCATTTGCTGGACCGGTAAATAAACGTCTTCGTACTTTGCCCTGGCAAATCTCTGGTTCTTTAATTTTATGTTCGTCTTTTGCCTTTTCGTAATCGTTGCCAGAACCGCAGTCACTTAAGAATTCTTCGACCGCTTTAGGTTTTTCAACCTCATAACTAAACCGAGGCACTTTAGATTGCAAGCTGGTGCAGTTTGGAATATTTTTTTGTGTCTTCGGGAAATATACTGTATGCGTCCATATTTTGTTAAAAGTAGTATCCCTTGGTGCTTTAGAGAGAAAATGAACTTTGTTCGGATGTATCAGAGGTGTACTTGGATATTGATAGGCGCCAGGGTCGAAAATTCTAAACCGCTCATGGGAATACTGAAATCTTTCTGATTTGTTATATGCCATTATATTTTGGTAAACAATAGATCATGTAAATTTTATAAAAAGTAAATGAAAAGATTCTAAAAACTAGTACCTAAACTTGTAAAAGAAAAAAAAAATATAGAAATGTTTTGTAAAATCATTATAAATAGTACATTTTGATAGTTAACAATTTGACGTTATAAATTATTGTATTTTTTTAACTGAATTTATAACTGGAGCTGCCGGAGTATACTAAAGTCCAGACTCTTTTTAGGCAAAAATACATCGGACGAGTCCGATAAGTCGAGATCGGAATTTAATTCACTATAACTATTAGTCAGATACCTATAAAACACCATAAAAACCAAAGATTTCAAAAATCAAGATGGGCTATGACATACATTTGACAGAAAAAATCTTTATACAATAAAAAGTTATGCACTCTTGATCCGGAATCCGAAAGGCCGTTGAAAATTCAGAGCATTGAAAATAGAACTCTGCGCTAATACAATAGAGTTGAAAATCGAACACATTAGAGTCGAGTCAAATGTCAATGTCATATATGACAGCTCGACACTCGAAACTTCCATTTTCAATAAGCTTAAGGCTGGGACTATATGATCCGGAATCCGGAAGGTCGTAGAAAGTTCTGAGCATTGAAAATAGTACTCTGCTCTAGTAAAATAGAACTGACAATCGAACACATAAGTGTGGAGGCAAATAGGTAGGCAAATAGGTAGGCAAATAGGTAGAGGCAAAAGGTACCTAAATGTCATATATGACAGCTTGACATTTCGATTTTCAAGTCTATGGTACATAAGCGCTGAGTTCTATTTTCAGTGCTCTGAATTTTCTACGGCCTTCCAGATTCCGGATCATATTGTGGCGGACCAATTAGCGCCACAATCCTGAATCGCGCTATCGAAGTTTTCACAGCTCGGCGCTATATATACGACAGCTGAAATGACTACAACCGGGGGTGATGTAGGAGGGGGTCAAACTCCCTCATCGTCTCCCCAAAAAAACGACTAGCCAAATGGCAGTCACCAGACCGACTAAGCTAAGACGGCCAAAAACCATTAGCGTAGACCCATTCGAAAAAAAAAATGACTACAACCGGGCTGCGGCCTGTACGAGCATAACACCTCGCTTGGTCGGAGATCTCGCTTTGGGGCTTCCACTTATATCCACATTGGTGACCCTCGACAGAACACGCCTCCTACTGGACAACAACGTCGTCATCATCACTCCACACCCCTCCGCACCACGCCAGCCAGCTTCAGCCTCATCGGGTTCCCGGCCACCAGTCGCAACGCACCGCAGCCTGGTTGAACCCTCACCGGCTTCATCGGGCACTCACTATAACGACCGGTCAGCAAGCAAAGCACATCTCTCCTGGTCAGCATGTAGCATCGGCCCCGCACGACAGCACTCTCGACTCACTGGAGCCCCCATGTAGCAGCAGCACAGCTCCAACTCACTGGGACTCTTTGGCACTGGCGACTCAAGCAGAAGACTCAAGATTCGACCTTCGGTCTTCGGAGGGGAGTGATGTGGCGGACCAATTAGCGCCAAAAACTTTAGCTTTACCATTTTAACGCCTTGCTCACCGTCCAGCCTGCAAATCCATTCATTGCCCTATTGACGGCTATTAGTACCGTGCTGGATTTGCAGGCTGGGCCGTGAGTAATGAGCTTTATAGTTGATTTCAAAGACGCTTAAATGCACACCACATAATTAAAAAACCCATACAAGGTTGAATTTTATATTTTCAAAAAAATTACATTAACATATCCAGTAAATTAACATAATTGTTTTATAACAACTTGTTATAAAATAATTATGCTTGTTAAACAAGCGACATAAATTCCTGAACTAATTTGGTACGACCCTGTATATCATTTCTCCTAGAAGTCCTACTTGAAAGTAAAATGTATGCATAGTGTTCACGACTAAAGCGACATCTACACTGTTATAAACGAAAAAGCATTACGAACATACGTGTTAATGTAAATAAAGCGATGAAATGATGCAAGAATCAGAGACGCCTTGAAGCGAGTGATATACAATATTGAATTAGTGAATATGAATGCAATAGAGTGACTACATGTAAAATATTTAGTTTAATTTATATATTATATGCCTGAAATATTGAGATATTATTTATAACTTGATAAATGTAAAAAAATATTAAATTTTATGTGTAGTTTTGTAATTAGGGTGCATTTCAAAGTTACAAAAAAAATCATGTTTTTTGCATAATTAGTGTAAGAAACCTACATAATTGGTTTACTTAAAAAAAATACATAAAACTTATATCATCACATAAACGCAATAACTTCGGAGATATTAGCAAATATGCATCGCGTGACGTCAGACTTTTGTATGGAGCGTTTTCACGAGACTTGCGATATTCAGTACATTTACATATACAGGTACATTTACCAATCGCTGTAGCTTTGAAAATAATGATTTTAAAAATCACTGTTTCTTCTGAGAAGTTACTCATATTCATCTATGCAAAAAAAACACCCAACTAGCCTATTAGCTATTAGTAATGTTAATAATATGTTTTACACATAGAATAAAATTTCAAAAGTACTTTATCAAGACAAAATGTCTTTGCCACTTACGTCTATTGGTAGAACGCAGTCGATCCGTGAAACATAGGACCGGATACAAGGAAATTAAAACATTGTCCATTGAAACCTTTTACTTCGGATCTATATTTCACGGATTGTCTACGATCCATCAAACAACTGTATAAAAATGTATACTTTATCAAGAACTCATTTGTTTTAATAATCTGATGAATTTGTACTCAGTCATACAATATATAAAATACCTATATTTAAAATTTACAGTACAGACAACAGAGCGATTATCAACATAAAATATTATTTAAACTCATTAATATAGCAACAAAAATACAATTCATAGCCTAGGCATTTCTTAACGATATCGACAACTAAAATGTATTACAAAATATAGGCTATTGATACATATTGGTACTCTTAAAGCCCAGTTGAATAATGTATATACAATATTAAAGCAAAATTGACCTTTACTGCTGCTGCAAAAAAAAAAAACATTCTAGATTAAAAAAAAATAAAAAAGCTTTTATTGGCGCGTTAATTTAGTTAACTCTTTGAGTTCAAATAGTTATCTAGTGTTATAGTTTTTTTAATTATTATTTTTTCAAACTTGGATACATGAATCCAAATATATATAACATAAGTATATATTGGTATGATATACGATAATATGGCACAAGAGTCGTATATGACCAAAGTCGATCACAATATCATGTACGTGAACTATGTTCATAAAAAAAACATAGCGAAGTTTCGAATACATAGAACATTACAAAAAACTAAAGATACAATTAACCCAACGATAGCTCTATTACAATATTCTTAACACTAGAAAAAAAAAAGGAAATATACTTACAATATTTTACATCACAAATTTCTTTTTATGATTTATGAAAATTAATTAATATTTGTCGTGTAATTAACATTTAATCAATTACTATGCAAATTAAATTTAAAATTATATACAAGCTTACACGGGAGCTAATTATTTATTACACTAGCTGCATCTTAAAAAAAATACATTTAATCTTACAATAGTAATAGTTTAACAAAAGTAATAGTAGTTTACACATTATATAATAATAATATTTTTTTTGACAACATAATATAAAGAAATACAAAACACGATGCACTTAGTGCTGCAGATACAATTTGTGTTATACATATTTAACAATTTTTATTAGTTCAGAAAATCTGCTTCTTCGTGGAATGATACGCAATTGAAGAAGTAAATACATTTTACATATTGTGGTTAAAACAGTAAACCACCAAATATAATACACAAGCAATTTACATGTCATGTTTTAGACCGCTCAAACAATATAAAACGCAAAAAATATACTGGGTGATTTTTAATTCCATTTCGAGGGAAACGGAGCGTGTATTGTATCAGAAATAATAATAATATCTATTGGACTCTTCACACCACGTCAATCTGGCCCCACTCTAAGTAACCGAAGAACTTTTGCTACGAGGGCCTGACAACGGGAAGTATTTTTGATACTTTTATGCTATACTTATTTTCAAGATTTTTATCATATTATACACATTTTAATACATACATGACCACGGAGCACAGAAAAACTTTGTTCCTACAGCGTGATTCAAACCCGCGATACCAATTCCCTCAACTACTGTGCCACAAAGGCCGTCAAAATGTAATATATTATAAACAAAAGCATTTGTATCAAAACTCGTGTATTTGAAACGAAACGAGGGGGAGGGGGGTTCAAAAACCGCGTTACGTAACATAAAAAAGTACAGGTAAAAGGGGGATTTACTTCATAAAACGGTTGTTAACGTTAAACGCAGGTACTATAGTACATAATAATTTTAAGTGCCATGTTATATACAAATTTTCACTAAGTTAAAAAAAAATTTAAAAATGTAGGTAAAAAAAATATGCCATACTATTCCCTTTTATGTACCAAGTACCTATTATACCCAGTTTTTACTGAAATTGAATAAAAAGTCACCAGTTAGCTAAACAATGAAAATATTTTTCCAATATTTTCATAATTCTAAATGTAATAAAATAGATTGTCAGTAAAATCATAAACACTGTCACAAAAACAACGATACAATTATCTATAATTATTAACATTTACTTGTAACTCAATATCACAACATACAACAAGATACACACATAATATAATAATAAACCCACAAGCAGTGGCGTAATTACGACATTTTTTTTTAAATGTCATTTTAAGAAAAAAAATGTTGTCCTTTAATGTGCACATCCTTTTAGGAGTTAAAACTCGCGTATGACATAAAAAACATAATATAATATTACGTATCGAAGTTCTGTTTTAGGCTATTGATTTATTTGTATTTTTCCGAAGTGCACCGAATTTAAAGATTTAAAGTTTAATCACACCACATTATGGAATAATAATATCAATAACAAAAAAATATATCAATCATCTAAACTCTAACCCCCTTACTAATGAAAATATTTATACAGTGTATAAGATATAAAATGTTTTGTCTTTGTCTGTCAAGCGACTTTTCCGACGTATAGGGCAAGGACAAAACATTGTATAGCCTATACACTATATAAATATTTTTATTAGTGAGGGGGTAAATGATAAGGAAAAGCTGTGCTGTTCTGAACAAGATACAAATCATATCGAAAAAAAAAACAAATATTTAAATATACACGGTAATAAAGATTGCCCAGAACCCAGCCATATTAGTAGAAAATATTAAAACGAGAAGACTCAAGCACGACTAACGCCAATCATAATAATCCTGACAAATATTTTATTACAGGGACAGTTTAACAGCAGGCTGGACTTTTAGAAACATTAAAAGTTAACAAATATAACTAAATAATTGGATGCAATCTAGAGATAGAAATTGTACGCACTCACAAATAATGTTCAATAAAAATATCCTCAAAAAAATCTAATTTTAAATAACAAAATATTATTTGCAATCGCAAAAAATAAGGATGCACAAAAACAAACAAAAAATTGGGAAACCCAAAAAAATATCATAAATCTTACACAGAACGACACACGACGACAATCTTGTATATACATAACCGGTTTCTCGTAAAGGGCTACAAGTATTACCTGAAATTTAGTATGCAGGGAGTTTTGGGGGAAAAAATCGATCTAGCTAGGTCTCATCCCTGGGAAACTTTTAAGCTAAATGTGTTTTGTCTTTTGTAGTGCTATAATATATAAATCATTTCGACTCTATTATGTGAGTCCGATTGGCATTGGTATTTATAATTTTTGATTTGTTCCATAATTCAAACAGTGGTGGGTTCGAATCGCGGTCAGATAAATATTTTTGTGATTATTTTTATTTTTATAAATTTATCAGAACTCCATGCAAAGCTCGGTTTACCCAGGTATAGATATAGATAAGTAAAATATAGATAAGTAATAAGTGAGTAAGATATAGATCTTACACAATAAATATTTGTAAACAATTTAAATGTCGACCTGTAATTTGCCCCAAACGCATAGTTCTATTACATTTTATTATTTCATGTCAATTTGGCTTTCTGTCAAGGACTATTTATGTATTAATAAATATTTATGTTTAAATTAAATTGGACAAAACATATTTGCCGAATACTTGCCGAAGTTACGTTCTTCGGTAGTAATGATAATATTTCGCAGCGCTTGAAGTTTTTGTAAAGCAACCAACCTGATTTATCAGTTACGGAATATTTCATACATAAATATTTCCTCTTATATTTCAGAAAGCATAGTTCAATTCTGACAATAATTGTGCACAATAAATACCTAAATATAATAATATATGTTATGAGATCTGTTGTAGGGTATTTGACTGCATTTTACAACCTTATTTATTTAAAAGCTAGCCAATGTTCATGTCCTTGTCAGATGCTTTTGCAACGTCACTTGACAGAAGGTGACGAGTACATTATATGGGTACATAGCTAAAGTGCGGTCGCTGAGCGGTTCACTAGCAAATACACATTTTGGGCCTTTTTCCTGACACGCGTATAGCCGACCGCGTCCGGATCTTGTCCGCACGCGGGTGATAGATTGCTCCAGGTGATAGCGCGTGCTGCCCGCGTGGTAGAATAAACATGTATGAAAAGATAGGATTTGACACACAATTACCGTCTGACTCGGAGTCGAAAACTTACCACGCGTTCAGTGGTCAACACTTAGAGCGGGAAGCGTTTATTGGTTACCTGGAAAATTATTGTCGAATCCGAGTCGAATTACGCATTGTAAATAGCCCACCTGGGCCCTAATAGGCATGTTGCCTAAAATTTTGGCCCTGGTCCAGATCCACACGCTTGTGGCAATCCGCGCGACAGGAAAAAGGCGTTTACTCAATGTAAGGCCAAAATAAAAAAAATAGTAACAAAATGTACTGTAATTTGGCAGAGTTTTAAGAATGTCTATCTATTCTTATCAAATTTACATTTAGTTACTATTTAAAAAGAAAAATTAATATCAATTGACAAGTCACTCCAGTCGTCTCCGTCGGTCCACTTACGAGACCAGATTGACATGTCGTCATTATACCAGTTAATTACCCAATGATTTTCTGTTTTTTTTTTTATCTCAGTTAGTAAAACGACCTCAGATTTTCACTTCATCTCCCTTTTTTTAGGGTTCCGTAATACTCAGGGAAGCCTTATAGTTTCGCTCTATCCGTCCTTCTGTATGTCTGCCTGTCCGCTCTTCTAGCTTCTGTAATTATGAGACTATGTTATGAGAATGCCGTACCATACGACATTTAAAAACCAACTGCCCCAGGCACTATAGTATTTGAAGAGTGGCTACTTCGCTTGGAGAATACTGTATAAATCATCTAATAACAGATGAAAAGGCCTAAGTTTATATAATGAGTATAGATCTCGGTTTTGGAATCATAAAATAATAATATTTTTATATGTTAAGGGTGGCTCGCCATACATGTGAAGTGGGGATGAAAAATTTTTTTGCACTCTACCCCATTATGTGGGGTATCGTTGAATAGGTATTTTAAAATAAAAGCAAGGTTTCATACATGACATTTTGACAAAGTCACCATTTTCGAGTAATCGGTCTCTAAAGTGGTTTATAAGTTGGTCTTCTATTACCTCCCTCCCTAAAAGACTAAGGTTAAGGGATTGGTCCCTTGGCATTTCCTAAGTATAGGATAACATCTCGCCGGGCTATTTCCCGAACTGGTGGTAGGCATCATGTAGACCGACGTTCAGAAAGTGTATAAAAATACCTATTTTTAATAAAATAATTGACTTTGACTTTTTAGGAGATATAAACGAAGCGAAACTTATCGCGCATTGATAGCTACGGAATCCTCCTTAGACATATCCTGACATGCTCTTGTCTTATGTTATTTCTGGTTAGTGGAACATTTTACAAAACTGAGATTGTAAATCAGACTGTTTAGCCGAATACTGAAACGCAACTTATACTGAAATGCCCCCCAAATCACGGGCGTCGCTGGACAGCATGAGACTTGAGTGCCACTTAATTTAAGCAGCGCTTAGTTCTTAGTTTACCGCGGCATGTTTGGGTTTTGTTGCTGATTGTTTTGGTCGTTGGGCGGCATTTGTTGCGAGTAGGCTATGTTTCGAGGCGCCTCCTCGTACAGTATCTGCGGTGGTATACGTTGGTTGGGCTGAGCTTCCTCTTGGTTGCCGAACGAGTTTGGATCCTGGAAATCGGAAATTTGCACTTCATTTCACTAAACGCTACAAAATAATATAATGATATCTATGGACGCTTCACACCACGTCAGTGTGGCCCCGTGGTAAGTATCCAAAGAACTTGTGTTAAAGGTACCAGACAATAGGAAGTATATTTAATACTTATATACTATAAATATATTTAGGATTTTTATTATTACATTATACACATAATATTTAATACACACTCATGACCCAGAAACACAGGAAAACTTTGATCCTCCGGCGGTATTCGAACCCGCGACCCCCGACTTGAGCATCAACGCGCTCAACCACTGAGCCACAGATGCCGTCGAATATGGCAAATACAAGCTAAGGAATAACGAATAATAGGAAAGCAACGCTTAGTCACAAGTGCATTTGTCTTTTTTTGCAATTTTGCATTGTGTTTCACAGAGTGAGAAGGATAACTACAGAAGAAGCTTACTGGGGGCTGATATTCCAAAGTTCTGCTAGGCACTTATAACTTCTGGTGTTGCGGGTGTCCATGGGCGGCGGTAGTCGCTTAGCATCAGACAATCTTCTCAGCTACATGCAATAAATAATATTTTTGGGAAAGCTTTTTGTGGACCTTGAGAAAGGATCTTGTCCAGATTTTCTACAATATATTTAACACATCTGTACAAGATGTACTCACGTTGGTGACGGGCTGCAGGATGCCCAGCTTAGCCAGCAGCAGCTGCTCCTTCACCTGGCGCAGCTCCTCCTGCTGGCGCACGATCATCTGCTGGAGCTCCTCGTGTTTCCGCTGCAACTGCTCCTGCCACAGCCACAAGTTTGCATCATTGTGCACATACACTTTATTGCAAAATATATATATATATGACATATCAAAGAAAGTCGTGTTACTTACAGTATTTATAACTCAAGAACGGCTGAACCGATTTCGCTAAAAATAGTGGTGGTGAGGTAGGTAGCTTAGAACCAGGAGACGGACATAGAATAATTAAGTGCCCCGCCGAGTCTGTCTGTATGTTCGCGATAATCTCAAAAACTACTGAAATGATTTTCATGCCGTTTACATTTACCGACAGTGGTTCCTTAGGAAGGTTTCATTAACAGCCATAGGACGTCCACTGCTGGACATAGGCCTCCCCCAAAGATTTCCACAACGAACGGTCCCGGACCACCCGCAACCAACGGCGGCCCGCGACCTTCATAAGGTCATCGGTCCACCTAGACGGAGGCCGTCCAACGCTGCGCTTTCCAGTTCGTGGTCTCCACTCTAGAACCTTTACTCCCCAGCGGTTATCAGTTCTACGAGCGATGTGGCCTGCCCATTGCCACTTCAACTTGCTGATTCTGCGAGCTATGTCGGTTACTCCAGTTCGTCTGCGAATCTCCTCGTTGCGGATTCTGTCACGCAGAGAAACCTCGAGCATAGCTCTCTCCATCGCTCTTTGAGTGACTTTGAGCTTCACATCCATAAGACATCACTGGCAATACGCACTGTTCAAAGACCTTTGTCTTTAGGCACTGAGGTATTTCGGACTCGAAGACGCTGCGTAGTTTCCGGAACGCTGCCCATCCGAGTTGGATTCGTCGTTGGACCTCACTGTCGAAGTTGGACTTGCCTAATCGGACTGTCTGTCCCAGGTAGACATATTCGTCAACAACTTCGATTTTAGAGTTCCCAACAAATACTGGAGCGGGTACAACATGGGCATTAGACATAATTTTCGTCTTGTCCATGTTCATTTTTAGACCCACTCGTTGGTAAGCTCTATCGAGGTCACCGAGCATGGCGCTAAGGTCTTCCAGCGATTCTGCCATTATGACTATATCGTCAGCAAACCGAAGGTGAGTGATGTATTCGCCATTTATGTTGATGCCGTATCCTTCTCAGTCTAGGAGTTTAAAAACATCTTCCAATGCTGTGGTGAAGAGTTTAGGAGAGATGACATTTCCCTGCCTTACACCTCTCTGAAATTGGATAGGTTTCGTACTTCCATTCTGTACTCGGACCGACATGGTGGCATTGTTATATAAACACTTCAACACTTCTCTATAGCGATAGTCAATGTGGCACCGCTGAAGAGACTGAAGCACCGCCCAGGTTTCGATCGAATCGAAGGCTTTCTCATCGTCCACATACGCCATACAGATCGGACGATTATATTCCTCCGATTTCTCTATAATCTGGCGGAGTGTGAGGATGTGGTCTATGGTACTATAGCCTTTTAGGAAACCGGCTTGTTCGGGGGCTGGAAGTCGTCGAGCCTGCGCGCGAGACGGTTCGTGATAACCCTCGAGAACAATTTGTAGATATGACTCAAGAGCGAGATCGGTCTGTAGTTCTTCAACAAGGTATTGTCTCCTTTTTTGAAGAACAGCACCACAACGCCCCTGCACCATGCCTCAGGTGTGGCGCCTTCGTGTATGACGGAATTGAACAGTTTCTGGAGGACTTTGTGTACCGGTTTTTCACCCGCTCTCAGAAGTTCTGTCGTAATTCCGTTTTCACCTGGCGCCTTGTTGTTCTTAAGCTGTTTGAGGGCCATCCTAATCTCGTACAGGCCAACGTCTGGGATATCCTCGGTATAGTGTCGAGTTAGCTTGGCTCTTGGATCTTTAGCCGTGCTGATAATAGGTGTCCGTATCGATGTGTACAACTGTCCGTAGAACTCTTCTATCTCCTCCAAAATCTCTGGCTTCGACGAGATGATCTTGCCCTTGTTTCGCTCAATCGTTTCCTCAATACATCTAGTATTGGAGGAGCGTATATCGTGTCGCATTGCCTTGGTTATCTGTCTACTAATCCGTCTATATTCTGACATATCAGCTGAAGACTGCAATCTCATTTCTCGCCTTTGCGCCATGAGTTCCAGAGTTCCATCGGAGAGCTTATGAGTTCTACTTTGGCGTCGGGTCTTATAGAATTTCGACCCAATCGCATAGACAGCTTCCACAAACCTGTTGTTAATATCGTCCACAGATTCGCATTCGCCTAGGCATTCGAAGCGATTTTGGAGCTCGAGTTGGAATTTTTCGGGATTTTGGATATTGGCAGCGGTGGGTCTGATCGTGGACTTCATCAGACTAGACCTTTCCAGCTTAACGTTTAGATTTAATGTGCCTCTTACCATGCGGTGATCGCTACCAGTCTTAACCCTGTTGATCACAGAGACATCATTAAATATATGCCGCTTGGGCGTCATAATGAAGTCGATCTCATTTTTTGTGGAACCGTCCGGGCTGATCCAGGTCTACTTCCTGGTAGGCTGCTTCTTGAAGAAGGAGTTCATCATGAAGAGTCCCTCCTTCTCCATGAAATCAGCCAGTCGCTTTGGGTTCCGCTGCCTAATTCCATATTGTCCCATTCTCAACTCATCGCTTCGTTAGCCCAGTTTCGCGTTGAAGTCTCCCATCACAAACGTATAGTGGGTTGGTGAGGTATGTATGGCTTTAGAAATGTCCTAATACATAATCTCAACTTCACCGTCAGGATGTGTCGAAGTAGGTGCGTGCGTATACCTGTATAACCTTGAATACCGACTGGTAATTTTGAGTTCCAGGTATATCACCCTATTTGACACACTCTCAATCTTCACTATGTTGTTGACAAGAGACTTGTGGACGATAAACCCGAAACCACCTTCGGATTTACGTTCTCCTTCCCGGTAGTAGAGCAAGTTGCCAGATTTGAGAATTATCGTCTCCTCGCCCTGTCTTCGGATTTCAGATAACCCTATGATATGCCATCGCAATTGTCCACTGCTTCTTCCAGCTCAGCAATCTTCGAGTCTTCAGCCAGTTGCCAGGCCGAGTCGTCGGGGTTGGTAGCCGGAACTTCGGAGCCGGAGATTCTTCGCACCCCCTGTCCCGCCGCTCCCGTAGCCGCTACCATAGCCAGGGATAGCGGGGATGCCGGTGACTAGGGGCCGTGGCCGTTTTGTGATGTTCATTGGGGGGGGGGGGGGGGGGGTGCCGTAGTCATAAACAAGCCGTCTAGGAACTTTATCGAAATAGCTGCCTAACTTAACCCGTTGGAGATAAATAACAAAACAATGTATGATGGGATTGTTTCTCTTTTATAGGTCTACAAAAAGTCCGCGATGGCATTGATATGTCTATATTTTTAGGATAGGTTACTGTAGGTACCCATTCTAAGTATAAAAAAATTATCACAAATAATGTGGTATTTTCAGAAGCTATTTAGACGGATACAATTAAATTATCATTATCTAAAAGATATCTTAAAATTGAAAAGTACGTGGGAAAATTTATTATAAGTAAGTATATATTTTTACTATGTGCTATTACTATATTGCAGTAGGTATATTTGCTAAAGAAGTTTTTTGCCACGAACACTCTCCCACGCGGGGGAAGCTGCGGACAAAAGCTTGTCCTATAAAAATTATAATGACATGGTCTTCTTGGTTAGGTTATTTTACAAAAACTATGAAATTAATTTGTTTAAGTTTTTATAATTGTTTGTTTCAAGTAAATAATCGGTTCCACACCTGTATCTGCGTCTGGTCCTGCGTCATGACAGCGGGCAGGGGCGGCACGCTGATCGCACCCACGTACGGCGCCGGCTGCAGGTACTGCGTGCCGATGCCGTGCAGCGGCACCAGGATCGGCTCCATCGTCTTGTTCGGCTGGTGGTGGAATAAACAAAATTAAACATTTTATGTCACGTAACTGAAACATTCAGTGAACTTATGAGTTTAATAGCTAAGAACCATCTCATCATCAGTTTTCTAATAAAAAAGCCCGTTTAAAAGTGTCCAATGTATAACAGTTAATATCATAAATGTGAAAGTTTGTGAGGATGGATGGATGGATGTTTGTTACTCCTTCATGCAAAATGTACGGAACGGATTTCAATGAAATTTGGTATGGTAGTAGTTTAAGCTCTGTATTAAAACATAGGATATTTTTTATCCCGAAAAAGTACAGTGTTTCCGTGGAATACTATATTTACGCGGGCGGAGTTGCGGGCAACAGCTAGTATATTAATACGTGAAGAAAAAATGTTTACCTCTTTTTACGAAAATTATGCAAATGGTGGTCTAGTTTATAACTAGCTCATGCCCGCAATTTTTTTGCATAGAACTATCGGAAACGGAACCCTATTCTTTTAAACGGAATCCTAAAATAAAAGTAGCCTATGTTAGACCTTAAGAAGACCTGTCAGTGAAATTCCGTGAAAAAACAGACAGACAAAAATTTTAAAAATTTATATTTTATTGTAAGCACCTAATATACTTTCATATGCATTAAGTAAAAAGCTGTTAATTTGAAATTACAATTTATTATTATTTCCAATGCTGATAGATCATGCTAAATACTCTTTAGGAAAATTTATCGGACAATTACTTTTGAAGTAATTTGAAAAAAAAAATCCTGTTGAACCCTCTTATGAATCGTGTCCTGACACGCTCTTGGTTAGGTTATTCTTTCGTATCTAGGCCCCGACTTTACCAGACTACTTTAAACGCACTTATTGCAAAACTCGGAATTATATTTCTCTCTGAAACATTGAAACATTGATGAAACAAACACAACAGAGACAGACAGATTTTACACCGAAGCTGAACGTTAAACGTCGTTTCAATTCGTTGGTGAAATTAGGGCTAAGAGTCAAAGTAAAAAAAAAATATATTCAAAGTTGGTGCATTTTGAGCTAAGCTTTTTGAGCTAAAGTTTTCCTGTCAAGATGCGTCGGAATACACACATTCTTCATCTTCTATATAATATTCTATTTAATCCAAAAACTCTTGTGTACCTACCTCACAGAAAATTTTTGTTTCCTTGGTCACAAAATCCCTACTCTATGCTCAGCTAACAAACTAACTCTTGCCTTCCCTTCACACAAAACTAATTTATATTAATCTTCTTACACTATATCCGCCATTCATCTCTGGAACGCATTACCCGAATGCATACAATAATCCAAGTCTATAAACATTAAAAAAAAAAGAGTTAAGGAACACTTCTTAGATCTTTCGATAGAAAATTTTGGTTATTTCCTATTTTAATATATTTTTTAGTCTATTCTCTTATACTATATCTATATAATAGGGTGTACTATTATATATTAGGGTGTCCCAGAAATTTCAAGTACGATATTATTTTTGCGCACCCTCTTAAAATGTTCGTTTTGACCCAATATAGCCTAGAAAAAAATATTATCCCATTTGATAAACGTTAACCCGTGCGGACTTGCGATTTTAATTTTCCCATACAAGTCACAAGGGAACAACTCTATGACCTGCAATTAAATGTTTCATTTGTCGTCTCATACGTGATTTTTTAAGATTTCTTGTGCGCAATTGTTTATTGCGTACCTAAAGATGTCTGTAAAATTCACGAGTGGTAAAAAATACTGCCTAGCCACCAAATAAATAGAGCAAAATCAACACATGATCGTCAAGTTTTGGCAGTCCTATTTTAAGTGTATTTTACATTTTTTATGAAGTCAAACTGACTGCCAATTAAACAAACGTAATAATAATGAGATTATATGCTTAATAAGATTATAAAACATATTCTCACAACTTAAAAAGGATTACTTAAAAGGAAGGAAGACAAATCATTTTCAAAGAAGCAAAGAGAGCAAGGTCACCTAAACCATTGCTCAAGTGGCTTAGACAAATAGACAAAATAATTGCGGAGAAAGAAAAAAACTTAGACAAAACCGATTACAAGAAGAAGAAATAAAGTTAACTTATTGTCCTTTTTTTATTATTTCATATTTTTGGTCTACACCACCTAACCAATGGCAAATCCTTCAGCAGTAAGGACGCCAGTTTGGACTTTTCTTTCATAAATCGATGAACGCCGGCCGCACGCACGAAAAATTGTCACGTTCTGCCTGAGCCGAGCGTGCAAGCGAGAACTCGAAACAAGCAATAGAGAGGCAGGATCGGCCTAAGTTAGGCTTGTGATGACGTTATTCCGTAAACTGACTTAACAGACAACCATTTTTTTTTCACTCATACAATTTCTGAACGTCGTCGGTAACATGGGAATACTTAGTGTTGACATATCGAGCCAGTTCCGATGTCAACCAGAGGATAAGGCCAAGTTAGCCTCTAAGAAGCTTGGTGTTCTAAACCGGTCGAAGTAGTATTTTAGTCATGTCCAACGACTACAACTATATAAGGCGCAGGTTCGGAATACTGTGATCATCTCTGGGCAGGGCCTCCAAAGTACCAGCTACTCCCTTTGGATCGCATCCAACGAAGGGCGACTCGAGTTGTCGACTGCCAAAATGTTTCAAATAGGCTTTTCCCCTTGACACTACATAGAGAGCATCGCTCTGTATCCTCTTTAGTCTATCGGTTATATCACAGGGAGTGCACCGAGGAATTGTTCGGAATTATACCTGCTGTAACTTTTCGCCACCGTTCCACGCGGCAAAACTATCATCCACATCACCTTGATGAGTGGCAGTCCCCCACCGTGCGCTTTACCCGAAGTTTTCTGATAACTTTGGAATAAACTGTCGCCAGCGGCATTTTCGGACCATTACAACTTGCATAATCTTCAAGAAAGAAGAAAGAAAAAGCGTATTCCCTCTGAAAAGGCCGGCAACGCACTTGCGACTCATCCGGTGTTGCGGGTGTCCCTGGGCGACGATATTCACTTTTCATCAGGATCCGTTTGCTCGTTTGTCTCCCTATTTATTTATTTTTTTAAACTAGAGTATATGAGATAATCGAGGCGCCATAATACCTCACGCGCGTTGTTCCGCTGCGACGAGCGCGACTCGCTTGACATGGAGGCGCGGTCGGAGTCGGAGTTAAAGCACACCTGCGACGAGACGCGCGACCACGCTGCGATGCTGGGCGCGGTGGGCATGCCGGTCGCGCTGCCGGACGTCGACTTCACGGACGACGGCTAGAAGAGAAAACAAACTGTGATAAAAATCATTATCATCATCCAGTGATATTCCCACTGATAAAGCTGGGGTCTCTAACCAATGTGAATGTAATAGGCTGTAGCTCAACACGCCGGCTGTGGGTTTTATTTTATTTCATTTATTTTGGAAAGCTTACAGCTAGATTACACATAATCATCATTATTAATGCGTGATTCGTGAAGCAAATATATTATATTTATTATTTATGGCCCTCCTAGCCTGAAAATAAATGTTTTTTTTTGTTTTTATTTATTTTAAAAACTTTGAGTCGGTACATAGAGAGTTGAGGATTGTTCGTACAGAGGAGTGAATGAAAAGAAGTCCGGTAAATTAATGTTTATGTTGAGAAAGGTGCAGATATCTATTTTTTTTATATTGTTTGGAAATACATCAAACATATAAAAATACGTTAAAAAACATTAACCCGACTATTAGGGTCAGCTCACACCTGGACGCGACACATCACGGTGTGAACTGACGCTTAGATGCCAGTAGTGGGTGCGACTACGGCTCTACCTTGACCATTTTTGTAACATACATATAATAATTTATATACTTAGTACCTGGGCGACCGAGCTTTGCTGAAAAACGCATGAAAACGCGAAAACACGCGTTTTCCCAAACAAGACTAATCTAGATCGATTGTTGACCCCCGAAAACCCCCATATACCAAATTTCAGCGAAATCGTTAGAGCCGTTTCTGAGATCACAGAAACATATAAATAAATATACATACAAGAATTGCTCGTTAAGGTATAAGAGTACCTGAGCGACCGAGCTTTGCTCGGTTATTACTACTTATTGTAATATGGTGAAACTCGAAGCATAAATCTTATTCACGTAATCAGTATAGGTAAATGTTAGACATATATATTGTTATCTCAAACATAAACTATATTTTTTAACTTGACTAAAAACAATAAAAATTCCCGCTGGACCAGACGGACAGTGGTCGGCAAGACGGAATTAGCGACCATATTCTGCGTGGACAGAAAAATCGCATGAAAACTCGAAAACACGCGTTTTCCGAAACATAAGACTAATCTAGATCGATTGTTTACCCCCGAAAACCCCCATATACCAAATTTCAGCGAAATCGTTAAAGCCGTTTCCGATATCACAGAAATAAATATACAAGAATTGCCCGTTTAAAGGTAAGCGTCATATAATATATTAAGTATATTTTAGAAATATAATTTTTAACCGACTACGGCAAAGCCGGAAGGGTAATGATTTTAGAACGGCAAAATACGAATAGGCATTTCTGGATTTCTATCTGAATTATTTTCTTGTTTCGGCCTTTTTACACCCCTTTTTACGCAGTCGGGTTATACTTTTTTTAACTTATTTTTATCACGTATTTTTCCGTTTCCCAATCGAACATATTTTTGGAATAATATTAATATTATGACTTAATGATATGGTTTAATATATACTTATACATATTTGTAGTATGCTTGCTTTAAGACAATCTTTTGATATCAAACACGTGATGATTATCTCGGTTATTTTTTTTTAGATGTTAGAATCTGATGTCTCATTTTCAAAATATTTTTTTTTTAGATATACAAAGCCTATGTTACCCGCGACATCATTATGAATCTATCGACACTTTATTTATTTAAATCGGGCCAGTAGTTCAGACGCTACGATGGAACAAATATACATACATAACATAACTGCCAAAATCATTACCCTTTTACTACACGCTTATAACGACCTTGACTATACATAATATGGTGCTAAATTTCTTTCAAAATGGAAAATCAATTGCACAACTCTCGTCTAGCGACTAGGGCTTCCCTCTGAATTAAAGCCACTGATATACAGGATTGTCTTGTTTAAAGCATAATATATTTAAATACATATTTGTAATGTCAAGGCCTTTCTTTTGATACCAAACACGTGATGATTATAATGGTTTCATTTTTAGATGTTAGAATCTGAGGTTTAATTTTCAAAATGAAAAATAAAAAAATAAAATAAAAAAATAAGTATAGTCTATGTTACCCACGGCATCATTACGAATCGATTGACACCTCATTTATTAAAATCGAACCAGTAGATTAGTCGCTACGCTGGAACAAACATACATACATACTAGAGAGGCCAAAAAAAAGTATTTTGCCTATCATATCAAAAGCTTCTCTAAGGTATAAAAAAAAATCTTTCCAAAGCGCAGCTTGATATTTCAATTATGTATGAAGTTCGATGAATTTCTATTTTCCCGTTTAAATAACACGTAAATTAATTTTTTTTTAAGTTTTCAGCCGGTGAAACTACGAAAAAAAATTTTTCTGAATTTTTCATCAATTATTCTTGTAGGAAATTAAATTATCTACAAAAAAGTACTGAAGTAGATTTTTCGTAATTCTAACGTGTAAAAAGTTATCGAACTTTAAATACTTGCAACAAAAGAAAATTTGAAGAAAGATAATTTCAAAGCAACTTTTTGAAGGAATTGACAATTTTACTAGATAATTTAATTAATTTTTATGGATTTGAAGTAATTTACAACTATTTGAAAACTTTATTGGTGACCAGGTATTTATTTCAAAATTTATCACACTAGACTATTTATAATATAATTTACACATGTCTACTTTAATGAAGTATTAACTCCGAATTATGAATTATTTTTCTTATTACAATTTGGATATTTTTTTCTATGAGCAGATATTGTTTATGTTCTTTATCTTTGGTGATATATATTGGTTATATTTTTCAATTAAAGCAACCGCTCTGCCACATCGTTGACTAAGGTGTAGAGTTTGTGAAGTTAGGCTTGTAGAGTTAAGGCGTGTAGTCAGAAGCTTGGTTTTACATGAGATCTGATAACTTTTTGACAGTGCGATCTTGGCATCACTTTACAGGAAAATATTTTTGGTGGGATATAATATATTACATAATCAAATACTTTCCATTTTGTTGCCTGTTACGGCAATGTGTTACAACATGGATTCTAAAATCGTACCTGATAAAATTTTCTTTTTTTGCGAGTATTTGAAGCTCAATAACTTTTTACCCATTAGGATTACGAAAAAACTACTTCAGAACATTTTTGTAGAGAATTGAATTTCCTACTAGAATAATTGATGATAAATTCAGAATTTTTTTTTTCGTAATTTTAGCGGATGAAAACTTAATAAAATATTTTTTTACGTGTTATTTAAATAGGAAAATCGAAATTCATTGAACTTCATGAAGTATTGAGATATCAAGCTGCGCTTTGGAGGGATTTTTTTTAAACCTAAGAGAAGCTATTGAGACAATAGCACTGAAGGAAAGAAAAAATTTTTTTTTCGGACCACTCATATAATATGTACATAGTTATACTCAATACATACATACATACACTGCCAAAATCATTACCCTTCCTTTTGGCTTCGCCGTAGTCGGGTAAAAATAACAGCAACGCACACTAGTTCCGATTATTAGCACACACTCACCGTGCGTTTGATTAGATAGACCTACAATTTCCTTGCATTTGATGTTTGTCAATACGTTACAGACTCACAACATTAACATTTTTCGTGTTCCGTAGTACTACAGTGTGGGTACTACTATGGATAGTGATAAGGTCGAAATGATTTTCCGGGTTTATCGACGACTATAAATGTGTACATTGTACAATGTTCATTTGTCTGCTCTACAGAACTACCCTGTTTGATTTCAAATATGAATGTCGGTGTAATGTCCGGGACATTTGAGTACTCGTTGCCAATAGGCTACTGTTTTATGAAATGGTTGAATGATTTATTTTTAATGCACTCATATTTAGTAATGAATAGTAAGTACCCTTACATATGAGTAACTTCTCAGAAAAAACATTATATTGAAAATCAATATTTACAAAGATACAGCGATTTGTAATACAGAATATCGCAAGACTCCTGAAAACGCTCCATACAAAAGTCTGACGTCACACGTTCTTGTATATATATATATACTTAGGTCGTAAGCACATAATATATTTTGCTAATATCTCCTAAATTATTGCGTATAAGTTTGTAATTGCCGTAATGAATGTTTATGTATTTCATGTATGTAAACTAATTATGTGGGTTTTTACACTAATTATGTAAAAAACATTACAACTTTTTTGTAACTTTGAAATGCAATATAGATCTAGTACCACATTCATTATTCACTATAATATAATAAATTATAAGATACAAATTATCCACACACAGTCACAAAATTTTAATGAGTAACTAATTATATTGGCTATTTGAATTGAACTCGGTTTATACATTATCATAAAAGTTTTTGCAATGGAAATGTATCGCTTTTTATATATTATAGTTAAGTAAAAGTTAAGTATAAAAAAAAAACAACCAACCTGCGATATGGTTTGGAACGACCCGCCGTAAGTTTCGCTATTCTCAGTCATATACGAGGACGAAATTGTGTCCAAAACGTTGTCGGAACTGGGATTCTCCAATACCTCTTCGTTTGGTTCCACCTCATACACTTGCTCAGATTCTGTGTTCTCTTGTTTTGTACTCTTGGCGATGTCAGCGTAGCTGCAAGAATTATTTTATTGTAATTAAAAACTACCAACTTTCTTTTTAGACATGAAACTACACTCTGCAGGCATATCACACTAAAAACATTGAGTATGGTTCGCGTCAGGCTTAAAAAGAACAACTTAACCTATCGTCCATATATATATATTCCGGAATATAGGTATTAAAGAAAAATATTATCCGATATTCAAAGGACGTGGGTCTTTTAATGTGAAAATCAAGGACTCACGCAATATCACCCACAGCGGTTTGGAACGACATGACCGAGGGACGTTCAGCCACAGAATGGTTTCAATTGACACCGAGCGAGCTTATTCGACTTCCCCGAATGAATGACTCGGCCAACTTAAAATTACGCGGGTGCGATTGTGTTGGTCCGATATAGGGGAACATAATAATTCGTACACGCATTAGACTCGGTACATTGCACTACCTAGTTCACGCACTGAAAGTGGTGCCTACTTTTAATTATTAAACACATGATATTATAGTAGATCCGAGTAATATTATAATTGTAAAAGTTTGTGAGGTGGATGGATGGATTTATGGATAGATGGATGTTTGTTTCACGCAAAAACTACTGAATGGATTTCGACGAAATTTGGTATGGTAGTAGTTAAGGCTCTGGATTAAAACATAGGCTACTTTTTATCACAAAAATGTAGATTGTTGCTTTGGGATACTGTATTTACGCCGGCAGAGCCGCGGACAACAGCTAGTAATAATATATTATTTTGTTTCAACATATTATCAAAAATAGAGTATGATTTTTTGAAGTGAAAAAAGTGAAAACTTAGGAGTGTTAGGAACTTTTAGAGAAACCATTGCGCTCGCGACAATGGTGCCGAAATCGGTGCGGCATGAGGTAGGTTTGTTTTTCTATTGTTACGCTTAAACGCCAATGGCTACTTTTTTGAATGGATTTTAGAACACACTGGTATTTTATTCTGGATAAAAATACAGGTTACTTTTACCATAAAAAATTTAAAACGCGTCTTCAAGTTTGCTTTTAGTACAGTATTAACAAAAAATTTAACCGCCAAAAAAACTGAATAGCAAAAAATAAACTTTTTTTTTTAACCATAATAACTAAGTTCTTGAACTAATTTTGAGTCGGCGCCAAAAATGCCCGCGTAAATATATTATCCGGTATCCTGCGGGAACACTGTACTTTTCCGGGATAAAAGTAGCCTGTTTTAATCCAGAGCCTAAACTACTACCATACCAAATTTCATCAAAATCCATTCAGTAGTTTTTGCGTGAAAGAGTAACAAACATCCAAACATCCATCCATCTATCCATCCTCACAAACTTTCACAATTATAACATTAGTAGGATTTGCTTGTTTGGCGCCGACTCAATTTACTTAAGTTAACTTACATTAGTTTAAAAACTTAGTTAATATGGTTAAATAAAAAAGGTTTGTTATTTTTTGGTTTTAAGTTTTTTCGGCGGTTATTTTTTTTTGTAAAAACTTTACTATTAACTATTTTTATTTTTTGTGAGAATCTACTAATCAATGAACTACACGCTTATGCTCATTAATGGTTAATCATTTTATGTTGTTATAATGAACAACTCAGCAACCCTGTGAGCGATGATGATGAATATAAATTTGAGAATAGCAAATGTTCAAAGATATCGATATATGTGTAAAAGACTATGAGAAATACATATTTAATCATAATTATGAAGATGTATTAATTAATTACGTATGTAAATGGTGGTGATGATGATTACCTTAATTGGCATAGTGGCGTAATATAAAATGGTTGCTTGTTGTCTTTCCGAAAAAAGCTTGTCAAGTTTCATTTAGAAATAAAAAAATCATTTCATTTAATATGCTTGCTGTTCTTTAACAACACTGAAATTCCCAATCATGTATATTAAAAGACTCCGCGAGTTCTGTTCAGTGACTTAGGATCCAAGGTGTACCTAGGCACAAAATCTAAATTTTTATAGATTTTTTTAAGAAACCCAGCCATATAGCATATGGCTGGGTTTCTTAAAAAAAGTCGAAATCAATATGGGTGTCCATATAAATTTCGAGGAGTTCCCTCGATTTCTCGTGATATCCATCACCAGGTCTACCATTTAACTTCTACTTAGAAGTAAACCTATTACAACAAAAAAGAATTCTCAAAATCGGACAACACTGTAAAAAGTTATGCATGGTCACTCATACATACAAAAAAATATATGCCTTGACTTGAGAAACTCCTCCGGGTTTTTCGTTGGTTATAAAGTAAAAAAAATTCTAATAAAATACAACCACGTGCGTTTATCCACGTGACCTATACAAAAAGCTTACGCCTATACCTACTTAAAAAAATCCTAATTTCACTCTTAACAGTTAACACAAACTGCTTTCATATTTTCAAACTCCCAACAAAAAGTAAAACAGTTCAAGGCTTTTTGTTATTTTTTTTCTCTGATATGGAAGCTTTGGAATTGATAAACTATATTGATGCATTTTTTAGGGTTCCGTAGTAAATACAAGAAACAATATAGTTTCGCTGTGTCCGTCCGTCCGTTGATAGCTTCGGTAATTATCAATATAAATTATTATATTAATACGTGAAGCAAAATCTATCAGTACAGCTTTGAGAGCAACTTTATGTGGAGGAAGGTGTGCAGAAAGCAATTTACTTTTGTTACTAACTGGCTACTACTATTATAAATGAGAAAGTTAGTGAGGATGGACGTTTCTTACTCTTTCACGCAAAAACTACTGAACAGATTTCTATTAATGTGGTATTGTAGTAGTTTAAGTAGGTGTTATGGTAGTAGTTTAAGCTCTGGATTAACACATAGGCTACTTTTTATCCCCAAAAAGTACATTGTTCCCGTGGGATACTGTATTTACGAGGGCGTAGCTTTGGGCAAAAGCTAGTAATACATTTTTTTTTTTTTTAAATAATAAAAACGCACACTGCCTCACAGTTCGATCTGCCAGGGGGCTTAGCATGGCGATCCGAAGAAATAATTTTAAAGAAGATATATTCATATTTAGATTCAATAGAACTCAACATTTCTAAATACCCATATTTTTAAATGTCTGCCGGGAAATCTTCTGTCAAAAATGATCAAATTTTCAAGTAAATGACTGAACGTAAAGAAACTAAGTATTTGTCTTGGACCGCCAAGATGTGGAGTAGTTGACATTATTGTAAGACTATTTGACATTGAAATAAGAAATCGTTCCTACTTTAGCTTTTACGGCTTTTCTACTTTAGCCAAAAGAGGTCATTTTGTGAGCTCATGCCCAGGAAGAAAAGAAATGTTGTTTCTCATAACAACGATGCCTCGACCTTGCTGCCTTACAAAAAGAACTATTAGGTCCTTACATAATATGAAATTTGTGTTTTATCGTACTGGCCACTTTGATATCAAATATATTTTCTTTGGTTCGGAATTCCAATTTCAAATTTATACCGCTATTTACTCATGCATTTGTGTTTCGAAAACCATAATTCATTTGTTTTTTCCTCTTTTGGTTTTTTCTTACGACGGTCTTTTTATTACGACGATTACGGCAGATGTCTATTGCCAGCAACTGCAAATCATGATGGAAAAGCTAGCTGCTAAACAACCGAGGTTGGTCATTCACTCTAAGCCACTGCTGCTTCAGGAACGCTAGACTACACACTGCACAACAGACGGCTACCAAATTAGAGGAGCTTCAATTGGAATGTCTAAGACATCCACCGTACTTCCTGGACCTTGCTCCAACAGATTATCATTTTTTTTTTCGAAATTTGGATAACTTCTTGCAAAGGAAAAAATTCCACTCCGATGGGGCAATCCAAAGCGCCTTCAAAAATTTTATTGGTTCCTGTCCGAATGGTTTTTTAGTAAAGGAATCAATGGACTACCTATGAGATGGCAAAAGTGCACAGATAGCAATGGTGTAAACTTTGATTACATAAATATGATATGTTTAAAAAAAATCGACTTTATGTTTCTCCTTTACAAAACGCCAATTTCATATGTAATGACCTAATATTTTGCTCCGAGTGGTATTAATGTGTCTTCAATCTGTCATTTCGTCGATTCCTCGGTGTTTCTAGGATGGGCGTGCTAATCCTGCAAGTATAACTCTCCTATAAAGGTCGATGTGCAATCTTTATGGCCGGGCACTGTACATAATATGTACATAAGTATTAGAATCAACACATACCTGACTACTCGATGCGTACAAACGACGAACTCCGGCTTCGCGTTCCACTGGTGATAGGTGATGTAGAACCGCGTCTGAAGCCATATCCACTGCTGGCCTTTCGTCAGAAACCGATAGTAACACGACGTAAGTTCACCTTTCTGCATTACTGCACATACGAAAATTTACCATATAATTATCTCTTGTATTTTACGATTTACAAAAGCCATAGCACAAAACCAATGAAGGCTGAATATCGAGATTGAGAAAATGGATCATAATTATTATCACTGGTAATTAGTAAGCATTTTGTATTACAAAACTATCCACTGTCCACTCAGCAGTACCCGGCCAAAAAGAATGCACATCTACGTACACATGGTGTTTTTCCAGTCAGTGTCCAATCTTTCAGAAGAAAAAAATCAGCTGTTTCCTACAAAATGCTATCTATACCGTAGCCCTTTTGTATGTATGAAACAGCTGGTTTTTTTTTCAAGTAGGAAAGTTGATCCCATAGTAAAAGTTGCTTATATTCAAGAGTATATTCACTTCTGAAAGTATGGATAACGACTGGAAAAACACCCGGTATATCTTATCAAATAGTTCGGATATGAAATCTTTTGTCAGTCAGTTAATGACTTCCAAAAAAGGAGGCGGTTATACATTCGGATATTTTGTATGTTCAATTTTATTTTTAAAATTAATTTTCAAAATTATTTTTTTTGTTGGTTACGTTGGTCACGTTTTCACCAAAGTGGTGACTTGATGATGAGATCCAATAAGTAAGATAGTAAGAGTAGTAAGATTAGTAAGATTTTGCACCAAGGTATACCCTGGGTCCAAAAGAACTGAACAGAGCTCCTGGACTCCTTATAGGTATCTATAGGTTTGGGGATTTCGGTATTGTTTAAAGAACTGCATGCGTATGCTATCATACCACTTACAGTAATCATCTTCACACGAAGGTAGGTAGGTACTAATTACTCATCAGAGTTTTGTGCACCGATATAAATGTCTTTGAAATTTTGCTATTGCCAAAATTATATTCGTGATCATCATCATCACTATAGTATATTTATTGCTTACTGCTACATTTTTTCTGCTGACTATGACAATAGTTAATAATAATTATTTAATAATATAGTATCTAATCATTATCAGCACTGGTAATTGTTTAGTAGGTTCGCAGATCGGTAATGCTTATTTGGGGAAATACCTCATAGAAAACTAGCATGAAATAACGCTTGACTCTGTTTTGCCGAGAGATTGACAATAGCGGAGGCTTTTTTGTATTTATAACATTCTTAAAATGTGTCCAAACTACTTTTATTGGCCAGATACTGTAGAGCTGCTGTATTATTTGTTAGTTTGTAAACAATACATTTGTATTTTCATGAACTTAGTTACTTCAAATTTCAAATACTTACGAGCTTCATGACATGTAACGACTTTCTCCAAATCATCAAAGTGGTAATAGTCGTATCCTGAAGTGCCCAGCACTTCGAAGGGCAAGTATCCTATAATAGGCGGTGCGCGGTGGTCTAGGAATAAGAACTTCCATTCCAGACTATGTCTAGACGTGAATTCACTTCGGTTTATGTCCACTAGTGACACGTCGCGTATTAAGTTAGGTGTGTGCAGTCTTCCCGTACAAACGACCAGTAACCTGAAGCAAAGAAAACCCCAAAATTTGACTGATGACATTTCTGATGACTATGTGACGTAAAATAGAACACCAAAAGTTCATTTCTTCTACTGACAATGAGCTGTTGAAATTAAAGGAATACCTAAATGTTTGTATGTAATAACAAAATTTAATTTAAATAAAGTATGTAATAACAAATTTTAATAGAAATTACATTTTTGTAAGTAATCATACAAACATTACAGAACATCTCCCCCCAAAGGTAATTTTAACCCCCGACAAAAAATACGGGTGTTATCATAAGTTTGACGTGTGTTTGGGATGTGTTTTGTCGATAAAATTAGGCCTATTGTCTGCCGTTAAAATATCTTAACCCCGAGACGACACACACTGTATAGATATAAATTATAATACATGTGAAACACACACTTGGTCGCCGGTAGCCCTTTAGTCTGAGCCTTGACGACGGTCCGTAAAATTTCTAAATGTCAAATTAAACTTTTCACTCCTCAAATATTTTAGTGATACCCGACGAGTAGCTTTCTTAGAAATCTTCATTCTTATAGAGAATATTCTCATTCTTATATATATTTCCTACATAAATCTCCCTACACTTTTTAGTTAAAGTTTATCAATACTTTGCGGGGCTTCGTTTCACAACCATAAACCTTTTTCAAACGTATCAAAAACGCTGTAGAAAGAAATCACGTTTTTATGAAAATGTATGAATAAAACTCGTGGAACAAGGCCAAAATACTTTTTGATGCCTAATCCGAGCATAAAATTTTCGCTATTTTCTATTAATTAAAGTAATCAATTTTTTTTAATGTAGATATAGATTCGTTGTAGTTAGATTTATAATATACACACTTCTGCAGCGATAGTTTTAATGAGTTAACTATATTTGTGGCAAATAATATATCAAGGTGTCGAAAAATTTGACAACAGCGTTACTTTTTTACAAATTTAAGATTCTTTATTAAAATTCTTCAATAAGACTCACTAACATGTCAGTTTTAAACTGTAACACTTATATTAACCTCTTATAAAATTAAATCACAGAAAAAATTAGTTTCATAGAATATTCTAATTAATTTAGATTACTGCGTTGCCAAAGCTTAATTTTAAACTTCAATTTTTCTATTAGTGACAAAAAAACTTTAAATGAATGGCAATTGACGACGTATTATCTTTTGCTTTTGATGAATAATACGTAGTAAGTAGTAAGCCTATGTATGAAAATACTATAATAATCAGAGGGACACACATTTTTACAGGGTAGGCCCTGAAAAAAATAATGCTTTTTTTCAGGGCTTTTTTTCAATTTAATTTTAGCCTGTAAACGACGTTGTTTTTCGGCGTTCGTTAACGCCATTAAGTGCAGACGTCGATTGTTTCAGTTTTAATAACGTATTACTAACATTAAAACTTCATTAACAACAACTGCGTTGCCGATGCAACAAATGCGTTACTGAATAGTAACGCAGTGTAGCAGTTACGCAGTTGTAAATATTTAACTATGTTGTAAATTATCACTAAATAAATTAACAAAATGCAAATATTCTAACACTGACATAATATACACATGACTAATTGCCCATAAAAATAATGATAATGTAAATATCGTCAGTATATGTACCTTTCAACAGCGGTAACTCAGCGGCCACGCAATAAATACACGCACCTCTATCACCAATTGTGATGCGAACGTTTCGGCTAGCGTAATCGCCCCGCGCAGCTGCTATAATTCGTTGCTTGAGTTACAACAAGTTGAACCGAATGAAGTACGAAAAGATGTTATCCACTTACTTCAAGGTTTATTTTCATATAGCAACGTAAGGTAGTAACGAAATTCTCCTTTGTTGGGGACACAGACAAATCATTGTTTATTGCATTAAATGATTAACGTAAATAATGTCTGTTGACATAGTAATAAGGTTCAAAACTTACATTTTTATAAAGGTATACAAGATTAAAAAAAAATCAAGATAATAACGCCGTCTAAGGAAATATTATGACAAATTTCTATATATAACTTGAGACACGTACTCAAGGACAGCAGTATTTTGTATGAAAATATACTGCGTTACTAAGAATGACAACGTTGTTACCGTGTTTTTCGAATAAATAACATATTTTTGTGGACAAATATTGTTTCCAGTTAAGACGTTAAGAATAAGAGATATAATGTTATATTTTTTAGAAATAAGTATAATTTTTTCACAGTTTTGTACTAATTTTCTATAAAATCTAATATTATTATCCAAGAGACCAGTTTTTATTCATCAAAAACTATTTTGGCCGACGTACCTTAATAACGTTGAGAATTTTCTTAACAACCAACACCAAGTTTTATAAAACACTAGCTTTCGCCCGCATGGAATAGTGTTCTTGGAGAAAAAACTTCTTCAGCAAATAACACATTGCAATATACTTTCTGTATACAATATTGAAAATGTTTTTGGGTACGAAAGTACCCAATGGGTGAAAACGGGACACATCAACACATCGCGTCAAGGTGATAGGATCACCTTATGATTATGATTTTCGCGCTTGAATATACATTTTACGATCCAACCGATTACCAACTTTACGATTAATACCATACATATAAGTATTAACTAGGCACGGGCAGCTAGTTTTATTAAGTAAACCGGTGTGTCCCTGCATTTTAAATCTGTAATATCGTCGAAAATATTCACTTAAATTGCATGTTGTAAAGGGCCATATGTATTTAAGGTCCTTAATTGGATAAGGATTAATGCTGTATTGCTTAAAATCGCTTCGCAAATAAGCAATTATTTCTCGTAAAAAGTAAATGATAAAAAAGACATACAATCGCGTCCGTCATACAAAAAAGTCCGTTGCGTAGTTGTAAAGATCTAAGCATACATAGGGACAGACAGAAAAAGCGACTTTGTTTTATACTATGTAGTGATTATATTTTTACCCACGACGGAACGGAGACGGTATATCCGTTTAGCATGAGAGGACATTTGTCGTTTTTAATGTTGCCACGTATCTCCAAAAGTGCTAGTCCGATTTTAAATGCGGTTTTAGAGAGCTATTTGGATTTGATTGGAGAATGTTCTTATACAGGTTTTAATTATAAAAAACTCACTAGATGGCGCAGCAGTAAAAGAAATTAAAATAGTATTTTCGCGATTTATCCCCCAAACTGTTATTCCGACTTAAATGCGGTTTTCAGTAATGGGTTCGGGTTTTGATTGATACATGTTTATATACAAGTGTTACAATAACAACTCACTAGGTGGCGCTGCAGTACACATTTTTTTTTGCGTAAAACCAAAAGTACTCGTTCAAATTTTGATGTGGTTTTCAGTAATGGGTTCGGGATTAATAGGTGCATATTTATAGGGAGGTATTACGATAACAGCAGCAGCAGCAGCTAACAGCAGCAGCAGCTACACAAAAAATTAAACCGACATCCAAAGTAAAAATACACAAAAAGGTATGAAATAATTCTTATTTTCTAAATAATTCTCCTTTTAAATTCGGCTAAAATTTTAACAATTTCTCCACACAATCTTCATTATTTTGAAGTCAGTACTTATATCATACTTTTTTGTGTATTTTTACTTTGAAAGTCGGTTTAATTATTTTTTTTAATAATAGTAATGGGTTCAAGTTTGATTGGGTAATGTCCTTAGATAGATGTAACATTTTGTTTTCAGCGATGGTTCCGGGTTTGATTAGTCAATCTTCATAGATACAATAACATTTAATATAAAATTTATTTTTGTAAAACCAAAACAACTAGTCCAATGTTCATGTGATTTTTTAACCGCGACGGAACACAAACGGTATAATACTATATGCGTTTGAGGTGGATGTTGTTTGTCTATTTCATTGTGGCCACGTAATAGTAGTCCAATTTTGGTGCGGTTTTCAGAAATAGATCTGGGTTTGATTGGAGAATATTCTTAGATAATTTTTATGACTACAGATCACCAGGGGCGGTGTATTAAAAAAAAAAAGAATTATTGGCATTTATTATTATTATTTGCGTATTTATACTCGTACTCTATTGCTTATATGACCGACTCCGCGAGAGATTAACACTACTTATAAAAAGCTTAACGTTTATTTTTACGTTTATAACTCGTCACAAAAATTAATTAAAGTAGGGGATTTAAATTATTTTATTCTTTTTCAATTGCGTTTTAATCGTCGTGGGTTTTTAAAAAATTTTAATTTTGCTTTTTTAGACTTGATAATTTTAGTAATATTTTGCAAAATGTAAACCTGAGGTGGTGTCTTGATCTTTAAACTACGAGTTAGAGCACGCGCGTTGTATCATGTTTTACGAAAAAGTTGAATCGATTTCGCATGCGCTAAAGTCGATAATCAGAATGCAAATGGTGGAGGAAGCAGATAATTTTGTGCCAGTGCGTGCACTCTTTACTTTTTTAGTGTTGACAACCTAACCTAATAATTAGAAGGAAATAGTAGGGTAGTATAAAAAACTACTTGCCTTGATTCCTGTTCCCTCTGATATCCTGAATGCTCCTCCTTGTCAGTCTGCTCAATAGATTGTAACATACCTAGAATAATAACATTAAAATTAGGCGTGGTAAGTCGTAGATTGATTTTATTTTAGTAAGTTTTTTAAGGAAATTCTAAATGTGAACTTATAAAGCTCAACAACGAGATTTTTTTTAAAACCAAGAAGACCTTCATTTGAAAAAGTTTTTTTCTAAAAATGTACCTTTTTAAATAAATATAAACGCGGTGTCACGTGGCTAAAAATTGTTTACAATTTATATAATGTTATATTTTTATAATTTAAAAATCACTTAACGTAATTTACTGTGTGTCACGTTGTTCGTAAACAATTTATACTATTTTTAAACAAAAAATATAAACATAATTCCAAGTTTCTGCCTCTAAGGGGCCCATACACGGTCCGGTTTTCCTTCAGTTCGGCCTGAACGGATGCAAAAATGTATCGTCTGTGTGGGATTTCGAGATCGCATCAGTCGGCCGTATGGACTGAAGCGATTCGTTCCAGTGTTGCCAACTCTGTTTTTGCGAAACTACTAAACTCGCGTCGTTTTTTACTAAAAACTAATAAAAGAGTACCACTAACTATAAAAAAGCTACTAAACTTAGGAATCCTTAAAAGTTTTTTTACGGATTTTGTGTTCACAAACATACATACATTTTCAGTTTTAATATTTAACCGTTAAATTAAAAAAATATAGTAGGAAATATTACGTATAAAGAAATTAAATCGGTAGTTTTACTTAATCGGTAGGCGACTTACGGATGTGTACTACTATTTGCTATTATGATAAGGTGTCATAATAGCACATAGAAGCAGGCCACTTTGCATATTATGATTACTGTCTGGCTATTTTCTACAAAACCACTACTAACAACTAAAATCCTACTAAAGAGGGAATAAAATACAAAATTTTGTAGTAAAACATTGTAAAACAACTAAGTTGGCAACATTAAATATTACCTGTACGGATGGACTGAACGGCAATAAAATTTGACAATTTTAGAAAATTAATTCTACTAGCGCCACCTATTTGATTAACCGAATGTAGTGAGCATAGAAAGATGGCGCCACGGAAGCTATAAAATGGGCGGCACGAGTATTATTTGGGTTCTTTTGCTTCCAACCGTTGGGCTAGCAAGTATTGTCAAGAGTGTACTCTGAATTATAATATTAAAATAATTATTATTAGTAAAAAGTAAATTAAGACTGTAAAGTTTAAAATTAATATATGTTATTATGAATATTAAAAGTGATTTTGATTGTTGTGTGAATTGTGATAGACTATAATAAAAAAAAAAAGAAGTTTATTTTAACATCAGAAGTGGGATGAATCCGCTTATTTCACAATGGGTAAACGATCAAGACGAAAAAGGGCGCGATCGATTAGTTCCAGTAACAGCACTCATAGTGCTCGAACACCATCTCCGCCACCTAGGAGTAAGGTATCACGTAAGGCCGATACCTCAACTGTGAGTACGAATAACAGTTTTATACTCAACAACATTATACCTGAATTTGATCCCCTAAGAGATGATATTGGCTTGGTATATTAAAATCTTACTCTCAAACGTTTAAATGGTCGGACGAAATAATTCGTTATCAGGCGCTAAATAAATTAAAGTGTTCCGCAAAAGTTTGGTATGATTCTTTGTTGCGTACGTAGCCAGAATGGCCTGGAATTGGAAGGATTGAAGACAGAGATTAGCATCGAGTTTTCGAATACAATGTAATATGTTCGAACTTTTAAAAGAGATATTAGAGAAAAAACCAACCGAGAATCAATCTTTGTACGAATTCTATTTTGATCAAAAATGTAGAATTGACAGACTCTCGTTAGACTTTTCAGAACAATACATAATTTCAATAATTATTGGTAATATCGGTGACAGTAATATAGGCGCGTCCGTTGAAACAAGTAATTTTGTAACGTGCGATAGTTTAGCTAGCTTTTTGCACGGTCGAAATTATAAATCTAAAACATCTAGTAATCAAATTAATGTAAATTCTCGAGAAATTCCTATTAAAATAAATAATCCCATCCGTAAAACAGTCGATGTCTTTATCGTCACCGAATGTGTCGAGTCAATCTTACACAAACAGAGATTCCGGTCAGGTGCTCACGCGTAAACAAATTAAATGTTTCGCTTGCGGCGGTAATCATAAGAGGAGTCAATGTGAGTCTAATAAATGCGACTTTTGCAGTAAACGAGGTCATTTGGAGTCTGTGTGCTATCATAAGCTAAATGGTGTTAAGGTAGACAAGCAAGAGACAAAAAAAAATTCGACGAACGATCCACGTAATAAATTTATTAAATTAATTTATACTAATGATTTTACTTGCGAAGCCTTTATAGATACCGGAAGCAGCTGCTCGTTAATGTCGGAAAATTTAGCAAAAAAAATATTCGCAAAAGTTTATACAACTACCTACGCCTGTCCATCTACAAGGTTTTTTAAAACAAAGCTCAAAGATTATTTCTGAGAAAGTGACAGTTAATATAAAGATAGATTCGGTTTCCTTATCATTGATAGATCACGAAATGACAATTAAATTGACTAGTTCTCAACCGATTCAATGCAGACCTTATCGGTCTTCACCTGCTAATAGACAAATAATACGTGAAATTATTAATAAATTGTTAGAAAATAATATCATACGCGAAAGTCACTCGCCTTATGCGAGTCCTGCGCTACAAGTTAATAAAAAGAGCGGTGAAAAACGGCTCTGCATTGATTATCGGTAATTAAATATAATACTAAGGCGGGTCAATAAGTCCGTGACTTTTTGAATTTCTAACCTCCTTACTGAAAAAGCAACACTACTCCTGTCAACAGGCATCTGTCAGTTGACTCCTATCAAAATTTGAACTTGCTGCGTCAGTTAGTTTCTGTTTTACAGCTATCTTTATCAGACTATCCAGTAACTTAAGGAAACAATGGAAAAAAGTGAATTTCGTGTGCTTATTAAGCATTATTTTTTGCGAAAAAAAACCATTACCGAGACCAAGGCTAAGCTTGATATATACTATGGGGACTCTGCACCATCGATTTCAATAGTAAAAAAGTGGTTTACTGAATTTCGTTGTGGCCTTACAAGCACTGAAGATGCCGAACGTCCTGGACGCCCAGTTGAGGTCTCTACACCCGAAACAATCGAAAAAATTCACGATATGGTGTTGGCCGACCGAAGATTGAAAGTGTAAGAGATTGTGGAAGCCATAGGCATCTCGCATGGCTCAGTGGTTTCAATTTTGAATGATCACTTGGGCATGAGAAAGCTTTCCGCAAGATGGGTGCCGCGTTTGCTCACAGTCGACCACAAACGCAATCGTGTAACAACTTCACAGGAAGGTTTGGCGTTGTTTAATCACAATATGGAGGAGTTTTTTAACCGTGGACGAAACATGGATCCATCACAATACACCAGAGACCAAACAACAGTCAAAACAATGTGTTTCTAAGGGTGAATCGGCGCCAAAGAAGGCCAAGGTGGGTTTGTCAGCCAATAAAGTTATGGCGACTGTTTTTTGGGATGCACGTGGGATAATCCACATTGACTATCTTCAAAAGGGAAGAACAATTAATGGGGAATATTATGCCAACTTATTGGACCGCTTCAATGAGGATTTGAAAAAAAACCGACCTCATTTGGCCAAGAAAAAAGTTCTTTTTCACTAAGACAATGCAAGGGTGCACACATGTGCAGTTGCCATGGCAAAAATCCATGAATTGGGCTATGAATTGCTCCCACATCCACCCTATTCTCAAGATTTGGCTCCGAGTGACTACTTCTGTTCCCAAACCTGAAAAAATGGCTCGGTGGAAAAAGATTTGACTCCAATGATGAAGTCATCTCGCAAACAAAGGCCTATTTTGAGGACCTCGACAAATCATATTTTTTGGAAGGGATAAAAAAATTGGAGAAGCGTTGGACAAAGTGTATAGAGCTCAAGGGGGACTACGTTGAAAAATAAAATGATTTATTTATCAAAAAATCTGTGTTTTATTCCAAAAGTCACGGACTTATTGACCCGCCCTCGTAACTATCAAAGATATGTTCCCCATGCCACGTATCGAAGATCTAATAGATAGTTTACGGGGTCGTAAATGTTTTACATGTTTAGATTTGAAATGCGGATATTACCAAATTATTATTAATGAACACTCAATAGAAAAGACCGCGTTTATAACAGAGGATGGGCATTATGAGTTTCTTAGACTTCGTTTCGGCTTAGTAAATGTGCCATCGTGCTTTCAACAGATGATGAATAAAGTCATGGGTAACCTTAGATTTGAAGATATAATTTTATATTTGGATGATATTTATTTAGTAACTGAGACAATAGTAGATAACTTAAAATTGCCAAAAACAGGTATTAAAAATATTAAAGGAAAACGGTTTAACTTTAAATTTAAAAAAGTGTCACTTCTTTAAGACGGAAATTGAGTTTTTAGGATACAAGGTAAAACCTGATTGTGTGATGCCTAACGAAACTAAAGTAGATACGGTGCAAAATTTTCCAAAACCCAAAACAGTTCACCGACTTCGACAGTTTCTTGGTCTCATAAGTTTTTTTCGAAAATTTAATTAAAATTGTGCAATGATCTCGGCACCTTTAACAAAACTGTTAAAGAAGGACGCTGATTGGGTTTGGAACACGGAGCAGGAAAACTCTTTCCAATCGCTCAAAAATAAGTTAACCTCAAAGAGTGTACTTTCTATTTTTGACCCCAATAAAGATAGCATCCTTTATACTGACGCGAGTAGAAACGGTATTGCCGGGATTCTAGTGCAACTTACAGAAACCTGTACATTATTACAGTAGACAAACTACAGCTGATGAAAAAAGTACCACTCATTCGAATTAGAACTTTTGGCCATAGTTTGTTCACTGCAAAAATTTCGCCTGTACCTTTTAGGATCACCATTTAAATTGTTACGGGATGCAGTGCAGTAAGGTAAGCACTTACTACGAAAGAGATTATTCCCCGGATAGCACGGTGGATTCTAGCCACACAAGAATTTTCTTATGAGATCATTCATAGGGAGGGCTCACGAATGCAACACGTTGATGCATTAAGCAGAAACCCCGTGCCGTCCGGAGAAAAATCGGAAGCCGAAATTATAATGGCAATAACTGAAGCGGATTGGCTTTTATCGGTTCAGCTGCAAGATTCCGACTTGCAACGCATTCGAGCCATTTTAGAGTCCGGTGATATTGATAATTTTTTTTTTTTTTTTAAATATGACCCATTAGGCGGGACAGTTTACAGAAGAACGTGCCAAGGGCGACGATGGGTAGTACCGAGAAAATGTTTTTGGCAAATAATTAAATGTAATCATGATGATCTGGGACATTTTTCCATAGACAAAACGGTTGAAAGGATAAACAGTCAATATTGGTTTCCTCGAATGCGTCACATAGTAAAAAATATATCAAAAATTGTTTAAGCTGTATTTATTACAAAAATAAGGGCGGTCCGAAAGAAGGAGAATTATATTCGTTGCCAAAGTATGCCGAGCCATTTCACACTATTCATTTGACCCTTTTAGGTCCATTTATAGAGACTAAAAATAAAAACAAATATTTATTAGTCACGGTAGATGCGTTTAAAAAATTTGTATTTATCACTGCTGTGCAATCAACCAAAACCTCATTGGTTATTAAAGAATTATAAAATATAACTAAAATATTTGGTAACCCTAAACGGATTATAACAGATGCAGGGGCTGGTTATACAGCAGAGGAATTTTCTCGCTATTGTATAGATAAAAACATGCGCTTGCATACGGTGGCGACAGGTATGCCTCGTTCAAACGGTCAAGTAGAACGGTTTAACAAAACTATTTTAGAAGCCTTAAAAGCTATAAAGTATAGTGGCTAATTCCACCGATGATAATTGGGATTCCTGTGTTAAAGTATTGCAACAAGGGTTAAATAGCACATTACATAAAACCACAAAGGCCGTTCCTAGTGAGGTTTTCTTTGGTTACCGTTTGAGATCTGACAGTGATAGCCTAGCTTCTCAAATGGAGGAAGATAAGATTTTTGATGTGACGGCTTTGCGTGAGAGAGTAAACGAAAACATAAATACTAATGCCAAGCTGCAAAAGCAAAGATTTGACAAGGGTCGAGTAAAGGCTAGAACATATTCTGAGGGTGAATTAGTGTTAGTGAAAATTCATAGTTAGAGCAATGACGGAAGAAGCTGTAAATTACTACCAGCCTTCAAGGGCCCGTTCAGAGTTAAGAAAGTTTTGGGTAACGATAGGTATGAAGTGACAGACATACAGGGTAGTGAAAGATGCAATAAAAAGTATAAAGGCATATCCGCTGCAGAAAACATGAAACCTTGGATACGGATAGATGGTTGGATGTCTGATGTGGTGTGAAGCGTCCATAGTTATAGCATATCCGTGTTGGCAAGGTAATATTCTTTTGTTTTATATAATATATTATTTATACAACAGACAGGTATGTTTATATTTCCATTTTAAAATTTTAAGTTTATTTAAAAAAAAAAAAATTATTAAAAATATAATTGGAACTATTCTCGATAAATAATAAAGTGATATTATACTACACACATTACATACAATATACATATATATATATATATATATATATATATATATATATATATATATATATATATATATATATATATATATATATATGTAAAAACCGAGTTTGAGATTGCGAGTTAAGATAAAATGCTTCAAGTTTTGACATGTTAAAGTCAGATATTGTACCTACCTCCTTTTTAAATCCAATAAGCAGTTCAGGCCTAGAGCAAACTTGGTACGCTCAAGTGAGGCACTGGGTGCCCTTTGAGTGCAAGCGGCTTTGGGACCTGTTCGAACTTGGGCTCTTAAGTGAGGCATAGTCCCTTTAAGTGCAAGTCGTCTGGTGACAATCTGTATGGACGAAGCGCAGGTGTCTGATAGCGATGACAAAACTTGAAGGCATGGAAAATACCAATATCCTCATAATGTTTAACTGTTTCATCATTTTATCTAGACTCGTGAGGTGCCTGGAACAGTCGCCGAGCAGAATGGCCGTGTTGGCAATTTTAGAAAATGAATACTACTAAATGAATTTAATCAAAATGGCTGGTGTATCTTCAAAGAGCAAACGTAAAACTTCTGACGAAAATAGATTGTTTCAAGACAATTGGGAAGAGGAATATTTTGTTGTTCTCAATAAAAACGGTTCAGCAACATGTTTTGTTAATCTGTCGCGAAAGTGTGATATAAAAAAAATATAATATTATGCGACACTACACTACAAAACATAAGATGTTCAGCGATAGTTTTCCAGTTGGGTCTGCATTGCGAAAAGAAAAGTTGCACTTTTTCCATAGGTCATTGCAGCAATAGCAGAATGTTATGGCAGTATCAATGTCACAAGATATAGCGGTTTCAAGAGCGTTCTACGAAATTTGTTACTTACTAGGAAAACATATGAAACCTTTTACTGACGCTGAGATAATGAAAGAGTGTTTTATAAATGCTTCAAATATATTATTTGGCAAGTTTAGCAATAAAACACATATAATATCACAAATCAAGCAACTACAGCTCTCAGATTTCACCTGCGTCAGGCGAATTGAAATATTTCTAAGCACATTATATATGAATATAGTACCCTCAGGTGTCCCTCAGGGCTCGCTGTTAGGTCCTTGCTATTTATTTATCTAATCATCAACGATATGTTTTCATCATTCAAAATTTCTTCTGTATGCAGATGACATGAAAGTTTAAAAAAAAATCGAAGGACTTACCGATTGTCTCTTAATGCAGGAGGACCTTGGCAGACTCGAGAGATACTGTAGTACCAATAAACTAGACCTGAACGCCGGGAAATGTTGTGCAATAACTTTCAGCCGTGCAATTAAAACCGTTGACAATTTCTCCTACTTTCTGAAGGAACAGAAGCTAAAAAAAGTTTCCGAGATTCCAGATCTGGGTGTCTGTAATTCTGTGTCGGTGATTGTAAACTAACATACACACACCGGCATATTTAGAGGAACATAAAATAAAGGTTTGATATCAGTATCATATAAGGTTGCTGGCTGGTTTATACGTCATTTAATTCAAAAAGAAATATTTTCAAATTAAGAAAACAACTCACATTTTATGCAATTGTTTTAATTTTATTCAAATACACCTTATCTGGAGCGAACTTCGAGCATTTCTTCTTTCTGAGTTTGATTTAATTTTCATTGAAATACTGTTTACATTATATATTTTTTTACATTATACTGAAATTATTAGTTTACATTATACTGAAATATTGTTTCATTGAAATACTTTTGTTAGTTTTTTTTAATCGCGTATCTTTTTGGAGTTGAGGACTGAATTATGCCTGACTTAGCCCCAACGGAGATTGCCAGGGCACTCGAAATGCGAAAAAATGGTCAAACCTACAGAGTGACATCCAGAGATCTTCGTCGACCAGTTTCAACGATCCATCGCAGTATGCAACGGTTCAGGGAGACCGGTACTTATGTGAGAAGAGCAGGACAAGGCAGAAAAGGACGCACTTCGAGTAGGGATGATCGTTTCATTCGGCTTCGTGTACGTAGGAACCCCCGTTTGATGGCCGTCCAAGCCCGACATGAGTAAGAAGCAGTGCGGGGTGTAATCGTAAGTGAGCGTACGGTACGAAGAAGGTTCGAAGAAGCTGGTTTGGGTTCATTTTGCCCGCCAAGGCTCCAAGGCTCGAGGTAAATCATCGTAGTCCATAGATATTATTATTATTATTATTATTATTGTTTTGTGATGAGTGCAGAATTCTCTTAAATCAAATTGACGGCAGGCAAAGAATATACAGACGCAAAGGAGAACGATACATTCAGACAAATTTTGAAACTACAGTTGCATACGGTGGTGGATCAATAATGGTTTGGGCGGGCATTTGTTTGGGAACTCGCACAGACTTGGTAGTGATTGACAGAGGAAGTCTGACTGCAGACCGCTATATCAGAGAAGTTTTAGAAGAAAATGTCGTACCGTTTGTCCCATATATCGGTGACAATTTTGTTTTTATGCAGGATAATGCTCGGCCGCATACCGCTCGGGTAATTCAAGCTTAGCTTAATAATATGAATATCACTGTTATGGAGTGGCCGGCGAGATCACCGGATATGAACCCAATAGAGCACGTTTGGGACTTGCTGAAAAGAAAAGTTAAGTCCAGAATTCCAGCTCCTGCCAACGTGGGTGAACTGCGAATCACCGTAGTTGAGGAATGGCGGAGACTATCCCAGGAGACCATCGATAACATCATTATCAGTATGCCTAGACGGGTAGAAACTTTAATAAGAGCGCGTGGAGGAAATACGCGATATTAATCACCATTTTTCTAATTTAATTAATTGTTATTTTAATATTAATTTTCACTTTTCCCGGTTACATGAAAAGTTCAAAAATGTACCATTTTTCACAAATAGCCTTTAGTAGCAAAATCTGTTCTTATTGTGATCTCATTTTAAGTAAAACAAATGAAACTTTAAATAACAAAAGAAGTGTAGTAAGTAGATTTTAAAATAAAACCATATTTTTTTAATTATGGACCTTTTTTTTGTGTTCCGCTAAATATGCCGGTGTGTTTATATTAAGCACCTAGACTACATTGTTTCGAAAGCTAATAGGTCACTGGGTTTTGTCATAAGAATGAGCTTTAAATTTAAAAATATAAAAATACTGAAGATCCTTTATTGCTCATATGTTCGCAGCGTCCTTGAGTATTGCTCTCAAATATGGAACCCACAATACAGCACCCATATCAACCGGATAGAGTCCATACAAAGAATATTTACGAGACTTCTACAATCTAAGTGCGGGACACTTGATACTAACTACGAGTCGAGATGCAGAAGGTACCATTTTCTACCTTTATTCTACAGACTTCGAATAGCTGACATCTCGATTCTAATGAAAATTGCATAGCAAAAAATAGATTCTCCTCATCTCCTTTCCAAAATAAACTTAAAAGTCACGTCCCGATCCTCCAGAACCTCATCCTATAACCCTCTCTATACTCCTTTTTCCCATACTAATTATCGTAAAAAATATTTCTTCATAAGGTCATCTAACTCTCTTAACGACTAATAAGCTTCACGACCTTGATTTATTTAATTTTTCAGTTAACGCTACTAAAAAGTTAATCACTAAGCAATGGTTTGAGGCTGTTTCTTAACTGTTGGTGAACTAATATGATGAATTATAGTGACAAACTGTTTTGTACATTACACATAATTTTTCTTCATACTTACATCAGAAAAGCATTTGTTGTTATTTAGTATTATAATTGTGAAAACGTGTTAATAGTGTAAAGAATTTATATTGTATTCTAGATGTTTATATATATCACTGTATGATTTCCAAATAAATAAATAAATATTTTTGACTGTATCATAGATAACTTGAAGAATTGTAAATATTTCAGCTTGGCATTTGATTAGAGCACTAATGTTTCTTCGACGTCACAATGCCCTGTTTTTGTACGGTACGACTTTCCACAACAGAATAGCGTTCGTGAAGATTTTCTCAAGTTTCTGCCCATGAAAGGTCAAACCAGAGGAATTGATTATATTGATATCATTTGTATTTTTTTGGATAAAAATAATATTGATATTAAAAAAAATGGTAAGTCTTTGCACGGATGGATGTTCATCTATGACTGGATCTGATGTTGGATTTATTTAACTCTTGAAAAAGAAATTTGACTTAAAAATCTACTATCATTTCACTGTATTATACATCAAGAAAACGTCGCAGCACGTACCACTGTTCCAGAAATTGACGCCGTAATGAAAACCGTTCTAAACATCGTCAATTTCATTAGAGCATGAGAACTGAACCATAGAAAATTCAAGAGTTTGTTACAAGAATTAAATAGTGAGTATGGCGATGTACTTCTACACACCGGAGTACGATGGCTGAGTAGGACAAAAGTTGTAAAACGGTTTTAGCGCTTTAAGTCACGAAATAATATTATTCCTACAACAAAATAATAAAGTTTATAAAGAACTTGAGCAAGACAGTTGGTGGTGTCTTTTAGCGCTTCTTTGCGATATAACAGAAAAGCTTGGTGAACTTAATCGCCGATTATAAGGTGAGCATAAACTGATTTCTCAAATGGCAAGTAAAGTGTTTGCTTTCGAAGACAAACTTCACATGTATATCGAAGAAATAAATAATAAAAAACTTCATAATTTTCCGACATTGATAAAAGCTCAACAGGTGTAATTGAAGTTTCCCCAGAAAATCTGGTTTATATTTCTAATTACTTACTTTCCTTAAGCAACGAATTTCTGAAAATATTTCAGAATTTACTTAAAATAAAGAAATGTCTTCTCTTAATTGAAAATCCTTGGCACCTAGAAGTAGCCACCACAACAGAGCTTGCAGTATTGGGTTTTGATAATGTAAAATTATCTGATGAGCTGATTGATTTAAAAAATGATACGAATCTGGAGGCGATTTTTAAAGAGAAAAGAGAGACACATCAATATGAAGAATTTTGGAAATTAGTACCGGATAGCTGAGACGTTAAAAAATTATGCACACTTACTCTTGACATTTTTTGCATCAACATATCTATGCGAATCTTCATATTCAAAAATTAAATATGCGAAAAATGTCTACAGATCTCGGCTTACTGATTCGAACCTAGACGACGTTTAGAGTTTTATCATGCAGTAATTATGTGCCTGATTTAAAAAAAATCGTCAAAAGTTTGTTAGTGTCAAAAATCACATTAATTTTTATTACATAAATAAATGCTTATATTTTTAATATATAGTTTAATTTTACCGTCGCATAATCCTTCCCCACTAATATTACAAATGCGAAACTGTTTGTCTGTTACGCTTTCGCGACTAAACCACTGAATTGATTTTGATGAAATTTGGTACATAGTTAGACTACTATAGCTCAGTAAAGGACATAGGCTACATAGGTACGTACGTAAATTACTGCGTCCTGCAAGATTTAACAGCAGCAATTATGTGGCCCAGGGTAAAAAAAGGTTGAGTATGGCTGCTCTAGACACTCTTTGCAAGTAATTTCTATAGCCCAAAGTTTATTCAAGTTAGCCCTAGTTTTGTAAAGCAATATGTAAATATTTACACGACAAAATCGAAATGTAACCTGCATCTTTTAAAAAGATGAAACGTCAAATCGGCCAAGATATGATTTGGATCTTTGTTATATATTATAATGTTTTTAATATTAATGTAATTAGCTTTAAAGAAGAAGTAGACACTTTTTACACGTTATTAGTTTAAGGGATCACTGCGCCGCCGTGCCGTTTTATTCAAATACCTACCTTCCGTACACAAATGTAAATTAAGAGGTACTTCATCTTTTATACTTTGCGTTAGAGATGAGATTGAAATTTTAAGTTTGTAGGTATTTTCAATTTTAGTTATTACGAGTATATATACGTACGGAAGTGTCCAGTGAACTCTATGAGCTCATAGTTGACGCTGTCTCGAAAGTCCAGTGTTCCTCGCTGCAAGTGACATTGGAATCGAATTTCATTCTCTGAAACAGAAGAGTTTTGTTCTAGTAAAACCTGGGCATTTCAGTCTAGACAGGAGACATTTGTAATAGACAAACGGCAAAGAAAGGTCAGCAAGGATAGACAAACTTAAAATACACGCGAAAGACACACAGCAGTTTTATACAGACAGGGAAACGGCTGAATTCAATATCGCAAAGCGGAACTCTTATAAAAGTTAAGTATGGGGATTATTAGTATATTAGAAACTGTTAGTAAGGACATGGTTATATTTTTATTAATTATTCTAAATTCATTTGCTACATAGCCAAAAAAAAAACATTTAATTAAAGATGGATACAAATTAAAATTATATTATTACAATTTACGCCTTATTAAAACTCAACAAAAAAAAAATACTTCGCTTGCCTCCAATTATTTGAATTTTTTACCAATTATACATTTGAGAACTGCAACTCATAAAATTTTCCAAAACATGAAAATAAGGGAATAAAAAATAAGTCTAGTAGGTTGCATAAACCCCTAGCCTTTCATAGTAAAACGTATAAGGTACAATAAAATTTACAATTATTATTCCATATGAAAAAAAAAACAAAAACACGAATTTAATGCATTATTTACGAAAGAGTGATAATATGCTAAGCGTCGCATTGCGAGGCACAGGCAAAGTGGAACGCTAAAAATACAATCGCAAGTACTTAATCGCTTTTATTTTATAATTTCGGATATTTTTATATCCCGAAAAATAGTGTTCCCGTGGGATACTGTATTTACGCAACGGTGCCGCGGGCAAAAGCTAGTTGCTTAATAAAAATCTTTTCGAGTGGCTTTATCAAACAGAATTTTTATCCTTATCATATTAAATAAGGAATCTGTTGAATTTTCTCGCTCGCTTATGTAATAAAATAGTTTGTGATTGACTGTTGGCCACAATGCACTTGACAAGCAGGTAACTGGCAAAGGGTTGAAAATAATGGGCTCGAAATACGTAAACAATTCGCAATGCTTTCAAAAACACATGAAGCGCAAAAATGAACACGCTGTCACACATATTCAAATTAAATTTAGAGAATTTGTCATTATTGGGGAAAATATCTCCAAATGTTTCCTTGAGTGGTTTGAGAATACATACTCTTGCTTTATATAAGAGAACATACAACAATACAAAAAATGGTTTATGTATAATTCAGCAATTTTTTCAATGCCACAAAACACCAGTAAATAAAAGCAGTGTTTATGAACATTGGTAAAATAGTGTTCGTGAATTTGAAACACCCGACGCAACTGAAGGTGGCACGTGTAAAAACACAAAAAAAACACACAAGTTTGTAACACGTGATACATTTTTACAGATACCTATAAAGATGAACATATTTCAAGCTTTACTTCATACACAAAACATTTACAACATAACTGTAGGAGCTCTTACCCGGCGATGCTAACAGACTTGAGTCAGTCGCTGTGGAATTGTTTTGTAAGATATTGTACAAATTCGCCCGATCTTCTTGAAATGTTAAATCAAACAGGTTTGTGTTGACAATGTCGTTCTGAAATAAAATACAAACAGTTTGAAGGTTTTCAGTCAATGTAACAAATGTGTGTAAAAAAACATCTTACATTGTTCATAAAGTTATGTAACAAGAATAACAGCAACTTCTACTAATATTTTTTCAAACTTGTAACTAAGATTGTGGGGTTTGTTTCTAAACATTTACATCATAAGAACCTTGGAGACCGAGGAGACTTTGCTCGGAGTTCTAGTACCTACTTACTTAAAGAAAAAAATTAACAGATGGCAATAGGTATTAATAAAGAAAAAAAAAAACAATCCAATCATCCTATACATATGTAGCCAAGCCACGCTCTATGATAATTGACCGTTTCAATGCGGCACCCATTGTCGGTGACTTTACGCCGTAGCTGCGAACAAAATTTCTGTGACACGACTGGCGTGTCTAGCGCCATAGAAGTTGATGGGACGCTTATTGTGCCATGAGCCAGGTATATAAAACCATGTACCTTTTTGCTTTTTTTAGTGGTTTAGTATTGACATTAAACTACGTTATTGAACGGCACGATGCGTAATTTAAAATGGTTTTTAAGCGGTGAACTGCGTGTATTCCTTGCGTGTAAGTGTGTGAGGAGGGTAAATGGCGTTACCTTTTTAGATTTAGTTTTTTGTTGTGTTCAAGGAATTTATTACGAACTAGTGGCCGCCTCGGCTTCGCACTGTTTTTTGGAGATTACTCCTTATGAAACGATTTTCACATATAAGCCCGGGGTATGAAAATCTATGCGAATAAAATCGAAATCACGATGTCACACGGTCATCACGGCACAGTGTCATCGGCGGTCGGTCTTCTTTGTTTTGAGAAATTTGACTTTTTAGAGTAAACTCCAGTCGTGCGTCCCAGCTGACACACACACACATTTTTTTCGTATACAGGGAAAATTTTTCAAATACTGGCATGCTAGGCGAAATCCGAAACTTTAAGGAATATCGAATAACCAAGAGCATGTCAGGACATGTCTAAGGAGGGTTCCGTAACTGTAAACGCGCATTAGGTTTTCTTTGAATCACTTCAAAAGTTATTGTCCGATTTCGCTCAAAATAATTTTCCTAAAGAGTTTTTAGAAACTTGTAAGTCTTACAAGTTTCTAAAACTTTCTTCTCTTTAAACTCTCTTTAAACTTACAAGTTTCAATTTCCTATAGTTTATAAATACCAACTTATAAGCCACTTTGGAGGCCGATTACTCGAAAATAGTTGACTTTGTAAAAAAAATATTTATTAAACATTGCCTTTATTCAAAATACCTATTCAACCATACCCCACACGATGGAGTAGAACAAAAGAATATTTTACATCTACACTTCACATGTATGACCGTAGCCACCCCTAAATGTAAAATTATTTTTATTTTATGATGCCAAAACCAAGATCTATATAGTCTTTAATTATACCAAATTTCATCAATTTATATTCATAATTACAGAAGCTAGTAGCGCGGATAGACAGACGGACGGACAGAGCTAAACTTTATAGTTTCGCTCATTGACAATTTAACCGTTTCAATGCGGCGCCCATTGTCGGTGACTTGCCGTGGCTGCGTATAAATTTTCTGTGACACGACTGGCGTGTCTAGCGCCATAGAAGTTGTTGGCACGCTTATTATGCCATCGGCCATGTATATAAAACCCTACGCTATCGGTTCCTTGAGTATTACGGAACCTTAGGGTTCCGTAATACTCAAGGAACCGATATCGTAGGGTTTTATATGCATTTTATTAGTAAAATGAGTTCTAATGATAGGGGAAGTACAACTTGCTTTGGCGACAGTGAATATGATATATGAGATGACAAATTGTTCTATAATGTGATGGTGACAAAATGTAACAAAAATAAACAATTTTCTTCTTACAAACCAAACAAAAAAACAAAGCACACAGTGCTTCACAGACATCATAATACAGTAGTATTATAAAAACAAAAATAGCTATTTACAATAATATTATAATCATCATATTATTATCTTAAGATGACAGGACACGGCTACACACCAATAGGCACGCGAGTTGCGTTCCATTTTACTGTTTGACGAGTTTCCGTTCGTAATGTTATAAATATAACGAAAAATAATGCGTACAAATTGTAAGCAGAATGTTTATTTCACAATCTGTCGACATTTTATAATCTCGATAATTATATTACAATCTAACGGTATTTACAATTTTACGGTGATATATTAGGTCCTTACATATGAAATTAGCGTTTTGTCGTACTGGCCACTTTGATTTCGAATATATCTTCTTTGGTTAGGAATTCCAATTTAAACCGCTATTTACTCATGCATTTGTGTTTCGAAAACCGTAACTCATTTGTTTTTTCCTCTTTTGGTTATTTCTTTGCGTCACTCTGTTGATGTACAAAATGGGAAATCGTATTATTTTCGAGTACGAATTCTACCGTGGCACCAGTGCTGCAGAAACGGCACGAAGGATTAATGATGTGTATGGCGGCAGATTCGCAAAAGATGAATGAAGAATTGAAGGCTATTGTGGAAGCGGATCCATCGCAAACCACGTCCGAGCTAGCTGCAGGCTGCGGTGTTAGTGATAAAACTGTTTTAATCCACTTGAAGCAAATTGGGAAGGTGAAAAAGCTTGAAAGGTGGGTACCTCATGAATTGAGTGCAGCAAACCGAGAAACGCGCGTCGAGTGCTGCGTTACATTACTCAACCGGCACAATGATGAACGGATTTTAAATCGAATCATTCATTCACATCAAAGTGGATCCTGTACGATAATCGGAAACGCGCATCGCAATGGCTGAACCCTGGTGAACCAGTCAAAGCCTGCCCCGAGCGAAAATTGACTCCAAAAAAAGTTACTTGTGAGCGTTTGGTGGACTAGTGCCGGTGTCGTTCACTACAGCTTACTTAAATATGGCCAGACGATTACTGCAGATGTCTATTGCCAGCAACTGCAAATCGTTATGGAAAAGCTAGCTGCTAAACAACCGAGGTTGGTCATTCGCTCTAGGCTACTGCTGCTTCAGGACCACGCTAGACCACACACTGCACAACAGACGGCTACCAAATTAGAGGAGATTCAATTGGAATGTCTAAGACATCCACAGTACTCCCCGGAACTTGCTCCAACAGATTACTAATTCTTTTTTTTTCGAAATTTGGATAACTTCTTGCAAGGGAAAATATTCAACTCCGGTAGGGCAGTCCAAAGCGCCTTCAAAGATTTTATTGATTCCTGTCCAAATGGTATTTTTTTAGTAAAGGTATCAATGAACTACCTATGAGATGGCAAAAGTGCATAGATTTACTTTGATTAAATAAATATATTATGTTATAAAAAATCGACTTTATGTTCCTTTTTTTTCAAAACGTCAATTTCATATGTAATGACCTAATATATTACAAGTTTGTCTTGTTAAAAGTATAAGATATGGGAAAGCCTTAGAACTTACTGCACTGTGGCCCAATAATGAAGTGATGCTCTCTGAGACGTAGTGAATTGTACCGCCAGGTGCGAACACCATAATAAAACCTTCTACGGCTTCCAACATTAGATACGTAAACTCTTCATTTGACAGAAAAGTTGGCTTCCATTCTTCCTGCACATCATGCACTCGCGAACGGACGGTGACTTCTAAAATTGTATACAAATTATTATTTTTAAACAATTAATTAAAACAGACTTCCAAAGTTAAAATGCACAAAAAAGTATGTAAATATTTCTTAATTTTTAAAATAATTCCCCTTTTAAATTCGGCTATAATTTTAACTTATTCTCTACTTAATCCATATATTTTTGAAGTCGGTAGGTACTAACAATCAGCCGAAACAATATCCTGATAAAAACAATATTTTATAGAACTCACGTTCAAGTTGGCTGGTACCGACTTCAAAAATATGAAGATTAAGTAGAGAAATATTTAAAAATTTTAAAACTTTTTAGTTATATTTGTTATATTATTATTAACACATTTTAAGAAAGTTATTAATACAAAAGGCATCCGGTATTCTCACTTTATCAGTAAACAAACTAAAGCGTTAGTTATGCCGGATTTCTGGGAGGCCGTGGTATTTCTCCATTGAAGATAACTATTTTTATCTATTGTAGTGTTAGGCGGAAAAAAATGTAGCAGTAAGCATTAAATATAATATTATAGCAATGATGATGATCCCGAATATAATTTTATCAAAATTTCTAAGATATTGATATCAGTGTACAAAACTATGAGGAGTACCTATGTCACCATAATATGTTGGTGTATCGGAGAAGATGGTGGTGATGATGATGATGATGATGATAATGATGATGATTACTGCAAAATCTTGTTTTTTGGTAGCATATGCTTGGATTACTTCAGACAAAGTCGAAATCACTATATGTGTCCATATAAATTTCGATGAGTTCCCTCGATTTATCATGAATCCCATCATCAGGTCATCACTTTGGTGCCAAAAGAACCAATTTGGGATTATACTAAGGCGGGTCAATAAGTCCGTGACTTTTTGAATTTCTAACCTCCTTACTGAAAAAGCAACACTACTCCTGTTCAACAGGCATCTGTCAGTTGACTCCTATCAAAATTTGAACTTGCTGCGTCAGTTAGTTTGTGTTTTACAGCTATCTTTATCAGACTATCCAGTAACTTAAGGAAACAATGGAAAAAAGTGAATTTCGTGTGCTTATTAAGCATTATTTTTTGCGAAAAAAAACCATTACCGAGACCAAGGCTAAGCTTGATAAATACTATGGGGACTCTGCACCATCGATTTAAATGGTAAAAAAGTGGTTTACTAAATTTCGTTGTGGCCGTACAAGCACTGAAGATGCCGAACGTCCTGGACGCCCAATTGAGGTCTCTACACCCGAAACAATCGAAAAAATTCACGATATGGTGTTGGCCGACCGAAGATTGAAAGTGCAAGAGATTGTGGAAGCCATAGGCATCTCGCATGGCTCAGTGGTTTCAATTTTTAATGATCACTTGGGCATGAGAAAGCTTTCCGCAAGTCGACCACAAACGCAATCGTGTAACAACTTCACAGGAAGGTTTGGCGTTGTTTAATCACAATATGGAGGAGTTTTTGCGCCGTTTTGTAACCGTGGACGAAACATGGATCCATCACAACACACCAGAGACCAAACAACAGTCAAAACAGTGGGTTTCTAAGGGTGAATCGGCGCCAAAGAAGGCCAAGGTGGGTTTGTCAGCCAATAAAGTTATGGCGACTGTTTTTTGGGATGCACGTGGGATAATCCACATTGACTATCTTCAAAAGGGAAGAACAATTAATGGGGAATATTATGCCAACTTATTGGACCGCTTCAATGAGGATTTGAAAAAAAACCGACCTCATTTGGCCAAGAAAAAAGTTCTTTTTCACCAAGACAATGCAAGGGTGCACACATGTGCAGTTGCCATGGCAAAAATCCATGAATTGGGCTATGAATTGCTCCCACATCCACCCTATTCTCCAGATTTGGCTCCGAGTGACTACTTCTTGTTCCCAAACCTGAAAAAATGGCTCGGTGGAAAAAGATTTGACTCCAATGATGAAGTCATCTCGCAAACAAAGGCCTATTTTGAGGACCTCGACAAATCATATTTTTTGGAAGGGATAAAAAAATTGGAGAAGCGTTGGACAAAGTGTATAGAGCTCAAGGGGGACTACGTTGAAAAATAAAATGATTTATTTATCAAAAAATCTGTGTTTTATTCCAAAAGTCACGGACTTATTGACCCGCCCTCGTACCTTATAAATCTAAAAAATAATTTTGAAAATCGGTCCACAGACGGCGGAGTAATCGTTGAACACACAAAAAAAAATATACAGCCGAACGTATAACCGCCTACTTCTTTTGGAAGTCGGCGGAAGTTAAAAACAAAGTAGTATTTTCTGTCTGTCCCTATGTATGCTTAGATCTTTAAAACTACGCAACGGATTTTGATGCGGGTTTTTTAATAGATAGAGTAATTCAAGAGCATAATATAGTAGAGAAACACTGATAATAAACACACCGGCATATTTAGCGGAACACAAAAAAAGGTCCATAATTAAAAAAAATATGGTTTTATTTTAAAATCTACTTACTACACTTCTTTTGTTATTTAAAGTTTCATTTGTTTTACTTAAAATGAGATCACATTAAGAACAGACTTTGCGAGGAAAGGCTATTTGTGAAAAATGGTACATTTTTGAACTTTTCATGTAACCGAGAAAAGTGAAAATTAATATTAAAATAACAATTAATTAAATTAGAAAAATGGTGATTAATATCGCGTATTTCCTCCACGTGCTCTTATTAAAGTTTATACTTTGTATTTGTCTGAATGTATCGTTCTCCTTTACGTCTGTATATTCTTTGCCTGCCGTCAATTTGATTTAAGAGAATTCTGCATTCATCACTAAACAATACCTTACTCCATTGGTCCGCGTTCCAAAGTCGATGTTCCTGAGCAAAAGTTAACCTGTTTCTACGATGATTTACCTCGAGCCTTGGAGCCTTGGCGGGCACAAATGAACCCAAACCAGCTTCTTCGAACATTCTTCGTACCGTACGCACACTTACGGTTACACCCCGCACTGCTTCTAACTCATGTCGGGCTTGGACGGCCGTCAAACGGGGGTTCCTACGTACACGAAGCCGAATGAAACGATCATCCCTACTCGAAGTGCGTCCTTTTCTGCCTTGTCCTGCTCTTCTCACATAAGTACCGGTCTCCCTGAACCGTTGCATACTGCGATGGATCGTTGAAACTGGTCGACGAAGATCTCTGGATGTCACTCTGTAGGTTTGACCATTTCTTCGCATTTCGAGTACCCTGGCAATCTCCGTTGGGGCTTAGTCAGGCATAATTCAGTCCTCAACTCCAAAAAAGATACGCGATTAAAAAAAAAGTAACAAAAAACAGTATCTCAATTAAATTTTAAATCAAACTCAGAAGGAAGAAATACTCGAAGTTCGCTCCAGATAAGGTGTATTTGAATAAAATTAAAACAATGCATAAAATGTGATGTTCAGTTGTTTTCTTAATTTGAAAATATTTCTTTTTAAATTAAATGACGTATAAACCAGCCAGCAACCTTATATGATACTGATATTAAACCTTTATTTTATGTTGCGCTAAATATGCCGGTGTGTGTAGTTTTAGAGGTTTCTAATGTCGTATATAGTCAAAGTCAAATTTTTTTATTGAAAATAGGTATTTTCATACACTTTTTGATCGTCGATCTACATGATTCCTACCACCGGTTCGGGAACTAGCCCGGCGAGAAGAACCGGCGTAAGAAACTCGAGGGGGCCATCTTTTATCAAAAAGATGGAAAATTGTTCTTTTAAAATATAAAAAAGGCATATATAACAATGTTATGACTAAAAGTACATAACAAGAGTACAATAATATATGTAATTTAGAAGTAGCCTTGCAGGGGGTCACCTCATTCCCATGGTGTGCTATCATTCATAAAATCATTAACTTTATAATAGGCACACAAATGTTCTTTAACTACTTTTTTTAAATTTATTAATTGAAAATTTTTGAACGCTTCCTGGGATCTTATTGTATAGAGGCGTATACACTGGCCTTTAAACGAATTCTTTACTTTACTAAGCCTAGTCACTGGTACATCAAGCTTATGCTTATTTCGGGTATTTCTATTGTGGTTGTCACTTTTCTTTTTGAATAGGTTTAAATTTTTTTTAACATATAATACATTTGATAGAACATACTGAGAAGGTACAGTTAAGATTCCAGTTTCTTTAAACTTCTCTCTTAATGACGTGTTAAGGGCCAGCTTGTAGATTGCCCGAACAGCTCCCTTCTGCAGCACAAATATAGTATTTATATCGGCAGCATTTCCCCACAGTAGAATGCCATAGGACATTATACTGTAGAAGTAACTAAAATATACAAGTCTTGCTGAGTTTTCGTCTGAAAATGATATTATTTTAATTACTGCAAATGCTGCTGAACTGAGTCTGTCGGCCAACCCAACAATATGAGGGCCCCACTGTAGTTTTGCGTCTAAAGTTATACCTAAAAAGACAGCTGTATCTACTAGTTCCATACCTTTTCCATTCAATAGAACATTGGTTTCAGTTTGCCTTACATTTGGTAACGTGAACTTTATACATTTAGTTTTTTTGCTATTTAACAAAAGATTATTAACACTAAACCAGTGTACTATTTTTGAGAGAGCATTATTTACTTCGTCATAGCCTGAGTTCTGGCGATTAATATTAAAAGTAAGTGACGTGTCATCGGCAAATAAGACTATCATATAAACGTAACGTAAAGCGTAAAAAATATAAAAACACATTTTTTACACTTACATTGCAAACGCTGCCTGAACCCTACGAAATAGATCAAAATAATGTTCTACAGTATGGTACACATTAAAAAGGTCTACAGAAAAGTCTGCGACGGTATATGTCTATCTTTTAGGGATAGCCCACAATAACCATTTTTTATCCTTTACTTTTTACGAGAAATAATGGCTCATTTACGAAGTGTTTTTAAGCAATACAGCATTTATACTTATGCAATTAAGTACCTTAAATACATTGTGCTTTTAGTATAGATCAATATGACCCTATAAATCATGTAATTTAAATGAAAATTTTCGAGATAATACAGATTTAAAATGCAGGGAAATAGCGGCTGCATCCAAGACCGCGCTTCGTCCTATATCACTGATTAGAAGCGATCGCACGCGTTTATCGGAGCTCTCTAGCGAGTAAAATAACAATCCTACTACTATTATAAATATGAGAGTTTGTAAGAATGGATGGATGTTTGTTACTCTTTCACGCAAAAACTACTGACCGGATTTCGATGAAATTTGGTATTGTAGTAGTTTAGGCTCTGGATTAAAACATAGGCTGTGAGTACTTTTTCGGGATAAAACGTATTATCCCGAAAAAGTACTCAAGCGCTTTATACTCAAGCGGTCTCGCACGTCGCGTCGAGGTGTTTAGGGTCCCGTTTTTACCCATTGGGTACGAAACCCTAAAAACATTTTCAATATTGTATACAGAAGTATATTGCAGTGAGTAGAGTTATTTGCTGAAGAAGTATTACTCCAAGAACACTATTCTACGCGGGCGAAGCCGTGGGAAAAAGCTAGTAATTAATATTTTAATTTGTAAGTTTTAGGGTTCCGTCATACATAAGGAATTGGAAAAGGAATTGTTTCGCTCTGTCCGTCCGCCCGTCTTTCTGTCTGTCTGTCTGTCTGTCCGCGCTTCTAGCTTATGTAATTATGAAGTACCTGGGAGACCGAGCATAGCTCGGTGTTTTAGTAGAACGATAAAATAATTTTAAAAAAATAAAAAAATATAAAAAAAAAATAATAAGAATCACAAAAAATTTTAATTTTTTCGCCGGGATTCGCACACACAACATTACGAATTTTCGTACAACGCAAAAGTTATACATAGGTACGCATACCTTGTTGCCAATCAGACTGACGTAAGACAGTCGAAATAATTGATGTATTGTTGCACGACGAAAGAAAAAAACATATATGTATTGCTTAAAAATTGCAGTTTCTAAGGCAAACATAGCTAGATCGATTTTTCCCGATATCGATCATCGATACCCAACCCCACCATCGGCCTCCGGTAACCTCACGTACTCGACGAAACATAACGCAAGCGTTCTACCATCATTTGATAGGTATTTTAAAAATATTGAGTGGTTGCTAAGACAATTTTTTGAGTCATGTATCCGTTTACGAGATATTCAACTTTAAAGCGCATTTTTTGTTAAAATAGTGCGTAATCTCTCTCTAATCCCCCTCTCTCTAATGGCTAACTAAACGGGTGGCTCGAAAATCTGAAAAAATGCCCAAGTGATGAACTTTGAAGGAAAACTATAACGGCTTAGATAACTTTGTTACTTCAGGAGTTACAGAGGCCTAAATTGGTAAATGCGCTTACTTGGAAAACTTCGTACAAAAATAACGTAACAATAAGTTGAATACGGAACCCTATTCTATGCGTGGCCTGACACGCACTTGGTCTCTTTTATTTTTTAAAACGTACTCTTTCTGTTAAGTTGATATAATTATACAAAATAATTATTTTATAAAATGTAAAATGTAAATACAATCTCAAAATCTGCAGTTTTAGAATTAACATAAGACCACAAATCATTCACACAATGAATATACTAACCATTATGATTTTTCAGGAATGAAATCGTGGATTTAAGCACGGTCGATTTGTCCATTCGCCGGTTACTTGTTGAGATCATAGATCCTAGCTCGTTTACAAGCATGTTGAATTGATCTCTCCTCTTCTTCTCGCTAAGGTTACGTGTTCGCCTAAAACAAGCACACAATAATTATTAAATCAGATAAAAATTTGAAATCTTGAAGTAAACTTCAACTCCCCCATATATGTGAAGTGGGGATGTTATTTGTTATACCCTTATTACGTAAAATATCTACAATTTCAAAACATCAATATAATTAGTGTTTTATTTTCTTCTAATATTATGCTTCATAAATAGTTTTACAAAAAAACCTAACCAAGGGCATGTCAGCACATGGCTTAAAAGAATAACTATCAACACGCAGTTATTTTTTTTTTCAAATTACAATAAATGTTAGTATGCAATTTGGTACAAAATAATTGTCCTATAGACTTTTTAGCATGACATCACTGCATGGAAAATTACAAGTTTCTACCTCTAAAGGCCACTAGCGCAGATCTGGGTTCAGGTTAAAATATCATGCCTTCTGTTTCATAAAATATACGAATAACGAGAGAGATTACACGATATTTAACCTAGGGTAAGCTTTAACCTAGATCTGTGCAAGTGGGCCTTATAGTTTAGCCTGTATTAAAAAAGAACTTTTCGACGATACCCCACATAATGTGATGTAATGAAAATTATTTTCAAACTAAAAATGAAAACCGACTACCAAAGTAAAAATGCACAAAAAAGTTTGAAATAAAACTTAATTTTCTAAATAAATCGCCTTATAAATTCGTCTAAAATTTTAACTATTTCTCTACTCAATCTTCGTAATTTTGAAGTCGGTACCAACCCGAACAACATCCTGATAAAACAATATTTTTTAAAACTCACGTTTAAGTTGGCTAGTACCGAATTCAAATTATATGAAGATTGAGTAGAAATCGTTAAAATTTTAGACGAATTTAAAAGGGGAATTATTTAGAAAATAAGTTTAATTTCATACTTTTTTTGTGCATTTTTATTTCGCATGTCATTTTCTTTTTTTGTTTGAAAATAATATTTTTTCTCTTTTTAGTTATATTATTATTAGCACATTTCGAGAAAGATTAACCTGGGTAACCGACCTTTACTCGGAGCTCTAGTAGATTAAAAGAAAAAAAAAAAGATTCACAAAAACATATTACTGGGGTTCGAACCCACCACATTACCGAAATTCCGAATAAAGCAAAAATTGTACATAAGATATTTTGGTTAGGTAATAGGATATATAGGTTGATGTAGTCATCAACTGAGGAAGGATTTTTCAATATTCATCCCCCAAGGGGGTAAAATAGGAGATTTAAGTTTGTATGAAACATTTTATCCAATGGACATATTTGCATAAAATTTCGTATGAATTGAGTACGGAAAAAATAACGAGCCCGCTCTGCGCTATACTAAACGACTGTATTAGTGCATGATCCGGTATAGGAAATATATATCCTTGTGGGAATAGTGGAAGCCCCAAAGGGGGATATCCGACCGAGCGAGGTGGTATGCTCGATCAGAGAACTGTGTTTTATAGTAATGAAGATAGGTAAAGTTTAAAATTAAGTATATGACGGTTATTTGCAGCTCGCCGGTCCGCTGCCATTTCGGTGTGGATCGGCCCTTACAGCGCAATTTAACTAGGCAACCTATTTGTAGATGTGTCAATGAATATGATCTATCATTTATTTCTTATCACTAATAAATAACAGATGAGGGTATTTATTTCGTATACTGGATCTTGCACTAATACAGACGGTTAGTAAAACGCGGAGCGGGCCAGACCGTTTTCAATATACTAGATTCTAGAAGATCGCTCGGTGGTCGAAATTCGACCATAATTCATATTTAAATGTTTTAGTTACAATTTTTAGTTAGGGTTATTTTGCCTCTAAGATACGCAATAAAAATGTGCAAAGGATACTGGTGAATCCTGCCTGATTTTCCATCAAGAGCGGCCAAGTTTCGAACATATATGGTTTTATAGTAATTAAAAAGTTATTATATTATACAAATATGTATAATATTTTTAGGACTTGGGAATAAAAAGTTATGAATCTCCGAATATAAGAGAATTCATGTGCAAAATACGTACTTATCTGTGTTATCGTTGTCATCATATCTATATAAACTACTATGGTTATCATGATGTAAATGCTGGAATCCCATCATCAGGTTTCTACTTTAGTGACTAAAGGACCCATTTCGAATTATACCCTTTTCAACAACAAAATAATTTTGCAAATACGTCCATAAACAGCAAAGATTTTTTTTTTATTTTATAAGATATCCGTGTCGGTGTAAAATACTATGAGACGTACCTTTTATATCATCACAATGTGATGATGTATGGTGTGATGATAGTTAGAGTAACCATCATTGACATAGTAGCATAATATCCTTGCAGTTCTTTAAGCAACGCCGAAATCGCCAAACATGTATCATAAGGAGTCAAAAGTTCTGTTCAGTACTTTTGGATCCAGGGTTTACCTTGGAGCAAAATCTTACTTTTTGGTAGCATATGCTTGGACTACTTCAGAAAAAGTCGAAATCACCATATGTGTCCATATATATTTCGGAGAGTTCCATCGATTCCTCGTGGATCCCATCATCAGGTCACCACTTTGATGTCAAAAGGACCAATTTGAGATTACCTTATACATCATATAAAAGTCGGTCGGAAGTCGGATAAAAATATGATGAATAACAGGGCTTAAAGTCGTATTTTGACACAAATTTAGAAATACTAAACATGATGCGGTGAATGCTGATATATTTTGTCAGATACAGTGCAGTGTAGTTAGTGGTTTCGTACTGTACATTTTCTTTCCCCTGGTTTGATATAAAAGTTATAATATTAGGTATTTACCTATGAAATTGCCGTTTTGTATGAAAAAATAAAAACGATTTTTTTTCATGTATTTTTTATTTGTATTAATCGAAATAATCATCCATGCAATCAATGCATCTTTTCCAAAACAGTGGCAGTTTATTGATGCCCTTCTTAAAGAAATCAGCTGGACGGGAGGCAACAAATTCTTCAAGGGCATTTTGTACTGTCTCTAATTTTTTTCCCGCCAAGAAATTATCCAAATTCTGGAAAAAGTAGTAGTCTGTAGGCGCAAGTCTGGTGAGTAGGGCGGATGACGGAGAGCTTCCAACCCCAGTTCTTGCAACTTGGAGACCGTCTGCTGTGCAGTATGTGGTCGCGCGTTGTCGTGCAGGAGCAGCGGAGACGAGCGATTGACCAATACTGGTTGGAGATGTGCCAGCTTCTCCATCATTGTCTTCAGTTCTTCACAGTACACATCTGCAGTAATGCTCACCCCGTTTGGTTAGAAGCTGTGATGAATCACACCGGCACTAGACAACCAAACAGTGACCATCACTTTTCTAGGGGTAATTTTTCATTTAGGGCATTGTTTAGGTACTGAACCAGGATCCAACCAACTTGCTGAGCGCTTGCGGTTATCAAACAGAATCCATTTTTCATCGCAGGTAACAATGTGGTTCAAAATTCCTTCATTTGTGTGTCTGTTGAGCAGTGCAAGGCACGTATCGACGCGTACTTCGCGCTGGCGATCATTGAGTTCGTGGGGCACCCATTTGTCAAGCTTTTTTACCTTGCCAATTTGACGCAAATAGACCAATATTGTTTTGACGCTAACATCGAAAGCTGCTGCTAATTCAGCCGTAGATTGTATATCATCAGCTTCCACAATCGCCTTTAATTCGTCATTGTCGACAAAAGTCTTCGGACGACCGCGAGGTTCATTTTTCAGGTCGAAATTTCCAGAACGGAAGCGAGCAAACCAATAACAGGTGGTGCGTTGGTTTGTAGTGTTAGCTCCGTAAACGTCGTTGATGTTGCGTGCCGCTTGTGCCGCGTTGCTGCCACGACGGTACTCATATTCCGTAATTACTCAAATTTTTAACGTACCTACCCATGATGACGAAAATGATTGAAATGCGATGAAAATGTAACACTAATCAATGACTACTTTAGGAAAAAGAATTCCATGTTTTTAAAATAAAATTAATTTGAAATTAGAATTCTTAGCCAAACAAAAAATATTTTGATTTGAAATGGCCAGTACTGCAGAACGGCAATTTCATAGGTAAAGACCTATAATTAATTTAATATATTTTGTGGTTACTGCTATAATTTCATAATATTAAAACAGCAAATCAAGCAACAAACTAGAGGTCGCCCTGTCGTCATAATTCATGTTTTAATTATACTTTTTTGTTTCTTTTGCCTCTTAGATACGCAAAAAATTATGTAAATGTTGTTTATGGATTGTGAAAGAAAGATCAGACATCAAGACTCATTGACAATACGGTATTTTCCTGTTTTTTTTTTAAATTTCATAAATTAAGTGCTATGAAAAATAAGACAGTTCACAAAATAGTATACTAAAAAATAAAATTTTCAAAGATATTGCGGATTGTTTGAAGCATTTTTGTGTCTCGTGTATACGCCCCATATAAAAGTTGTACTAGTAGGTGACGTCACACGCTAGTAATGTTGCTACTAAATGTATGTATAATATATGCACAAAATTTCTGATATCTCGTAATTTTGCGCGTTTATGTTAATACATACTATAGTAAATCTTTTTCTATTTGATTAAAGTAAACTAGATAAGTAGGCTTTAAACACTAATGTTAAAAAAAATATTTCAACTCTTGTGACTTCGAAATGCATTTAATTACAAAACTACACATAAAATCCTAATTAATTTTACTTTTATCAAGTTGTAATACCTAATAATTTCTTTATTTTTTTCCTACATTACATGTAGGAAAATACCCAATTGTGCAAACCTACTGTAATATAAAAACCAAACCAAGAGCATGTCAGGAACATGTCTATGGAGGGTTCTGTAACTATCAACGCGTAATATGTTTTTTCAAATTACTTCAATAGTTACTGTCCGATTTTGTTCAAAATAATTTTCCTAATGAGTATTTAGCATGATCTATCGGAATGGAAAATTGCAAGTTTCTAAGTCTCATAGTTTAGAATTGCCAGGGCATGCAACTTGTAAACCACTTTGGAGGTTGATTACTCAAAAATGGTTTACAGTATAAAAAGTCATGTATGGAACCTTGCCTTTATTTAAAAATACCTATTCGACGATAAAAGAAACGAAAAATATTTTAGAAAAATTATTATTAATTAAAAATTAAAAATATTTAAAAATATTATTAATATTTTATATTAAATATTATATATAGCCTAAACTGTAAAATTATTATTATTTTATTATGCCATAACAGAGATCTGTACATATACAGTCTTTAACTGAACCAAATTTCATCCATTTACATTCATAATTACAGAAGCTAGAAGCGCATACAGACAGACAGACGGGGACGGACAGAACGAAACTATAAGGGTTCCTTAAGTGTGTTGTTGTTTTTTTTTATAAATTTAATGTATCTAAGTGTTATTTTAAAAAATATTATCTTTTGCCACACCTGACTCCACTTAAACTCTAAATTTCACCAAATTGCCAAATTTCACACTGATCTGTATGCACGATTCTCGTAAAACCGTAATTGAAATTTTTGCTTCACGAATTAATATAATGATAATTAAAATTGTCATGAAATATTCTCTTCCCGTACCCATTTCCCCTAGCAAAGTAACTGAATTTTGTTTAATAAAATTAATATTACTGAGTTTATGTGGATTATTGTTTTACTAAAAGTTGTTACAAATAATGTTTAGATTACAGTAGGAAAAATATACTATTTCTTAGTCCTTTAATTTCACAATCTGCACCTGTGCATACCAAACACCTGTGTTTAATAAAAAGATTTTCTTAATTTTGAAGTCGGTACCAGCCCAAACAAAATCCTACAATATTTTATAGAACTCACATTCAAAGTTGCTGGTACCGACTTCAAAATTAAGAAGAATGAGTAGAGAAATAGTTAAAATTTTAACCGAATTTAAAAGGGGAATTATTTCAAAAAATAAATTTTATTTTGCAAAAATGCACTTTTTTGTGCATTTTTACTTTGATAGCCAGTTTTAATTTTTTGTTTATAAATAATAATTTTAAGATGGTTTACTGAGAGGCCGTGATATTTCCCCAAATAAGCATTACCAATCTGTGGACCAAATAGACAATCACCAGTAACGATAATGATAAGAAACTATCTTATAAAATAATTATTATTACCTATTGTTACATTAATGTTACATTAATATTATATATATTATAGTGATGATAATAATTATCATGAATATAATTTTTGGCAACAGCAAAATTTCAAATACATTGATATCGGTGTACAAAACTATGAGGAGTACCTATGTTACCATAATAATATGTTGGTGTATCATAAGAAGATAGTGGTGATGATGATGATGTTCCAAATCTGTATATTAATAAATTTAAAAATGTAGTTAAAGAATGTTTGTGTGCTAAAGCTTATTATAGGGTCAATTACTTTTTGACGATCGCACACCATGGGAATAGGATGATCACCTGCAAGGCTACTTCTATGTACTAGTGTAGTTTTTGTTTTAGTCATAACATTGTTATATACTTTTTTTATTCTAAAAGAACAATTTTATATATTTTTGGTAAAGATAGACCCCATCGAGTTTCTTACGCCAGTTCTTCTCGCCGGGTTAGTTCCCGAACTGTTAGTAGGCATCATGTATACCGACGTTCAGAAAGTGTATATAACTTTGAATTTAAAAAAAAAGTTATTACACCTTGGAGACTAAGGGACCAATTTCAAATTATATTCTTTGTAAAAGCCGGTGTAAGTACCTACCTATTATCATCATAATGTGATGGTGTATCGTGTGATGATGGTGGTGATTGAAGGTGGTGAAAAGGACCAATTTGGGATTACCCTTTACAGCAAAAAAAGAATTTTGAAAATCGGTCCACAGGGAGCAGATTAATCATTCAACATACAAAAAAACATATATACAGCTGAAAGTATAACTGTCTCCTTTTTGGAAATCGGTTAAAAATTCAAGTGGCATGTCAGCTATGTTTGTTGGTGCAATACTTTAAATTTTTACCTTTAAAAGATTCACATATTTTTTTAGTTTTCTTGTTTTTGATTATTGTTGATTAATAGCATCCCCACACCAATTTCCTTGTTGGTGACAGTTACATTAAAACCTGGCCAGCTACACAGGAGTTATTTTATACTGCCCAAGTGTGTGCGCAATACACATGAGCACTCTCTCTTCCTTGACTCTCGAAACCTAGTGGGACGAATAACCGACACAACTGGCGAGAGATCAGGTGCACGTCTTGACTATTTACATGCCCATCTGACACATGGATCATCTCTCTAATCAGACAAACAGGTGATCACCCTGGATTGTCCTAACCTAACTTGGAAAAAAAAAATTTGTTGCTCCAACACCAGAATTGAACCCACAACATCACGAGTCAAGAGGCAAGCTCTAAAACCACTGGACCACGAAGGCTGTTAATTATTGATTATACATAAAGAATCACATGTAACTACACACCCACAGGCTGTACAAATACAAATTAGGCATGGAAATAGTTCATAAAATAAATTACATCAAGTATGTAGCAAATGTATTCATACATGATACAGGCAATGTACCTTATGCAAACTATAGCTTGAGAAAAAAGACATGAGATACGGAACATGCTATAGTGCATTGTTAGCACTGAAATGAAATTGCAGGAGCTAAGTTGCATTAAAATGGTCTTTTTGGTGCAATGGATCCAATATTTACCGTTTCGTGTCATCTTTGTCGTCTCCGTCGTCCTCCATGGTGTCTAAAAGCTCACAGACACCTAGACACCTGAATACTATTCATTTTATGACGAATTAATCTACATTGACACGGAATTCTATTTGGAAAATCACTTGTCAGGCGAACGATAAATTTTCAATGCATTTAACTTGGGCGATATATGATCGCAACACAGGCACAAAAGTGTTTTGTTTATTTTTAAATACTATTTTATACTTTTTTGACTTCGATTGATTTTATGAAGGTACCTAAATGCTATTAATCACAAGCTGGCTCGTCGTTGCCCATAAACACCTTTTTTTATCAAAATAAGGTCGGTCATCTAGATACAAGTCATTTGCAGCTCTATTTTTTTTATCCTTGTGGCCATTCATAATTGTAATAAACCTATGATAGTTACTCCACCCAGTTTGACGGTTCAAAAATGAAGGTTTGATGTAGCTCCTAGCGCCATCTAGTTACGGTGCAGTTGCACTATATAACAGCTTGAAAATATATTAAACTAGCTGTTCCGACACACGTTGTTCTGTGTCAACTATGAACTGGAATAATAAATAACTACACCTGCACCTACAACTACAACCTACACACACACCTACTTATTTCTTTTGAAGAACAAGTTCAGTCCTTTCATTCGCAATGTTTCGAATCCTAGTTGCATTACGGCTTTGACGGGCAAGATTCGATCGTCTTGGTCGTGGTATTGTTAATGATAATATCGGCTCAACAAGCTATTAGAAACTCGAAACAAACACATCAACCGGACAACTTTAAAATTTCTAATTGTCAAATTTTCAACCATACACCATAAACGTAATGTTGTCACGTTTAGCTGTCAGCTGCGTTTTATTATACCATTTGAAACAAATGAACGACTAGACTGATGTTTTGACTGATACATTTTTCGTTTTTCTGTCGCGTTTTGTTATTCCATGTCAGTTGTGTTTTGTTATACCACGTACCCCAAGTAACTAAGTCCGCCTGTTGATTCTATGTCTCCTTATATTATAACTGCCCGACATTCTTTTATATAACTATATATATATATATATATATATATATATATATATATATATATATATATATATATATATATATTTATATATATATATATATAGTTAAAAATTTCAATATAATGCTAAGTCTACAATATTTGTATGTCAGAATTGTACTTATATTTAAAAAGACCTTGATTTCCATAAGAACAGTGTTAATTTGTTGTTTCCTTAGCAAATACACAATTCTCACAAAAATAAAGCCCTTGAAACATAAAAATCCGACACAATAAAACAAAAAAAGCTTAACCAAAAAGGTAAAATATTTTATTTTCACTTAAATTGTGAAAATGTAAAATAATAATTTTTTTAACAAGTTAAACTACTTATACTCTGTTTAGATCCAATTTCATTTATATGTATTCGAAAACTCATAAAGGTACTTATTCAAATGTCACACTTATTTGCCGTGCAATAAAGAAATCCACACATTGATTTGGTGGCATTTAAACAGATTAAATGGAATCAAAACTGGGCCTACAACTTTACATTCTTAACATTTTAAAACTGTTGAAAAAATGATATGCAATAATAGAAAGTACCTGGAAGACCAAGACATATATAAAAGAAAAAGAAATAATAAGATTCATAAAAAATTTTATCTTACTGGGATTCGAACCCACCACATTTCGAATTTCCAAACAATGCAAAAATTATACGTATATATTAGTACGCATACCAAGCATTGCACGAATAAATAAAAATAAAATTATATTGCTTAAAAATACGCAGTTTCTAGTTCGATTTTTCTCCCCCAGAACTCCCTGTATACTCAATTTCATGATAATACTTGTAGCCGTTATCGACATACCGACAGGGCTGGATTTAAAATTAGTGCCGCCCTGGACACTGAAGAAATTGCCGCCCTATCACAGAAATTTTACTTAAAATTATAGTTTTTATATCTTTTTTTTTAATAGAATAACTAATTGTTTGCTCATTGCATAAATTTTATTATATATTATATACCTCAATAATATAAAAAAATATTTGTTTTTGTTCCAAGAATCCGTAGACAAATCATTGATTGAGCGCCCAGCGAAGCCAATCATATATCTTTGTAAAAATCATGAATTTTGCACTAACGATGACTTAAGATTGTATTACATTTGTTTGACAGGCAAACACACCTGACTTTGTAAATTGGTCGATTAAATCTTCGCAATCTAAGCGTTAAAGTAGATGTACACGTACTTATTCTATGCATAGAATATCCAATCTTTTGATACTATTTGCAGTCATTGTAAAACGTAAGTAGTTTTTAACTCGTTTCAAACAAGATATAAAAAATGATTAATTAATAGAATTAATTAATTATTATAATGTGCAATTTTGATAATTGAAGGGTACAGGGGAAAAAGGATCATTGTCAAAAGTGAATCATTGTGAGAAAATGGAAAAAACTTAATTAACTTTGCTTCATTATTTATTAAACAATTTACTACAGCAGCAATTAAAACTGTTTATTATAGTATATATTATAATTTAGTTTTGAATTTTTTATTATTTATTTACTTGTAATTAACTTAAGGATAAAGAAAATTTAGAAAATATTACTTGTAACAAAGATCATAGTCAACTGACATTGATCTTTCTTTCCAAGTTTAGTATTTATTTATTTTAATTGTAGCACAATTTAATCAAAATATTCTAGCTATTTGTAATAAAAATATTATAATTACTGACAATTTAGAAGATAATATTTAAATTAGCTTAAGAAATAAACACGTAAAAAAGATCATAGTCAATGACTTTGATCCTTATAACATGTACACATACGTCATGCTCCAAAATGACTGATAAAAGTAATGTTATTTTTTAGCTAACTGGGCATAAAAAAGTTGTGCTTCAGGTTTGCAAAACTTTTTAAACATTGCAAGTTGTCATACTTTTCTTTAGATATTTTTCGTCGAAATTTTTCTAAGTGTTTTCGCCTTCCACACCCTATAACAGTTAGTAAATATAGTAGTACTAGTACTCTGACCCTCTAATTGCATAACTCTAATTAAATACCGCGAAAACCACATGTACGAAATAACAGACAGCCACTGACAGCCAGCTGTGAAACTAAAAAAGATCAATGTCCATAGACAATGATCTTTCTTTCTGCAACTAGGGTGACATTGATCTTTCTATGATACAGCCATACAATCTTTTTTTGAGTCCCTTGTGCACGATGATCGTTTTAAGCGTTTTTCGTTAATATGGACAGAAAGGTTTTTCATTTTGCACTAGATGGCATTATTAGTTTGTTTTTATCGAAAAGTTGACAATGATCCTTCTTCCCCTGTACCCTTCAATTGTAAAAAAAAAATTCTAAAAATATTTTTTTTACTTTCCAAATTTTGCCGCCTCACAAAATTTGCCGTCCTGGGCACTAGCCCTGACTGCCCTTAGTGTAAATCCACCACTGCATACCGATTATACGGGATGTTTTTTCAGTCTTTGTCCAAACTTTCAGGAGTGAATATACTCTTGTATATAATAAACTTTTAATATGGGGTCAACTTTCCTGCTTGAAAAAAAAATCTGCTGTTTTTTAAATAGCATTTCACTGTACGCGATAACGATATCCGATAAGCACCTGTATTAAATATGTCATACAATGACAAAAACTGATGAAATATTTAGACACGCGGTGGCGTATCAAGCCTAGTTCAATGTAATAGAACTGGCAAGCATCACCTTGTGTAATACCGAACCGTTTAGAGCTACTTATAACTCAAAACCTATTTCACATAAACAATTTGGCTCATATATTAACACCTGCTAGATACATAATATGTGATCCAAATTTTATATACATATACACATCAAACGGTTATTTAGATAATTATTCCAAATTTTATACTGATATATTATCGATACCTTGTGGTAGAAACGGTGTACAAGCCATTTTACCCAAAATGAGTGCAGTCTTATTTAAAAATTTCCGCTCTTATCGATTGGTTTATGTAACACTTTCAAATTAGCAAAAAAAAATGGTTTAAACGGCCCAGATCACTTCAAGTTTTTGTTGGAATTTATGATGTAAGAACCAAAAAAAAATATATTGCTATGACTATTTGATCTAATGGTAGGTGTTATGTAATGACATATTTGTTTTATGATTAGGTCGTAAAAGATAGTAGATTTGAGACAAGTACATACTTGGTATTACCAACGTAACAAATGCACTTGGTCGTAAAAACCACAGTTCAGTACGATTTTTAATACGGTGTTTAGTACAAGATGGCTTAAATATTAAATTCCAACAAATTTAAAAGAAAATAAATACAAATAAAGTAAATATTAAGCACTCAATGAGTGAAGATTTTACAGTTCTATTCGTAGCATCTCGACTGTGATTTTTGTGTAATATAGCCAATTATGGCGTTCTTGATCTCAGAAACAAAGATACATTGACCATTTTGACATATTGAGTAGTTTAGAATAGTTATTGGCCTAGTTCGTAGTGGCCTCGCTTTTTATAAATTTTGCTTAACTTTTTAATTAAACCCAAAATTGCAGAGAAAGATTTTCATAAAATGCGCGAAGGCACTTTATTGAGCTCCTGGATTGAACTACTATTCTAAGCAAATGAAATAATAAAATGAGAATGTTATCTCCTATGTAGTCGTATAGTTCGTAGCGACCATAGGATTTTGAAATATCTTTGATTTAATATAGAAAAAAATAAATTAAAATGTTGGGGAACGCTTCAAATATCTAATCTCGCAGAGTGCAGATTTGTAATAGGGCTCTTAAGATTTTGGATACAATATGCTAATTTGTTATCCTAACAATACTAGTTATGCAAATTTTCATAAGGATCTAACCAAACGACACATACAGACAAAGTTATATGAAAATTTATTCTTTAAATCGCTCTCCTGAAAAGTTGCATTTTTCAGATACAATAATGAATAATGTACGTAGGCGCCGTCGATTTGTTTTTTTTATTTCGTCGTGCAACAATACATCAATAATTTCGACTCTCTTATGTCAGTCCTATTAAAATTACATACCTATTAAAATTTTTGCATGGTTTCGGTATGTGGTGGGTTCGAATCCCGGTAAGATAAATGTTTTTTTATTCTTATTATTTCTGTTTCTTTTTATTTATTTTGAATTAATTTATTGTTCTACTAAAATTCCGAGCAAATACTCGGTCTCCCAGGTACTGGTATTTATCTGAGCAATACCTACGTTAATCGACGAAACTGGAATATAATATTATTTGGCAGCACTGGAATCGGTAGTGTCGACTGTAGAGGTGTAAAAGTAACGAAAAATAGGGTACCGGTATGTATTCTATATGTATCGTTGTTATGTTAGAGCATAGGGGAAAATGGTTAGAGCAACAAATCAAGTCGTATTATGTACCTACGCGTATAGTATGATGTCGCGGTCTAGGAATATTCGTAATTTGTAGAAAACATACTTCTACATTAGATACCAAGCTGCGTATGGTCCATTTTTTCACTATTCCGAATTTTCAACCACACTTTTGTTTATGTTATTCTTAATTTAGTTTGATTTATAGGTAAAGTGTAAAACTAGAAGTGAACTGTTGACGGAATCTACTGAATTTAAGACGGATTTACTATTTTAAAATTTTTAACCGTGAGCTAATATGATAAATCACAATATATCGCAATGTATTATGCATCAATTAAAATGAAAAATTAACAAATAGGTGTCGAAAATTATTTATTGACTTCATTATTTAAAATAACAAAGTATCTTATTGATTTCTTAGGTTTACGCGAATATTGTTCATTGTTTTAAACACTTACGGATTCACGGTCACGGGAGTACTCCTCGACAGTCCTCCTGCTGATAGCTGCTGGAAAATAGCCGAAACGTCGGGAAGAAGAAAAGTGCACCGCGACACAATCCGTAAGTGTTTAAAACAATAACAATGTAATGATAAATTAAATACGAGTAACGAAGTGTATTCGTGTGTAACGTTTCGTTACTCGGTAATAGATGGCGCACCCGTTACTCAGTACTGAACATATCCGGTTTGCTACAGCTCTAGCCTCTAGTCGAGTGTCGACTGTCAATTGAAAATAAGATTTGTAAAAAACAAATATTGTAGGTTACTTAGTTTCCTTCACCTGGTATCTCCATGATCGCATTTTTATAAAAAAAACGTACGTCTCCGGTCAAAACAACAAAATGACGTTCGTTTTGTTTTGCGCTTAATGAACGAGGTGTTATTTGGTGTTTTTGATGTATTTTGTGAATAAAACATTGAGTTGAGCTTCCGTTCCTCCGTTCGAATAATACAAATTGCATCTATTTCAAAACTGTGTAGTGAGATATTGACTAAATTGTTTGGTATTATAATGTGACTAGTGCAGTAATGTATATTTCGTAATAGTACTCATGCTCAGTTGCAACATAAATAAATCTGTTTTTCCTAACAAAACCCATTCTTAAAATACCTAGAAGATCAAGTTTTGTACAAACTAATTTATTAGTTTGCACAAAACTTGATCATCTAGGCAACTGTGCCTTTAGGCAACGGGTATTAATTAGCTTGCAGCTATTACTGATTCATATGTTATTATGTACATAATATGTCTTCAGTCTCCACCGAGGAGTGTACTCCTATGTGAATATTGAATAATAATATTTTTGAGGTATAGTTCACTTATGATTATTTATGTTGCAATTTCATGTAAGACTATTGTTTCTTCATGGGAAATGTTGTTCAATAATTTCCTTAAATATATATTATTTATTTCTTAATTTGTTTTCATTTCAAATGTGGATTTTCAGTTGTAAGGAAAACTAAAAAGGTAAATAGTTCCAAAACTGCAAGTACCTACTTACCTTTTAAGTTTTTCTAACAACTAAAATGAGTGCCTTTATGAATTATAAATCCCATGAAAGTTTTAAGATTTAAATTTACCGCACAAATTCAAAAAAACCGCGCTTTGTTTATCCGGATATAATTGCCTAGGGCTGATAATAGATGGCAGTAGTAAACTTTTGTTGTAGGGTGTTGATATTCTTCTCCGGTAGGAGTAATAATGTTTTGTGCTGTCGATCCTCGACAGTCGACTGGCGCTATGCCAAGTTAGCACGTGGAGTGTTGTTTCATAAAATATTTCATAAAGAGTGACAGCTATTTGAATTCCTGTGTACATCTATCAAGAAATACCTAGTCATTATATAATAAAATTAATAAATAAGAGGACATTATTCCAGACATGCTACCAATTTCAGGAATAGGAATACCTCAAGGAAATTCAAGTGCAGTTAACGTAAGATTTTTGTCAAATATGTTTGCACGATTACTCTAAACATTGTTTTACCGGTATTTATTTAATTAATTGTAAGTATGTATGATATATTACTGTCTAGAATTTAGAGTTCATTGTTTTAACAAGTTAACATTTGAAAAGGATTTATTTACCATGTGCTTATTACGTAAGAAATTATGTAAGAATTGATGGCAAAGGGTTATGTTACCGCGCTTTGTGATGACAATAGAAATAATTTTTGAACTATTTATTGAACCACATTGTTTTTACTGTAGCGCACAGTTACTTATGCACCTAAATGTAAGTCATAAAAAATATAAAATATATGTAGGTATATATATTAGGTAATATGATAGTAATATATACTAATATTATAATTACTATATATATATAATATAATATGTATACCTAGTAATATTTTAACTTTAATTATTTCTTAGTCATTTATATTACATAACAAACATTTCTCTAACTGATTCCTAATTTGATTTGATTGTTTTTCAATATTTATAGTACAGAGATAGTGCAAATAAGTATAATAATTCTACGTGGTCAATTTCAAAATTAATTGCCTATACATTGTAATAATATACATAGGGTTATTTATTTTCGCTTATTACATTTAAATATTTAATGCACTAGCTGTCCCATAAAACGTTGTTCTATCATAACTACGAACTGGAATAAATAAATTAAACCAAACAGTCAACTGATAATACTATCTGAATGACATACTCCTTTGAAACGGATTGACCGATTGTTATGATTTTTTTTTGTATATTCGGTAGGTCTGAGAATCGGTCGTAATCTATTTTTTCAACCACTAAATGATAAGTGACCCAACCCCCAACACTTTTTTTTTTAAACAAATTTTATTTTTATATGATGTGCCATTAAAAATTACATACAATGGCTAAACAACGCTTGCTGAGTCAGCTAGTACTTTTATATAAGTACTGATGGCTTGATCCATTTTCACTACTTAACTTCCTGACAAGTTGTGAAAATGGACCACAATTCGGTTTTTTTTCTGTTTTCACTACTATCTTATGCTAAGGTTCTTTTTACACTTTCTTAATTATAATTTTTTCCTAAGTAGTATCATGTATCAACAAGCTGTCCCAGTAAATGTTTTTCTGTCTTAGCCTAAATAAATAACTACCAACACCACCAGTCCCCACAACTACTTAATTACTCTGAAACTCACGGTCCAGCCAGGATCCTGTCAATAATGTTAAATGAAGTAATCTATAGTCATTATTATTAATTTGAGGAAGTAATAGGCAAACTTTACAATATTCTTTTACACCGACACATATATCTTTGAAAATTACTCTCCCGTGTATGGACCGATTTTCAAAGTTCTTTTTTTTATGTAAAGGGTATAATCCGATGTTGGTCCCTTTGTCACCAAAGTGGTGACCTGATGTTGGCATCCATGAGGAATCGAGGGAACTCCTAGAAATTTATATGGACATATAATATAGTGATTTTTACTTTTTCTGAAGTGACCCAAGCATATTATACCAAAAAGTAAGATTCTGCACCAAGGTATAACTTGAATCCAAAAAGGGAAAAATTATTATATTAAACAAAAAATTAAACCAACTTCCAAAGTAAAAATGCACAAAAAAGTATGAAATAAAACTCATTTTCTAAATAATTCCCCTTTTAAATTCGGCTAAAATTTGAACTATTAGGTCATTACAAATGAAATTGGCGTTTTGTAAAGGAGGAACATAAAGTCGATTTTTTTCAATCATAATATATTTATTTAATCAATATACCATTGCTATCTATGCACTTTTGCCACCACATAGGTAGTTCATTGATTCCTTTACTAAAAAAACCATTCGGGCAGGAATCAATAAAATCTTTGAAGGCGCTTTGGACTGCTTTTTGCTCTCTGGAAATCTGGATGGACTGCATTGGAGTTTTAATTTTTTCCCTTTCAAGAAGTTATCCAAATTTCGAAAAAAATGGTAATCTGTTGGAGCAAGGTCCAGGGAGTACGGTGGATGTCTTAGACATTCCAATTGAAGCTCGACTAATTTGGTAGCCGTCTGTTGTGCAGTGTGTGGTCTAGTGTTGTCCTGAAGCAGCAGTCGCCTAGAGCGAATGACCAGCCTCGGTTGTTTAGCAGCTAGCTTTTCCATCATGAATCCCTTCATTATTGTGCCGGTTGAGTAATGTAACGCAGCAGTCGACGCGCGTTTGTCGGTTTGCTGCACTCAATTCATGAGGTACCCATCTTTCAAGCTTTTTCACATTCTACCTCAAGTGGATTAAAACAGTTTTATCACTAACACAGCAGCCTACAGCTAACTCGGACGTGGTTTGCGATGGATCCGCTTCCACAATAGAGTTCAATTCTTCATTGTCAACTTTGGTCTCCGGCCGTCCACGGGGCTTGTTCTGCCGGTCGAAATTTCCAGAACGAAAACGTTGGAATCAAAAACGCATAGTGTTTTTTTTTAAAACCCGGCGCCATACACATCATTAATCCTTCGAGCCGTTTTTGCAGCACTGGTGCCACGGTGGAACTCGAACTCAAAAATAATACGATATTTCAAGTTTTCCATTTTGTAAACATAGTGACGCAAAGAAAAAATTAAAGGAGGAAAAAACAAATGAATTACGGTTTTCGAAACACAAATGCATGAGTAAATAGCGGTATAAATTTTAAATTGAAATTCCTAACCAAAGAAGATATATTTGAGATCAAAGTGGCCAGTACGACAAAACGCCAATTTCATATGTAAGGACCTAATACGCGTGTCTAATTTCTAATTTATAGCCTTATGGGTTTGCCTGTCCGATGATACATCAGTCAATCAGATTTGCCTTTTATATAATACTAGCTTTTGCCCGCAGCTTCGCTCGCGTGGGAGAGTGTTCGTGACACAAACATATAAAAGAGAAACAGTCACACCTTACATTGTTTTGTTACTTATCTCCAACGGGCTATGTTAGGCAGCGTTTTCGATAAAAGCTCCTAGACGGCTTGATTTTTTCCGACACCTTCAATAATTATCGTCATAAATCAGTCAATTTCCACAAAACCTTAACAAATTATCGACCTAAACCTTCCTAAGGAACCACTCTGTTGGTAAATGTAAACGGCATGAAAATCCTTTCAGTAGTTTTTGAGATTATCGCGACCATACAGACATACAGACTCGGCGGGCCACTTAAGTATCCTATGTCCGTCTCCTGGTTCTAAGCTACCTCCCGACCAATTTTCAGCCTAATCTGTTCAGCTTTTTTTGAGGTACTGAGACTTTCTTTTATATAGATATATAGAGGAAGATAATTTGGTCAAATGTTAACTACTGAGCAATTAATGTAATCAGTAAATTTGGTTCGGTTTTCCATAAGAATTGCCTTAATAGCTATTTAAGACATAATCCGATACAGGCTGTTCTGCTCTCTTATAATAATAACAATCAGTTTTGACCTTTTGTACTAATTTGCATTTCATCAAAAAACATTGAAGGTAAAAGTTTGAGAAAAACTAAGTAGGGGTATTAAATTGTATCATAGTATTCGAAAACTATATTAACAACCATGCTGTTAATTTGTAAATAGCACATGAAACCAGTCCTGGCGTAACTATTAAGTAACTCGCGAACTCTAGCAATAGTGTTTCTGTGTTTCTATTGCGACATTTTGTGACTCAAAAAGTAGAGGCTTTTATCTGTATTTGTGCAAAGTCCATCAAAAATTTTAACTGGGCTCTTTAATCGCGCGCATCTTGCTAACAATTAGTCAGCCAAAAAATACGGGTGTGTCTAGTGTGTACATAAAAAGAACAGATACTTTCAATTTAAACGACTAATTAAATGTTTGGTCCTGATAAATAAGGACCAAATCAATTTGAATTTATTCTAGTACACTTAAACCAGTACGATAGTCGTAAATGGGAGTCGGTGCAAGCGCATACACTAATATTGAGTCACTATGCCAGTAGGTCGCGTTATGTAAGGCCGCCGCTTACCTTGCTTTGCGTAAGCACTGTTGTAAGTAATACTCGGGCCAAACGATAGCTTACCGCGAACGGGGTCTGTTACTTCTGTTGCTTGGCAGTCTGATTTTATATTAACAAAGTGCAAGGTATTATAATATTCTATATTCAAATGCGCCATTTATTTTTTGATTTTATGTTGCCAATTTTGGTGTGCTATATCTTTTTTGTTATTCATGGGTGCTTTGCGACTTTGTTTTCGAGGGCGCGTTCGATTGTGCTAACCTTGTTTGTATGTTGGCAATCGCATATTTTATTTCAGTGTTTTTTTTGACTTTATAATTTGTATATTTTTACCTCGTTTTAACTAGAATACAAATATTATGCTGGTCTTCTAATTATTTGTATTTGTTTTTGGGTTACGACATTTATATATATAACTGTCGCATTTAAAAAATACTTTAAGTATGCATTTACTTTTTCACTAATGTTGCTTAATTTTCTTATTAACGTTTACTTAACGTGTCATTGCCATCTTTAATTATATCGACGCTGCAGCAAATTATGAATGCATCATGCAAGTGTTTATCTGGCGATCAACACTACTTTCCACGAAACGATGACGTTCGTGTTTGTTTGTTGATACCATTTTAATGCCATCATGATTTTGCGAAAGTAGACATGACTCGCTTTGTGCGTTTGGCTGGCATGATTGGCTAATGGCTTAATGGAATTAAAACGCAATAATTTTATTTTAGGATTATGAATCCTCTTCGAGCCGCGCAGCCACGTCCAACAGTGTTTTCGTGTTAGACAACATAATAGCTTCAACGTCTCGTACTGATGTAAGTCATTTTGTGCAATTTTTTTCTAATACTTCCAGTAATATAAGCAACTAAAAACAGTTCAATGTTTAGGCTTAACATAGTCCTTTGGCCTCTTTAGAGATGGAGGTCTGTTGCACTACCTACCTGTGCGGGAAACCGTGCGAGCATGATACAGTGGGCCTAGTAGGAACATTTGACAGCGGCGGAAACGTAACGTTATCGAATGAGAATTGTATGAAAATCTGTCAAAATCATGACAGCGCCCAACTGCTGTCAAATGTTCCTGCTAGGCCCACAGGTGGATTCGTTCAAACATATGTTCAAAGACTTCGAATAACATAGTAAACTGACCCACAAGTTTTAATTGCATAAAATATGGAAGGTTGATTTTACTAATGGGCCTTTTACGTTATTTGTGCCAAGGGCAGCATTGAGTCGTAACTCATAACTTTCTTTTGCCAGCATTTGAGTAATGCATGAATTTTGTCAATTAATAGCGATATTGGGCACCAGCTTCGTAGTTGCAAGTCATTACGGTTTTCAAATTATTCAATGACGCAGCCTCTACATTTTATAACATAACTTGCTCTATGGAGGCTGAAAAAGTTAAGATTTTAATTGCAATACTAAGATATGACATTCAAAGTTGTATAAAGCTTGAAAGAAGAATATTATTTATGGTTATCCGTTGTATAACGTAATGCTACACCGTTGAAGATGTATAACAGTCCCTACTCCCAGCCTTTCAAATCTTCATTGCCCAACTAAGTATATTATGAAACCTTTTTTTTGTAATACTGTGTAACATTAAAAGCCGCGTATACGTATCTATGTAACTTGTCTTGTTCTTGAATATTGGCAATTGATTGTGATAATTAATTTTTTTGCAATAAAGTGGGTCATATTTGGCTTAAGTTCCTAAATTGATGATAATTTGTAGTTACAACATGATATCGTCTTGACTCCGTTGTACATAATAACTAACTTTTAAAAGACTTCCACACTTTTTTAATTTTTTAAGTAAAAACTTATTTAAATAAAGACTTTATCCCGACTACGTAAATTATATAGCCTATGTTACCCGGGCTCTTATTACGAGCCTATTGACACATCGATCATTAAAAATCGGATCAGTAGCTTAGGCGCTACAGTGGAACAAACATACATACACACATGTATAGGCTACCAAAATCCTTCGACTTCACCGTAGCCGGATAAAAATACAAAAAACATAATAGTTAGTAAAATCTGAACTGAAATCAATTTTCATAATTTCACTTACATACCGTAGTGTATACATGTATTAGTATAAGTATGATATTATGTACTTACATTTACCGTTAAAACTGAATTCCACATTCTAATGATAATTTCTCCGTTATGTAACCGGTTCTATGCATTCGCTAGGCCAAGTTCATCGCCAGTTCAAACGCTCACAATGTTAAGATGTTATGTATAAACATGAAACATTCCTTCCTATGATTAGCCTGATTGTGGATATGTGTAACCAATTATTTTGATTCCACCTGTGTTTTCTTGGACCGATACAGGCTTCTTGATTAAGACTTTAGGATGTAAGTAAATTTAGTTACCCAATATTTTAGCAACAATTTTGTACAATATGTTTCGCCAATATTTTCGTACTTATTTGGAGGTTTGGGTGCTTCGTCCGTAGGTACGATAGATAAAGAGTGTTTGACAATACATGCAAGATAAGTTATCGTACATTTGCGGGGTCATAATAATTGCATACATTTTAATAACGTCGCTTTTTGATGAATGTATTTAAAATCTATACTTACTGATATTATAAAGAGGAAATATTCGTTTGTTTCTTTGCATCGGTAATGCTCCGAAACTACTGGATCGATTTTAATGAAATTTGGTACATTTGAATTAGACCACAGGGAAGGCTACTTTTCATCTAGGCAAAATGTACGGTTGTTGCATATCTTATAATATCACAATAGGAAGATTTAGTGAAAATGTAATATGTCAGTACAAACTAAATCAAATAAATTTATAAAATCTATTGCAATCCTATATTGTATTTTTTTTCCTTACCTACTACTACAACTCCGAACAAAGCTCGGTCGCGCGGGTACTTAATGCATTATAAGAGATGTTAACAGGAACAACAAACAGAACAAAACCTTGTTTCTTAATGGGCCTACTTAAGAGATAATTGTGTCTAAATAATTAGCTACGCAGGTAAAATAGTGGTTGCTATGGATTTTAGTTACCACATTTGAGTTTTAGCTGGGAAAAACTAAACGAAAAAGGAATAAATAACCCAGATACTCACATATATTAAAAGCTTTTAATATATGTGATAGTATATCTGGGTTTCTTAAGATTTTTAGTACCGATTAGATAAAGTACCGCTTTATAATATCCTCCGTTATCCAATGAAAAGAGCTATTGAATAGACAAACTACTGACAAAAAACCTCAAAAAGTGAACAATATAGTCACTAATATAAATTCGTTACAGATAATACACATATTCAAAGCAACATTTGAAAACCGCTGTCTTATTATGTGAGTTTGGGATAGACCAGACCTTACAAAGTTATTTTATTTGCAGGTGCCATATACTGACTCATATTGGATGCCCCGGTGCCACTACAATCAGGTCAACGGACTGATCAGAGACAACTATTGTCAAACAGAGCAACAATTCCCAGCCGCCATTCAACGGATAGAGGCTTACAGAATGGCCAATCAAAACGAGACAAATATACTAAGAAGCAGACCGGTGCCACAGGAGGAAAATCGCTCCACGACAGTGATACAAGGGGAATCGTCTTACACAAATCTAGACAAGCGACAGGAAGGCGATAGCCGGATAGAAATTATAGAAATTTCAGCCTCGAATAACACATTGGCAATTAGAAACATACCAGCACAAAACGACGAGTATATAAATGAACGCCTAACGTCTACCCCCCTAGACGCCTCACATCTCTCTGGAGCCAGTAGCGAGAATATTATATCATTTGACGCCCCAGAAAGATTGTCTGGGGCGGAATTATCTTTTACTTCGATCTCGGAGTCCCAATCAATATTGAGCAATTTAGACTCTTCCAGATACACGATCAACGTTGATGAGAATTTAATGTTACCGAGTACTTCGTCGCATCAGAGTTGGGATGATGAGCAGATGAGTAGAAAGAAAAATGTCCATAAGGCGCATTCCACACAAATAAGTGGTAACAAGGCGATACGGGTGTCGAGGATGGCAAACAAACTAATTAAACTGTCTCGTTGTCTCAAAACACCGAATGCGGACGACCTCAGTTGTTTGAGTTGCAGGCGACTTCCAGTCACACCGGTCACAGGAAAATGCGGCCATACGCGATGCATGAGGTATGTGCTTCGAAATATTTCACGTCCCTGCGATAATAGAATCAAATAAATTACTTGCTCCAATGTAATTTAATTTTAATCTGCTGTCTGGCGGAATACTTGTAACATAACTATTTATTAGGAGTTAGTACTTTAAAGCCCATTTGCGCAGATCTGGGTTAAAGTTAACTCTGGGTTAAAATATCGTGCCTACTCTTTCATTAATACAAAGAACGCGAGAGATAACATGATATTTATCCCAGGGTTAACTTGAACCCGGATCTGCGCAATAGGATCTTATAGGCATTTGTATAACAGTTCGGAATAATTTTGGAATACTTATTCAGATGAATTCTTACGATAACTGTGTTTCCAGGTGTATGTTCACTCATAAAGTATGCCCTTGTGGAGTCAAGGCACCTGATGTTCTGAGCGAAAATACAAAACTGCGAGAAATCATAGAGAAAATGATGAAATATGTCAAGCGCCTCAAGTAAGTACGCGTTACATGCACGCACACGCACAAAATGCACGCATACACGCAAATGCCACAAACACATTTCGTATTATTAATCGCAGGATCAAGTTTCATTAATAACAAAACTTGTTTTCAATTTTTAGGGTTCCGTAGTACTACAAGGAACCCTTATAGTTTAGCTCTGTCCTTCCGTCTATCTGCCTGTCTGTATATCTTTCTTTTACTCCTCATGTCGTTGACATTGTCGTATCGTTGAAAAGGTCTTTTTAAATAAAGGCGTGTTTCATATATGATTTTTTAATAAAGTTAAGCATTTTTGCATATTGGCCTCCAAAGTGGTATATCAGTTGATGACCCTGGCATTTCTAAATTATAAGAAAATAATTCGGTACAATAACTTTTGAAGTAATTAAAAAAATCCTATTGCGCGTTGATAGTTGCGGCCCTGCTAAGATGTGTCCTGACATGCTCTTGGTTACATTTTTAGGGTTCCGTAATACTCAAGGAACCCTTATAGTTTCGCTCTGTCCGTCTGTCTGTCTGTCTGTCTGTCTGTCCGCCCTTCTAGCTTCTGTCACGTAATGTGTATATATCTCGATTTTGGCATCGTAAATAATAATAAATTTTATACTTTAGGAGCGGTTCTCCATACATGTGAATTAAGGATGAAATTTTTCTTTCATTCTACCCCATTGTGTGGGGTATCGTTGAATAGGTCTTTTAAAATAAAGACATGGTTTCATACAAATTTTTTACAAAGTCCACAATTTTCCAGTAATCAGCCTCCAAAGTGGTATATAAGTTGTTGTAGCTCGAGTTTCTAAGAAGAAAAGGATGAAGTATTGTGTCTTATCTTGTAAAAAATACTCGGATAGGCGTTCTGGTGCTACTGAGGGCATTACATTTCATGTTACTTACACATGAAATGTAATGCCCATTGAAAACTAAATTTATTATAATTGTTCTAGAAAAGTCTTTTAGCGTCGGTTATATTAGACGGCGTTTTTAACCTTTGAACTCTGGGATTAAAAATATATTCTAGGTAGCTAAATTTCAATATTAATTATATATAAATAATTACTACTTGCCAATATATATATATATATATATATATATATATATATATATATATATATATATATATATATATATGAATAATGAATAATTTAACTTCATAAAAACTTTTGGCACACAAATGTCTTTAAACTACTTTTTGAAATTATTATTAATAATAATTATTGTCAATTTTTTAAATTTTGTTGTAGATGTTATAGAAATGTATACACTGACCTTTAAAAGAATGGCTTATTTTACTGAGTCTCGTCACTGGTACATCCAGCTTTTTATTATATTTATATAAAAACCTCAAAAGAAGGGCGAGGCGTATTTCGAATTATTTTGTAGGCAAAGCTTTTTTTACGGAAACCCATATTGTTTCGTAAATGGAAAGTTATTTTAACTATTATTTATTTGATTTATCAACAACAATAACATCGTTACTTACATAATAAATATACTTAATTTTAACTAGGTATCGATGTATCGATGTTTGTTACTCTTTCACGCAAAAACTACTAAACGAATTTTGATGAAATTTGGTATGGTAGTAGTTTAAGCTCGGGATTAAAACATAGGTTTTATATCCGGAAAAATTACAGTGTTCCCGTGGGATACCCGATACTATACGCGGGCGGACCGACGGAAGTTCGGACGAATGGCCAGACGGACCAACCGAAGGACCTCCGGTTTTTCGTCGGTTAAAAATGACTCTTTTTTCCTTGAACCATTTTTGCTCGCTCCCTTCGTTAGCTCGATATTAAACTAAAATATGTTCTACATAATTGTAGAATACAAACATGCGCATAAAAAAAGCGTCAAGTACTTAATAGTCTATGAGCGGCAATTGCGTAAATCCGTTGTTATGTTCTCTTATTGAAATATTAAGATTATGTATTAATAAATTGTTAGAATAAAAAAAGTGTGGTAAATGACGAAGAAGATCAATAATGTTTAAAAAACTGAATGTAAGATCAAACAAATTCCATTCATTTACCACCACCACAAGCCATTTAATTTAACACTTTTATAATAATAATATTTAATTAAATAAAACATAACGGCTTACAAAATAAATTAAATTACTCCCTGGTTTAAAAATTCTTAATAGCTAACACTGTCGACCAATATCTAATCTTGCGTTTAGTGCCAACTAGTGTGAGATGGCAAAACTACGTAGTAAGGTCGATAACAAAAGAAGTGGGCTGAGTCTGACCCCCTCTCACCCCGCAAAATGTCACGCTTTGTTAGTGCCATCTAGTGTGAGATAGCAAAACTCAGTAGTAAGTGTGACACCCCCCTCGCCCAGCAAATTGTCAAGCTTAGTTTCATACTAAAAGTTAATTACAACGACTCTTCTTTTTACTAGCTCCATATAAGTTACGGTACCCTCCTTAGTTTTACCTACAATTACCTACCTACAATTTCAACTTCAAAACAACTTTTTTTAGTTTTTAAGACTTCAAGGTTAAATTATAATTAATAGTAAAAGCGACGAACGTAAGAATTGGACTGCATTATTTTTGTTTTTCTGCGGTCGCTTTTTGCAATTTAAGAATGAATCAGGATTTCACAACTGCGAATTTGAGTAACTTGAATATGTCGCCTAGAATGTGTCGTAGAAGAACTAAATAACTCTTTTCCAGTTTCGAGATAATCACTCCGGACTGGACCAGAGATGGACATATTTTACAAAATCGTGTTTTTTTGCCATCAAATATCTCGTAAACTTTAAATATGATTATTTTTAAATTTTACAGTTTTACTCATGTCAGTAATGACTTGCAATAAACTAAAAATCAGTTTTTTGCTGCAGCTTCAATTTTGCTGCTATTGCATGAAAATCATTCCTATTCACAAGGGCTGCATTGAGTTAGCTGAGGGGTATAAAACTGGCTTTGATATTTTAAACCATCTATTCTTAGTCGAGGTTTAATCCCCAGCTATTATTATATAGCCCAAAAAAAAAATTTAAAAAAGAGCTGCGGGATCAAAAAATCTACCGATAAAAAGAACAGGTAGGAAATTTCGAGGATTTTTCGAGAGAAAGACAAACCACCTTTTTTCCGACCATATTTTTGGAATTCACAATATCTAAAGAATAAATTCGTCTTCTAGATAACTATAGGCAAAGGAAAAATAATTTGGTTCATTTGTTTTTAACCTGTGGGACCCGTTCCGCGAATATAAGAACTTACCTTCTTACATTTAGAATATGAAAATTATTTGCTTTGAACCAAAACTATTTCAAGTAATTTGTAAATGATTATTAGATTATTGTATACAAAAGCTTTGTTTAAAAAATCCTAGCTAGATTTACAAGTTGGTAATATAAAAATCTATATCTATATATATAAAAGAAATCTATATATATATATAAAAGAAAGTCATGTTAGTTACACTATTTATAACTTACGAACGGCTGAACCGATTTGGCTGAAAATTGGTGGCGAGGTAGCTTAGAACCGGGAGACGGACATAGTTTTTATCCCGTTCCCGTGGGACGTGACATAAATAATAAAATGTGTGATTTGATATGAAAAAGTAATGGAAAATCTTTTGTTATATGTATATAATAAAAATGTGTTGCAATTCCAATGTCTCGCTAAAACTTGAGACCGGCTGGACCGATTTGGCTAATTTTGCTCTTGAAATAAAAAGGTGAGAAATATTGGAAAAATTACGGGGAAAATATGAACACTACATTTATAGGTGCGACAGAACAATGAGTGTCGGGACAGCTAGTTATTCATAAATTCAAGTACGAAACATTAGAATCCAATATGTGCAAAATAAAGAACTCGAGTTATTTAGTTTTCCTTGAACTTGCATAACATTATGCGCCGAATCAAAATTAAACAATTAATTTTATGTACCTCTTGTAATTCTCAACCTATCAATATGCATGGTTATTCATTTATTAATTAAGTTATTTACTTTTTCTTCTTTGGCTTAGTGTAAGTTTAGAAACAACTTAATTTTCCATTTTCAACTTGAAACCCTATAGCTTTGGACAGGAAAGGAATATGAAAATGTTTATCAGGACAAAATTTGCGGAATTGTTTGGGTGTAACGAAAATGGTAAAAAGTCAATTTGACGAAAATAGCAGTTATTAAGTTCTCCTTCTACACCGACGATATATTTTGTGTTAAAGTCATAACTCTTGTTTAACAAGCTATTAAAATTACTTACTACAATACAGTTGCATGTGCTACTAACTATTTATATTGTGTAATTGTTGTGTGGAATATGTACATATGTACAATCAGGCATAAAAGTGAGCTATAAACTTATGCCTCATTGTACATATTCTCATGTCTCATTTCTCATATCTCTCATATTACTCATGGTACTGTGTACTATATGTGATTAACATTGTTGCAGATTACCAAAGAAACCGTTGTCATTAACAGCTCCAGAAGTGAAATCAGCTTCCACATTGGAGTTGCATGCGAGTATGCGAATATGCCGTAAGTTATTTTACGTGCAATTTTTATGTCAAAAGACCATCCAAATTGCAATGATCAATTTTTCATATTTATTTCATAATCAGAATACGTAAAGTTGGTTTGAAACCTTTTGAAACGAAGATTATATTAAACATACCCCCTCTTAGCCAAGTTTTAACTATGAATATATATATACAGGTATATAACATATTATATAGTATGTTGAAATTATTTCCTTAAATCGATGCAATAGCAGCTCGATTGAGACTCGCGGCTGTTTCGTCTGCAATACCGATCTGACCTACCTTATAGCTTCTCACTAATAACTCATTAATATAGCTACGCAATTTTATATTTTAAAATAGGTAGAATTTAATTTATTTAGAAATGTGCGTTTATATATGGAGATATTAGTTACTTCCCTGTCGCAACTGCTAAATATGTGTGAAAATATGTATCACTAAACAATAATTTATTTAGTAGTAGCAGACTTGTTACTGGGTCCTAGGAGATATTACAAAATAATATGTTCTTGCGACCTATTTATTTCATACAACTGCAGAAACGAGTGACGTCAGACTTTTGTAGGGAGCGAACTCACAAAACAAACAAACTCACACAACTCTGATTCCTTTATTAATTTTAAACAAAATTCTGTCTAATTTGTATTGCGTAGTCATATAGTGATATTGATAAAGTAGATATGAAATAAATTTTCATACAACTGCAGAAACGAGTGACGTCAGACTTTTGTAGGGAGCGAACTCACAAAACAAACAAACTCACACAACTCTGATTCCTTTATTAATTTTAAACAAAATTCTGTCTAATTTGTATTGCGTAGTCATATAGTGATATTCTACTATGACCAAAACAGGCTCTCGTCCTCAATGATTAGTGGAGCCTATCTTTTACGATAAGTTGATTATAATACCACGAACGAGTGTATCTTATACTTTAAACGAGATAATCTTGTATATATATATATATATTTTTTTTTTTTCGAAATCGGCTGCAAGTATTACCATGAAATTGAGTATTCAGGGAGTTTTGGGGAAGAAAAATGTGGGAAACTGCTGCTGCTTTTAAGTTATTATGTTTTTGCTTTCGTCGATATTATCAATAATTTCGACTTTAATACCCGGGTCCGATTGGCATTTTGGGATGTGTAATTTTTGCGTTGTTCGGAAATTCGGAATGCGGTGGGTTCAAACCTCGGTAAAATAATAGTGATTCTTAAATTTTAGTGACGCTTTTTAAAAATTTCAAAATCTACTAGAGCTTCGAGAAAAGCTCCCAGGTACTTACTTTTTAGCCAAACCTTTTACCCTTCCTTTTACCCGACTACGGCGAAGCCAAAAGGAAGGGTAAAGGGTAAAGGGTGATCTTGGCAGTCTATGTATGTACGTATGCATGTATGTATGTTTGTGTCCTCATAACGTGTAAACTACTTGTCCGATTTTAATAAATGAGGTGTCAATAGATTCGTAATGATGCCGTGGGTACATAGTGGGTAACATAGGCTATATATAATTGTTTTTCGAAACACAAAATTTTGAAAAAAAAAATCATTTATTAAAATGTTACCAGTAGTTTAGACGCTATGAGGGAACAAACATACATACATACGTAGACTGCTAAAATCATTACCCTTCCTTTTGGCTTCGCCGTAGCCGGGTAAAAAGTCTGGCTAAAAAGTAAGTACCTGGGAGCTTTGCTGGAAGCTCTAGAAGATTTTAAACTGACGCTTAGATGCAATTAGTGGGTGCCATCACGGCTCTAGCTTGATCCCTTTTTTATTTATGGAATAAGGTCGGGATCGGCTGATGGTAAGTGATTATCGAATTTCATGAACACCCTCAATACCAGAGGAGTTACAAGTGCCTTGTAGGTCGATGTATTAAACTACTCTTTGGCCTTCGGTATGTGGCCTAATGCGACATTGCGAAATACAACGCAAGCTCTATTTCACGCCGATTTTTTGTGAGACCGCAGTATCTCCGGTCTAGAGGGCCATTTCGTGCCGAAGCATGGTCCACGGGTAAATTATTAGCTCGGCATTTAAAACGGACCTACAGTTTGACAACATCATCACCTTAGCTTGTAATCTGTGACTCCCTGTTTATCACGTTTCGTGATATCACGTTAATACGTGTATGTTTATGTAACCTTTCTCATAATTATGTAACTGTATTGTTTGAAACACCTTAACGTTTAACAATATAGTGGTACGTGTGACTTCGTGTGCCATGAGTCACGACCTTTCCATTCACGTTATGTCGATCAAAAAACTGGATGTATTGAAATTTAATGACGATTGACATAGTGTTTCCAAATATTAAGCATATTAGGTTTGTCGTTCGTTTCCGTCGCGTCATTTGCACACCCGAGGTAGATTATGAGAAAATTCGCTTGCACAGTCCCATAAGCAAAGTTATGTTATGTTATGTTAGTTATGGCGTTACCTAATTAATGAAGAACGATTTTCACATGAGTTCGGGCGTGAGTAGCAGTGTGAGTACAGACGAGGGCCGGGGGTTGGCGACTCATGAGCCAAAGAATTGTGATTCATGAGTTGTGATTTTTAGGGTTCCCGAGTACTACAAGGAACCCTTATAGTTTCGCTCTCTCCGTACGTCGGTCCCTCTGTCGGTCTGTTTGTTCCTCCCTTCTAGCTTCTGGAATAGTGAATTTAAATTGACGAAATTCGGTATAGTTATCGATTTTATTGTATCGATTTCATTTTCGTTATCATAAAATAATAATAATTTTTATATTTTAGGTGTGGCTCTCCATACATGTGAGGTGGGGATGATTTTGTTTTTCATTGCACCACATCGAGAGTGGCGTCGTCGCATAATGTCCGTTTAAATTAACAAAATTTTAAAACCATGTTTTTTTTTTTAATGTGGACCATTTTCGAGTTTCATCGCCAAAGTAGTTCACAAGTTGGCCTCTCGACTAGTATTTCTAAACAATAAAAGGTAGTAACTTATTGTGACTTTCCATGTTAACTGGTCATGCTAAATAGGTACTTTTGAGAAAATTTCGAGCGAAATCGGACAATAACTTTTTAAGTAATTCAAAGGCGTCAATATTCACGGAACCCTCCTTAGACATGTCCTGACATGCTCTTGGTTAGGTTTTTATATAATGTAATTATTGTTGTAGGGTCGAGTCGTGGGCGTCACAATAATCGTACACCGAGTAGCGACAAGTCTATTATGTAAATCGGTCATTTGTTTGTTACATTGCACTTATATAAGCGCGACGGCCGATGCAACGGGTCGCAGGTTACGTTGTTTTGCTTTAATTACTCTATACTAGAGGTGGCCATGTACTCGAAAATAGTCCATAATCCTTACTAATATTATAAATGTGAATGTGAGTTTGTTTGGTTGTTACGCATTACGTAAAAACTACTTAAACCGATCATCATGAAACTTGGCACAGACACAGAGTAGACCACGAACAAGGATATATGTTACTTTTTATAGGGGGAAAATATACGGTTCCCGTGGGATACTGTATCTTCGTTTTCACGTTAAAACTACTTAAACCGATCATCATGAAACTTGGTACAGCCACAGAGTAGACCACGAACAAGGACATATTTTACTTTTTATCGTGGTAAAATGTACGGTTCCCGTGGGATACCGTATCTTCGTTTTCACGTAAAAACTACTTAAACCGATCATCATGAAACTTGGTACAGACACAGAGTAGACCACGAACAAGGACATATTTTAATTTTTATCGTGGTAAAATGTACGGTTCCCTTGGGATACTGTATCTTCGTTTTCACGTAAAAACTACTTAAACCGATCATCATGAAACTTGGTACAGACATAGAGTAGACCACGAACAAGGACATTTTTTACTTTTTATCGTGGGAAAATATACGGTTCCCGTGGGATAATGTATCTTCGTTTTCACGTAAAAACTACTTAACCGATCATCATGAAATTTGGCACAGATATAGAGTAGACCACGGGGAAGCCTTGGGCTACTTTTTATTGCCGGAAAATATACGGTTCCCTTGGTATACTGTATTTACGTGTGTGTAACAATTCATATTATTTTAAAATTTAAACTTAACAAGTTTGTTGTTTGCCTCTTAGACAAAAAATGAAACGTGGCAGATTGAACGTCAACGTGTAACAAAATTGTATCTATCAAACGCACGGTAGTGTGTGTAAATCATATCTGAGGTAGTGTGTGTTGTTGCTATTTTTTTTTAATTTATGTACCTATTACTGAGCATTATTTAAAAAAAAAATACTGGCTTTCTGCACACCTTCCTCCACATAAATATACCTACTGACCAAATTTCATATTCTCGTAAAAACTAAAAGTTTTTGCTTCACGTATCAATATTTAATAATAATGGTTGCTTGTCTTTGTTCATGTGTACAATATTATTACATAGTTACGGCGATTAGTAAAAAAATCATTTTTGAAATTGGTCCAAAGACAACGGAGTAATCGCGTAACATACAAACAAAAAACATACAGACAAATTGAGAACCTCCTCCTTTTTTGGAAGTCGGTTAAGAGTGTAAAATGTTTATCAAAAGTATGAATTAGATGTATGTATATGCACTCAACCGTGGTAAGAAATTGTGCCAAAACTCGTAGAATGCACGTAAATTTCTAAAAGTAAGGATTTAAAAGGATTTCCTTCCTTAAAAATAAATAGATGACCTCATTATGATTCCACTTGTTAAATTTCTAAAAGTAAGGATTTCAAAGGATTTCCTTCCTTAAAAATAAATAAATGACCTCATTATGATTCCACTTGTAAGCTGTGACTCATCATGACTTCATAATCGATTTCAGCTTCGAAAGTGAACTGGCAAAACAATGAATATGATACAATCGACATTAAGCTATCTATGTTCTTTGAACTTTCATTGAAGTCTAATTCGATTTTGTGTTGGTACGAGCCTAGGCAAAGTATAAAATTAATAATATTTCATACATTACCTATACGTTTTGCGTATTACCTAGGTCTCAGGTAATGTATGGAATACCGGATTATACAGATTACCAGTAACATACATAAGTAAAATATTCTGTCATTTTACGCCCAACGAAGTGGTCACGGAGCAGCTAGTAATAATAATAATCATTTATTTTCAGACTTACATCCATATAATTTTTAAGTTATACTTACATTAAATCAAAATAGATAATCAAAATACCTAATTGCTACTTACTAGAATCGTTACACGTTCAATTCGCTAAAATTACATTAATTAATTTATTATTCTCAATCCAATTAGGGATTTTTCACCATTATTATATATATATATATATATATATATATATATATATATATATATATATATATATATATATATATATATATATATATATATATATATATATATATATATATATATATATATATATATATATATATATATATATATATATATATATATATAATATATATCTGTAAGTCTGTCTGTTAACGATAGCGTGGTAGCATTCTAGTTAATTTGTATAGACTTCGTCGATATCGTAATATAATAAAAACTATAATAACTTTTGTACGTACTGGCTTATAGTGAAACCCTTCAATGGCAAGAATTTGGGGTCGTTCGTTAGGTTTAATATGTAATAGATACGTTATTATTTATGTAACATATAATTCGATCATGAATGACTTAGGTCCTTACGTAATCGGCGAACTTGAATCATAATATGTGGCGCGCTGTGCAAAATGTGGACTCAAGCGGTTTTTTTCTTCGATTTGACCTGTCTGACTGGTTTTTTAACGGAAAACGTGTAAGACTTCCAAGACTGATGAATTCTAGCTATCGACGCAAAAGTAGCCGATCAGACTGAGAAACAAAACAGATGTATATTTTTATCCGAATAAAATATTTAATCCTATTAGAACGAGAATCGAATACTGATTACGCTCCTTGAATATCTATTTTTGTTTTGAGGGCAGCCTTAATATAAAATTCGTGTCATAGTGTTTGTTCGGAACTCCTTCCAAACTGCTTAACCAATTTTCATCAAATTTTGCAGGTTTATTTATTAGGTATGAGAATAGGTTGGAAGCTATTTGTCATACCCTTAATAGATATGTTGTAACAACAACCCCCAATTATATAATATGTATTCCAGGTCCATATGATTAAGATACTCTCAGTGTTTATGATCTCGGAATGATTTCAATAATTAATTAACATCACTTGTAGAAACTTCATAGTCTTGTAACTTGATCCGTTTTCAATTCGTTATATAACGTCAAAAGATAATGCAAACTGTAGCTTTACTTCAAGTTATGTAACAAAGTTTTAAATCGCGTCTGGCACTAATTTGCGAAATAGCATTTATAGCCCAAGAGCTACTAGGAAATTTAGATCAGGGTGTTCGAGGCAAGCTGCAACCTTGTCCTATACTTCTTCTATTCTACCTCGACACGAGACTGCAGGACTGGCTGGTCAGAAGCGGGGCTGAGTCAATATACAAATTTTTAAGTGTTTTTTTTTTTTATCCCCAAAATACATGTTTGGAGGCAATATGAAATTTTGATATAGTGTTAGTTTAATGTTTAAGGAGTTGGGGGAAACAAGGCAGGTCATTTAGTCGGTGGCTCGGCGACCAGATCAGTATAAAAGTAAATTGGAAAAAGGTTTTGGCTCGAAAAATCTAAAAAAAAAAATTATGACGATAATCCATGTGCCGAAGTTTGAAGGAAAACTATAACGGCCTATAGACAAATTTGTTACTTCAAGAGTTATAGAGGCGTAACTTGTAAAATGCGCTTACTTGAAATACTTTGGTACATAAATAACGAAATAATAAGTTGACTACGGAACACTATTCTATGCGAGGCCTGACACGCACTTGTATTCCCAAAGATGTAGCAAAATGCAATACAATATATAGACGATGCCCGCGGTAATAAGTACAGATGGATATAAAATGTTGTACAATCGAAACGATTATTCAACGCAAATTATGTAAGTATGTCAATGCTTCGTTACCCTTGTACTGTCGACCCCCCCCCCCACTGAGTTCGAGTGAGATGATTGACTCTCCCCTCTCTCTCCCTCCCAGAGGCTCTCAGAGTAGAGCCTCTGGTTAATTGGCGATAATCTCTAGATATAAGGTTTAAATGTAGTCTATAATGTAGGTAATGGTTCATAGTCTTTGTAAATATTTGAATAATAATTCGAAAAAATAAATAGCAAGTACAGATGCTTATAATTTATCATCATTATTGGATATCAATACGTGAAGCGAAAACTTCTTATTCCATTTAAAAAAAAAAAAAAATTATGCAAACGGACGAGTATGAAATTTGGCACAGTTAGAGTTTATGTGAAGAAAGTGGTGTGCAGAAAGCTAATATTTTAAATAACGCTTAGAAATACATAGAATTAATCAAAATAAAGTAACACTACATACCTCAGATTGTTATTAACTCACTACTATGAGTAGTGGGATTAGGTATGCGTTGGATACAATTTTGACACATGTTGACATTCGTCAATCAGTCTTCCACATTCAATAGACAACATTTTCATTATTATTTCGTATCCAAGAGGCAAACGAACCCATATAAAGATCAAACTTAAAAATTATATGAAGTATGGTCGTGGTGGTTCGTTCGGCCACGAGGCGATAGGCTTGGGCAAAAAATATCGATATATCAAAAGATCGATATTTATTTTTAGATATCAAAATCGATATATTTTTGAAGCTCTGCTGTCCGCTCATGCGTCACATCATGTTTTTGACCAATCCGATTTCATAAATTTAGAAAATATGCAGTAGGCTGTATGGGTTTAGTTTAAGCAGTATTTGGACCAACCACTTTTAGAAAGAAAATCTGATCCAATAAAGTTCTGGGTAAATTGTCAACATTTCACGCCGGTTCTCTCGGATATCGCTCTAAAATATTTAATTTGTCAAGCATTTTCAGTGTCATCTGAAAGAGTAGCTTCAGTGGTAAATTTGGCTGTGCCAAATGATAGGAGCAGATTAACAGGGGAACATATCAAACAAAGAGTGCTCCTGATGTCAATATCAGACAAATTCCGGTTTGAATAATGTTTTTTTTATTTTGTTTATTTTTCTTATGTCGAGCAATTCGAATTTTTTTAAAAAAATAATAAAACTTATGTTGAAACAGCCAGATGTATATTTGCTTTACAATTTCGATAATTTGTGCAATTTTTATAAATAATTGCAAATTGGGCCAAAAATATCGATATATCGAAATATCGATATTTCTTGGGTGATATATATCGATATATTTGAAAAATATCGATACGATAAATATCGATTTTTTTTTCCATTTGCCCATCCCTACGAGGCGAACGCCGAACAATAAGCCCCTATTTCACCAAACTTCTTAAAACGCGCTTATTGCATAACCCGGAATCTTTCTCCCTCTCCCATTCAATGTTAGAACTGGATAGACAGACCTTAAACCGTAGCGCAGCCCTGTATATCGGTTTAACGCGTTGGTGAAATTGGTGCTAAGTAAATTATATTAAAACAGTGAAGAAGAAAATATTGTAGGGTTCACATACATATTTAGAAAATTTTAGGTAAACCTGTCAAATAACCGATTAATACTTTCTTTTTCATTTCATTAATTGTCCTCTACCCTTCAACACGTGTTAATTTTGATCGCACATTTTTGGTAGGTAATAATAAAATGTATGTTCAAAGAACACTAGTTCTATTTTTAGTCAGCCAATCAAGTTAAGTAACGATCGACCCATGGCTTATGAAGTCGTAATATCTATTTGCTGTATTGAATTTCCTGTGACATCATAGCACAATAACAAGTTAAATATAAAAGCAACGACCTAGTTATTCCTTTGTAGTACTAGAATCTAGATAGCATATCTTTACACGTGCTCTCACGTTAGTCGTTTCTGGCTCTGACATTATTAGTTGTGTGATATATTAGACATTAGGCTCGATTCACACCGACACGAAACGATACGCGATATGGCGCTGCATTTTTAATATCGATCGAGTTCGAATGTCAAGTTGCACCGTGCTGCACAGAGCATGTATGACTGATGTAATATGAAACCGAAACATCTAACATTGCCAGTCTGCGGTTTAAGGCCGCCACAGACGAGAGGCCGATCGTTTCAGTTAGAACTGCTTTCAGTTCGGCCTGAACGGATTCGATCACATACACGGAGAAAATCGCATCCGACCGAACTGACGTCAGTTCGGCCGTTAGATTAGTAACGCCTAGATAGTCTTCAAACAAACGCATCGTACAAAGTGAAGCAAGCAACAGATAGATGTAGGCGTATTCTAGCTTCTGTAATAACTTTATAACAATAACTTTTGAAGTAATTCAAAACCCTCCTTAGAAATGTGACATGCTCTTGGTTAGGTTATTATTTAATTTATTAATCGTATTTTGCTGCAACTGTAGACACGCTATCGACGAAACCGAATTATTGTGCCATACATTTTTCCATTTATAATTGTTATAGAAATCATTTCTCTTTGTTTTATAGTAATAGTCTTTAGATTATATTAACCATAGTGGCTCTAAAGTTTCAAATATTTAAATAAATTTCTTTAGACCACGTGCCATTTTTAGGGTTCCGTACCCAAAGGATAATAACGGGACCCTATTACTGAGACTTTGCTATCCGTCCGTCTGTCACCAGGCTGTATCTTAACTTTCTTATACTGTGATAGCTCGAGAGTTTAAATTTTCATAAATGATGTAGGTATTTCTATTGCAGTTATAACAACAAATACTAAAAACAGAATAAAATAAAAATTTGAGGCTCACATACAACAAACGTGATTTTTTCCGTTTTGTACGGAACGCCTCTTGACGACTCGAAATTTATTACCGTTTAGTTTTATTTTATTACCGTTCAGTCCATCCGTATTCCGTACACGTCAGAATTAATGTTGCCAACTTAGTTGTTTTACAAAGTTTTACTACTAAATTTAGTATATTATTCCCTCTTTAGTAGGATTTTTAGTTGTTTTACAAAGTTTTACTACTAAATTTAGTATATTATTCCCTCTTTAGTAGGATTTTAGTAGTTAGTAGTGGTTTTGTAGAAAATAGCCAGACAGTAATCATAATATGCAATATGGCGTGCTTTGTGCTATTATGACACCTTATCATAATAGCACATAGTAGCACGCGTCCGTAAGTCGCTTAAAACTACCGATTTAATTTCTATATTACGTAATATTTCCTACTATATTTTTTTTATTTTACGGTAAAATTATCATATTTTAAATACATTAAAACTGAAAATGCAGTGCTTTTTAGTTGTTTTTAGGGATTTCTAAGTTTAGCAGCTTTTCATAGTTATCGGTACTCTTTTAGTAGTTTTTAGTAGAAATCGACGCGAGTTTAGTAGTTTGGCAAAAACAGAGTTGGCAACACTGGAGCTAATCGCTTCAGTCCATCCGACCGACTGATGCGATGTCGAAATTGCATACTGACGATACGATTTTGCATCCGTTCAGGCCGAACTGAAGGAAAACCGGACCGTGTATCCCCATACACGGTCCGGTTTTCCTTCAGTTCGGGGCTCCTTAAACACAATAACACCAAATCTTCACAAGTTTTTAACCGACTTCAAAAAGGGTGAATATCCTTTGTTAATTGTTTGGCTGTGGGTATTTTTTTTTAGAAACTCAAAAGGCTAACTTAATCTTGTACATAAAAAAATCTGCAACTTGATAATGTTGCTTCATTGTTTTGTTGGAAACAGTAAAAATATACAGTGCGTGTCTATTTCTTTGCAGAAAGACGGTTGTTGAACACTCGAGGAGTGCTACAGAATATTTTGCGGCCGAGGATACCCATGTCGCCACAGGTTAATATTTTTATATTCTTGTGATTGTGCGGAGATGAGCGCCATCTAGAGGCTGTTGGTGTGAACAAGAACATTATATCGACAGTTTAGTTTGATGATGACATCCTTTTTGTAGGGTTCCGTAGTTCACATCTCGGAACCCTTATGGTTTCTGTCTTCGGTTTACCGTCTAAACGGTTAGTGCGAGAAAGATGAAACTTGGCATGGATATATGTGTATTTACCACGTCGACAAAGTGCTAAAATAATCCACTGGATGGAATCCCGCGGGAACTTCACATTTTGCTACGATAAAAAATAATCTCAGTTACTCCAGCAAGGCCTAAATTTGGTATGGTATAGTGGAGGTACCATACCAAATTTCATCAAAATCCGTTCAGTAGTTTTTGCGTGAAGGAGTCACAAACATTAATCAAACCTCACAAACTTTCACATTTGTAATAGTAGGATAAATGATAAGCCATATTCGTCCTATAGTTGACAAACGTAAGTCAAAAACTTTTTGCTAACTACGATAAACGGGAAACGGAAGATTACAAATAATGTTATCGCCGCTACAATAGCTTCGTAAACGTTAATATAGTATAGTGTGCCGTGTGCCAGTTTTTGTCACTGCTCGCCGTGAAGAAGTTAACTTTTTTTATTTTTTTTTATTTTATTAAATAAGGGGGCAAACGAGAAAACGGGTCACCTGATGGTAAGCAACTACCGTCGCCCATGGACACTCGCAACATCAGAAGAGCTTCAGGTGCGTTGCCGGCCTTTTAAGAGGGAATACGCTCTCTTCTACTACAAATTGTATGGCATCGAAACAACGCCCCTAGTGGCAAACAATGGTAACTAATTCGATGCCATACAAATTGTACTTGGCTTCTTCGCGGCGTGTAGTGACAATAACTCGCACTCAGCACACTGACTTGATAACTTATAAGTATACTTAATTTAGACCTGTTAAAATTAAACTTCGTGATAGTCCTTAGGGTGGAGGTTAGGTATGTCGGTTTTTGACAACTTCTCTCGCATTTATCCTAGTAAATTATACTCCGAGTAGGGATTACTTCTATAATTTTTATAGTCACATTTCTTCCGACCCTACTTTAGTCTTAATACCTATATCCGCCGATCCGACTTTGATCACGCTCAATATTTTCTAGGCCCGTTACAAAAAGGCACGCGAGCTGATATCTGCTGGTCTGTACACAGAAGCGGCGACACAACTCGCGCGCGCGGCCGCATCTTCGGAACCATGCGCAAGATTTGCCAGGAGATTGCTTAGCAAGGTACTGGTTAAATTTTAATAGTAAATAGTATACCAGTAAACAGATGGGTCGCCTGGTGCTGAAGGACTTAGAAAAATAACCACGGAAATACAGTAACGTATTTACATCGCGTCGCGTCGAGTCCATAGTAATATTGATATATTATATTATTATGTGAAGCAAAACCTTCAAAAAGTACTAAAGTACAGTGTTACGAGAAGTGCAGACACCGGAGTATTAAATTTGGCACAGTTAAAGTTTATGTTGAGGAAGGTGTGCAGAACTATTTTTTTTATAATGCTCAGAAATACATTGAACTAATAAAAATAAAGTTACATACACTACCTCACTCACACTATCATGCGTTTGTATAATACGAGTAGGTTTGACATAATTGTAAATCTTTCTTACATATTCCATTGACAACATTTACATATTTTTATTGCGTAACTAAAGGCAAAAGAACCCTAAAAAAGTTGAAATATAAATTATTTAGTAATTTCGTACGCAGGGCGACCAATAATAATTATGGTCCTGGACTGGACGAGACTGGATGTAAATTAAAAAAAAAATGTATACAGTTTTTTTTGCTAAACGTTAATTTAATTTAGTTTGCTAAAACATTATGTTTTTTAAATCTACTTTATAATTTTCCAGACGCTGTTCCTCATATACCAAGATCGCGGTCAAAAGGATGCGTGTAAGGCACTGAGCTTCTCAATACGAGAGCAGTCAATACAGGGTTGGTTACAGCCGGCCGACTTAGAGTGCGTGTTATGTACGAACCCGTATAGAGAGCCAGTTTCTACCCCATGTGGGCATACGTTCTGCAGATGTTGCATAGAACGCAGCATGTATTATAGGCGAAAATGTGCCTTGTGTTCTGGGTCGTTAGACAACTTTAGTTTGGCGGAGGTGAGTTGGAATCTTTACTCTGATTTTTATGACGAGAAATTACGGCCAAAAATAATTGTCTCTTATAAAGCAAAAAATTAAACCGACTATCAAAGTAAAAGTGCACAATTAAAGTAGCCCAAACAATATCCTGATAAAACAATATTTTATGAAACTCACGTTTCAAGTTGGCTGGTACCGATTTCAAAATTATGAAGATTGTGTAGAGTAATAGTTAAAATTTTAGCCGAATTTAAAAGATTTATTTCATACTTTTTTTGTTACATTTTACTTTGGAAGTGGGTTTTATTCTATGTTTAAAAATAATATTTTGTATATTTTATTTCATGTTTATTATATTATTATTAATACATTTTAAGAATGTTTAAAATAAGCGTTTGAATCTATAATTTAATTCGCGACAAGCTTCCATTAGGTATTACATATAAGATAATGACGATGATTACTGTTAGTTACATAGTGGCAAATGCTTGCAGTTCTTTAAATAATGCCGAAATTTCCAAACGTGTACCTTTAAAGACTGAGGAGTTCTGTTCAATGGCTTTGGATCCAGGGTATATATTGTCCTTGGCACAAATTTTACTTTTTGGTAGCATATACTTGATTTACTTCACAAAAGTTAAATCCCTATAGATGTCCCTATAAATTTTGAGGAGTGCCCTCGATTCCTCATGGATACCATCATCATGTCTCCACTTTCGTGACTAAAGGACCAATTTCGAATTAAATTACCTTTACAAAAAAAATAATAATTTGCAAATAGGTCCACAAACGTCGAGAGTAATGTTCAAAGATATCCGTGTCGGTGTAAAATAAAAGGAAAGTACCTTTTAGATAATCATAATGTCATGATGTATGGTGTGATGATGGTGGTGATGATGATTATTACTGTAATTGACATAGTAGCATATACTTGCAGTTCTTTACCAACTCCGAAATCCCCAAACATGTATCTATATAGAGTCAGGAGTCCTCATAGATCCCACCATCAGGTCACCACTGGTGACAACGTGACCAACTGCGAATTATTATTACATCAATACATCAAAACATAATTTTGAAAATTGGTCCACAGACGGAATAATCGCTGAACATACAAAAAAAAAAATTATATATATATATATATACAGCCGAACGCATAACCGCCTTTTTTTGAAAGTCGCTTAAAAAAGAAGTGAAGTGCATAGAAATGTCATTATACTAAAATTGTGATTTTCCATCAAGAGTGGCCAAGTTTCTAACATATTATGTGGTTTTATAGTACTTAAAAAGTTATTATGTAAAAAAAATATATATTTTTAAAACTTGGGAATAAAAAGTTATGAATCTACGAATGTCAGAATACATGTGTAAAATACGTATTTGTCCGTGGTAACCGTTGTCATCATATTATCTATATAGTCTATGGTTATCTAGCTGTAAATTGTCAATTTTAGGCGTAGAAGCCCCATCTAGTTGCCCAATTAGATAGATTTATTTTTTATTGGAGTGTAAAGATATTTTCTTTTTCTATAGTTCAACAGTTTAGTACTAGTTTTATGAAAAAAAATAATTACTTAGGCTGTTTAATAGATCTCTCTACACTATTTATATTTATACCAATAAAAATAATTATTATGTTTTTGGTTTTCGTAACGTGAAAGCGACATCTATCATTTATCTATTAGCATATTGCGTTTCCAAACAGACTAGTTATTAATTTTGTTATGTAATTGACATCACCACTAATAGATGTCGCTTTTCCGCAAACCACCACTAGGGCAATTTATTGAACAATAGGATAGGTTATATTTAATCAATTATATTTTATCCCCCGAGCTTGATGTATAATATTATTGCTTTTTTGTTATGTTCATAAAGTACAACTTACAATAAATATTTTTTGTTGCCACGTATTTTAATTACTAGGCAGTAAATGTATGGCAACTTGCTGGTTTAACTTTAACCAAGTTTAGCTTTAACCAAGTGATTATATGACAAAATGAACGATTCCTTCCTCGGGATATCTTTTTACGCGTACAAAGTCGAAGTCACGAGCAACACCTAGTCTAATATCTAATAATAATGTCTTTCAAATCACGCCAATCAGGGCCCGTGCTAAGTTTCCGAAGAACTTTTTTCTATATTATAAACATATTAAATATACCTCCTCTTGGAAACTTTTTGTCCCTTAGCGGGATTGAACCCGCGACCCCCGGCTTACGCGCCGACACGCTAACCAAATGAGCCACAGTGGTGATTAAATAATGTATAATATCAATTAAAGTATTAAATAAAGTTTGTAATAAAATTAAACCTCATTTTATATTTCAGACAAGCAACAATCTATTTTTCAGCTCAATTTTGAACTGTATGGACATGCCGCCCTTACCTATAGAGCCTGATGTTATACCAATAGTCATATCTTACGTCACATTTCCAGGGTTTGTATATATTACATACTAATTATATTATCTTAAGACTTTAAGGGCCTGTTTTACAATATTCAAATTAGCATCCTTCTCCATCCCCTAGTCCTCCGAGGAATTGTTATTATATTTCCTGCTGAAACTTTTCGCCATCGTGCCAAGCGACAAAATATTTATCATCTTCATCACAAACATACAAATAAGCTATCTGACACAGTAGACAGTCTAACAGGCCCTTCCATTATGTAGTAGTAATAACAAACATTCTATGTTCATCCTTATTATAGTAGCCTGCAGACGCGACATATGTCGCGCACATTCGAGGAGCATGTTTCGAGCCCATAATATTTCGTAATTTCTCGAACATAATCATCATGTCTCTCTCAACGTAGACGTTAAAACGACGCGAAGAGACATTATGTCGATAGAGCCGGGAAGAAACTAGGTCCATGATACGCGGCTGAGGAGTATGCACGGCATTGTGCGGACATATCTCCTCAGTGTGTTAAAATAAGGTTGGTTCCCGTTCGCACCGTCCACGGACGCAAAAATCTCCGGCCAACCAGATTCTATTCGGACGTCCGTCATGGTCACATCCACGACTCGTGGCCGATAGTTTGCACAGCGTATTTTGTATTATCCAGATAATAGCAAGCCGCACCGTTAGCGGCGACTTAGTCCTCGTACCCACGAGAGCTTTTTGTGTTCGCGACAGAAAAAACTACATTGTAAATAGAACGAGTGCGATAATACAATAAATCGAAGTGTCAAATGTCAGATTTGACAACTATATACGATTTTCAGCTCTATTGTATTAGGGCACATTATATTTACAGTGGTGTTTTTTCCGTCGCGACCACTACAAATACACTCGTGGGAACGTAGCCATACGGACGCGTCCAATAGCTTGTTCCCAGCTTTAGTCGCATCGCGTCTACAGGTTATCGTGCCAGGGTAGCATACAGCATACTGCATTTTTCGTACTATTAAAAATTTGTTAAGGATACATACATTTTACAAACTCGTATTTACTTATTAACAATTGATGTAATGTTTCAGGTTGCCCTGTCCGTTGTTTATAAAAAACTCGCGCCACTGGCAGATGATACTGCGTGTGTTACGTTCTGGTTCTAGAAGGTTCGGCATGTTGTCCTACGAGAGGGACCACACGTTGGCTGATTACGGAATGGTAAGTATTTTTATGTTATAAACGAGCAGACAGAACCCCCGATAGTAAGTTATTGTTGCATGGAGACAAACTAGTGGATATCGGTAGTAACTTATTTTACACCAGATGTTTCCCGCGACTTCGTACGCGCAAAAACGAAATCCCACGGAAACCGTACATTTCCCGCGATAAAAAGTAGATTTTTTTTGTTTTTAGGTATTAGAAATTTGCGACTGCGTGGTGTTTGAAGATAACAGATGTATTGTATCAACCGTCGGTATTTCGAGGTTTAAGGTCGTTGAAAGGGATGTCAGAGATGGGTGAGTATTTAGTCAATGTTTTAAGAGCTCTTTATCAATGAATAAATATACTTTTACCGTAAGATACCTTATTACTGAGTCTCCAGTTTCAAAGTCATACCTTGACATATTTGTGGTTGACTAAAAGTAAATTACATTCTAATTTAACAGATGTGACGTGGCGCGTATACGACAGTTGGTAGACATAGCACCTACCAAGGAAGAGGTATGCAACATTTTAATGTTGACAGAGACAATAGCGAGTAAAGCGTTGACTTGGTTAGAGAATATGAAGGAAAACGTGAGAGATGAGATTGAAACGGCATTCGGTAGCTGGCCCATTTGGCACGAGACTCAGGAGGAATGGTGGAACACACCTGACGGGCCCGCTTGGCTGTGGTGGTTGATTGCGATATTGCCACTGACTAAAGGCGCGAAGGTATGTAATAGTTGTTTCATAGTTTATTTTTTATTTTTATAAATGCGTAAACTAACTCATTTCCATTAATGAGTTATGTACTATCAGGGAATCTAATTCTCAAGCAGGGTGAGCGTTGTCACAATGTCTATGGTCATTCTAACCATAATAAATATTTTGCTGTAAGTAAACTAATTATGTAGGATTTTACACTAATGTTGAAAAAATATTCCAACTTACTTTGACTTTAAAATGCTCCTAATTACAAAATTCAAAGCAATTTAAAATTAGTTTGCAATGTTTGACAGGCTTTCTAATGATATCTTTATTATTATTTTCAGGTAAACATTTTGTCAACGCCGAGTTTGCTCGCCCGTATGCTTGCTGTACTACGGACGTTTGAAATTATGGCTGGTACCTTGATTTAGTGGAAATTGTTTGAGCGAATCCATGTTAATGTACTTAATAATATAAATCGGTATTGAAATCTTGAAGTCGTAAATAAACTGAAATTATATATGACTTTTGAAAATATTATTAGAAGCTATTTAAATGTATAATGTAACACAATTGACATTTTTTTAAATATGGCTTTATAACCTTACAATGGGCTTATTATCTAAAAATGGGTGATCTTAAAAAATAAATGGGATCAAACAATGATTGATTGGTTGATGATTCAACGATCGAATTTTCTATATACTTGAGATACTTGTATTTTAAACGTTGTAGGTATTCAAAAAATTACAATTTAAGCTACATAGGTAGTTGTTTTGTAAATAATTATTTTTAAACTTGTAAAATATCTAATAATAGTCGAAATATTAAATATTGGTCGAACATTAAGGCCCTTAGAAAATTGCTAGTTTTCAAAGAAATATTTGAAGTTTTGTTACATTCCTATTAAATTTTATCGAGATATTTTTATATTTGCATTTATAGTAGTCAGTTTATATGATTTTATATTAAGTAGAAAGGCATGTATTATTTTTGTAAAGGCACGTATATTTCATTTGAAATGTTAATAGCAAAATGAAAGTATTTAGTAAATCTTTTGAGGTATTATTTATATTTGATTTATGTAATTGGATGAAATCTCTTGTAAAAATAAATATCCATAGAGTTATTTTAAGATACGAAACACAGTAAAACATTTTTATAACATAGAAAAATACCACAATCTATATTCTCATGTTAATAGTAAGTAAGGACTTTGTATATGATTTAATTATTATTTAACGAATTTTGAATGTAACTTTTAACTCAAATCTTATATGGTTATAGATTGAGAAAATATCGGAATAAATTTTTCTCTATATAGCGCAAAAATTTGTCTAGATTTCTTACCTCAAATTTCTAAAATCTTTAATGAAGGGTAACTTGGGTTAAAGTATTTACTTGGGGTCTTTTACACCACCTTCTGTTAACAAGTGTGGGTACCTATACCCTTTTGAATGAGCTTAATTGTAACATTATGCACATCATAATGGTACTGTTATGCTTATTAAATGTTTAGTCTCTATAACTTGAAATAAAGCAAGATAGAGGAAGAAGATGAAAATAATCCAATCATCATTAAGCAGAAAGTGGTGAAACAACCCGTATTAAAAAAATAGGTTATTAATTTTATTGGTTTGTCATGTTCAGTGTTCATCTTAAAACACGACTTGGAGAAATAATACTTTGTGGATTTTTTATGACTTCTATTTTCTTTGTGTATTAATTTATATGACTTCGTAAATGACCCATTTTTATATTGTATGTACGGTCGCTAACATAACCGGTGTTCTTCTTTACGTTTGCAAGTTTCGACCTTATTACTTTATTGTATACTTTGTGAAAATGACTTTTGTAATTTGTTAAATTGAAAATTATTTATCATCAAAATATATATTATTACTATGGTAATAAGATCCAAATGTGATACAACGGATTGTTGGCGATCGTACATAATACTATGTACTATCGAACACGTTGCCGCTCGACCAGGCATACGATCAAAATCGCTTCACAGCGCCGAAGAAACGCGATCACGCACACATACTCATGTGTAAATAAGGACTACAACCACGACTGCGGTCGATGCGGTCACTTTCTTTGTGTTTAAATATTTTGAGGCGACTTAGTGCAAAGGAAAATGTTTAGCAACTGGTCGAGCAGGTACTTTGCCGATATTATACATAATATATAGATTTAGCCTTAAGAAATTTCTTGCGCAAATTCTCACATACTTATGATAGTCGATCGCTAGAATTAATATTATTATTTAGATTTACATAGACTCAATTGAAAATTAGATTACTTCAATAATTTATTAAGAATAACTAATATTTTATAAGTGAGATCTTTATGTTTGCATAAACTATATATTATGTGTTAATGGATGTCGTTTTGTTTCCAAAAATGTTGGTAAAATCAAGGTAGAAATAAATGTATTAGAATCGTAAAAATACAGATTTTTCAAGCAACACTTTGACACCTTTAAATAAATAAATAGTTCCTGGTTGACCGAGCTTTGCTCGGTGTTTTAGTAGAACGATAACATAATTAACATTTAACAGTAAAAAAAAATGTAAAAGAAATAGTAAGAATCACAAAAATATTTATCTTACCGGGACTCGAATCTACCACATTCCGAATTTCCAAACAATGCAAAAATTATTCGTAGGTTCACATACCAAGCTGCCAATCAGACTGACGTAAGAGAGTCGAAATTATTGATATATTGTTGCACGGTGAAATAAAAAAAACATATATTGCTTAAAAATTTCGTAGATTACAAGGGATAAGACCTAGATCGATTTTTCTGCCCCAAAAACTTCCTGCATACAAAATTTCATGGTAATACTTGTAGCCGTTGTCGAGATACCGATTATATATATATATATATATATATATATATATATATATATATATATATATATATATATATATATATATATATATATATATATATATATATATATATATATATATATATATTAATTTATCAAAGAAAGAGCCTTCTTCATAACCCTATTTTACAATTGTCTTATTGTCTCGGTTTCGGATGTAGTAAAGCTCTGTTTTCCTTGGATCGCCGGCAACGCTATCCTAGGATATCAGAGCTTAACGGAGCTTAGTTTTGAGTCTTTGTAAAGCATATACCTAAGAGTCCTTATTCACTAGCAAGCCAGTGGTGGCGCAATCATGGTGTTACATAGCTATGTTATAAAGCATAATATAACTTGTTTAAATAAAGACAGGTAAGTATTTACCTATTATAATAAACGAAGTCTACATTCGATGCGTCGTCTCATCAATGCGCAACCAATGGATTTATGACTCTTAATACTTATAGTAACATGGTTTAAATACAAGCTTTAAATACATATTTAAGTGACGTATTTTTCAACAAAGCTGAATTGATGCTGTGATTGTAATGTTAATGGTTACCGATATTCTACCTTTTTAAGAAATTTTATTTTCATAAAAATCATCTGAGTAGTGTATAGTTTACCTGTTAATTCAGTTTTTTTTGTTGATTACTTTTATAATGGAGACACCATTATAAAAGTAATTACAAAAAAAAGAACGCTTGTAAGCTTTTTTAAAATAAATTAAACATTTATGAATGTATTATGCCTTTTTTATTTGTGCTTGATACCGATAGCATTCTATTCAATAGACAGCTCAAGAAAGAAAAAAAATGTTAATTTCATAAGAACTTTTCCTAATCATATATAATAACAAAACAATGTATGGTGGGATTGTTTCTCTTTTATAGGTTTACAAAAAAAAATGTCCGCGAGGGCATATATATGTCTATCTTCTGAGGATAATAATAATAATAACTATGGGCGCTTCACACCACGTCAATCTGGCCTCGTTGTTAAGTATCCGAAGAACTTGTGTTACAGGTACCAGACAACGGGAAGTATATTTAATACTTTAATACTATACATATATATTTAAGATTTTTATTATATTATACACATCCATGACCCAGGAACACAGAAAAACTTTTTTTGTTCCTTCGGCGGGATTCGAACCCGCAAACCCTTGAGCACCAACGCACTGAACCACTGAGCCACAGAGGTCGTCAATACTTATTACTATACCCATTCTAAGTTTTAAAAAATGATGAGTAATAATGTGGTATTTTCAGAAGCTATTTAGACGGATACAATTTAATTATCCTTATCTAGGAGATATCTTAAAATTTAAAAGTACGTGTGAAAATTGATTATACTTAGTGTATATTATATTTTTACTCTGTGCTATTACTATATTGCATTTTAATTTGCTAAGAAGTTTTTTGCCACGAACACTCTCCCACGCGGGCGAAGCTGCGGGCAGAAGCTAGTAATTTAAACCAAAGTGGGAACCAAAGTGGTTGCATCCATATGTAAGGCCGTTCCTTCCACCGCCATCGTCAACGGGACGTCAACGAGAAAGACACGACGGCGCCGAAGTAGCGATACATACATTTACTACAGCCGTCTGTCTCCCGCACGCCCGTCCCGTCAATCTAATCTCGACCAGAAATAATCTCGTTCTCGTTGACGTCCCGATGACGGTGGCGTTGGACAAACAGCCTAAGTCTCGGGTTTTGGGTTAAACACCTTCACCACCTCGCCCTCTTAGACACCAGAGTGTAACAAGAACACAATCTGTAAATGGCAGATTCATGGAGGGTCATCTCGTGTTTACTCGTGTCACCTTCACCTCTAAAGTCACACCGGTCGAACAGCGTGTTCGTATGACCGCTGTCATACAAAAAGTTCTCGGTGGCGTAACCGTCGCATTCTAGTGATCTAGGGTACTCAGGCCCAAATGCGCAGATCTGGATTAAAGTTAACGCCGGGGGTAAAATATCATGCCTTCTCTTACATAATAACAAAGAATGAGAGACAACATGATATTTAACCCAGGATTAACTTTAACCCAGATCTGCGCAAGTGGGCCAATGAGAGTTATAAAATACTTGTATAAAATATGGCGTTGTCGTCGGTGTGAAATGAAAGAAAAAATCTTTAATAACACTTTAATAAAAGTAGGTATCACCTTTTATTAACAAATAATTACATGTAATAATGTAGTGCGAAGGTATAATAACAATATTAGTATAGGAAAAATAATATTATTATTTAGTACAATTATTACTTACACCTAACACTTACAAGAATAGGTTAGATGAGTGGCCGAATTTTTTATTGCATTTAAATGAATAGTACCTACTCTAAAACATTAGTTAGTTCTCACAAGAAGCAGTATGTTATTTAAAATCAATATTATCAAAGGTACAGCGATTTGTTTAGTCTCGTTTTGTTTCCTGAAAACGCTCCATACAAAAGTCGCCCTAGAAATTATAATGTCACGCGATGCTAATGTTGTATGAAATATTTATATTATGGGTCGCAATTCGCAGGAACATGTGTGACTTATATCTCCGAAATTTGCGCGTTTAAGTTCATACTACTTTGATAAATGTTTTTGAATTTTATGTAAGTAAACTAATGTAGTTTTTTTTACTAATATAGCAAAAAATGTTGAAACTTTTTGTAATTTTTAGATGTAAAGTAAAATGTTATATTTTTTAACATACTCAAGTAGTAACCTTAATACATATTACTGAATATCGATTAGACTCAATATTTTATATGCAGTCACTAGTCATCTGCCGTCTTAGAAATGTAGGTACCTATCTATATCATAATATTTGGCACAGATCAACTAATTTTCAGCAACTGAAAATTTTAATTAAAGACTAGTGGATTTATAGAATTTTAAAATCTATTTTAACATATTACTGATGTTAAACTAAAAGCATACTGGTGGAAGCAACACTCGTGAGAGACAATATCAGAATAAATATTTAGTACCTACTTGTAGGAGATAATAAAGGATTTATCGTAATACTCAAAATACATTTGAAAGCCATGGAGAGATCAAATACTACGAAATACCTGTCTACTAAATACTTACTCCACGTTCTTTGCACATAATTCGGCTTTCTAATTTCTAATATGGTAATGTTTTATTTAATTATTATTATTTATACTTATAGTAATGTAGTGAAACAAAACAGATTTGACATTTATTCATATATCATAAGTAGATAGTCCTAAGAAATTTTCTGTCCTTTTCCCATCTTCCAATAAAAGCCCTTCAGGTTCATAAGCTCCGCATGTGTTCCACGTTCTACTATTTTGCCTGGAAAATAAAAGACAGACATTACACTGAATAACTAGATTTATATTTAAAAAATTTAACCCGACTAAATTATATAGCCTATGTTATCCGGGCTATTATTACGAATTCATTGACACCTCATTTATTTAAATCCAGCAGTTTAGGTGCTACGGTGAAACATACATGTATATATACTTCTTTTTGGCTTCGCCGTAGTCGGGCAAAGAAGAAAACGAGCTCAAGGTAATATTTTTTAAGCTATTGCATAGCTTCTATCGCGGGCCTTGAGCGCGGGGACCGAATCCAGAAATTCCGTAACGAAAAAACCTCACGCTCCCCACTCGCCGTGCATCGTCTAACGTCGTTTCAGTTCGGCAGTCTTCGACACGGCGTTGTGTGCGTGCGATAATGCTATTTTCTCCAAGAACACTATACTACGCGGGCGAAGCCGCGGGCAAAAGTTAGTTATGAAATATAATAATGCAATTCTACTGTATTTTAAACATTATTCAAAATGAAATTATTATTTTTAAGATTTAAGACGGAAGTAAAATCTATCTCTGAACCAAATATTAAAGCAAGGCTAACGCCGTTTTAGTAAGGACGTGCTTTTAGTCATTCAGAGGCTTTAGCCTCTGAATGATTAAAATAATTAAGTATACAAATCATAGATGACGCGAGTAACGCCGAAATAATTTTACGGAGAGAAAATGTAACTACGTTACACGGCGTTGAAAGCCGTGCATCGTCTAACGTCGTTTCAGTTCGGCAGACTTCGGCACGGTGTTTGTGTGCGTGCGACTAGACGTATCGTGTAGACTTACTATGCAATAGCTTTACCGTGGCAGTCCCCGAGTGCCACACGTTTTTTATTTTTTTTTATTCAGGGTTTAAATTTATCCATATATCATAAATTAAAACCTTAAGGTTGATAAATAAAGTTGATTTAAAAATATGTATTTTTGTTTTTTTTTAAATTTCCACTGATGAAAACATCTCGAAGTAACTTCCTGCAAGGATGTGACGACACAAACATACTAAACACATGTAGTAGTGAAATGGAACTTAACTTAAATAAATAGTTCAGGACATCTTAAAAAGTTATATATGTCAAAACGTCAAACGGAACGTAACACCGCCATTTTACTACTACAGACTATAGCACAAATTACAAAAAATTGTACTAGTATGACGTCACAGCACAGATAATCTATCAACCAAAAACAAACACAATAGTGTTTTCGGCGGTTTTAAAAAAGTGTATTTAAAAAAAAATATATATTTGTAGGTTTTTAGGTTTCAAAATAATGTTATATTACATTGTATGTGTAAATGAAGCGTTTAGGACATAAATAAAAACAAGGTCAAGTAGCCAATTCTAAAATATGAGTAAGTTCTCAGAAAAAAATGAAAACCGGCCGAATGCGAGTCGGACTCGCGCACCAAGGGTTCTGTAACAAACGTTTGTTGTATATGCGCTCGCCTTAAATTGGCATAATGGCACGGAACCCTTCGCGCGAAACGACCTTGACCGGATTTTTACATTTATCAAGAAGTAATACCTACCTCAATATTTGTAATTATTTATTATCTAATTATTACATGAATTATCCCCGATTTCTTCAAACTTCTTTAAACGCGCTTGTCGCTAAACTCGGATTTGATCTCTACGTCTACGATTTAATACTACTTCGTAGCTTGTTAGCGTAGCGTGCGGCTACGAAAATCAAGGGACCTGGTTGGTTATAGCCTATAGGTAATTAAGTCCCTACAAATACATACAAGAGCCGCGTAGGCTTATGTACTAAGTGGGGACTTTTATTTTATTATTGTTATATTATATTGTTTGATTTTTGTTTTTATGAAGATAATTTAAAATTCAAGTAATGAAAGCCTTCTCCCAGCAGTGGACAGCAACTATTTAGTGTACTAATAAGGTTATTCAAAAACAATTACGGATATTTTGGGCATATTATGTTCTACTGCTTATGTAAAGGCGTTTAGGCAGTAAGATAATAAAAAAAATCTGAAAAATATTACAGTACGCTCTATACGGCACTGTTAAGGTCATTGACCTCGCGCATCTGATTGTATTATTGATATTTAGGCAAAGTCTTTGCTTCCCCTTTAAGTCAGCTGTTTCTGTGATGTGATTGACCTCAACGCCTGAGAGAGCGCAATGTAATTTTATTTAGTACTAGCTGTCCCGACACACGTTCTGTCGCACCTATAAATGTAGGTATTGTTTATATTTTCCACGCAATTTTTCAAAAAATTTCTCAACGTTTCAACCTTCCCTGAAGTGATACGATTATTTTAAGACCAAAATTAGCCAAATCGGTCCGGCCGTTCTCAAGTTTTAGCCAGACATTCAAATTGCAATCCATTTTGATATATGTATAAGTTTCATACAAAAGGGCTACGGCATAGATAGCATTTTGTAGAAAACAGCAGATTTTTTTTAAGTATGAAAGTTGATCCCATAGTAAAAGTTGCTTATATTCAAGAGTTTATTCACTGCTGAAAGTTTGGACACTGAGTGGAAAAAACACCCGGTATAAGACAATATATTTTTTTTCAATTTTTTTATTATTTTAGTGCCTAAATGTTTTCACATTAGAAATGTCTTTTCGTTCGCCCCAGTGTAGGCTCCGATTTCATGAAAAAGTGCGATCACCTTATATCTCGGAGAGTTGTGAAGATAAAATATTCAGAAAAGGAATTACTCGAGAAAGTAAAAGCAAAAAGTTATGGCCGAAATAGTGAAAAAAAAATCCGAATTTTTCATTTTGGCGTTCGGTACTTAATTTTGGAAACGAAGAATTATATCAAAAATTTGAGAACAATTCCTCTGGACCATTTAGTCAGCTACAATTTGAGCCTAAACCGAAGACGATTGTGTTTTTGGTTTGCTCTGTAGCCTAAACTTTCGAAAAAAAAATCGAATTCCGTACATTCATTTCCAAAATAGTCGTGTGAGGCACGAAATCTGAGAATTTTTAAATAAACAGTAGATTATAAGTAAAAAAATATCCGTAATTGATTTTGAATAACCTTATATAAGTAAAAAGTTAATTTTTCCTTTAGTAAACTTGCTAAAATTAAAAGATTTTACCTACCTTTATCCAAGACGCATATCAAATCGGCATCCTTGATTGTTGAGAGACGGTGGGCTATCGTTATGCAAGTTCTTCCTTTGGCTGCCTTTTCTAAAGCCTCCGACACAACCTATAAAATAAAAAACTTTATTTTATAATTTTTTTCTCAATTTAATTCGCACAGATAGTAGCGGCGTGGGGGGGGGGGGGGGGCGGGGCGTTTGGGCAGGGCGTCGCTGATTAAATCTTACAATAATATAGTTTAGATGCAGTTTCGATGATTGTGTTAAAACAGCAAAATGGTATTCTCAAAAACGTCAAACCAACTCTAAACTCCAAAATTCACTTTATGATATCAAGTTGATTCATTTATAATTCATTGAAAGTCTTAAATTGCATACGAGAATTAGGGTGCTGGCTAAAAATCTGACCAATATTCAGTTCCTGTATCAAATGTGTTCAGCATTTTACGCGTGGAAACTTCACAAACAACACTACTATATTAATAGCATCTAAAACAGTTTTACCCTTTCGCTGTTAGTGTCCAAAGCAGACGTGGCTTCATCCAGCAGAAGCAGCCTGGGCGACCGGATGAGCGCTCTGGCGATACATAACCTCTGTTTCTGACCGCCGGACAACTGTGCGCCGTTTGCCCCAAGGTTTGTGTCGTAGCCCTGAAAATGAAATCATTTTAGTTCTGCAAAGTAAATCTTTTTCAGGTCAATGTATACCCAATGCCCATAAAAAAGAATCCCAGAAAGCGTTAAAAATCTTTCCATTATTAAATTTAAAGAAATTGCTAAAGTGACCGCTAAAGGTTAGGTATTATAAAGTCAATGATTTCATTAACGATTGCACACCTTGGGAATAATATGATGGCTATAGATGGCTTCTTTTTGGGACAATTTTTTCATAATTTTACTAAAAAGTTGGCCCCGCGCGAGTTTTTTACACCGATATTTTTCAATGGGCTTATTTCCGAACCGGTGGTAGGTAAACAAGTAGGACAGTTCGGAAAACATTTGTTTCATTAATATTTGTTTTATTCAGTAATAAAACTTTTTTCTTTTTTCTTTCTTAATAGGGATGGGCAAATACTTTTATCGGCATCGTCTTGGCTCGGTGGTGTTTATCTGCAGAAGTCGGACTTCAGATTTGCTGTGCTACCACAAGCTCTTACCTTCGGAAGCGACACGATAAAGCTGTGTATATTAGCTGACTTCGCAGCAGAGACAATCTCGTGCACGGTCACTTTGCGTCCATTGTCACCGTAGGCGATGTTCTCTGCGATGGTTCTGTCGAAGAGTACCGGTTCCTGTTGGACCACGCCCAGCTGTCTTCGAAGTCGCGGGATGGTTAGAGAGTTGCGAATGTCCTTGGAGTCAAGTTCCTGAAAAAAAATATGCTTTCCACTCGGGTCCTGCGGTACCCACTCAGCATTATTTTAGAGCACCGGTTTTCTGTGAGGTTGCGGCAACTCTCTGGTCAAGTCGGCACCGAAGCATTCTTTCGCAGTAAAGTATGCAAAAAAACGAACTAATCTTATATATTATATATAATCGGAATCGGAAATGTCGGAAACGGCTCAAGTACCTATTTCCATGAAATTTAGTAAGCAGGGAGTTTTGGGGAAGGAAAATCGATCTAGCTAGGTGTTATCCCTGGGGAATTGCACATTTTTAAGTTATTTAAGTTGTTTCTATCGTCGCGTAATAAAATAGTACCTGGTTGACCGAGCTTTGCTCGGTGTTTTAGTATTACGATAAAAAAAATAAGAAACAATAAGAATTACAAAAATATTTATTTTACCGGGATTCGGTCTTCTTTCCATTCCGGTCTAATGACAGCCCCGAAATTTACCCCTGAGGGTGTCACGAGTACCAAGGTTCGTACTCGTTACACCCCCAGATGTCATATCCATATAAATGTGTAGCAGTGGCATCACAAGTACAATTTACTAGTTCTAATGACATCTACAATAGAATAGTGATGGGCGACAGCTATAAAAATAATTACAAATAAGTCAAATCAAAATTATGATCAAATAATCAAGAAATACTGTAACCGTGCTGCGTTTACAAAAATTATTTGCACAATATTCACAATGCTGTAGTGCCTAAAAACCGGAAACGAGCGGACAACAATAATGAAGTTTTATTTAAGAGGCATCTCGACTGCGATTTTTGCGTAAAATGGCCAATTATGGCGTTCTTGATCTCAGAAACAAAGACACATTAACAATTTTAACACATTGAATAGTACAGAATAGCTATTGGTCTAGTTCGTAGCGGCCTCGCTTTTCGTAAATTTCGGTTAACTTTTTAATTAAACCCAAAATTGCAGAGAGATTTTCATAAAATGCGCGAAGGCACTTTTTTGAGCTCCTGGAGAACTACTGTTCTAAGCAAATGAAATAATAAAATGAGAATGTTATCTCCTATATAGTCGCATAGTTCGTAGCGGCCTTAGAATTTTGAAATATCTTGGATTTAATATAAAAAAAAAATTATTCTAAGCCAAAAAAACTTCGAAAATAGTTTTATGTTAACTGTGAATTACTCCTATCTACGATAATATTACTAAGCAAAATTTATACCAGAACAATTGTACTACTTACTGTATGTACTGTACTTTATACCTACAGAACTGTATACTTCATGAGGATTAAAGATTTTATAATTTTAAAGCATGACTTTATTAACCTATTTCAATAAAAACGATAAATACAACTGCAAAATTACTACAAAATGCGAAATGTCGGGAACGCTTCAAATACTTAATCTCGCAGAGTGCAGATTTGTAATAGGGCTCTTATAGTACACATTATTTTGAATTTTACATTATTTAACGCAATTCCTGTAATGCATGACCTAATATAATTTAATTGTTAAGAAATTGCAAAAGAATGTGCACTATTAAATCATCATTATTGATGTCTGCTCGTTTCCGATTTTTGGGCACTGCATTCAAATTGTAAATATTTTGCAATACGTTTAGTAAACGCATCACGCTTACTGTATTCTTATTGATTAGTTTGTTTAATTTGGAGTGGTAACCTTCTAAAACGTTATTCGTCCTATGACACCCTCCAAAGACGCTAAAAATCGCAGGTATATGTACACTGGCAGGAATGTACACTGATACAAAATCTTTCTATGTAATTGATGATTTTTTTCATATCAATCATACATTCGGATTTCATATATTCAAAGGCCTCTCGAATATTGTCAGATGGAAGGAGTGGTAAAGCTGCTGTTAGGCCCACAATTCTTCTTTCAACATTTGTTTTATTGTGTCATTTGCTAAAGAGTAGCAAAGGACACACTGTTGTTGTTTTAGTGTCTCTACTTTGCTTTTCGCCATATGTTATGATAGTAGCATCCTTTTACCGTAATATTGGAAAACCCTTTGAAAAAGGCTTTGATTGCTCCTATTTCGTAATCACAATGTACTTTGGTGGGTTCCCACTGTAGTATTTGCGACTTAATTAAGCTTAACGGGATGTAATAACTGTGCTCTTGCGGTCTGTCATTAAAGCGAATATTAAGGGCTTCACATTAGTGCTTGTAATGGTACTGTTGATGTCTCCATGAAAATTATACATCTGGACAACTATGAAATGTACCAAATTATACGTAGGTACCAAGCTGCCAATCAGACTGACGTAAAAGTTAACTTCGACTAAGTTAATGTTATATTGTTGCACGACGAAATAAAAAAACATATATTGCTTTAAAAATGCGCAGTATCTAGGGATAACACCTAGCTAGATTGATTTTTCTTGCCCCAAAATTTCCTGCATACTAAATTTCATAGTAATACTTGTAACCGTTGTCGAAATATTGATTATATATTATACTCGTATATATAAGATCGTCTCGTTTAAAGTATAAGATTAGTGAGAAGGCTCGGTCTCCCAGATACTTTTTATTAAACTGGGTAAAGATGTATAAATTGATGCGCAAATTGATGCGATTGATTAAAGTGTTCGAGAGATTACTTACAATGTTTCCAGATTCCGGATCGTAGAATCGTTGTATCAATTGAAGGATGGTGGATTTTCCGCAACCGGACGATCCTACCAGTGCCACCGTCTTCCCGGCTTCTACCTTCAAGTCCACACCTCTGAGGACTTGGATGTGTGATCTAGTCGGATAACTGAATTCCACGTCCTTTATACCGAAGTTACCTGTAGCAACCTGTTATCAAAAAAGTTGGGCAGAAATGTAAAAAATATTAATTAACAATTTTAAAAAGATCTAACAATTTTGATCTCTTATGAAACAGATCAACAGATTTTTTGTCTTGTGAATGAACGTAATAAATATGAATTTGAGATGTCAAAGAAATAATGATCTTTGTATATAATCAGAACTAGAGGTAGCTCTGTAGTCGAAATTCGAAATAATAATTCATATACCCCCTCACTAATAAAAAGATTTATACAACGGATAACTTACACAACATTGCTGTCTTTGTCTGATGCGTTGGAGAAGTCACTTAACAGGCAAAGACAGCAACGTTGTTTAAGTTATCCATTGTGTAAATATTTTTATTAGTAAGGGGGACAATGTTTAAGTTACTTTTTCTTCTTCTTTTTTGCATAGCCTTCCTTGTAATAGGAGTTGCCAGCGTCAGAGTGATGAATGTTTAAGTTTGATCTTTTTATGGGTTCTTTTGTTAAATATTGTGACAGATTGACAAACGTCAACGTGTAACTGTAAAATTGTATCTATCCTCGGAAGAAGGAAGTTATTTATCTGAGTACCTATCAAACGTACGGTAGTGTGTGTTAAAAATAATGTGAGGTAATGTGTGTTGTTATTTTTATTAATTTTATGCATTCTAAGCGTAAAAAAAATATTAGCTTTATGAAAACATAAACTTTAATTTACTGGCCTTTGGCCATTAAATTTGTTTCATACTCCTCCGGTTGCACAATTCTTGTAAAACTGTACTGAAAGTTTTTGCTTCACGTATTAATATCAGAATAATTGTTTAAACTTGTCAAGTCAAAACATCGTCTATTGAACTTACCCAATCTTTTCTATCCCTGACGCCGGATTCTGTTTTGACTTTAGGATCTCTGTTAATGATGGACAGGATCCTCGCCCCACAAGCCTTAGCTGAGTTAAAACTAGGCGCGTACACCAGCGACTGACCTAACATATAGGCGCCGTACATCAAAGCTTCGTTTACCCTGAAAGTAAAATCAAAAATAATTAGAGGTCCAACAGGCTATTACAATATTTTGTCAAGCTCGGTTTTGCGATCATTTAGTCCAATTATTGTTCATTTAGCTCTGTTCTATTTGAAAAAGTAATAAAATGAAGTAGTCGAATCCTTTTTCGTTTCGAATTCGTTTGAATAAGAAATATTATATTCACTGCGTTCTCAGTATTCACTCACAAGTGAATGCGATTTGAAAGATTTTTATACCACAAAAATTACTTACAGCATTACAATTTTATAGTCAAGTCCTTCGTTGGCAATAAGCGCTGCACCGTACACAGTGGCGCTGCAGTACGACATGAATGGCACATACACTCCTAGACCCAACACTAAACCCCTCCATCTTGTCTTCTTAGAGACGGCAGCGCAGGACTCTGCCAAAGAAGCCTTGAATTTATCAAGGAATGTTCTCTCGACGCCTGAAAAGGATAAAAATAATTAAATCTACGAATTAGAAGGGAGTCGTTGTAAAAAATATATAATGTGGCCAATAGCCAATAAAGAGATACTTAATGCGGATTTTAAACAAGTAGCTTTCAAATACTAAGAAATATGAAATTTACAAATAAATAAATGTCTTAATCGTTTCTTTTAACCTAGGTACTTCCGAAAAAGGAGGCGATTATATATATGATAAAAATTTTTATATTTTTGTATGTTCAACGATAACTCCGCCGTCTGTTGACCGATTTTCAAAACTCTTTTTTTGATGAAAGGGTATAATCCCAAGTTGGTCCCGTTGTCACCACAATGGTGACCTGATGATGGCACCCACGAGGAATCGAGGAAACTCCTCAAAATGTATAGTAACATCAATAGGGATTTGACCTTTGTAAAGTACATTAAGCATGTGCTACCAAAAAGTAAAATTTTGTGCCAAGAGCATGGATCCAAAAGCACTAAACATATCTCCTCAGTCGTTTGGAAATTTCGGCATTGTTTAAAGAACTGCAAGCATATGCCATTCCTTACATTAATTATCATCATCATCATCTTATATACAATACCTAATGGAAACTTGGCGCTTATTCAATCATATAATCGATCGTTTATTTTAAACGTTCTTAAAATGTGTTAATAATAATAAAACAAATAACAACTAAAAAGGGGAAAAGTAATTGTTTTTAAACAAAAAATTAAACCGACTTACAAAGAAATACACAAAAAATTTACAATTTAATTTACAAATTATATTTTCAATTTTTAGATCTTATTTTATTACAGAACAGAACAAATAGTAATGTTTGTAAAATACTTTCGAAAAGTAAAAATACACAAAATAGTATGGAATAAATCTTATTTTATTAATAATTCCTTTTTTAAATTCGGCTACAATTTTAACTATTTCTCTACCCAATCTTCATAATTTTTAAGTGGGTACCAGCTAACTTCAACGTGAGCCCTATAAAATAATGTTTTATCAGGATATTGTTTGGGCTGGTACCGACTTCAAAATGATGAAGATTGAGTAGATAAATAGTTAAAAGTTTTAGCCCAATTTGAAAGGGCAAACTTTCTTTTACTTCTTAAACATTAACTATTTGTTCTGTTCTGTAATAAAATAAGTTCTTAAAATAATAGAATGAAGGTTTTTATACTCGTAGTACGAGTGCACTACCTAAACTCTGCACAGTTTTGATGCTAACAACAGCTTCCGTAGCTATTGCTGTCGCCGACTCCAACGCGGCTCTTTCATCTGACTGGGATTTCTGAGATACGATTCCTTCTAGCCAGATACTGCCGACCATCTAGATGAAAAAGCTTAATTAGTTAATCTAAACCAAATACTTAATTAAAATAAAAAGAAATGAACATGGCCTTTAAGTAAAAAACAAAATTAAAATTTTTAAGTAAGTATTGTCAAGCAGTGAGTGAGCTGATGATGATGAACTATAGCTAAGAACACTCATGTCAGCTTTCAGATCAGACAGACACGTCAAACATAACTTTTTGCATCGGGGGCTTAAAAAATAAATTTATAAAGTAGTTGATTTTTTTATTTTAGTCAAGATGCAATCGATATATTCGACGGTGAAGTCCAAAAACTAAATGTATGGGATTTGACATAAGGCATCGCAAGCGACATGTCACTTAGCGATGACTTATGTTAAATCCCATACATTTTTGAATACGAATCGAATGCATCTTGACTAAACGCACTGGAATTGATCCTTTTGCAAGCAATCATGATGCAACTCGCACAATTCTAATCACCACCTAAGATGACGTTGAATACTTTGGTATATAAACAAAATGTTGCAACACTTGAAACTTACAAGAGGTAAGAACGCTGTGCCCACAAGTGTCAGTTTCCAGTCGTAGCTGATGGCCATGAGGAAGCCGACGACCACGGAGCTTGTGCCCTGTAGAATGAGGCCGATTCTCAGGCCTGTAGCACCCTGGACCTCGGCCGCGTCACCGCTTAGTCTCGCACACATGGCTCCAACTGTATTCCTCTCTTTGTCGAAGAAACCTATTTCCTGCATGATGGAAAAAAAGAACAAAATGAAAAAACAAAATGAAAACGAATTTTCATTTTGTTCCAATAAAAGATGTAGAAATAACTATTCCTATATATAACAAAGTACTCTGTGGAAATAACCTTACCAAGAGCATGTCAGGCAATAACTCTTATAGTTTAGAAATGCCATGGAGGGGAGTACCAACTTGCAAACCACTTTTGAGGACTTTGGATTACTCGAAAATGGTTCACTGTTTAAAAAGTAGTATATGAAATCTCGTCTTTTTTACAATTCCTATTCGACAATAATTAAAACGTTAAAAAAAACGTAAAAAAAAATTACGCAAAGCATAAATTTTGCGTAAAAATATGTTTTATTTCCATAAATAATGTGTGGGTGCACGACCCACCTCACTATCCTTTCGTGTAGGTATGCAAAAAAAGTTATCCTTCCTACGACTCGTAGTCCTCTTAATCTCGTAATCTACGAGCAGTGAAAAAGAGATGTTATTATTTTGTGTGTGGTTAGGAAAAAAAGCGCATGGACCTGGACGTGGGATCCTTACCTGTCTTAATAAAGCTGAGAAGTATTGATGACGTAGTCGTGTCGTCATTTTCAGACCCGCGTTCGTGAATGCCGTACTTTGAAGACACATCGATAGGCCCGCTATAGCCGCGACCACCACAAACATGCCCGAGTAAAAGTCAGCCAGGTATATTATCTCTGCCCGATCGCTCAGTGCAAATATCTAGAATTGAAATTAATTTTTGGAGGAGGTTCGCAAATAAAAGCAAATTATTTTTTTAAATAAATTAAGAAATAATTAGGTATTACAACTTGATAAAAGTAAAAAAAAATAGGATTATATTTGTAGTTTTGTACGTTTATATAATAATGTAATATTATACGTTTCGATGTCACAAAATGTCGACATATTTTTTTACATTAGTGTAAAAACCTACATAATTAATCTACTTAAATCAAATTTAAAAAGATTTACTGTGGTATGTGTGAACATAAACGCGCAAACTTCGGAGATATTAAAAATGTTGTGCATATGGCCATACATTTCGTAGCAACATTAGTAGCGTGTGATGTCACCTACTTGTACGACTTTTTTATGGGGCGTTTCATGAGACTCACAGAAGTGCTTCAAACAATCCGCAATATCTTAGAAAATATTGATTTTTAGTATACTATTCCTTTTGTAAACTGTCATATTTTTCTGAGGACTAATCATTTATGTAATAAAATACAGGATAAATAAAAAACCCGACTGTGTTTACGCAGGAAAGAAAAAAACAAGATAGTCCATTAATCGGGAGTTTTACTATCAAATATTATTGTTAACTATACCTACTATTTAACTAGTTTCGTGGTCGATGCATGAAAAAAGACCATTCTATTAGGGAACATACTGACTTCAACAATCGGGACTTTTATATGGGTCCCTACTGTTAAAATCGTAATCGTAAAATAATGTGTTCTTTTTTAATGATATCGATCATGAAACTACTTCATTGAAATAGTTTTCGATAGCAAAAGTCACGATTACTGGACTTTCTTGTTTTTTTCTTCTTTTCAGATTTTACGCAGTCGGGATTTTTTATTTTCTGTTAATTTATTTTATTTTACAATTAATTCCTGTTCGTCTTTCTTTCACCTTAAAAATCATAATTCATAAGTCAGCACTCAGTAGCACCGTTTAATATCAGTTGTAATACAATGTAATCAAAGATAATCAGTATTTCAGTGAGAATCGTTACTATCCAATACTACCCCACTTCGTCGACAGTTCGTCGATTAATTTTTTTCTATTTATCACAATATAGCGTCTAAAATTGGCTATTTTGTCTTTTCCAAAATTTATGCTTTCTATGACATTCGTGTCGTCATGGCAAATGAAACGACGTATCATTTATCAAAATCGACCACGCGTTTGGTCTAAATAGTGCCACAAAGGTACAACCATACATACATAGGCTCAAGGCTGATAAACAAATTACCAATCCTTTGCGTCGCGAAGTCGCGTAAAAAAGAAAAATATGTCTAGAATTGGTTACCCCAGATGTGTATCCAAAAAGTAAAGCAAATGCTGGGAAGCAGGAGCCTTGAATAAATGCTGCTATAGATCCCAATACAATGTATGGCCATTCTGGTGCATTTAGTTTTAAAAGTTGCCAATCGCGCACTGGTGGTACTTCCTGCAAAAAATTTAATTTATTTTATTATTATACTTTTCGCCGAAAAAGTATTAATAAAATATTAGTGTTTTTAAAATTTTAATATTCTTACGTCTTCATCATCATTTTCTTCCTCATCGCAATCAAATTCGTTGTTATAAACAAAGTTCTGAAGGCCCGTAGACATAACCGAAGAAATGGAACCACGGGGTGAAAGCCAGTCATGAGATTCTGGAAAACGTTATTTTTGTACGCATTAATTAATTAATTTATGGCTGTAAGTCCACCTGGCGTAATTATAATTTATTATATTATATTTTCATTAGATACTGAGGAAAATTTTAACTTCGGAGTAATCCATTAACTAGCTACCTAGTAGGTATGTATAATTTTTTTTCGTAACATTTTTTACTGAATTACCTCGTTTTGTTGAGTGTCGTCTAACTACTCTCTTGGTAGACCTCCTTTTAGCGTCTAACCGTGATACAGCAGTAATATCTCCGCCTCCACCTTCGTTATTAACATCCTCTTCTTCTGGTAGAGTTTCAATCACACCAGACTCTTTGTTTTCATTTCCACTTGTTACAAGCTTGTGATAAAAGCCTGAAAATTTACTTTTTTATTACAAGCAAAATCGATACTTTAATACTTCCTTGCAGTAGAGCACCAGCCAAGCATTCAGTGCTAACTTCTAGTTACTCTTTTACTAACCTTTTAATTTCATAAGTTCCTCGTGTGTGCCTTGTTCAACAATTGCGCCTTGGTCCATACAAATTATACGATCAGCATTGACGATAGTCGAGAGTCTGTAAATAACAATCCATAAGCATAAATTATTTTCATTAATTATACCTACTAGGAAGATAAAATTATATTCAACTTTTCCAACTATTTAGTAGATAAGTACCTACATCTGTACAGGACAGTTACTATCCTAATACCTGTGTGAAACAGTCAACGTAGTTCGACCAACACTAGCCCGATCTAAGGCGGCTTGAACCTGCCGTTCCGAATGTGGATCCAGTGCTGAAGTGGCTTCATCTAGAAGCAGCACTGCTGGTTCGCGCAGCAAAGATCGTGCTATGGCAATACGCTGCTTCTGGCCACCAGACAGCGAAGTACCTCTTTCACCGATTACAGTGTCATATCCCTAGAAAGATACAGTAAATATAAAGTCGGATTGGAGCCGAATTAATCCCTGGAGTTTGCGTTGGAAGTGTAAGTTTGCTTAAATTTTGGTATACGAGGGCGGCACTGAAAATTTCGGGAATCAAGGAGTGACACAACATTACTATTTAAAAATGTATTTATTGCTTTTCGAAGTATTCTCCGGGAAATTTGACACATTTTTCCATACGATGGAACCAATCATTGAAGCAACCATTCCATTCGGAAGTTGGAGTCTCCAAAATGGCCGTTTTGTAGGCGTCCACAGCTTCTTCAGGTGATGAAAATCTCTGACCACGCAATTTATTCTTTATTATAGGGAAAGTATAGAAATTATTAGGGCTTAGGTCGGGGCTGTACGGCGGATGGTCTAATAATTCTATGATTTCTTGCTCTAAAAACTCTTTTGTTCTGTGCGCGGTGTGAGAACTCGCATTGTCGTGATGGAGGATGATGCGGCGGTTGCAGTTCTCTTTACGGAGTTCAGAAACGACCTGTGTCAAACAAATGTTAGCATACCATTCTGCATTAACCGTTCTTTGTCCCTCAAGAGGAATAGTCGCAACATGGCCGGTTTTGGAGACAAACGTGGCCACCATTTTTTTTGCAACACTCCGTGAACGAACAATTTTTGTTGGCTTTAACTCATTTTCGAACACCCAAACTCGTGACTGGTTTTTTGTTTCGGGTTCTTACGCGTATATCAGTATCAGGTGACAAATCCTGATTCGTCACCTGATACGATGTTGTATACAGCATTTGAGGATCCTGCGTAGAATCTTTCGAGAGTTCTGACGCACCAAGTAACGCGAGCCGCTTTTTGCTCTTCACAGAGCAAATGCGGTATCCATCGGAAAACAACTTTTTTACACCTAATTGTTCATGCAAGATTATTTGTATTTGACTCATGCCAATGTCTAAAGTTGCCTGAATTTCGCGGTATGTCACATGTCGATCTTCCTCAATCAGCTTACGCACAGCATCAACGTTTTCTTGGGTGACTGCAGTTTTTGACGGGGATCATCACTCAGCTTGACACGTCCACGTTGAAATTCAGCAAACCAGCGATAAATTGTGGTTTTGGATGGGGCTTCATCACCAAATGCAGAAATCATCCGGTCAACACACTGTTTTTGTGTTAAACTACTTCCAAAGTCATAATAAATCATCGCTCTAGAATTTTATCGAGTCAATTCCATTTTCTCAACGACTAATCAAGTTTGACAAGACCTTGTAACAAGAACGAGAATCTTTTTTTAAATAAATAAACGGTATTCGATTTTTAAAACCAAGGAGTTTTCAATTAAAAAGATTTTATTATAACAGGAACAGTGGAAATATTTCATTCCCGATACTTTTAGTGCAGCCTATCTATCGTTAAGCGAAAAATGTGCACTTCTTCTAGAGCCGCGGGCAACTAGTATAATATAAAAAAAATATCGGTTGTCTGTAAAGTCGGTTTACTGACGATAGTTGAACGTGACAACGTCAACAACAACAACAACAACAATAATAATAATAATAATAATAAAATGCGAGGTAACGCTGGTACTTGGTAACGGTAACAGGTAACGGTACTTGGTAACAGTACTTGGTAACGCATGAGTCATGTTTTTTCGTGCGTGCCGCCGGTTCAATCGAATTATAAGACATTATCACGTCAATAACTTACATTCGGAAGATTTACGATGAAGTCATGTGCGTATGCAATGTCAGCAACTCTCTGTACATCCTCCCGATTTGCTTCAGGACAGCCGATCGCGATGTTGTCATGAATTGTTCCACGAAACAGAACAGGCTCTTGTCCAACAACACCTATTGACAAAGAAAATTTTACATTAGGTGCTTCAACAACACCATTATTGTCTAAAACTATAATTTCCATCTCTAAAGAACGCGTGTATGTATGCTCCTTATAAAGAGGGACAATCTTCTGAGACAGGTTTCTCGGGATTGAACCTAGGTACTCAAGCGATTCTCCATTGGGCCATGTCTATTTTAATTTTAGTCTATAATATGAAGATTGCGCACCTAAAGACGATCGAAGCCAGCTCAGATTAAGGTTTCTGATGTTCTTCCCATCCAATTTCACAATCCCCGCGTGCGGGTCGTACAAGCGCTGTAGTAGCTGCAGTATAGTGGACTTTCCACATCCTGAAGAGCCGACTAGAGCGACGCATTCCCCTGGTTTAATGTGCAGAGAAAAACCTTGCAATACCTAAGAAAAAATTAGCTTTTTTTTGTGGAATTAACATAAAGCAAGTTATTTTTTCGTATTTTTACGTATTTTTGCGTTTACGTATTTTTTTTTATGCCTTACTAACCTAACCTAACGCCTTACGTAGTCCTAGTGGACTACGTACGTACTATTATTGCAAAAGTTCAGTATAATAATGGCGATAGATTAAATTATTTACCTTAACGTTAGGTCTAGAAGGATAGCTGAAATGAACATCTTCCAATGCAATTTCACCAATAACTCGTCTCGGTTGGAAACCAGCTTTGTCTAAACTATCGATTTTAGGTATGTTTTCGAGGAGGGCAAAAATGCTGCTTGCAGCGCCCCGAGCTGCTGCGAAGATTTCCATGTGCGGGACACATAATGTAATAGATTGTGTTGCCATATACACACAAAATAGGATCTGAAACGTATTGAATTTACATAAGAGCAGTATAGTATCTTACTAAGAGCAGTATATTAGTTATTTATTTATATATATATATATATATATATATATATATATATATATATATATATATATAAAAGTTGTATTAGTTACAATATTAATAATTCAAGAACAGCTGAACCGATTTGGCTGAAAATAGGTGGGGAGGTAGCTTAGAACCAGAAGACGGACATAGTATACTTAAGTGCCCCCTGTCTGTCTGTATGTTCGCGATATTCTCTTCTGAAAGGATTTTCATGGCGTTTACATTTACCGACAGAGTGGTTCCTTAGGAAGGTTTAGGTCGATAATAATTTGTTAAGGTTTTGTGGAAATTGTATGATTTATGACGATAATTTTTGAAGGTTCGGAAAAAATCAAGCCATCTGGGAACTTTTATCGAAAACACTGCCTAACCTAATCCGTTAGAGATAAATAACAAAACAATGTATGGTGGGATTGTTTCTCTTTTATTGGACTACAAAAAAGTCCGCGATGGCATAGATATGTCTATCTTTTAATGATAGGTTTACTATACCCGTTCTAAGTTTTAAAAAAATGATCAGAAATAATGTGGTATTTTCAGAAGCTATTTAGACGGATACAATTTAATTATCCTTATCTAGGATATTATATTATATCTAGGAGATATCTAGGAGATGAAGTACGTGTGAAAATTTATTATAAAGTATATATTTTTACTCTGTGCTATTACTATATTGCAGATATATTTGCTAAAGAAGTTTTTTGCCACGAACACTCTCCCAGGCGGGGGAAGCTGCGGACAAAAGTTAAAATAGTTTATGGAAACATTATGTACTACATAATTTTTCCATAAACTATTTTAACAAATGAGATTAAATATTGGATGTTGAAATGACTTACACTGAATACAACACCAACTACGTATTTTCTTTCCTCATCTGGCACATCGTAATCTATAAGTACGAGTCTGGTGCCGTAAGTGAGTCCTATAGCGTTGAGCGAGTACGAGAGGACCCAGTTAAATCCGGTCCCCAAACCTGTGTACATTCCTCGCTTACGACCGTAGCATTCAGCGGGTAGAAGTAAACGTCGATATCTGAAAATCAGTATATATCGCTATACTTACATTGATTGTAATTTTAATAGACGAACCTAACGGACGCCCTTTATGAAGATTGGTAACCATATTTTAGCAGCTATAGTGGATCAATAAAGATGTAAAAATAACAACGATATGATAGCGGCATAGAATAATTATTGTGTTACGAGTAGCATCGGTTATTGCAGCTTTAATAAAATGATTTACGGAAATATCCAAAAGAAATACCGTAAAGTCACATCTCATAAGTAACGGAGCAGACTTAAGCTATTTGCAAAAGATCTGATGACAAATGTAGTTATTATACGTTCAATTAAAACTGTTTACGTTTGATTAGGCATTAGCTGTTCTGTGACACAATGATAACGTAATATACATAACATCTACACATGCATAAGTAATCTTATCGTAATTCTAAGCTGTGCACAAAGCGTGAAAAGCCTAGATAATTTAATTGTAGTTGCAGAGTGATTTTTTTATGGTATGGAATTGTGATATTAGATAAATTATTATTTTCAGAGTGTTTACACGTCTTCCGTATGTATTTTAGCATACTCAGGAAGCAATTGTTTTTTCTGAATAAAACTGATTTATATTTTACTTCCTAAAATATTCGTTAGTAATCTTCCTATTATTTAATTTTATTCTCTTACCTTTCAGCTTCTTTACTTTCACCACCGAAGGCTACAATTGTCCGAACGGACTTTAGCACCTCCTCCGCTTGCTTTCCAGCCTGGCTGTACGACTCCATTTCTCTTATCGATGATTTTGTTTGATACTTAATTAGAAAAAATAAGTTAGTTTTAAATCCTAGAGGAATGATGTTACAATAATTTTATTTGGTTTTCAGTGTAGGTACATGAGACCTCGTTATGGCATAAAACCGAATTCCTTCGTTTTGTTGTTTTAAATATGTATATTGTGGTGATCGGTAGTTCATCATATTATATACAATATGTATACAGGCTACAGCCCATAGCGTAATATTAATTGTAGCGACACATCTGCGGAACGTACGGCCCAGAACGACCGGTGGAATACGCTCGCTGTGTTTCTCAAGTGGGTCATCATGACTAATCGGCGGTGTAAAGTGACGGCGTGCTACGGGCGTACAGTATTATCTAAAAGACTGTATGTACAATTGCTAAATGTTCAGATGTGTCATTACACTAAGTTACTTTAGAGATATTGCTAGAATTAATTATTCGAAACTCAACATATTCATATTGCATAGGTACGTTTACTTACGTTTGATAGAACAACGGAGGCAGCTATTGAGAATGGTACAACTGAACAGCATGCGAGGGACAGTTCCCATCCCATAGGGAATGCTTGGCACAAGCATATCACTGCCGTGCCTATTAGATTAGACACCACAGCCAGCTTTTCACCGATACCGTCTTTTAGCTTCATCATATTCCTATAAAAATAGGTTTTAAGTACATAATTAAGTATTACCTACTTAATGTATTTTGATATGTACACCTGATGATGACTTTGTCGAAACCGGTCGTTCATTTTAATATATTAAAATTAATGTAAAATACTTATTAAAGTGGAAATAGTGCAAGAAGTCCTGTGTGTTATTACTTATTGTAATTTGTCTAATTCGAAAAGAATATTAAAGTTGTTAAAACTACTTACTCTGACATTTTTGAAGCTAAATTAAATTCTGTATCGGTATCATACCAAGCCATTTCTTGGCGTAGTACTGCTTCTAAAAATAAGGCTCTTATCCTTGTTATCTGAAAAAAATAAAGCTCGTTTGTTTCTCGCTTTTCATGTTCTATTACTAAAAATCTGTAAAATTTCATACTTGTCGTAATGCGCTCCAGTTAATAAGGGCTACTGATGTCATAGTGAGAATAATTGAAATGAAGATGCTCAAAAACATTCCGATAGCTAAAGCTGTACCATCTTCAAGTAAAGCTTTCATATTTTCTTCGTGAGTTGCATTCACTCTGCAATGAAATTATTTATCTGTCAAATTTAACATCTTATACTTTAAACGACACAATATTGTATATTTATTTATATATTATACCTAATCGGTTTCTTTAAAACGCCTTAAAAATATATTTTCATGAAATTTAGGTTTTGGGGAAACTAATCGGTCTAGCTAGGTCCTATCTCTGAGAAACTACACATTTCCAAGTTATTATGTTTTTCTCTCGCCGTACAAACCAACAACAAAATTATTTCAATAATTTCGTAATTATTAACGTCAGCAGGATAGTAGAATCTTGGTTGAATGGTAATTTGTACTTTGTTTATGAATTGAAAATAAATATTTTTGTGATTTTTTAAAGAACTTCCAAAAAAGAGGCGGATATACGTTCGGCCGGAGACCAAAGTTGATAATGAAGAATTGAAGGCTATTGTGGAAGCGGATCCATCGCAAACCACGTCCGAGTTAGTTGCAGGCTGCGGTGTTAGTGATAAAACTATTTTAATCCACTTGAAGTGAATTGGGAAGGTGAAAAAGCTTGAAAAGTGGGTACCTCATGAGTGCAGCAAGCCGACAAACGCGCGTCGACTGCTGCGTTACATTACTCAACCGGCACAATAATGAAGGGATTTTAAATCGAATCATTATCTGTGATGAAAGTGGATCCTGTACTATAATCAGAAACGTTCATCGCAATGGCTGAACCCTGACGAACCAGCCAAAGCCTGCCCCAAACGAAAATTGACTCAAAACAAGTTACTTGTTAGCGTTTGGTGGACTAGTGCCGGTGTCGTTCACTACAGCTTTCTTAAATCTGGCCAGACGATTGTCTATTGCCTTCTGGCAATAGACATCTGGCAAATCATGATGGAAAAGCTAGCTGCTAAACAACCGAGGTTGGTCATTCGCTCTAGGCCACTGCTGCTTCAGGACAACGCTAGACCACACACTGCACACCAGACGGCTACCACAGCTTCAATTGGAATGTCTAAGACATCCACCGTACTCCCCGGACCTTGCTCGAACAGATTACGATTTATTTCGAAATTTTGATAACTTCTTGCAAGGGAAAATTTCAACTCCGATGAGGTAGTCCAAAGCACCTTCAAAGATTTTATTGATTCCTGTCCGATTGTTTTTTTTTAGTAAAGGAATCAATAAACTACCTATGAGATGGCAAAAGTGCATAGATAGCAATAGTATATACTTTGATTAAATAAATATATTAGGTTAAAAAAAAAAGAGACTATGTTCCTCCTTTACAAAACGCAAATTTCATATGTAATGACCTAATATATACATATAAACTTTCCCCTTGAATCCCCCTTATCAAAATCCCTTGCGTAGTTTTAAAGATCTAAGCTACATAGGGACAGACTTTTTTATACTACGTAGTGATGATACCTAATGGAAGCTCGGCGCGTATTCAATTATATTTACATTCGAACGTTTAATTTAATATTTCATAAAGTGTGTTGATAATAATATAATAAATATGACTATAATAAAAAGGACTATAATAAAATGTTTTTAAACAAAAAATTAAACCGACATCCAAAGCAAAAAAACCACACAAAAAAGTATGAAATAAATCTTATTTTCTAAAAAAATCGCTTTTTAATTCGGCTAAAATGTTAACTATTTTTCTAAACAATCTTCATAATTTTGAAGTCGGTACCAGTCAACTTAAACGTGAGTTTTATCAAATATTGTCAGGGAATTATTTAGAAAATTAGATTTATTTCATACTTTTTGTGCATTTTTACTTTGGAAGTCGGTTTAATTTTTTGTTTAGAAATAATTACCATATTCATATTCAGTTTTGGTCTACATATTTCATGTCTACACCTAGTAGGTACTTAATATCAATCAGTTCAGTGTTTTGTCTTTACTTATATTTCTAGAGATTGATTGATTGATACGACAAGTGTATAATTATATTACATAATTATTGAAAAAAATATTATAAGAATATATAAACCGACTTCCAAAGAGCAATAACATTCTTTAAAATCACTAAAAAGTATGAAATAATTATTCTTTTTGTCGAAATAGTTCCCCCTTTTAAATTCCACTAAAATTTCACTGTTTCTGTACTCAATCTTCTTATTTTTGAAGTAGGTACCAGCCAATTTGAACGTGAGTTCATTAAAATATTTTTTGTATGTATAAAATTAATGATTTTTTTGATTAAAGGACTTATACAATTGTTTCGGCTTGTACCGACTTCAAAAATAAATAATATTATAAAAATAAAGAAGAGAAATAGTTAAATTTTAGCAGAATTTAAAGGGTAAACTCTTTCGATAATATGAATTATTTCATACTTTTTTGTGATGTATATGAATGTTATTGCTTTTACTTTGGAAGTCGGTTTATATATTATTTTTTCTTTTTTCTTTGTAGTGATATTATAATATTATTAACTAGTACCTAGAAGACCGAGCTTTGGAGTTTTAGTAGGACGATAAAATATCGAAAAATACATAAAAAATGTAAGAGAAAGGAAATAAAAAGGATCTCATAAATATTTCTCTGACCGGGTTTCAAACCCGAGACCAATTCGTAAACAACGCATTAATTATCGTTCTACGATCCAGCTGAAGCTACATTCTATCGCAGCGAAATGTACGGTTCCCAGGGTATTTCCATTTGCACGCACGATGTCGCGAGCAACGTCTATTATAATATAATAATGTGTTTTCAACGTCGATTTTAAGCACTTATGCACAAAATTACGAAGTTAGTTGGAGCAAGACGACGGCGCCGACGTACATTATTGTATTTGAAAAATATTTGAAAAAATGCTACTTTTCAGAAGAGCGATTCAAAGTTTATTTTTCGTATAACCTTGTCCTTAATAGTTAGATCGTTATTAAAATTTTGCATAAACAGTTTAAAACAGTAAAATATTTTAACTGTCAGCTGGCCTAGCCATTTTCTGTCAAATGATCTTTTAAAAGTATCTGACAAAGATTGACTAACTATTTTTCGTTTAAATATTTTAAAAAAACGGGTCGCGTGCTTTTATATAATATGTTATCGAGCTTGCTGCCTTAAACTTTAAATCTTGCTGATGAAATTTTAAAACTGAAAACCTCTTGTTATAAATTTCTATCCAAGAAGGGTTTATCATCCACCAACTCCTTCAAATTATTCCAATAAGCAGATAAATTAAATAAATATGTAATAAAATGTTGTTTTCATACAGAAAATCAATTTCTTTCTTGTAATTAAAAATACAACTTCATTTTTACATAAATACTTATCTGTATGAAAATTGTAAAAAGATCCTCCAAAACTCCTCGTAAGTGGCACTTTCGATAAGTATCAGTTATCGTAATTTAAAAATACGTTAAAGAAAAGGCATGTAAACTACCGGAACTGCCATTTAAGCTATTTTTGGAATATGAAAATCCATCTTAAGCAATCGGTACTGCCCAATTCAATACTTTATTGAGTAACATTTTCAATTTAAGAAAAACAATATGAATGCTAATTGGTACAACATATTTAAGTAACTAACACTTAAAAATAAAAAATAAATGACGAGCGTAATGTTGCGGCGAACACTCACGCTAGTGGCAGTTACGGCCTTGTCGCACACTCAGGTGCGCAACTTTAACTCAAGTAAGTTAACGTACGTTAGTATTGGTCGGACAGACTCATATGTTACGTTAAAATATGACTCAAAAAAACACACTTGCAATGGGTTTTAATTTTTTTGTAAACGTGATACTAAGGATGTCTCTATATAGACTCCATAACAGTAATTAAAAAATTGCCATTTTGCAGTTACAATAATGTACGTAGGCATCGTCAAAGAGGTCCCACCACTCACGATTTCAAAAATGAAATCTTTCGTCAAAAGTGCCTGAATCGACATGCCCTGTGTCTCAGATTAGTTCGTAGTTAGTGTAGTAGTTATCTTCTATATGTATAAAAAAATAATCTTCTTTTCCCTTTGTCAATAATTGCATGACCTGCATGTAACTATGTACGAGGGCGGGTCAATAAGTCCGTGACTTTTGGAATAAAACACAGATTTTTTGATAAATAAATCATTTTATTTTTCAACGTAGTCCCCCTTGAGCTCTATACACTTTGTCCAACGCTTCTCCAATTTTTTTATCCCTTCCAAAAAATATGATTTGTCGAGGTCCTCAAAATAGGCCTTTGTTTGCGAGATGACTTCATCATTGGAGTCAAATCTTTTTCCACCGAGACATTTTTTCAGGTTTGGGAACAAGAAGTAGTCACTCGGAGCCAAATCTGGAGAATAGGGTGGATGTGGGAGCAATTCATAGCCCAATTCATGGATTTTTGCCATGGCAACTGCACATGTGTGCACCCTTGCATTGTCTTGGTGAAAAAGAACTTTTTTCTTGGACAAATGAGGTCGGTTTTTTTTCAAATCCTCATTGAAGTGGTCCAATAAGTTGGCATAATATTCCCCATTAATTGTTCTTCCCTTTTGAAGATAGTCAATTTGGATTATCCCACGTGCATCCCAAAAAACAGTCGCCATAACTTTATTGGCTGACAAACCCACCTTGGACTTCTTTGCCGCCGATTCACTCTTAGAAACCCACTGTTTTGACTGTTGTTTGGTCTCTGGTGTGTTGTGATGGATCCATGTTTCGTCCACGGTTACAAAACGGCGCAAAAACTCCTCCATATTGTGATTAAACAACGCCAAACCTTCCTGTGAAGTTGTTACACGATTGCGTTTGTGGTCGACTTGCGGAAAGCTTTCTCATGCCCAAGTGATCATTCAAAATTGAAACCACTGAGCCATGCGAGATGCCTATGGCTTCTACAATCTCTTGCACTTTCAATCTTCGGTCGGCCAACACCATATCGTGAACTTTTTCGATTGTTTCGGGTGTAGAGACCTCAACTGGGCGTCCAGGACGTTCGGCATCTTCAGTGCTTGTACGGCCACAACGAAATTCAGTAAACCACTTTTTTACCATTGAAACCGATGGTGCAGAGTCCCCATAGTATTTATCAAGCTTAGCCTTGGTCTCGGTAATGGTTTTTTTTCGCAAAAAACAATTCTTAATAAGCACACGAAATTCACTTTTTTCCATTGTTTCCTTAAGTTACTGGATAGTCTGATAAAGATAGCTGTAAAACACAAACTAACTGACGCAGCAAGTTCAAATTTTGATAGGAGTCAACTGACAGATGCCTGTTGACAGGAGTAGTGTTGCTTTTTCAGTAAGGAGGTTAGAAATTCAAAAAGTCACGGACTTATTGACCCGCCTTAGTATCTATTGTCATATTTGTTTTCAACCGACTTCCAAAACACAGGAGGAGGTTATCAATTTTATCAATATCAATTCGTGTATATGTTTTTTTTTGTGTGTATGTTACGCGATTACTCCGCCGTTTGTGGGCCGATTTTCGAAAATATTTTTTTTGCCTTTGGTTAAGATGCTTTCGATAATTTTGGACGGGGAAGTTCGAAAACAAAATGTATGGCAATAGATACATTACAAATATGGCCGCTTACAGTTCCTTGTTAGATGTTGACATACTCAATGGTGTATGACCTCCTGTTTCAATTGTTGCAAATTAAAGCGGACGATCGGTCAAATCTCTAAAGTGATATTAACACGCAAAACCATTGACAACATTGGCGAGCATATACCTAACTTAATGTTGCATTTAAAAGTGAAGCTAGGTAATAATTTTCATGACTTTTCAGCATTTTCATTACTTTACTAATATTAAAAAAGAGAAATGATTTGTTAGTTTGTTTGTTTGATTGCATTGAATAGGCTCTGAAACTACTGGACCAATTTTGATAAAATTTGGATACATACGGATATAGTGTAGACTTCTACTAAGTAACAATATTAAGAATGGCTTCCTAAAGCAAATTAGAAATTAGGTTTCATAAATTTAATGTCGTTAATTACATTTTGTCACTCTCTATTCCAATAAATCGGCTTGAGTATATCATCTTGATTTTCGACAATTAGTATTGTTGAATCAATTTATAGGGCACGTCAGAAAGTGAAGAGGTCATGATCATCGCGTCACAATTGCGTCATTAATTTAAGACGCTCTTTAGATAGGTAGTTTTATGCTGATATAATTATTTTATGGAGCGTTTTTGATATGTTGGCAAGGTTTAAAGAGAGAAATACGTCAGGAGTCGTAATAGGCAATTATCCTATGATGAAAAAAAAATAAGTTATAGAAACTATAACCCGTCTAAAAGGGGTCTAAAAACGCCGAATAAGAACATAATTTTAATAGAAATTGCAGAAATGCATAGGTACAAAAGTAGTAAAGCTAGAGCCGTGGTCGCACCCACTAAGCGTTAATACCATTCGGACAGGAATCAATAAAATCTTTGAAGGCGCTTTGGACTGCCCCATCGGAGTTGAATTTCTTCCCTTGCAAGAAGTTATCCAGATTAAAAAAAATGTAATCTGATGGAGCAAGGTCCGAAGAGTACGGTGGATATCTTAGACATTCCAATTAAAGATCCTTTAATTTGGTAGCCGTCTGTTGTGCAGTGTGTGGTCTAGCGTTGTCCTGAGGCAGCAGTGGCCTAGAGCGAATGACCAACCTCGGTGGTTTAGCAGCTAGTTTTTCCATCATGATTTGCAGTTACTGGCAACAGACATCTGCCGTAATCGTCTGTCCAGATTGAAGAAAGCTGTAGTGAACGACACCGGCACCAACACCACCAAACGCTCACAAGTAACTTTTTTTAGTCAATTTTCGCTTGGGGCAGGCTGTGGCTGGTTCGCCAGGGTTCAGCCATTGCGATGAGCGTTTTCGATTATCGTACAGGATCCACTTTTCATCACAGGTAATGATTCGATTCATGAGGTACCTTTCAAACTTTTTCACCTTCCAAGTTTGCTTCAAGTGGATTAAAACAGTTTTATCACTAACACCACAGCCTGCAGCTAACTCGGACGTGGTTTGCGATGGATCCGCTTCCACAATAGCCTTCAATTCTTCATTATCAACTTTGGTCTTCGGCCGTCCACGGGGCTTGTTCTGCAGGTCGAAATTTCCAGAATGAAAACATTGGAACCAAAAACGCACTGTGTTTTCTTTTGCGACACCGCCGCCATACACATCATTTACCTTCGAGCCGTTTCTGCAGCAATGGTGCCACGGTGGAACTCGTACTCAAAAATAATACGATATTTCAAATTTTCCATTTTGTAAACAGAGTGACACAAAGAAAAAACTAATAGAAAAAACAAACGAATGACGGTTTTCGAAACAAAAATGCATGGGTAAATAGCGGTATAAATTTGAAATTGTAATTCCTAACCAAAGAAGATATATTTGAGATCAAAGTGTCCATCCAGTACGACAAAACGCCAATTTCATATGTAATAATAATATTATCGTTCTTAAGTGTAGCAAATATTTTTAATTTCAAATGTAGATTAGGTATATATATTTAGGTGCCACTGTTTTTTACTGACCTTTAATGTCTAAAATTTTCGCATAAAGATTTTTTTTTAAATTATTAATTTAAAATAAAAAAAACAAGTTAAATAAACTTTATAACATGGACAAACTAGACTACTTTATAAGGTTCGGCAAAGTCGATGTCAAATCGCAGCCGTCTGTATCTATCTTGGAGTATGCATGTGTATGACGAATATACGCATTGTCTAGAAACTTATCTAGGCCTTAGGGACAGTTCATACCTAGACGCGACGCATCTCGGTGTGAACTGACGCTTGGATGACATTAGTGGGTGCGACCACGGCTCTAGCTTGACCATTTTTGTGCCTATGCATTTCTGGATTTCTACCTGAATTATTTTCTTGTTACGGCCTTTTTAGACCCCTTATTTACGGAGTCGGGTCATAGGGTTTTAATTATTTACACACAAAAAATGTAGACATTTTCTTTTATTGTGTTGATTAGTCATACCGCAACTAAATATAAGCCACTTACAGTCTTCTACCGCCTCCGAATAGTCTTGTGAGGGGTAGATAGCTGGATAGTCGGTCCGTCTGTGTCGTTCTCTCCACGAAAGACGTACTGAGCTCTCCGAATTGAACTAAGTTGTAACAGACTCCGCCTCCACTAAGCAGACCGGTGATAACGCCAACGATCGTAGCCAGGACTTCCACACAGGTTCCATAGCGAAACTGAAAATATTTGAAGCTCTATAATGGTCTGTTTCGGGTGAAGCGCCGCATGTTTACAAAATTATAGAAAAAAACCGGCCAAGTTGTAGTGAGACTCGCACAGAAAGGGTTCCGTACCAAATGGCAAAAAATCACGTTTGTTGCATAGAATCAAGTTTTATAATAAGTAATAATAATTATATATATTATGGGAATTTCCTTTAATATTTATTTTATTTTGTTTTTAGCATTTGTTGCTATAGCAAGAGAAATCATCACGTGTATAATTTTCAACTGTCTAGCTATCATGGTTAAGGAGAGACAGCCTGGTGAGAGACAGACGGACAAACAGCGTTTTTGGCATCATAAAATAATAATACTCTTATATTTTAGGGGTGGCTCTCCATACAAGTGAAGTGGGGATGAAAAATATTTTTTCTGCCCTACCTTCATTTTACACCGTTTTCAGATATTTTTAGGGTTCCATAGTTTACGGTTTCGTCATGTCCGTCCGTCCGTTTTCAGCCTACCGTCTAAACGGTTAGTGCTAGAAAGATAAATTTTGCTTGGATATGTGTATTTACCACGTCGACAAAGTGCTAAAATGAAACCACGAAAACTATATATTTTATATTTTTGGGTACCTCCCCTGCACCGTGCAGGCTGCACGTAAAGTGGGGATGATTAGTTTTTCTCTCGTCTATCCCATAGTGTTGGGGTTGTGTATCATTAGATAGGTATTTTAAAAACATTATGAGATTGCTCAAATGATTTTTTGTTTTAGATATCCGTTTGCAAGATGCTTGTAAGCGCATTTTTTGTTAAAATCTCCCTCTAAAAGCTAAACGACTAGTAGTCCATGTAATGAACTTTAAAGGAAAACTATAACGTCCTATTTAACTTTGTTAATTTAGGAGCTATAGAGTCTTAACTTGTAAAATGCACTTACTTGGAAAACCTCGTACAAAAATAACGAAATAATAAGTAAACATGTAAAATAATGACATAATGGTAGGGGACCCTACGTCAGCGGGTCCGACTCGCACTTGGCTAGTTTTAAATAAAGACAAGGTATATATAGGTATATAAAGACAATATACGATTTTCTTACAAAATCAGCAATTTTAGAGTAATCAACGGCAAAGTGATTTATAAGCTACAGGCTTTTCTAAACTATGAGAGTTAGAAACTTGTAAGTTTCAATTCTGATAGATCTTTGCGAAATATATGAATGGTCAGATTATTATAATATAATATTAGATGAAGATGGGGTCACTGAATACGGAAACATAAGTTTTTGGGTCAAGTAAGCTAATTAACACGTTAAGTGCGAGGTCATTTTCAGAAGACTTGCAGACAGAAGACCGCGAGACTTGTTTGAGAGCGTTTACTAGGAATTTGTATGTGGTTTGATCTAGTTGTCAAATCACATACAAATTCCTAATAAACGCCAAACGCGTTCACGATCGAATGCGAAAAGAAAAACTCACACTTAGCACACAGTGTGAGTTTTTTGACTATTTTAAAAAGAAAGAAGAGGTTATATTTTATTTAAGACAATTATTACGAACCGGAAAGAAAAACTTTAAAACATTAATAATACGAATTACCGGATTATTGACTTTATATTGAAATGTTGAGCAATGAAATTTTAAAATTTGAATTTTAAACTATACACCCAAAGGAAGTTTTTGTACTTATAAGTTTCATGGTTAAATGTTACTTAGGGAAAAAATTGCAAGAGATTTATGTTGAATGTTTTCTTTTTGAATCCATCGACAAAGACAAGTTCGGTTTCCATTAATAGTTCCATGCAAACGAAGTTGTGGGCATCAGCTAGTTTATTATAATATTATACCTAATTACTTATAGACTAATATGACTGTGAAAAACTTACTATTTGAAAATATGATATCTTTTCTTCTACCTTTATTTCCGTTTCACTTTTCCTGCAATTTCATAATAATTTAGCAAGACACAATCTCACAATATATTATTATCTTAAACGCTCGGCAAATAATAATTAAACAATAGCAGTAAGTACTTGAGCTTATCGTGACTTATATACCTACTTATTTTTCTATAACTGTTCATAAATTAAAATTGCAAAATACATAAAATATTATATTATACGATATTACTTACAAAAACAACAGTTTAGATAGCGCAATTATAAATTTGCTGTTACAGAAAAAACTTCTTTTATGAAATACAAATAAAGCATATAAATTCGCTAGGCTAATTTAATTAAATCAATATTTGATTGATTTGATTTGATTTAAAAATGTATCTATAGATATTAGTCTCTATTGTATAACTCACTCTGTCTTTTTTTTCTTTAGTCCCATTTTGTGAATAAAACACTGAAAACTAAACGTAAATATGTCAAGCGCGAGCGCAACTCGGCGCGACGCGCGCTCTAACTCTCGCTATGGTATGCGCAAATCAGACATGCTTTACTAATATTTATATACGCGTGGTTAACGTTTGATATTAAAGTAATTTATTGACGGCTAAGCAATATCTACACAGTGTAAGACGAATATTACTAGACTCGTAGATTTTTACGTGTTCAACAACAATAAACTAGGAACATCGAACCCAACTTTTGTTTATTCGCCCTAATTTCCTTCATAAAGGTCCTACTTGCAAAAAATTGGCACTGGAATACGTGGCATTTACCTGGCTACAAAAATCTGTAATTACCCACAGAATATAAGTTGGAAAAATGTTAATTTGCCTACTAAAACTAATGATAGGTTACTAGATCTCCTATACAATTACTAAACACACCGGCATATTTAGCGGAAAACAAAAAAAGGTCCATAATTAAAAAAATATGGTTTTATTTTAAAATCTACTTACTACACTTCTTTTGTTATTTAAAGTTTCATTTGTTTTACTTAAAATGAGATCACATTAAGAACAGATTTTGCGAGTAAAGGCTATTTGTGAAAAATGGTACATTTTTGAACTTTTCATGTAACCGGGAAAAGTGAAAATTAATATTAAAATAACAATTAATTAAATTAGAAAAATGGTGATTAATATCGCGTATTTCCTCCACGTGCTCTTATTAAAGTTTCTACCCGTCTAGGCATACTGAGAATGATGTTATCGATGGTCTCCTGGGATAGTCTCCGCCATTCCTCAACTACGGCGATTCGCAGTTCACCCACGTTGGCAGGAGCTGAAATTCTGGACTTAACTTTTCTTTTCAGCAAGTCCCAAACGTGCTCTATTGGGTTCATATCCGGTGATCTCGCCGGCCACTCCATAACTGTGATATTCATATCATTAAGATAAGCTTGAGTTACCCGAGCGGTATGCGGCCGAGCATTATCCTGCATAAAAACAAAATTGCTACCGATATATGGGGCAAAAGGTACGACATTTTCTTCTAAAACTTCTCTGATATAGCGGTCTGCAGTCAGACTCCCTCTGTCAATCACTACCAAGTCTGTGCGAGCTCCCAAACAAATGCCCGCCCAAACCAATATTGAACCACCGACGTATGCAACTGTAGTTTCAAAATTTGTATGAATGTATCGTTCTCCTTTGCATCTGTATATTCTTTGCTTGCCGTCAATTTGATTTAAAAGAATTCTGCACTCATCACTAAACAATACCTTACTCCATTGGTCCGCGTTCCAAAGTCGATGTTCCTGAGCAAAAGTTAACCTATTTCTACGATGATTTACCTCGAGCCTTGGAGCCTTGGCGGGCACAAATGAACCCAAACCAGCTTCTTCGAACCTTCTTCGTACCGTACGCTCACTTACGGTTACACCCTGCACTGCTTCTAATTCATGTCGGGCTTGGACGGCCGTCAAATGGGGGTTCCTACGTACACGAAGCCGAATTAAACGATCATCCCTACTCGAAGTGCGTCATTTTCTGCCTTGTCCTACTCTTCTCACATAAGTACCGGTCTCCCTGAACCGTTGGATACTGCGATGGATCGTTGAAACTGGTCGACGAAGATCTCTGGATATCACTCTGTAGGTTTGACCATTTCTTCGCATTTCGAGTGCCCTGGTAATCTCCGTTGGGGCTAAGTCAGGCATAATTCAGTCCTCAACTCCAAAAAGATACGCGATTAAAAAAAAAATAACAAAAAAAATAATTTCAATGAAATTTTAAATCAAACTCAGATGGAAGAAATACTCGAAGTTCGCTCCAGATAAGGTGTATTTGAATAAAATTAAAACAATTGCATAAAATGTGATGTTCAGTTGTTTTCTTAATTTGAAAATATTTCTTTTTAGATTAAATGACGTATAAACCAGCCAGCAACCTTATATGATACTGATATCAAACCTTTATTTTATGTTCCGCTAAATACTAAGGCGGGTCAATAAGTCCGTGACTTTTTGAATTTCTAACCTCCTTACTGAAAAAGCAACACTACTCCTGTTAACAGGCATCTGTCAGTTGACTCCTATCAAAATTTGAACTTGCTGCGTCAGTTAGTTTGTGTTTTACAGCTATCTTTATCAGACTATCCAGTAACTTAAGGAAACAATGGAAAAAAGTGAATTTCGTGTGCTTATTAAGCATTATTTTTTGCGAAAAAAAACCATTACCGAGACCAAGGCTAAGCTTGATAAATACTATGGGGACTCTGCACCATCGATTTCAATGGTAAAAAAGTGGTTTACTGAATTTCGTTGTGGCCGTACAAGCACTGAAGATGCCGAACGTCCTGGACGCCCAGTTGAGGTCTGTACACCCGAAACAATCGAAAAAATTCACGATATGGTGTTGGCCGACCGAAGATTGAATGTGCAAGAGATTGTGGAAGCCATAGGCATCTCGCATGGCTCAGTGGTTTCAATTTTGAATGATCACTTGGGCATGAGAAAGCTTTCCGCAAGTCGACCACAAACGCAATCGTGTAACAACTTCACAGGAAGGTTTGGCGTTGTTTAATCACAATATGGAGGAGTTTTTGCGCCGTTTTGTAACCGTGGACGAAATATGGATCCATCACAACACACCAGAGACCAAACAACAGTCAAAACAGTGGGTTTCTAAGGGTGAATCGGCGCCAAAGAAGGCCAAGGTGGGTTTGTCAGCCAATAAAGTTATGGCGACTGTTTTTTGGGATGCACGTGGCATAATCCACATTGACTATCTTCAAAAGGGAAGAACAATTAATGGGGAATATTATGCCAACTTATTGGACCGCTTCAATGAGGATTTGAAAAAAAACCGACCTCATATGGCCAAGAAAAAAGTTCTTTTTCACCAAGACAATGCAAGGGTGCACACATGTGCAGTTGCCATGGCAAAAATCCATGAATTGGGCTATGAATTGCTCCCACATCCACCCTATTCTCAAGATTTGGCTCCGAGTGACTACTCCTTGTTCCCAAACCTGAAAAAATGGCTCGGTGGAAAAAGATTTGACTTCAATGATGAAGTCATCTCGCAAACAAAGGCCTATTTTGAGGACCTCGACAAATCATATTTTTTGGAAGGGATAAAAAAATTGGAGAAGCGTTGGACAAAGTGTATAGAGCTCAAGGGGGACTACGTTGAAAAATAAAATGATTTATTTATCAAAAAATCTATGTTTTATTCCAAAAGTCACGGACTTATTGACCCGCCCTCGTATGCCGGTGTGTGCAATCAATGGGCCTTTTTCTAAAACTCGCATAATGGTACGGGAGTCTGAAAGATGGCGGGCATGAGTATATCGCCTCCGGTAAATCCTCAATGCCTCTGCGACATTCCCAAATGCTTCATATAAGCACATCATCATACCATAGTAACGCATGGTATACGCGTATGGCGAAGGCATTTTAGGATAAAAAATCACACGTTAACTATATAATATTTTTGAATACTTTGTAATAGCCTTAATTTATTACTTATTAGACCACTCAAAGCTTAAATTACTATTATTGTATTGGCATGCGGTGTTTTAGCAATAATTTGACCAAAAAAATTTTCACGCAACTGTTTTTTATGTGTTCTTACTTTTGTTTTTAGACAAGAAAGAGCACCAAGTTTATACCTTAGGACTATGGAAATAAAAATATATAAACAAATTATTCATAAAAGTCGATTAAGATTATCACTTATGTTTAAATGAAACAAAAAACACTTAGATAAGGATTCGTTATGTACTCATACACATCTTAAATATAGGTTCAAAAGACTAAATAACTGTTAATTCAGAATAAAAACTTACAAAATAAAAGTTAAATGAAATCGTATAATCGTCCATCAATAAAAAAAGCGTAATTTCTGTCGATTTTACTCACTTGGAAAAGTTGGCTGGTATCTTATATCGATGGTATCTTATACTATCGACAATGCCATTATAAAAGTCGGTGGGTATTACCCAATAGCCATACATACATAGGCCTGTATAAGCTATACAGGCTCTGTCAATTGAGTGTAGCTAGTCTCCCGTAAGGATCAAGTGTCCTTTTCCTACCGTACAGTAAAACCACGTTGCTAATGTCTCTCGGCAATCATCGTTTTTTTTTTTTTCTATAAAAATGTATGCAAATTGACGATTTCTGAAAGAAATCGTGGTCGTACTGTAAAGTTTTAAAATCACACTATATGAATGAATGAATGAAATATTCTTTATTGTGCTCACAACATAAAAAAATATAAAAGAAAAGAGATAAAAATAACAATATACACAGGTAACACAATGGCGGCCTTATTATCTCAAACCCAATCTCTTCCAGGCATATATATGTGTGTGTGTGTGTGTGTATACATATACATAGACACGTACATACTCACACATATACAGGTGTATTCAGACCAGTCCCATTAACTTCGTGGGCTTATATTAGGCCATGAGATAGATCCATTGGTACTAGTCATTTGCTTTTAATCGATTGTTTTGGTAAAAGTTAAAATTTTCAATATGCAATGTACAACGTACATAGTACATAACCACGGGCGGTCGGAGGCGGGCGCGCGAGGGGTAGGCCGCGCAAACACGTCCCCCGCGCCCGTGCAGGTGCGAATAGAGAAAATCAGCTGATACTAGCAGCTGTACCGTATGTAGTCAATAAACCACTAAAATTGCATAGATTAATAACAATCTTATTTAAAGTTAGATAGCTCCGTGGCCTAGTGGGTAGACCGTTTGATTCGCACTCGAGAGAGTGCAGGTTAGATTCCCAGGTTATAGCTTGTACCAATGAGACTTTTTCGGATCTCAAGTACATTATACGAACGCTCTTACGATGAAGGAAAACATGCATTATATATAATTGCATACGCATTGATTTGTATGAACTTAACAACATTATTACAAAATCTACTGGAGGCTCAAGGCGCGTAAAAGAGCAAAGGGAGAGGCGCGTGTAAGACGATACCATCAGGCGATCTGTCTGCTCGATTGCCGGTCATAAATCATAAAAACCCAGCTTGATATAAAAGCAGTAACTTATTTATTACAAATAAACTAAGGAAAAAAATCATATCAAACAATTAACTAATTTAAATATCGACTACGTATACGTAAATGTTTCAATTTTCATAGGTCACATCACTTAGCCTAGGTAGTTTTTTAAAGAGTCGAGCGGCACACTTTTGATATTTGTCGCGAAAAAGCCGTGATGTGGCCGCGCGCGTCGCCCCGCCGCCCACGCCCGCGCCGCATAGCGTCGGCATCCTTTGAATTTTACCGAAAGTCGATAAAAGAACTATGTTGTTTTGAAATAGATTTTAGAATTTAGTTGCAGTTTTTGCAAATTGTAAACATCGCAGAACGCGTGTACTAAGGCAGGAGCACGGCGCGGCGGCCGGCCCGTGCGTCAGCTGACATGTCATTGACCAGCGAGCGTAATAAAGTAAATTACTTTGCGTAATGAAGTAAAAAATAATAACATTTAAGATTTTAATAAAAAATCTACTCTTAGACATGTTCTTATGATTAAAAGGTATAAAATGTAAAAAAACAAATAATAAAAATTAAATTTTTGAAAATAAAATAAAATATTTTCAAAAATTTTTGTAATGAGAAAAGGTAGTATAATCATATCCCAAAGATAATGGAAGCGGTCTTCTGGCACCCTGTATATATATTACAGGGTATATAATATAGTATAATACAGAAAATAATAACATAAAAAGAATTATTGATTTAACTGACTACAAATAGTCAATAGCAAGTTTGATATGTTTTGGTAACGAATTCCACAGCCTTACCCCAGCAACAGCAAACGAGGAGGCTTAATAATAATATTTAGTTTTATGCATGCGTAATTCGAATTGAAAATTGGATGCAGATCGTAATTCTTCAACTGTAGCTTGTGGAAATATAAAAATATATTTTAAATATGCCCTCATATTTAACAAGGGTCATGTATAATAGAGAAAACAAGAGAGAGAATACGAGCGTACCGGCGAAAACGTATAGGCAACCACAACACCGGCGAAATCGTTTAAAAGTTCAAATGTCGCATTTGATATCTACATATATTAATAAAAATATTTCAATACTTCACTGTATCATAATATCCATAACATACAATTGTAAATTCTAGTGTCATCCATTTAGTGACTTACAATAATTATGATAAAAAAAATCATATTATACCCACTGGGGCACGATTCAATAATAGGAAATTCACTGGGATTTTAAAATTTGTACTCAATATAATATGAGCACATTATAGTTTATAAGTACACCAGTGGCAAACGTTTATACGAAAATGCTTGCACATAGCTTAAAAGGCGGTGCTCCGCGAGTGCATGCTTTGATGTGTGTATGTGACCCTGACTGGCGACACACACTGCAGGGTAACCGGTAAGCTTGTCCGGGCCTATCCTTCCTAAATTATAAATTTTATACCTATTTATAAATTTGAGATATTTAAGAGAATAGCTACAATTCGACTTACCAAATGGGTGACGTCATGAATGTGACATATAGTTTTAAAGCAGTATAACTGATCATTAAATTGATAACGGGATAAAATTTATATAAGCAGCATAGCTGTTCATTAAATTGATAACGTCACAAAAAGTGATATTATACCAGTATAATTGATCATTATATTGACAACGTTAATAAAGTTACATACCAGAACAGAGTATCATAAAATTAATGACGGTTAAAAAAATAAATAAAAGCAGCATAGCTGATCATTAAATTGATAACGTCACAAGAAGTGATATTAAAGCAGTAAATTGACAACGGTATGAAAGTTACATACCAGTACAGCGCATCATCATCATTTCATTAGATCATTATTTGATCAGCTATACAGCTGATCATTAAATGATCAAAAGTGCCAGATCACGTTCAGAGTGTCCCCCGCCCTTATATTACGGAAGTATCGAAAATAGACCTGTTACAGTACAGTAGATTTCAGCCTTACATTGGCTGATATTAATTGACGAAAAGCGTCACTCCGGATATTAGATCTGTTTAAAAAGCTATGACTATATTATATGGATGAAAAGTAAACAATAATTAGATCCTATTAGTATCGATTCTCACTTACACACACAGGCTTGCCAGAACTGATATTACTACGGGTCTGTTGACTGCAACTGGTCTTAGGGTAAAACAAAGACAAACAAAAACTAAAAAGAGTAAACTAAAATAATTAAAAAATAGGTTATTATTAATATAATTATTATTAGGAAGACGTGTTTATGGGTCCCGACTGTTAAAATGCAATTGTTTTTTTTTATTTTCAGTTTTTACGCAGTCGGGTTTTTAAAATTTTTAGTTAATTATTCCATGTTAGGTATTTATAACTCCTAAACTAACAAGTTACATAAGACGTTATAGTATTCCTTTAAAGTTCATCACATGGGCTAACTACAATCATGATTTTTTGATGACTTTTTTTTTGATTTGAGACGCACGCACAGACGTAACCGCTAATTGTAGAAACGTGAAATTTGGTTAGTAATTTAATTTACAAGTGATTTTGAAAAATTCTACCCTTAAAGGGATGAAATAGGGTGTGAAAGTTTGATTGGAAAATCTTAAAATCTGCGCCAATTTAAAAAGGTGACATCTATTTCTTTTTCTTACTTTTGTAACTGTTTTTTTAAGGAAATAAAGATATCATTAAGAAAAAAAAATTCAATGAAAACTGGGAATCTTGCTCTTAAATGTTTCATTAGATACTTGTTTCAGGATTTATTAGAATTTACCCTCTGAGGGGGTAAAATTAGGGTTGAAGTAAGTATGGAAAAAATTTAAATCTTCGCCGATTTCTATTAAATTTATTCTCCCAGCTAAGAAATACAAAAAAGTTTTTTTGGGAATTAATTATTCCATAAAGGCGTTAAAGTTCCAAAGTTTATATAGTGAAATATTATTACCTGGGTGGATTGCGTAAGCACGGAGATAGTTATTGTGACGTAGACATCCGTTTAAAGGACGCCCTATTTAAAAATAAATGCACTTTCTAGTTGAATATCTCCCAAACGGATACCTAAAACATAAAATCGTTTTAGCAACATTACAATGTTTTTAAAAGAACTATCTAACGATATCCCATACTATGGGATATATTTAAAAAAATCTCATCCTACGTGTAGGGGAGGCACCAGAATAAAATATTTTTCATGATTTTCCAAGACATATACTACGGTACCCTAAAAATCGTCTTAGAATCCTCTCAATAGTCTTAAAATTAAAATGCCTATCTAATGATACCCCACACTATGGGGTAGATGCGAGAAAAAAAATCATGCTCACTTTACGTGTAGAGGGTATCCCAAAAAAATTAATTTTCGTGTTTTTATTTTAGAACTTAGTCGACGTGATAAATACAAATAAACCATAAGGGTTCCGAGATGTGAACTACGGAACTCTAAAAAGACCTAAAAATGGGGTAAAATGAAGGTAGGAGTAGGGTAGAGAGAAAAAATATTTTTCATCCCCACTTCACTTGTATGGAGAGCCACCCCTAAAATATAAAATATTATTATTTTATGATGCTAAAAACGTTGTATGTTCGTCTGTCCCCACTGACTGACGTTTTTCTGTCTTACCAGCTACATTGGTTTGGACAAATTGGCTTACTTTAATTGGATAATGTGAACACGGCTCATGCGTCATTGGCCATATGCCAATTATTTATATAAATATTTTACAACATAGCACTGATTATTCACTGCAAACTTAACGCGAAAAGACTATAGGCGTGGCGGTGTTGGTAGTTATTTATTTAGCTCAGTTCATAGTTAAAAGTCTGCCAGGTCAGCTAGTTGGAAATGTTTTTAAAGTGTTTTCTTTTGTGATGGGAGAGACGAGTATCGATACTAGTTAAGAAAGTGTAAAACGACCCTTAGTATCAAATTGTTGTATAGTGGTAAAAATATAAATAAATTCCCTTTTCACAATTTGTCAGGAATATTGTGAAAATGGAACAACTTCAAGATGCCGCAATTCCGGTATTACATGATGAACAATATTTTGTCCAGAATTAAGGTCATAAAAAATCAAAAGCATGATTTTTTATTAATTGCATGCGCGTCATTTTGGAGTAAGCCCTAAAATACACAACTTCATTCTCCTTATCAGGAATTTTTCAATGACAAATGTTTGCTAACATAGGTAGAAACAAGAGCACTTTATACTAATCCTATTAAAAATAGTTCAGCCTTTCCATTATTTTTACTTTTCAGGAAATATACTTTTCAGATAGAGATTATGTCTATACTAATATTATAAACAGGAGATATTACTCGTAGTTTGTTTGTTTCAATTAAATGCGCTCCGTAACTAATGGACCGATTTTTATTAAATTTAACACATGTATAGAACATACTACGGAGAAGGACATAGGAAACTTTTTATCGCGTTGAAATTTTCCGATTTTCACGGGATTTCTTTTAGTCCGCACGAAGGTAATATTATTAGTTGATACATAATATAATGTATTGGGTATCAATTTTTCTAAATCCAGATGCATAGCCTATTTTTTGGTTAAAAAGTCGTAACAATAAGTCCATATTTAATTAATGTATTGCACAACATTTTACAAAACAAAAGCTTTACCTAAAAGCTTTATAGTAGGACTAGAAAAGCCTAACACTGCAAAATTGCTGACAACATTTAATATTTGTGTTAATTCAAACCATTATTTTTTAAAGTAAAAAGTAAAAAGTTGTTTATTACCCTTAAGGTCTTTTACAAATTTTAAAAAATACACTGTTAATTGTACAAATATAACTTATTTATTGCGCAACCCCTACACTAAGAATCTCTTGTGCTGTAGGGGTTGCCTGCTCTTCAATGTACATTCACTAGCAGGTTACAGTATGAAGACATCGACAGTGATTGTAATAAAGGTAAGATAATTATGTTATCTTTTTTTTTTTTTTTTTTTTTTTTTTTTTTTTTTTTTAAATAAAGTTAGAAGCTTTTGTGTGTTTGGTATGTGTGTGTATGAGTGTGGGAGTGTGTGTATGTAAGCGTGCGCAAGTGTGCGTGTGAGTAAACGTGTGTGTATGTGTGGGTGTGTGTGTGATTGATTGCTCTGTATGATTAAATATTATGTGTGCGGCGTGTTTAATTTTAACAATTTATTTTACTATTTCTATTAAATTTTCAGTTTCATTGTATTTAAGTCTGCTAAGCCAGCTGTTAACTGCAACCTTAGCGTCTCTGGTGGTCAACGTGTTAAATTTCTCAATCTCTTTGCTGACGTGATTATACAATAGTGGCCCCAGGAAGTATTGTTGGCGCTGCGCCGTTGCACGTTAATAAATTTATTTTTATTAATTCACGTCGGTTTTCGGTATTATGAACACTTTATTTTTTCTTCTTTTATATATATAGTTTTTAGTTAATTCTTGATTACTGGTTTGGCTGTGCTGTGTGAGTAGAGTCTTTCTAATAAATAGTTGTCTGACCGTCAAAACTTGAGTATGTTTGTAGAGTTCATGTGTGGGAAAATGGTAGGGCTTAAATGTTGCTACTTTAAGCACTGCTCTTTGGGCTCTCTCTAGCAGTTTCATTTGTGTTTTACAGGCTCCTCCCCAAACTGATATGCAGTAAGAGAGTACTGATTCACATAAGGCACGGTAAATTTCTAAAATTAGCTTATTATCAGCGACATTGCGCAATTGCTTCAAAAAAATAATAAGTTTACGTACTCTTTTGGTAAGTATTGCAATATGATCTTTCCAGGACAAGTTTTTACGATATTAATAAGAATATTTATATAAGTATTTTTACGATATTAATAAGAACAAGTGTATTTTTCTAAAATGTTTGTGAGAGTCATCAAAATTAATCAAAGGGTTATCCTTAACTAGGTACTCATGATTAAAAAGTTTGTGTTATCTGCTTATGAGTAATAACAATAGTAATCTCACTCAAAATATGGGTTTTCCTTTTTTTATCTAACACAGGTAATCCCGCAAATCATTTTAAGCCAGCCTTTTCCGTAGTTGCACTGAAGTAAAAACATAAACGTTAGGTGTCATTAGGTGTTTCAGATCGCGAGGATTCGAGCCGCGGTGTGAATCGCGTCAGCACTGTTTCTGAATGGGTCGATTCGCACCGCTTAACAATTTCGGTGTGAATCGCCCCATATATTTTTTGGAAAGGTCGATTCGGACCACAAATTGAAATTTTCATTTTAGAATATTTCGGACTATATTTTTTTAAACAGATGTGTAGAAAAGTGGTCCTTGAAAAATGGCAAATAATTATTACCACCTGAACCAGCGAACTTCGTACCACCATATATTTTTGCCGTCAAGAAAAAACATTTTTAATATTTGCTATGATTTTTTCACATTATTTTTATAGAAACCTTCTCTTGACAATAACAAACACATAAAAGAAAGATTTACACAATTTGGTGTAATCATTTGGAAGTTATGCGCGTACAAACATTTCGGTATTTCATTTTTATTTATATAGGTATTAGATGGTATTAAAAGTGGTTATACCACGCATTTAAATAAGTACAATTTAAGCGTGATATAACCACAGATTTAGTATCTACTATCCATCTTACTACTAGAAAGGTAAAATCAGTTGGGCAAAATTCATAGCAATAGTACACATCTGTTTTAGATAAGTGTTAAAACAAGACTGTGTCGCAGAATAAGTTTTGTTCAACCTTTATTATTTTTTTTTGTATGAGATTGATAATCGCAGGTAATTATGTACACTTTAATTTATTTATAACTACTTCCTTTAGTAAAAAAAACGGGGGACAATGAGATTTACTAATTTTCGCCTTGCCCTTTTTTTTCTAGATAGTAATTAATGGGTTATTTGATCTTCTGAGCTTTGTAAATTGATTAGTAAGGGATAGTTTAAGTCCATTTAATCATAATATTTTCGGGAAATAATTATTGAAAAATAATGGTAAAGTTCAAAAAGCTTGAATTTTATCTGTGCGCTAAGTAAAAATAAAATGTGTGTTTTTTTTATTTTACTTCTTTTGTAACTAAAGCCAATAATTAATATTTAGGGTACGATGCGATCGATATCTACTCTTAATTAAATTAAATCCTGAGTTAGTCTTGACATATTAGCAGGTGACTTTTGTTTTTTTTTGTGGAAATGTACTCACAGAAGGTTGCAGCCAATGTTTTGTCACTTTAAGTACTAAAATAAGTATTATAACATTTCAACGAACAGTCCTGGTGGCGATGCCGAAAGATCGGTTCCATCAAACAAACCTCTGGTTTCCAAAGACAACCATGTACCGCACTACGGCTGATTGTTTTATTGGGAGTTAATCGTTACCGAAATCGCAGTTTCTTCCAATGGAGTAACATAACTTATTTTGTACTTTTCTGTTATTTTGTACATGATTGTACTATGCATATTTTACTGTGAAAATTGATTCATCCAAAAAATGGAATGATTTCTACTGTGGTTCAAATCCACCCATTCTAAAAACGTCTTGGGTGTTTCGGACCGCGGTGCGAATCAACCCATTCAAAAACAGTGCTGGGGCGATTCAGACCGCGGTTCGAATCCTTGCGGTGTGAAACGACTAACGACGTTAGGTAGGTACGATTTTTTTAATGAGGGTGTTTAATATTTTTTCTGCCGTTAGGGGGCAAACCCAACGCACACAAAGCGTCATCTGTGGCGTAAGTGGTATCAAAAACGCTCCATAAGAATTTTCGATTCTTTTTCTACTAAGGCGGGTCAATAAGTCCGTGACTTTTTGAATTTCTAACCTCCTTACTGAAAAAGCAACACTACTCCTGTCAACAGGCATCTGTCAGTGAGTCAGGAAACAATGGAAAAAAGTGAATTTCGTGTGCTTATTAAGCATTATTTTTTGCGAAAAAAAACCATTACCGAGACCAAAGCTAAGCTTGATAAATACTATGGGGACTCTGCACCATCGATTTCAATGGTAAAAAAATGGTTTACTGAATTTCGTTGTGGCCGTAGAAGCACTGAAGATGCCGAACGTCCTGGACGCCCAGTTGAGGTCTCTACACCCGAAACAATCGAAAAAATTCACGATATGGTGTTGGCCGACCGAAGATTGAAAGTGCAAAAGATTGTGGAAGCCACAGGCATCTCGCATGGCTCAGTGGTTTCAATTTTGAATGATCACTTGGGCATGAGAAAGCTTTCCGCAAGATGGGTGCCGCGTTTGCTCACAGTCGACCACAAACGCAATCGTGTAACAACTTCACAGGAAGGTTTGGCGTTGTTTAATCACAATGGAGGAGTTTTTGCGCCGTTTTGTAACCGTGGACGAAACATGGATCCATCACAACACACCAGAGACCAAACAACAGTCAAAACAGTGGGTTTCTAAGGGTGAATCGGCGCCAAAGAAGGCCAAGGTGGGTTTGTCAGCCAATAAAGTTATGGCGACTGTTTTTTGGGATGCACGTGGGATAATCCACATTGACTATCTTCAAAAGGGAAGAACAATTAATGGGGAATATTATGCCAACTTATTGGACCGCTTCAATGAGGATTTGAAAAAAAACCGACCTCATTTGGCCAAGAAAAAAGTTCTTTTTCACCAAGACAATGCAAGGGTGCACACATGTGCAGTTGCCATGGCAAAAATCCATGAATTGGGCTATGAATTGCTCCCACATCCACCCTATTCTCCAGATTTGGCTCCGAGTGACTACTTCTTGTTCCCAAACCTGAAAAAATGGCTCGGTGGAAAAAGATTTGACTCCAATGATGAAGTCATCTCGCAAACAAAGGCCTATTTTGAGGACCTCGACAAATCATATTTTTTGGAAGGGATAAAAAAATTGGAGAAGCGTTGGACAAAGTGTATAGAGCTCAAGGGGGACTACCTTGAAAACAAAATGATTTATTTATCAAAAAATCTGTGTTTTATTCCAAAAGTCACGGACTTATTGACCCGCCCTCGTATTACCAGGCGGCGGTGGCTACCATAGCCGGGCACCGTTAATCAAATAGTTATCTTCGTTCATCGTTAATCCGCTACAAAAAAAGTTAGCTTCGTTAAACGTTAAAGCGTTACATTTCGAAAGAATTAACGCATGTTAACGTTAATCGTTAATCCGTTAATATGTGTAAAATTGCATCTTTATATCGTTGCGTTAGTGAACTTATAAAACCTGTTGGTTTAGGTTCTAATTCATTCATCAATTATCAACACGCAAATGATCACTGACAGTAATTTATAATAACAACAAACAAACAAACAAAACACTCGTCACTCTAAGCATCGGCGCTAAGTAATGAAATGATCAAACGAAACAAATCTCTTCGCAGTTTTCTTTCTCACTCGCGCGCGCCGGTAAAATATATCTAGTTTTGTTATTGTTTCACTCGCTGCCACGCGCCGCCCGGCACTTGTCGGTGCCGTGCGATAACTATTAGGCATTGGATTAACGATTAACGGACTTCTGCATATTAATGGAAGTTAACGTGTCCGTTAACATTTTTAAAAGTTAATCCGTTAATCAAAATGTTAACTTCGTTAATTAACGATTAGCGGATTAACGAGTTAATGCCCAGCTATGGTTGCTACCCCGTTGGTCCTTGTCGTGTCAAAAAGCTGAATTTAAAAACCCTCATTTAACTTTAAATTATGAATTTCCGAGATTTACATGAGAAGACACGAAGGATGACCAAAACATAAATTTAAGTTAATAGGAATAAGGAATATGTTACTCTTGATGTTATACCTCCTTCATTATGCTATGCATAACGAATAATTGTAAGTTTTTTTAGGGTTCCGCAGTACTCAAGGAAGTAGGAACCCTTATAGTTCGGCTCTATCCCTACTGTCTATCCGCCCTTATAGCTTCTGTAATCTTATTCTTATATATATAGATCCAATGTCTCGCAACGGCTGGACCGATTTTTCTAATTATGGGAAAATTGTAGGGAAAATATAACTATATATAACTATATTTATAGGTGCGACAGAACAACGTGTGTCGGGAGCGATCGCTAGTTATGAATATAAATGGATGAAATTTGGTATTTTAATTTTATTGTGTATAGATTTCGGTTTTCCCATCATAAAATATTAATATTTTATATTTTCGGAGTGACTCATGTGAAGTGGGGACGAAAAATACTTTTTTATTCTACCCCATCGACCGAGGTGTGTATCGTTGAATCTGATTTTGATTAAAGAAAGATTGAATAGCGCGGCAGCGCTATCGCCAAGTATGAAGCGGCCATAACTACCTTTTATCGAAGCATTTCACGGCTTTTCCGTGCCCCCACTGTTATTAAGTAAATTCAAGAACGCATCTCTGGTTCCTCTAGTGTTGCACACCCATGGACACCAGTCCACGGCCAGTAAACACTTTATTTATGGAATAGATCTAGAAACAAGCAAATGGACCGCCTGATAGTAAACAATTACTCCTGCATTAAAATATTCGCAACACCGGAGAAATTATAAGTGCGTTTTGTAAAACCGAAAATTCCTTGGTCTTCGGGTAACCTACAAAAAGAAATGTGATCCCACAAAAACATCACCTAAATGAAAAAAAAAACAAAGTATTTCCTTTGCAAAATATTATGAGATGTCATAGAGACCAAGTGAAATTCATGATAGTCCATTTAATTAGTTACTCATAAAAAAATTGTAACCGTATGTGGTAATTTTTATAATTCATTATATTATTAAATAGTGACTTGGCAATGAGCACTTAAAGAGTTAAATGTCCGGATAGATTAGACCCATACATGTCAGTGACAAACCTGGAAAAGCATTTCGATGTTATCACTATGCCAATAAGGATTCAATAGTGGTACAATGCGGGTTATCCGTACGTTAATTTCGAAGATTGTTGACAATTTTCAAAATTTTTTATAGGTATGGTTAAATTATCTAATTTAAAAATTGTCAACACAACCTAGATCATAAATAATAGAATCACTGCAGACGTTAGCACTATAGTCTTAAGCTTAGTTACTAGTAAGTGACAATAATATTTATATAATGATTTATTAAAGTGCTCATTGCGAAGTCACTATTTAATAATATAATATAATAAATTACAAAAATAAAAATTTCCACATACGGTTACAAAATTTTTATGAGTAATTAATTACGGGGGCTGATTGATAAGTTTCCGAAACGACAAAGAAAAACTTCAAAAATCTATTTAAAATAAATTTATTTCTCATCTTAGTTCCCTTCTACCTCGATGCATTTAGTCCAGCGCTTCTCCAATGCCGTTACACCAGTTTGATAAAATGTTTTCACCAAACCCCTCAAAATACTCGTCCACGGCAACGATGACTTTTTCATTTGATGAAAATCTCTGGCCCCCTAACCATTTCTTCAGGTTTGGGAATAAGTGGAAGTCGCACGGGGCCAGATCCGGGGAATAGGGTGGATGCGATAGCAATTCGAACCGCAATACATGGAGTTTGGCGACTGCAACCATTGACGTGTGTGCAGGTGCGTTGTCATGGTGGATCAAATTTTTTTCTTGGCCAAATGTGGTCGTTTCTTCTGGATTTCTTCACTTAATTTTTGCACCAAGCTTGCGTAGTACTCTCCATTTATTGTTTTTCCTTTTTGCAGATAATCCACTAAAATAATCCCTCGAGCATCCCAAAAAACAGTCACCATCACTTTGCCGGCCGACAAAACCGTTTTTGCTTTCTTCGGCGCAGGTTTTCCGCTCTCAGTCCACTGTTTAGATTGTTCTTTTGTCTCGGGAGTATAATGATGTATCCAGGTGTCATCGACTGTTACATAACGCCGCAAAATCTCATTAGGATCTCGGTTAAACGGCGCCAAACACTCCGATGAATCGTCCACTCGACGTTGCTTTTGGTCTACAGTGAGCAAACGCGGCACCCATCGCGCGCAAAGCTTTTTCATTCCCAAATGTTGGTGCAAAATATTAAAAACGCGTTCAGATGAAATGCTCACCATCTCTGCTATCTCTCGCAACTTTAAGCGCCGATCATTCAATACAATTTTGTGAATTTTTTTGATCATGTCCGGATTCGTGACTTCATTTGGACGGCCAGACCTGTGGGCGTCTTCGCAGCTCTGCCTTCCACGTTTAAAATCAGTTACCCAGGTGTGAATTGTACTCAATGCAGGAGCAGAATTACCTAAAACACTGTCTAGCTTGGTTTTAATCTGGGTTGCTGTTTTCTCTTTTAAAACGTAAAACTTTATCACCTCACGAATTTCGTTTCTTTCCATTGTTAAGAAAATTTACGACAGAGAAAGTTCTACGTCATCTCAAACAAATTCCATCAGTTCGATTAAATTCAAATTTGGCGTTCTATTTTCAAAAAGATGCCAGAATATAATGTAATATTCCTTTTTTGCGTATAATTTTTTTTAAGTTCGTCGTTTCGGCCAGTTAACAATCAGCCCAGGTATTTACCTGGGCTGATTCTATACTATCTTGACATTCACTAGGTGTATACGACATCTCATAACTTTTTATACATACATACATACATACATATAATCACGCCTCTTTCCCGTAGGGGTAGGCAGAGACCACTTCTTTCCACTTGCTACGATTCTTACATACTTGTTTCGCTTCGTCCACTTTCATTATTCCCTTCATACATGTTCTTCGGTTTAGGGTACTCTTGATCTGGCCTTTTTTCAAGACATCCCTGATTTGGTCCCGAAACGTCCGCCTAGGTCTACCCCTTCCAACACTCCCATTCACACTCGCCTTATACACTTTTTTCGTCAATCGTTCTTCATTCATTCTCTCGACATGGCCAAACCATCTCAGCATACCTTTCTCATTTTTTGTCACTACATCTTCTATCAGACCACAAAGTTTCCTAATCTCACTATTTCTTATCCTGTCACTCAGTTTAACTCCTATCATACTTCTTAACGCTCTCATTTCAACTGCATTTATTCTGCTTTCATGTTTCTTCTGCCATACCCAACTTTCACTTCCAAACATGAGTGTCGGAACCAACACCCCCTCATGCACAGCCAAACGAGCCTTGTTAGACACCTTCCGACTGCTCATAAAGGAGTGATGTGTTGCAAAGGACATACTTGGCATTTTTCATTTAGTTAATGTCTTTGTGGGATAGCTCTTTCTATATAAAGTCAAGGTTTCATGCATGCCTTTTTTTACAAAGTCAACCATTTTCGAGTAGTCTCCAAAGTGGTTTTAAGTAGCAGCCCCAGGCTTTTCTTAAGCTTCATGAGCTTGTAAGTTTCTATGCTGCTAGGTCATGCTTAAAACTCTTTAGGAAAATTATTTCGAGTACAATAGGACTTTTGAAATAATTTAAAGTATGTCACGTTGACAGTAAGTAGTATTTTACGGAACCCTTCTTAGACATGTCTTGACATACTTTTGGTTATGTAATTTATTTAAATACGATTAGTAGGAATTAACAATTAACACTTCAAGAGTCCTTATTCCACTTTAATATTTATTCAGTTTCATCTCACAGGACATTTCAGGGTTAACTGATGCGTGTAGCATAAATATTAATTAAAATATTAATTATTATTAAGGCTATGCGTCTACAATAAAGTGAATAAATAAAAATACATTCATACGATTGTTACTGAGTTATTGAGAGCCTTGGAAACATTTTATTATAGACAATAACATCAATGATGTTGATTATTTTTTAACGAGACGGCCTCGGAGCGATCTGGCTGAAATTGGGATCGATGTATTTATATGTAGGACGTGAAACTTCGCCTTGTATTGGCACGAGACATCCGGATTGGACATTATTAGAATGCTTAAGTATCCACTTTGAACCAGAAAATGTATTCTTTAATAAGGCAGGATAGCCTCTTGTATTATGTAGTATTTAATTAAATTTACAGAATTATTACAACAATTTACAAGAACCGAAACTAAAATATTTTTTATGAAAAGTATTGGCACAATTTAATTATTATACGTATTTAATTTAAAGTGTGGTGTGTTTTTAATGTAGATATCAAAAATATAAAATAAAGATTAAAGAAAGAAGAACAGATAAACAGCTACATAGTTAACTTTCGTTTTGACTGCACTGTTACGGTGTGTCCACGACTGTGTGGAATAACTACACTTATTATAAAAATCTATAGTGAATTATATAGCCTATGTTACCCGGGCTATTATTACGAATCCTCATTGAGACCTCATTTATTAAAATCGGATCAGTAGTTTAGGCGGTACGGTTGAACAAACATACATACATAGTACATACATACATAGACTGCCGAAATTATTAGGTAAAATTGTGGGCCGTTGAAAGGGTCGGACGTCAAAATTTTCAAATTTGTTTCGATTTGGATCGTTCTATGAAAAACTGTTTCTTTGTACGTAAGTATAATATATTATATATTTTCTACTCTGTACCAAAGCGACACCATTGACCCTTAACATCAGATGAGTTACTAGTTCATTGCCGATCTCAATAACCCTCAATCCCATTGGCTATCTGGGGGTCTAAAAACGCTACTTTAGGTGTTTCACATTATGTTTCATATATATTTTTCCATACAAAAATCGTGAAATTGTAAAATGTCTACATGATTCATCTGATTTCATCATATTAGAAAACATAAATTTTAACAGGTTTCAATAGAAATGTTTTAATTGGCGCACACAATAAAAAATATATGAATCAGAATATGAAACTCCTAAAGTGGCCTTTTTGATCCCCTGGTTCACTACACAAAGCACAACGCGAGCATTATTTCAAGAAGGATTCCTGTAAGACCTTGGTGTATCTCCGGTCGAGCTGGACTATTCACGCCGAATCATTTTTTTTCGCTTTCTTATAGAAAAAAACCGGTCAAAAGCGAGATGGATATGCCCACCGAGGGTTCCGTAAGAACATGTTCCTACATCACAAATAATTCAAGAATCTTAGCTTCGCAGTTTTTGTCAGAACACAACAAGGGGTCTAAAGTCTAAGAGGCGACTAAAATATGATGTAGAAGCTTAGTAGCTTTAACATCTCGAAGAACGTTCAAATGGTATATCATATGAAAGAGTTTGATCTGAGCATTCCAGAACATATTTTAATTTATTTTTTACGACGCGTAATTTTTTATTAATGTCAAAAATAATAGCATCTCAATACAAACTTACATATATACATTCATTTTCAGGCTCGATAAAAAACCAACCACAGCTTTTAACAGATTTTTTCCTATACTTGTAGTATAAAGGTATAACGATGTTACTTGCCAAATTTCATAGTTCTTGGTCAACGGTATACCCTATAATTTTTTATTCGCTTGAGAGTGTCGAATTGTATGCAATGCATTTTTTTGGGGAAAAAAAAAAATTTTTGGGACCGTCGACTTGAGTATACGGTTTAAATTTCAACTAGATACCTCCACGAATTCCTAAAATATTATTATTTCGATGTTATGTTGACTGTGTTATAAGGGTTCTCCTTTTGGTACGAAGGTACGAAACCCTAAAAAACAACATTGTTTTCTTAAAAGACTATAGACCTATAACATAGCAAATTAGAAGTTACATTAATTATTATGTAGCACGCTTAACTGATGCGTCGCGTCGCGTCGGATTTCATTATCTAACCGGATTAAAGACAATTGCATGACTATTTCCTTAAGGTTATAAAACTTATCTTTATGGACTTGATAGGTAAATAAATACCATCATATTACAAAAGCGCCCGAGAAGAGAAAATGGAATTAAAATATTTAAGTAATGCGATTTCTGGAGGGTACAAGATTCCAAACTCCAAATGTTTTCAACATTTTTTATCTCTACCTAACTTATCTCCTTGTATTTTAACTAGCTGTCCCGACAGACGTTGTACTGCTTAAACTAAAATAGATAAATAACTACTTACATACACCTGCCGTTTCTATACATAGCTGAAACTAAATGACCTGTAGATAATAAGCGACAGAACCACTGAAATTGGTAATTTTCAAACCTGCTCGGATTTTTTTCTGAAGAGAGTACGACCTAGGTAGTAAGTTTTTTTTTAAATTCTTAAAAAGTTACAGTTTGATTTCGCTCAAAACAATTTTCCTAAAGAGTATTAACTCTAATAGTTTAGAAATGCCACAAATCTTATAGTTTGTAAACTATTTGGGAGGCCGGTTAGGGTCAAAATTTTCGATGTAATTTGAAAATATATTTTGCGCACAGATCATTACGGAACCTGGACATGTCTTGAGTCCTGAAATGCGCTTGGTTAGGTTATATTACCTATTAGTTGAGTTGAGAATCGTTTGAAAACCAACATTCGGTAAGTTTTTGAAATATTTTGTGGTTTGTCAATATATCGCATACTTTATTAAATTGATTTTATACATTATTTTATTTCACAATCAACACTAGAGTTACGGATTTATGTACGATTCCTGAATTAGTTTGCATTTGCGTAAGTTAGCGCCTTTGCAGTATCATGGGACTTTTCTGATAAATTTTTCTTTGCTATTATTTAAACCCAGGGGTTTATAAACGTAAATCTTGTTCGTTCTATTCTAAGTGACATTATTTCGTTTAAATAACAATACTCATATAAACTATATTCTACTATAATAAGGTAGGGTACTATTTATCTTATATACTTTAATTAAACGAGCAATTCTTATTTATATATTTTATAATCCTTATCTCGGAAAGGGCTTCAATAATTTCTATGAAATTTAGTAATTACGCAGATCTGGGGGTGAAAAATTTATCTAGGATCATAGGATCTATTCCCAGGGAAACAGCGAATTTTTGAGTATTTTATATATTTTTTCTTTCGTCGCGTAGGTATGTCTGTAAATAGTTATTTCGCTTAATTGAAAAGGCGCTTGGCTCAGCTGTATGCATTATACTTTTTGCGTTGTTGGCGAAGCGAATTGGTGTCCCAGGTCTGAGTCCCGGTCAAACTAACATTTTTGTGATATTTTTTTTATAACCTATCGTCATCTGTCAAGTTTTTTTCCTTACTACTAGAACTCCGAGCAAGGCTACTTATAAACAGTGCGTTATTTTTTTCCAAAGAATGCAGATTAGGTACTAATTTGAAGTAATTATGTCGAACCTTTAAAGGGCATGCACCAACATTCATACTTAAAAACCCAGCGTCGATAGCAATGAAATGATTATAATAATAATAATAATATAATATCTATGGACGCTTTACACCACGTCAGTCTGGCCCCGTGCTAAGTATCCGAAAAACTTGTGTTACAGGTATCAGACAACAGGAAGTATATTTAATACTTTTATACTATACATATATTTAAGATTTTTATTATAAACACACCGGCCATATTTAGCGGAACACAAAAAAAGGCCCATAATTAAAAAAATATGGTTTTATTTTAAAATCTACTTACTACACTTCTTTTGTCATTTAAAGTTTCATTTGTTTTACTTAAAATGAGATCACATTAAGAACAGATTTTGCGAGTAAAGGCTATTTGTGAAAAATGGTACATTTTATTTTAATTTAACAATTAATTAAATTAGAAAAATGGTGATTAATATCGCGTATTTCCTCCACGTGCTCTTATTAAAGTTTCTACCCGTCTAGGCATACTGAGAATGATGTTATCGATGGTCTCCTGGGATAGTCTCCGCCATTCTTCAACTACGGCGATTCGCAGATCACCCACGTTGGCAGGAGCTGGAATTCTGGACTTACTTTTCTTTTCAGCAAGTCCCAAACGTGCTCTATTGGGATCATATCAGGTGATCTCGCCGGCCACTCCATAACAGTGATATTCATATCATTAAGATAAGCTTGAGTTACCCGAGCGGTATGCGGCCGAGCATTATCCTGCATAAAAACAAAATCGTCACCGATATATGGGGCAAACGGTACGACATTTTCTTTTAAAACTTCTCTGATATAGCGGTCTGCAGTCAGACTCCCTCTGTCAATCACTACCAAGTCTGTACGAGATCCCAAGAAAATGCCCGCCCAAACCATTATTGATCCACCACCGTATGCAACTGTAGTTTCAAAATTTGTCTGAATGTATCGTTCTCCTTTGCGTCTGTATATTCTTTGCTTGCCGTCAATTTGATTTAAGAGAATTCTGCACTCATCACTAAACAATACCTTACTCCATTGGTCCGCGTTCCAAAGTCGATGTTCCTGAGCAAAAGTTAACCTATTTCTACGATGATTTACCTCGAGCCTTGGAGCCTTGGCGGGCACAAATGAACCCAAACCAGCTTCTTCGAACCTTCTTCGTACCGTACGTTCACTTACGGTTACACCCCGCACTGCTTCTAATTCATGTCGGGCTTGGGCCGTCAAACGGGGGTTCCTACGTACACGAAGCCGAATGAAACGATCATCCCTACTCGAAGTGCGTCTTTTTCTGCCTTGTCCTACTCTTCTCACATAAGTACCGATCTCCCTGAACCGTTGGATACTGCGATGGATCGTTGAAACTGGTCGACGAAGATCTCTGGATATCACTCTGTAGGTTTGACCATTTCTTCGCATTTCGAGTGCCCTGGCAATCTCCGTTAGGGCTAAGTCAGGCATAATTCAGTCCTCAACTCCAAAAAGATACGCGATTAAAAAAAACTAACAAAAAACAGTATTTCAATGAAATTTTAAATCAAACTCAGAAGGAAGAAATACTCGAAGTTCGCTCCAGATAAGGTGTATTTGAATAAAATTAAAACAATTGCATAAAATGTGATGTTTAGTTGTTTTCTTAATTTGAAAATATTTCTTTTTAGATTAAATGACGTATAAACCAGCCAGCAACCTTATATGATACTGATATCAAACCTTTATTTTATGTTCCGCTAAATATGCCGGTGTGTGTATTATACACATATTTAATACACATCCATGACCCAGGAACACAGAAAAACTATTTTGTTCCTAAGGCGGGATTCGAACTCGTGACCCCGGCTTGAGCACCAACGAGCTGAACTACTGAGCCACAGAAGTCGTCATAGATTGCCAATAGTTACTTTACTTTAAATCATATTGGTGACTCTGGGTGAATTTCGGACCATCACCTTGATATGTAATTAAAAGACAAAACCAAGGAATATTTGGTTTTATTCCAAATAAAATGCTATATATATTTGTAAAACATGTCAAGTTATGACAATTACATGAGACATTGATAATAAACAATCTAAAGACATTAAAAGAGGTCTAAATGTACACTACATTCACCCGACCTTTAGAATTAACGAAGTACATAATAGTTCTTGAGATAGTCTGGGGCTTTTCTTTGTCTGCCGGACCTTCTAGTCGGTTCTTCCAACTCATTGCAGGTCACAGTTTCCCCTGTGTTAAAGTCCAGGTGTGAAGAAGATGCTTCTTCAACTTGGTGTGGGGAATTAGTATTTTCCGTGTTCATGTTCAAGTGTGATGAATCTGCTTCCATCCGTACTTCTTTAACTTCGGTATTTTCATTTAGACTTAATGGTTCTGTTTCTACCTGTTGTTCCGGATCATTGATTGAAGTTTGAGGAAGTCGTGCTAAGTGTCTATTAGATGCGGTGGTCTCCCGCCCGTCTGGCTAGTCTTATGTAGGAATACTGTGGATTAGCTTCAATCAATTCTACTTCTTCTACGTCTGAGTCATATTTAGACCGTTTGGTATGGTTTTTCTTTAAAACAGGTCCGGGATTTAGTAGTCATGTTGGAAGAGATTCACCGTTAGCAGTCCGCCGGGGGTGGTTAAATAATCTTTCGTGAGGAGTCACATTTGTTGATGTACACAACATCGATCGAATAGAGTGCAGTGCGTTAGGCAGGACTTGTTCCCAATGACCAATATCAATTTCTTTTGACCATCTTTTGCTTTTAGATACAGCCTTATCATCTTCCATAATGTTCTATTCAGCCGCTACACTTGTCCATTTCCTTGAGGATTGTATGGAGTCGAACGACTACATGCTACGCCATTCGTGATTAAAAATTCTCTCAATTCCTTTGACATAAATGCAGCACCTCTATCTGAATGAGCCATATATGTATATATAGTTATGCTGTCCCATAAGTTAAAAATAGGTCTTTAAAACATTGTATAACAGTTGTGGCAGATATGTCTTTGGTCGCGTAAGCAAAAGGGAATCTTGAGTATTCATCAATAATAGTTAAAATAAAACGTTTGTTACTGTGAGTAGGTAAAGGTTCTTTAAAATCAACGTTGAGTCTTTCAAAGGGTGCAGTAGCCTTGATGAGATTTCCATTAAATCTCGCAAAACGAGGTTTAATTTCAGCACAAATACGACATTCCGCAGTCATAGTCTTAACATCGCGAGATGTATAAGGTAAGTTTTTTGATCTAATCCAGTGCGTCATGCATACTGCGATGCAATGTCCCATTGTATTATGCAACTTATACAGTTTGTTATTATTGATGCTTGAGCACACTCGTGATAGAGTGTGAGCTATAGTATTTTCTCTACCTGGACGATAAATTATGTCGTATTTGTAATTCGATAGCTCTAGACGCCACCTTTCTATTTTCTCGTTTTTTATCTTACTTGTATGTGTCTGATCGAACAAAAATGATACGGATCGCTGATCAGTGACGAGACGTAAATGTCGCCCAATTAAATAATGTCGCCACTTTCGTAAGGATTCAACAATGGCACAAGCTTCTTTCTCCACTGAAGATTGACGTCGCTCAGATTCATTTAAAGATCTAGAAACAAGAAGCAGCGAGACAGTGTTCAGACGCGTCTGTTTCCACAGTAAACTTTCCATTTGGATCAACCACATTAAGAATTGATTTTTGTATGTCAGCCTTAATCCTTTGGAATGATAAAATTTCTTCTTGGTTAAGTGGAAAAGTTATTGCTCTAGCGAGATAGTGGATCTTTTCCGAAAAATTTCTTATCCACTTAGCATAGTGAGCAAACATTCCAAGTGCCCTTTTTAGAGATCGTGAATCGTTTGGGACGGGTAAATTCATCAAAGGACTAACGCGATCCTCATCCGGTTTCGTTTAATGTCAAGTTGTATTTACGAACTGCTTCTTTAAATCGCTTAAGATTTGTACCGTGTTCATCAATTGTTTTGCCACAAATAGTGACGTCATCGTCGATATGAACACGTACCCGTTAGTTTTTCTTTAGAAATAATAAAATTTAGTGTCCTTTGAAAAGCAGCAACTCTATTAGTGACGCCAAACGGTATACGAGTAAATTGGCACAAGTTCCCACACGCCTCAAATGCAGTATATTATTTTTCTGTTTTTAATATGGGAACTTGGTGATAAGCACTTTTTAGGTCGATCTGGCTGAAGACGTTGTGTTGAGCAACTTTCGACACGATCGATTCTATGTTAGGCAAAGGATATGCATCTAATTCAGTGAAACGATTGATCGTTAGTGAATAGTCAATCACAAGACGATGTGTGGTGCTTGTAGTGACCAGCACTTGTGCTCGCCAAGGAGAATTGGTTGGCTCGATTACTCGATCCTTTAAAAGTTTCTTAATTTCATTTTCAATAAATATCGTATCAGATTCTGAGTGTTTTCTAGATTTTATTGTTATGGGTTTTATATTCTGTGACAGGTGATTGAAAAGTGAGACTTCGGGAACAGAAGCTGCCATAACGTTGCATATTTTGAGAGGTTTCTTCGCACCTCCAAAGCTTAGTTCAAGGGATGAGTGGTCACTTAAGATATCATGTCCAATTATAACATCGGAGCAAAGTAAGTTAAGAACATAAAGTGGTTTATGCCAATAAAAATGTTCATTCATTTTGAGATGTACGAAGCACATCCCTTTTACACACGATGTGTTGTTTTTAGAAGCCAAAGTTATATTCTCCTCCCAGGGAATGCGTTTTAAATTCAGTTCCCAAACAAGTTTTTCATTCATGAAACTAGTAGAGCTCCCACTATCTATGAGCGCATCGGCTCTGTGGTTATTTATTGTTACGACTATAGTAGCCTTTTTCAAGCTCACAGGAGAGGCGGCGGAGATAGCTCCTACTTGTTGTTCGTTTTCCGATACGGAATTAAACGAGGCTTCTGATCTTCCACTCCTACATACCTTGGCGAAATGCCCCTTTTTCTTGCAATTTGTACATATAGCATTAAATGCGAGACATTTAATTCGTTGATAGACTTTGCCACCGCAAAAAAACATTTCTTTTGAAGAGAGATAGATGCCGTTTGTTCGATATTATTCAGATCTATACTAGTAATTTTGTAGTCTTTACTGTTGTCATTTGCCAACTCTATCGTTAGGGCCTGGTCTAGAGTAATGTCTATATTTTGTAATAATTGTTTCCTGATATCATTTGAGTTAATTACAGCAATAAAGGCGTCACGTATGTATTCACTTTTGTGGGTTTGAGCATCGACTGCTTCAAAAGAGCAGTCTTGAGCACGTTGATGCAGCGTCCGTAAGAAAACTGCAATGGTCTCATCCGGTTTTTGTGTAGATTTTAAAAGTATGTATCTGGCGTGAACCTTATTCTTTTCTTTGAGATAAATTTTATCTAATAGTTGAATAGCCGAGACATAATCTTTCGCTTCACGGATATGTGTATACACATTGTAAGATAAATTGTTTAGTAATAATCTTAGTTTTAATTTCTTCCGAAATCGTTTCTTTTCCTATTCCTTCACTCAGATAATTTGAGAAGGTTGTTTTCCAGTATTAGTACTTTAATTCGGCTGCCGGCGTATCAGGTTCGACGTCGAATTTTTCTGGCTTCAGTAATTGCGCAATAGTAGACATTGTAGATTGTAGATGATTTTATTTTTTACTTTTTTATTTTTTTATTATTATTTTTTATTATTATTTAAACATAGCCAAGAGCATGTCAGGACATGTCCTAAGGAGGGTTCCGTAACTATAAACTCGCAATAGGTTTTATTAAATAATCACAAAACCAATGATTTGAAAACTATGAGGGGGAGGAGTTATGACGTATATTTGACAGAACAAATCTTCATACAAGAAAAAGTTACGCCATCTTGATTTCACCATACCTCAAATGTCAAAATATCCCCAAACAACCCCAAAAGTGGGGCCATTTAAGTGGGGACAGTTTTTGCCTTAACATGCCTCGTCTACAATATATACGTCTATGCTCAAAAAAAAGTTCCTCGAGAGTATTTAGCAGAATCTATCAGCATGGAAAGTTATAGGTTTCTACCTCTTATGGTTAAGAAATGCCAAAACTTGTAAACCACTTTAGAATTTGATTACTCGAGAATGGTTCACTTCATAAAAAAGTCATGTATGAAATTGGATTTTATATATAAATATTCAACACGATGGGCTAGAATGATCAAAAAAATTGATGCCTACTTAACAGGTATGGAGAGCCACCCTTAAACATAATATAAAAATAATTATATATTTTTTATAATGCCCAAACACAATCTATACATACATAATATATAAGATAATATCTTGGAGGAAAAATAAACTATTTTGTTTCTCTGTAAATACGAGTTTATTATAATAAGTCGATATCAAAAACATTACTTTTCAACAAAGTAAAAACTACATTAAATAACATATTATCATACCTGTAAATACGAGAAACGACTATTATGTTTATTGTTATTCCTCCAGTATGGTATTAAATTAAAATCTTTTGTACATCTACATATTCTTTGCTTTTAACATTTTTCCATTTTAATAAAATTTGACAATCTCAATCAGACTTCAAAATAATTTCTTGTAAAAATATTTAAATATCTAGCACATAACACTACTTTAAATAAAAATTTAGTTTATTATTTACATCTCCCCCTTTCAAGGGAAAAAAAATCGATTTTTTTTTAAATCTCACCTCTATCTAAAGTAAAATCCTCCTTTTTTTAAGATTCCTCTAAATCGAATAAAGGTACAGGAATCAGTTTAGTAACATGAAAGAGATTTGATTCAGTTTTTCTATGACCTGTATCTATCCTATATATAGAATTAGACACTTTTTCGATTATTCGATATGGTCCAATATTTAATTCATTTACATAAATTTTCGTTAGGTCCTCTGTCATATTTATCCAAACTCTTCTGGTTTGGTATCTTTTTTTTAAGATATTTCTGACTTTGTTATAGGTATTAGTTTTTATAATTTCACTGTGGTGGCTTACCGCTTGTAATTCCTCAGGTATAGAATACTCTCTATTGCATTGCGTGGTTATCGATGTTATAGAGAGTATATTTGACTTTCCGTCGTTTTCGGGTAGCAACGTAAATTTAAATTGTAATTTCTCCATTTCAAAAAACAAAATTGTCGTTTTATAAGATAATATCTTGAAGGAAAAATAAAATATTTTGTTTCTTTGTAAATACGAGTTTATTATAAGTCGATATCAAAAACATTATTTTTAAACATCTACTACTACATAACTACATTAATTAACATATTATCATGCCTGTAAATACGATAAACGACAATTATGTTTATTGTTATTCCTATTGTATATGGTATTAAATTAAAATCTTTTGTACATACATACATACATACATACATACATATACTCACGCCTCTTTCCCGTAGGGGTAGGCAGAGACCACTTCTTTCCACTTGCTACGATCCTTACATATTTGTTTCGCTTCGTCCACTTTCATTATTCCCTTCATACATGCTCTTCGGTTTAGGGTACTCTTGACCTGGCCTTTTTTCAAGACATCCCCAATTTGGTCTCGAAACGTCCGCCTAGGTACCTAGGTCCCTTCCAACACTTCCATTCACACTCGCCTTATACACTTTTTTCGTCAATCGTTCTTCATTCATTCTCTCGACATGGCCAAATCATCTCAGCATACCTTTCTCAATTTTTGTCACTACATCTTCTTTCAGACCACAAAGTTTTCTTATCTCACTATTTCTTATCCTGTCACTCAGTTTAACTCCTATGATACTTCTTAACGATCTCATCTCAACTGCATTTATTCTGCTTTCATGTTTCTTCTGCCATACCCAACTTTCACTTCCGTACATGAGTGTCGGAACCAACACCCCCTCATGCATAGCCAAACGAGCCTTGTTAGACACCTTCCGACTGTTCATAAAGGATTGCAAAGCTCCATTCACCCTGTTTCCTGCATTCACTCTTCTTTCAACTTTTCACTCTCACACTGTCCATCTCTTGCAAACTTTGATCCTAGATACACAAACTCAATCACCTGTTCAATTTGTTCATCTCCAATCACGATATTGCAGTCTGTCACTGCCTCATCTCTTTCAAACACTATCACTTTCGTCTTCTTTACATTCATCTTCATTCCCTTTCTAACAAAAGCTCCACTCATAGCAGTTACCATCTCCTGCAACTCCTCGGCCGAAGACGCAAGTAATACTTGGTCATCAGCGTAGAGAAAACATTTGACGAGAAGTTCATTCATTCTCAACCCACTTTCATTCTCTTTTAAATCTGCCAAGCAATTGTCCATGAACAGGTTAAACAGCCACGGTGACGCTACACATCTCTGTCTAACACCTTTGTCGATATTAAAACATTCAATGTATGCCCCATTTATCCTTACCCCAAGCACTAGAATCTCTATAAAGAGATTGCAATGCTCGTATGAGGATATTGCTCACTCCGTTCACGGACAATGCTGACCACAATTCATTCCTCACCACTCTATCATAAAGCTTTTCAAGATCCACGAACGTGCAATAGACCTTCTTGTTTTTAGCCAAATAATTTTCGGCTATGCATCGCAATGAAAAGACCTGATCCGTACATCCCATTCCCTTCCTAAATCCCGATTGTGCATTCCATACTTTTTCGTCCGTTTCATTCACAACCCTTTATATCAATACTTTAGCATACAATTTTCCGACAGCGATGAGAAGACATATACCGCGGTAATTTATGCAGTCCTGCCGTGACCCTTTTCCCTTAAATAATGGCACGATTACAGCTTTGCACCAGTCTCCCGGTACTTGCCCATTTTGCCAGCACAAATTGAAAAAGCGGTATAGCTGGCTAGCCACTATGCCCTGTCCAGCACTCAGCATCTCGGCGGTAATTCTATCATACCCTGCAGCCTTACCTAATCTCATACTTTTCAACGCTTTCACTATTTCATCCATGCTTATCTCACTTTCATCAACATTTAAATTAGTTTCCATGGAAGTTGCCGGATGTTGTACCTGCACTTCCTCTCTTTCAAACAAACTTTCAAAATAGTCTTTCCATCTCTTCTTCGCCTTTCATAATGCTCCCACCTTGACTCCTGATTGTACTCAGCTCCGAGGTAGAAAATTTTCCTCTGGCTGTTTTGATGGTTTTACAGAAAAACTTGATGTTTGACTTCTTCAGTGAGTCTCCTATCAAAATCATCCTTTCGTTCTTCTTTCTTTCTCGACACAACTTCTTTTGCTGCTGATTTCAATCTTTTATACTTCGTTCTTGCTTCCTTTATCTCATCATCCGTTGCCTTTTGAACTTTTTGGTTAGCTCTTGTTGCTAACCAATCCAACCACGCTTTCTTCTTTTCTTGTACAGCCCTTTGTGCATTTTTATCCATCCACACATTATAGTTCTTCCTTCCTTTCCTTCTTTTTGCTACCCATTCACGACCCCTTTCTTAAATATCTCCCATAAATCTTCAATCACATTTATCTCTTCTATGCTTTTTAAACTTTCTTTCAGTTTCTCTACATACTCGTCTTTCTTTTCTTTTTCTTGGAGATTTTCCACTTTTACTCTGTCCAGAACACTCGTAGGCTCGGCCCCTCGGTGTCGCCACCGTTTAAAGAGCATTCGGGCTATGACCAGGAAGTGGTCTGTGTCGAGGCCTACACCGCTGTATGCCCGAGTGTCTAGCACTCGGGCATACAGCAGTCTTTCAACCACAATTGCAAAATCAATCATACTTCTAGACTCACCCTCATCTCTTGTATACAAATGGATCTTTTTGTGGTCAAACATTGTGTTGGCCACGCAAAGATTCTATTCCAAGCATACTTCAAGCAGGCTTCTCCCGTTGTCATTCACTCTCTCTTCCCAAACGTCCCCAGAACTCCTTCATACACATCACGCTTTACTCCAACCCACCCATTAAAGTCCCCTAATATCACGATCCGTTCATTTTCTCCGCATTTATTCAAGACCTCTCTCATGCTATCCCAAAATACCTCTCTCTCTTGTTGGGCTTTTAATGACCCACCTCCGCGCAGATCCGTCGGTGCATAGACCCCAAGGATAAACAAGCGAGTGGGTCCGACTTTTAACCTAATCCAGAGGAGTCTTGGGCTTACACATTCATGCTCTATCACACATTCAACTATTCGAGTGGAAAGAATCACACCAACTCCCTGACAGCCTCCGCTGGTTTGGGGGACTCCCGACCAGTATGCCGTGTAGGGACCATGAACCGTGGTATCACATACTTTCCTCTTGGTTTCGTTCACGCATAGAATATCTATGCATCGTTCATCCATCATCTGACATACCTCATCTACCTTACCATCCATTCCTCCTCTTACATCCAACGTAGCGAAGCGGCTCTCCATGGGCCGCTTTTCGCCCCCGCGAGAAACGAGACGTGATGGATGGCGAACCACATCGCCGCCATTTTGGTCAATCAAATTATTTTTGTGATTATCCATTGCGTTCCGACGAGTAGCAAGGGAAAGGTTTGTCCACCCCAGCAGAGCCCCGCATGCCAGGGTAAGGCGGGCCTAATTCTGGGTGCGCCCGGTCCCAGGGCAGTGTGGCACGCTAACGACTAGAGCTTGCCCCTAGCCATGCATCCATCCGCGCGGCCGACGTTGGATTGGCGGAGAGGGTAGGAATAGGGAAAGGGAAGGATAGGTGGTCTGAAAAGGAGGATTGGTAAGTTAGAGTAGGATATAGGTAATGTAGGATATTACCGTCCAGGAGGGCAAGGAATAGGACAGTAATAGCTAGGGAAGCCGGGGTCGCATACCCGTATACCATTCCACAACTACCGGACAGGTAGTTGGGATGAGTATCCCATGACTTAATGACTGAATCTTTTGTACATCTTTATATTCTTTGCTTTTAACATTTTTCCATTTTAATAAAATTTGACAATCTCAATCAGACTTCAAAATAATTTCTACTAAAAATATTTAAATATCTAGCACATAACACTACTTTAAATAAAAACTTAGTTTATTATTTACACATATTAATTTATATTCATAGTTACTTAAGTTAGAAGGGCGGGACAGACTGACAGATAGACATAAAAAATGTATCCATACTAACTGTTCCTACCTGTCAAACATTTGATGTTCGTTCCGTAGTTGCGTAAATTCCTCCAGTGTCACTTGACTGACAAATATTTATAGGTGTGTTCAAAAACTTTGCTGGAATGCAAACAATTCTAGTTCAGAATTTTTTTTTCTTTCAAAAGTGTGTAATGTTAAATCGGCCGCAGGCCCCAGTAGGTTATAGGTGTAGATACTATGTGTAGGTTGCAGGGGTAGTATTACACCTACCCCATCATCTACATGTTGGTTGAAGGTGTAGTTCTTTATTAATTCCAGTTCATATTTAAGACAGAACAACATTATTTTTTGGGTCAGTTAGTTTTATCTATTTACATTTAATTCTTCTAAAATCAAATTAATATTAAAAAATATTTATCTTTTCCTAACTTAAACTCAAAAGAAACGATAAAAACACTAATCGGGAAATCTGTGACGAGCAGTGAAAGCTGCGGAGTAAATATTATATGAGGCGGCCATTACGCTCGCCGGTAGAACAGGTCTGCCCTGATAAGAAACGTATTGATACATTCTATCTAGTTTATGAAATTTCACCCATGTGCATGTGTATTAATGTATTCGTTCTAGGCTCTATAACAGGGTTTCTCAAAGTGGGGTACGCGAATCCCTAGGGGTTCGCCGTTCGCGGTGAGTAGGTAGGTGGCTCTACTTTTTTACGATTAATACGATTTTTTAAATTTTATTTCTTTTGTGGATCCTTTAAAAATGCATTCATATTATGTCTTGCTTAATATTTCCTGAATAAACTTTAAGGATCTATATTGTTATTAAAGAGGAAAACATAATTTAAAATATGTAACCACCGTCATTAGCTATGAACACTCTCGTTAACGTCAGCTCTCAAAATCGATCCATCCTTTGGGAGCTACGATGCCACAGACATACACATACAATCAAAAAAGAGTAACACCCCTCTTTTTGGTCGGGGATTAAGAAAAATCATAAATATTTCACACTAAAAAGAGAGACTAGACTAATAAGTAATGACAAAGTAATTTTATTGCAATGTATTCATTAAATATCAGATTAGTTCTGATGTAACTGTAAAAATAATGTTAGAAATTAATTAACAAAGTGAATTTGTAAATGTTCAAAGCCTATCAAGAAAAATTAAGGATTCGAATACCGTATTATTTGACAAAGACGTAAGTACCGCTTCGTAACGATTTTAATCTCTATCGAAAATTTACATTTTAAGTAATAATATATATTTTTCAAGAATACTGTGAATTGACCTTCACTTCACATATTTAGTACTAGCTGGTGCCCGCAACTTCGTTAGCATAGAACTAATGGAAACGGAACCCATTTTTAATCAGAACCCTAACCTAACCCCAGAAAGATATAGTAACCTTATAACATCAGTTATCTGCCAGTGAAAGTCCCGCTAAAATCGGTTCAGGCGTTTCAGAGATTAGCCGGAACAAACAGACAGACAGACAGACAAAAATTTTACAAATAGATTTTTATGGTAATTACCGTTTTTCATATCATTAAGTGAAAAGCTGTTAGTTTAAAATTACAAAGAGACACTTCAATTTCATTTATTTGTATGGATTTCATTGTAGATCAATGTTAATATAAATTCACATTCTCACTTTTACAATATTGTACGAATTGTAACCTATACAGTATGCAGGTACTAGGTATTCAGGTACCTGCCTATGTGAGTGTAAATGTACTCCCTGTACGGAGTGTGCGCAGTAGTAGTGACTAGCGCGGCGTGAGGCGCGAGCCCTCGTTATCAGTCGCGCAAGAACCTAATCACTTTCATTGCAACCCCGCGAAGGAGGTCGCGGGGTATCACGCACGCTCCGCACGCAGTCCGCTCCGCGCAGTCGGTGCGCGCAGGCGTGCCGCGCCCACGATAGCGCCCACGACCACCGCAGCGACCACGATTGCGACCACGACCCGGCCGCAGCCGGGCATGGAGTGCTGCGCGTACAGACCTGCCGAGGACATCGCGGGCGACCAGGTACGGTGACTCGTGACGGTTTATTTCTATTAATGTGCAGTGACAAATTACGAACGCCGGCCATACATAAACATAGTAAGTCTCGACCGTGTGAAAGTATATTTTAATTTAATCTATTAGTCAGTTTCGCAAATCCTTCGCAATTATTAGTATCGAAATCTTAGTGTAGAGATACTGTTTTATTTCATTGAGTGATTAGCATATAATTAGATGCATTTGTTCGCAAGTGTAAAGCGGGACTCGGAAAACATAAGACGGGCGGTACTGAAAAGTTTCCCGCTGACTAGTGGCTTGTGGCTTGTGGTAACGTACATTTGCTGAAGCGGACATCCATCATTGTTAATAACACACCCGTTTTCTGTCTTTTCATATTTCTTTGGATCAAATCAAAGAAAATTCTTGTTTCTTTTACGAAAAATGTTAAATAACACATTTTTTTTATCATTTTATCGTAATCTACGATATCGAAGGTCAAAATACCAAACGTCTACTAACTGTGAGGTAGCGGTTTAATTAAAATAATTAATATTTTGATTGAGATAACAGGAAAAGTTAATTAACTTTCAAATTATTTTTGTGTCCAATCAAGAAGAGTCAAAAGCTGGGTTGTAATATTATGTGAATTATATTCATGGGCAATGTAATAAAGGAAAATAAAAACTGTCTATGTACAGCTAGAGTCCTAGTACAAAGCTGCTATTTCTAAGCTCGGTGGGTTGTTGGTGCAAAAGACATCAACGTCGCCGACGGCAGGTTGTTGAAACAAACGCGGCATTAAACATAGGCAAATATCAGAACAGCAATAAAATGATATTTATTATATGTAAAATATTATTTATATACTATTAATAATTAATTAATATATAAAGCAAAAACATTGTAATCCTTTTTACGAATATTATGCGAACGGAATAGTATGAAATTTGGGATAGTTAAAGTTTATATGGAGGAGGCTCACTGATCTGCACTAATATGTTTTATAATAATGCTTAAAGAAACATAAAATTAATAAAAATGAAATTAATTAACCTCAGATTAATAACTCACACCACAATGCGTTTTATACAACACAGTCAATAGACAACATTTACTTTTTTTTTCGTTTCGTTCAAACTTAAACTTTTGCCTCTATTTGGTCGATATTCGACTACTAGTTATTAATAGTGTAAGTACCTATTTAAAGTTAATTCATTGTTTTATTACTAAAGAATTTAATTTTATAGTGAAAATCATGGATTTTATATTTATTATTTACAGTTTAACCTCAAAGCATGTAATCGTATAGGCTGAAACCATAAAGGTCTAACAAAGATTATACCTACGTCCTACAATTTAATTGGATGCTCTCAGTTTAGCGGTTTTCGATCCAAACGCAAAAATATTTTTTATCACAAAGTTATCTGTTAAAACTAAAATAATAATATAATATTTGTTTATGAAAGTAAATATTATTATATTTTGGTTTAATTTATTCCACCATTCCTTGACTAGGCTGGAAGTTCTCTTTAATCAAATCTGAAATCATCTGAATGAACCGAAAAATTTATGAAATCACATGAATATCAAGAAAATTTAAAACTCCTTTAGCAGCACAATTCTCGCAAAACTGAGTTTTGCGAGAATTGTGCTGTTAAGTACAATATCTACACACATAATAGATAATTGTCACTTGATATCAAGAAATAGCGCTGATGTTTGAACATATAAAATAATTTACGCACTTTTTTTACGAACATTGTTAAATAACTTTGGGCTTAAAATTAAGCAATGATCTAGAAGTCTAGATTTATTACCCTTTAGAATATGGTGTTGTGAAACGCTGAGACTGCTTGCTAGCGATATCGAATGCCTGACCCTTCGTTGTAAGGCATAAGACACTAAACGGTAAAACAGTTAGGTATGTATTAGACGTAGTGTCGTCAAGCATCCTAACTTCACTTAGGTCTGAGTCAGAAAAACTGTGACTTCTATATACACAAAATTAGATGTCCTCACTGGCTGACTGACATATTATAGACGCTTGTACAGCCATAACCGCTAATTGTGGAATAGCTTAAAATATGTTCAGTAGTTATTGCGTGAAAGAGTAACAAACATCCATATAAACAAACATTCGCGTTTATAATATAAGTAATGATATTTAAAGTCCAGACAACAATAATGATATAAAGTTAATAAAGTAAAGTTGATATAGAAAATGGAATAGTATTTTGTATGAAAGTAGGCCATGGTTCAACTATTTTCATAAAAAAAAAAATTGGGCTGTATCTTTTAATTAGCCTGATTTCTTTCGTCGTATTAATGACAGAACATTTTAATTACATAAAAGCATAAAATCGTGAGTAGCGTAATATAATGAACAATATATATTTTACATTAAGCTTTACCCACAAGAATTATCGAAGTAACGAATTAATAGTTAGAAACTTAGCATCCTGTGTCCTGGGCACAAAATTTGAGAGTGCCCAAAAAACATTGTGCTAAAAATTTTCTGACACCATTTGAATAATGTATTTTGCTCTCCAACGTTTTTCTTTGGAGCGAGTAAAAAGCGCTCTTCTGTAGGTCTGTTATTTATTTATTTATTTATTCATTTATTCACCAACGGAACAACACTTGGTACGGTATAAAATAATACAAACAATTTTTTTATATTTATTCACAACCAAAAAAATAATAATAAAAGAAACAGATAACATAATAATATCACTAGCTACTTATTTTAAATTATTAATAAACTAAAAGAAAGAAAAAAAAGTTAAACCACACGAAACATAAATAGCTATAAATAAAAGATACTCGTAACCTCTAGATCGTCCCCATCAGGCAGTGTGCCTATTAGGCTCAAAGAGTTCCTGCACCCGGCCGCACCGGCGCACCTACTAATGTGGACACCGAGACTTTCCTGGCCGGCGTGATGCAGTCCTTCATCAGGATGCAAGCGGAAAGCAGCAGAACTCTAGTGGAAACCCTAAGAGCGCTCGTCTTCGACGGGACGACGGCTTCGACGGGACGTCACGCGACGCGGAAGTCTTGGAGGCGTTCATCGATGCCGTTCAGGAGTGCGTGGACGTGAGCGACGAGCACGCGCTGCGCGGCTTGCCCATGCTGCTAGAGGGCGACGCCGCAGCGTGGTGGCGCGGCGCGCGCGCTGCCACCGTCACCTGGCCCGACGCGCTGGCACGCCTGCGCGCCATGTATGGAGTACAGCTATCGGCTCACAAGGTTCTGCATGGATTTTTCGCTACGGTACAAAAGGACTCCGAAAGAGCGGAAGTGTTCATTAGTAAAGTGCGTTCTTTAATCGTTAAATTGCCATACGCGGTACCTATTTGTATGCAGATTGATATTATTTACGGTATGTTACATCGTCGAGTAAGAAAAGTTGTTTAGAGACAGTATTCACGATGTTGATAGTTTTGTAGAGAGGGCGAGGGTCATGTGTCACTTCAGGTTAACTCACCGAACCCGAGCGTTGTTATGAGTTCTACAAGTTCAAACACGACCGCGCGGCGATCACTCGCGCCGAAGTCGCATGAATTCTCGGAATCGGTCGAGCGCAGTCTTACTACGGGTCCGAGCGATACCATTGTCGCGAAACTGGCCTCCAACTCGAATGAAACTCCGAAACGCGTTCGTTGTTCTTTTTGCAAATTTTATGGACATGCAGGAACCGAATGTCGTAATTTACTAAATAAGAATAATAAACCGTGACCGGGAAAACGCCCGAACATTGCAAGGCCGTGACTTTATTTCTAAGGCAGGGGTCACACTGGACTTAGCCCAGAAGTCATGGTATTTTTCAGACAGCCCTGAACAGATATTTCCATTCGTGCGCTCTGTCATCCTAAACAGCACGGAGCTGATGCGCGCGGAAGTCTCCGACGAAGGGACGAAGCTATCACCAGAGCACAGGGACGCGCTTGACGCATTTCTTCGCCGACCTCTTCGACTTCGCCGCCCATAAGATCAACGTGAGTAATGATCAGGAGCCCCTCGCTTCGCCACCGTACAGGTTGTCGCCGTTAAAGAAGGCGGCTTTTGAGATGGAGTTGCGGAAGCTGTTCAGCGCCAATATCATTGAGGAATGCGAATCCCCGTGGGCTTCTAACGTCGTCCTGGTGAAGAAGAAGGATGATAGCTTCAGGTTCTGCGTTGACTACCGCAAGCTCAACGCGGTTACACAGCCTGACCGTTACCTGATCCCCAGGATCGAAGACATACTCCACACCGCAAAGACCTTGAAATACATGACCACGTTGGACCTGTGATCTGGATGCTTTCAGGTAAGCGTTGGACTCATAGGGACCTCACCTCCTTCACTACACCACTGGGCACCTTCACGTATAAGCGCATGCCCATGGGCCTTCGCAACTCTGGGCCACATTCCAAAGACTGATCCACCGGTTCAAGTCCAACGTACCAGGTATAACCTTATTCGCATACTTAGACGACTTACTGCTGCTGTCAGAGTCATTTGAGAAACACCTCGCAGATCTGGAGGCTGTGTTCGATCGCCTAGCAATGCTTAACTTGCGGGTGAATCGTGAGAAGAGCCACTTCGCGAGGGAATCCGTCAAGTTTCTGGGCCTTGTCATCGTGCCAGGTAATATTCACGTGGACCCAGATAAGACGTCTGCCATAGCCGACATATTGCCTCATCAGAACGTGAAGCACCTGAAGTGTTTTCTGCAAACCACCTGGTACAAGTGTCTTCTAATATGAGGATCCACTTTCTGGTGGTTTGCAGAAAACACTTCAGGCGCTTCATACCTGGTTACACCGAAGTTAGTAGACCTTTAACGTCGTTGGAGGCGGACGGAGGAGGCGAGCACCTGGAACTGGGGCCCCGAACAACAGATCGCCTTTTAAACCATCAAGTCTCTCCTGGTTACAGCACCGATCCTCAACCAGGCTGATGGGACGTAGCCGTTCATCCTCAGAACTGTACAGTACAGCAGCGGGTACGCACTTGGAGCGGCCCTGCTCCAGGGGGAGAAGGCCAATGAGCGGCCAGTTGAATACGCCAGTCGCCTCCTCACGGCTGCTGAGAAAAACTACAACACGACGGAGAGAGAGGCTCTGGCCGTCGTGTGGGCTATGTCAAAGCTCATCGATGGTGCGGACGTGACAGTAAAGTCCGATCACCAGCCACTCAGGTGGCCCATGAGCTTGAAGTCACCGAGCGGCCGCCTGGCCAGAGGGCGCTCAGTCTTCAGGAATATAACCTGAAGATCCCGGCTCGCTAAAGGACCCGGAGATTCGTAAGATCGTCGAGGCGTTGGAATCCGTCGATCCCTTCATGTGGAGGTAGGTCCTGGGCAGATAAGGGATACGTTGTGATGGACGGTGGATTGTACCATTATGGTCCCGACAATGAAGAAGACGATGACGCCAGTTTGGTGGTGTCGGAGCATGAGCGCAAGGGCGTGCTAGCCGAATACCATGACGCTCCCACAGCTGGCCATTTCGGTGGGGAGCGAACTCTGCGGCGTCTCGCAGGTAAATATTACTGGCCTGGAATGAGGCCCTACGTTACTCAATACGTCAAAAACTGCGCAGCGTGTCAAAGGTACAAGGTAGACACTCGAAAAACCCGCCGGCCTGCTGCAAGTTCCAGCTGAGTCTCGCCGTTTCGAGGTGCTCGCAGTAGATCTGTTTGGGCCACTCCCGGAGACATCTTCTGGCAATAAGTGGATCCTCATATTAGAAGACACTTGTACCAGGTGGGTTGAATTATTCGCTCTTACATCCGCCACCAGCGAAGAGTGCTCCAAAACACTGGTGAATGAGGTGAACCTGCGTTATGGAACACCCAGAAGGCTCATCAGCGACAACGGCGTACAGTTTGTAAGCGAAGTAATGTAGCAGACATGTCACGCTATGGGCATTAAACAGGCTCTGACATCGTTTTACCATCCTGAGTCCAATCTCGTCAAACGACCGAAAGAACCGCGACCTTAAATCGCAGCTTGCTAGTCTGGTAGGTAAGGGAAATGACTCCTGGGATAGTCACCTTCCCGCAATCCGGTTCGCCATGGGCTCCGCGGTCACTGCAAGCACGGGGCATTCCCCTGCTTACATAACTTCGGGCGCGAAATGCGCGCGCCCGCCGACGTGTTGTCTGACATGCGCACCATAATCGAAAACGACAACGTGGTTTTGTCGATTACCCCGCTCCTTAAGAAGCTTTCTGCCGTGCTGATCAATGTACGGGATATGCACGAGAAATCCCAGGAATCCCGGAAGAAATACGCCGATGAGAAGGGTCGCCCCGCCCAGGACTATAAGGTAGGGGATCTCATACTGCTTAAGACCCATGGTTCCAACGATACGAGCAAAGGGCAGTCTTCGAAGTTCATCCCTCATCGTGACAGACTGTAGGTAGTCGGTAGTATGTCATACTTTTTGGAGCGTATAAGTGACGGCGTCTCGCTCAGAAGGTATCACGTTTCGTTGTTGGCATCGTTCGTTGGCCCCATCCAAGCTCCTATTCAGGAGAATCGTAGGAGGGGGAGACCTCGTAAGGCTAACCCAGCTTCCAGGACGTAACGCCTGGATTAGAGGGGGAGGATGTAAGGCGCGCATCCGATAGGTTTAGGCGCCCACTCTAAATCATATACGGCATTGGTCCGCGTCCCGATAAACTGGCGACACCACGCCTCTAGCCGCAACTAAGAAAATTAGATAGCTTGATTTCGCCCGCGCCACGCGTCGTGTCAAGTCCTCAAAAACTCATTATTTCTTCCATGGCCTTCTGCTCTAATTTATAAACATACTGTACTACTGTGTCATATGTGTGTAATGCAATAACATGTTTATCAAGCATTACAGATGTTATTATTTTTAAACAAAAAATGAAACCGACATGCAAAGTAAAAATGCACAAAATATTATGAAATAAATCTTATTTTCTAAATAATTACGCTTTTAAATTTAACTAAAACGGCTAAAACTTTAACTATTTCTCTACACAATCTACATTATTTTGAAGTCAGCACCTGCCTCAAGATTTATTTCATCCCTATAGATGTCCCTATAAATTTTGAATAATAATAAAGACACTAAAGAATAAGGGACCTAACCTAGAGCCTTGTGGGATCTTTGATAATGCAGGAAACGGAAAAGAAGGAAAATCATTAATAACTACAGCCGATGATCTCTCGTTAAATAAGACCTGATTCAGGTCAGTATCGAGCCAGCAAAGCCAAACGATTCCAGCTAACTTAAAAGTATAATGTGTGAAACTTTATCAAAAGCTTTGTTAAAGTCAGTGTAGATTACGTCCACTCAGTTTTGGTCGTCTATTGATTCCATAAATTCGTCTACGAAAGTAATCATGTTTGTGATAGTGGAGCTAGTGTTAACAAAACCGGGTTGATTCACAGAAATTATATATTTTACGTGCCAAAGGAGAAATGGGTAAACTAATTTCAATTTTCAAAATCATTGCAAATGTGGGTAATATAGAAATTGGTGTATAGTTTTTGATTGTATGATTATCATCTGATTTATGTATAGGTATTACCATAGCTTGCTTCCAAACTTTGGGCAAAATACCGTTGCACAAGGAAGCGTTAAAAATATGGAACAAAGGTAAGGAAATATTTTTTTCACAACATCAGAAAAAAAAATGAATGGAATGCCATCGATTCCTGCGCCTGCGTAATAAATGTATGTATGTAATACATGGTCTGTAATAGTGTAATATTCAATATATTATTATCTAACATTTGTCACCAACTGCTCAAAACGACTATCTATCTATTTATCTATCTCGCCACTCGTAGGGATCCTGTAAGATTTATATTATGTAGCCGTAGTAGTACCACTCTTCTCGGTGGGTTAAAATTGAGACTGTCAACTGTAGTACAGCTGTACTGTCGACTGTAGGTAAAGTAGGTAGAAGTAGTGCTTTATGACTTTCATAAAGTAACTATTTAAGTGCAACTTAAAGATTTAAAAAAAACATCATTTTATTTCTCAGGCAACTACAGTTATAAATAAATGTTGTGTATCAGATCAACAGCTAGTTACGAATACAATATTTTGTGTTTCAGTTCAACAGTTAATTATGAATGGTACATTTTGTGTTATAGATCAACACCTAGTTATGAATACATTTATTGTTGTGTCTTCTATCAACAGTTAGTAATGAATAAACGTTGTGTTTCAAGTCAACAGCTAGTTAATATGAATACATGTTGTGTTTCAGATCAAAAGCTATAGTTATTCAGAATTAATGTTGTGTTAATTGTGTTTCATATCAACAGTTAGTTATGAACAAATGTTGTTTTTCAGATAGTCCCGGGCGGCGGCCGTTGGGGTACACCACATGCCGCCGGCCTCATAGACTCCTGGTTTCAGATGCAGGTAACATTGTAATAAGAATAATAAACATTATAAATATAGATCACCCTTTTCACAATCAATCTATTCGTTTAGTTATCAGGAAAACACAGCAAATGCCCTTCTTTTTAATTGGGGGCAGAAAATTTCACAACAATCCTAGACTCATTATTAAACATACCTAAATAACATAACCAAGAGCATATCAGGACATGTCTACTTATCAATGTGCAATTGGTTTTTCCAAATTACCTACTTCAAAGTCTCTTGTCCGATTACGTTCTAAATAATTTTCTTAAAGAGTATTTAGCATGATCTATTAACATAAAAAGTTAAAAGTTTCTACCTCTCATAGTCTAGAAAAGCCAGGGGATGCAACATTGGAGGCCTATTACTCAAAGATTTGAAAAAGTCATTTATCAATTTCACTTTAATTCAAATGCCGTTTCATAAATTACATGGCTAGCCAGGCTTTGCTCGGAGTTCTGATAATTAAAAAAAAAAAAGTATTACAAAAATATTTATCTGACCGGGATTCGAACCCACCAACATTCCGAATTTTCGAACAAAGCAAAAATCATACCTACGCATACCAAACTGCCAATCGGACTGACACAATAGAGTCGAAATTAATACGAACAGAGATAGATATACACAATGAGGTGGAAAATGACATCATAAAATTCTGATAAATAAAAAAAAAACAAAAATCAAAAACTATTTACCAGACCGGGATTCGAGCCCACTAAAATCCGAATTTTCGAATAAAGCAAAAAATTATACATTCTAAACTGCCAATCGGACTGACATAATAGAGTCGAAATTATTGATATTATATTTTTGCACGACAAAAGAAGAACATTTATACCTTAAAGTTTCCCATGGATAGCTAGCTAGATCGACTTTTCTCCCCCAAAACTAAATTTCATGATTATACTTGCAGCCGTTTTTGAGAAACCGATTATATATAATATAGTAAACAAGATTGTTTCGTTTAAAGTATAAGATACGAAGAAATATATGTACATACATCGGGTTCCTTATTTTGTCATCTATTAGAAAGTAACAGATAGGGTTAGTATATACTAAACTTGAATGCCAGAAGCAAGGGAAGCATAAAATAAATAGTAAAGCATGAGCTTATGACAACTCCTCAATAACGTTGTGTATGCGTGTTTTAATATACATTATTTATATAAAATAAATTTGATTAGACTGTCATAGTTTATATAAAACGCATTGATAAATCAAGTAAATCATAACAAATTTTCAATGCATGATATCTGCTGTGAATTGAAGATTTATCATCAAAATTATGCGCATACGCTGAATATGTTATGTGAATGTCGGCGTGTACGCACTAGGTGACAACTAAAAATATAAGAGAAATTATATGTACTTCCATCTATTATTTGTAGGAAATTGACCATGCTCTAGATGACGGTAGAACTACAAAACGCGGCGCATTTGATAAAGATAATAGGAAGTCAAACGCGTTGTATCTTCTCTTACGTAAATTATACACTTAGTAGTCCATAAATTGCGTGGGTACTTTTTGATATTTTTACCTCCCCCCGTTGGTGAGATATCGTGAGATTCGTCTGGACCCCCAACCCAAGCTCAAACGACTAGACCACGGAGGCTGCTAAGTGTGAGATTATTGTAACAAGCCTGTGAGACGTGCACAATTGGATTTTCCAATCTTTTTAATTTAACCCAATGTTCTCACATTTTGATACTAAAATTGATATAAAAAATACGTGACATTCGCTGAGATATTTCGTGACATTACCTCTCCACCAAGTGAGATTTGATGAGATTTGGCTGGACCCTCCCCCTCTTAACTACCTCACGTAATTTATGGATGCTCTTATACAAATAACATGTTTTCTTAAAAGCAATACTAAAGGTACATATATAATCGGTATGTCGACAACGGCTACAAGTATTAAATATTTAATATGAAATGTAGTATGCAGGGAGTTTTGGGGGAGAAAAATCGATCTAGATAGATCTTATCCCTTAGAAACTACGCATTTTTAAACAATATATGTTTCTTTATTACCTCGTGTAACAATATATAAATAATTTCGACTCTCTTACATCAGTCTGATTGGCAGCTCGGAATGCGTACCTACGTATAATTTTTGCATTGTTTGGAACTTCGGAATGTGGTGGGTTCGAATCCCGGTAAGATAAATATTTTTATGATTCTCATTATTTCTATTTCTTGTATATTTTTTTATTATTTTTAATTATTTTATTGTTCTACTAAAACACCGAGCAAAGCTCGGTCTCCCAGGTACTGTTTTCTTAAATCCAATGTTATTTACTTGTCGTCCACTAATTTGTATGCTGTGTATTGGCCATATACGATAATGAGTCAATGACTATGTCACGTATCACCGACATACTTATTTCACCTGCATTCATAACTGACACAGGAAAAATTGCTATGAGCGGATTCGTACACCATTTTGTTGTAAGCTACCCATATTTCATTTAGTTCAGATTTTCAGAGTGTAAGTATTGTTAACCCCACCAATAAACTCTTCATTGGATCATGACATAATATTATGTGTAGATGTTGTTACTTGTTAGGGTTCCGTAGTTCACGTCTCGGAACTCTTATAGTTTCATCATGTCGGTCGGTCCGTCCGACCTCGGCTTACCTTCAAAACGGTTATAAATATGAAACTTTACATGGATATGTGATTTTATCACGCCGTCAAAGTGCTAAAATAAAATCACGAAATATATTTTTTGGGGTACCTACCCTACACGTAAAGTATTTTTATGTTATTTTTTATTTTTATATTTTTATATGATTCTTTTTCTTGCGGTCTGACACCATATTATTAAACTAGGATTAATTACCCGCGGTTTCGCCTGCGTGAAATTAGATTATAAACTTTCATCCTCTATTTTACCCCCTTGGAGGTTGAATTTTGAAAAATCCTTCCTTAGTGGAAGGCTTCGTTATATGAGGAATACGTGTGCAAAATTTCAGTTTTCTAGCCCTAAGAGTTTGACCTGTGCGTTGATACATCAGTCAATCAGTTTTGCCTTTTATATATATAGATAGACAAGTATCATAGGGCTCGAATAATTTGAAAAAATCATGATGTCTATGGACATAATAATATGATGAACTTTGATGGAAAATTGAAAACTATAACGGCTTAGATATCTTTGTTGGTTCGGGAGTCACAGAGGTCTAATTTGTAAAATGCGCTTACTTGGAAACCTTTGTACAAAAATAACGAAATAATAAGTAAACATGTAAAATATTTAAAAAAATCGTAAATGGGTGACTAGGGAAACCTATTCTGTGCGTGGCCTAACACACGCACGCACTTGGCAGGTTTTTTTTTTTAAATAGTTCTCATGTATACGATAATGCACTATATAGAATATACTCTCCAACTAATCCATTTGACCGTTTTCATGACCTACTTTAACGACGTACGCTTCACATGAAATTATCACTTTCCATAAAATGCTTTTGTGGTGAAAGTCATCTACCGATATGAAAAATTAAAATTTGATGATGGTGACAATTAAGTATACCTTCGGTAAATTTTTACATGGTAATTTAATAAGTTAAAGTAATTTTCCAGTTTAATTCATGTGTATTGGGGGATAAATATGGAACCAATTGGAATTTACACGGTGCATGGCGTTTACGCACTATTGACGGCACTCAGGCACCGTGTCCATGGGAATCTATTTTGAAGGGTGATATGATTCGGTTTTGATATTCAAAAATTGACTGCATTAACATTTTATAATGACACATTAGAAGGAATTTATTATTAATATTACTTTATTAGTAGCAAAACTATCAAGAATTTATTTTCAGTACAGCATTTTCAAATGTAAAGGATAAAATGTTTATAATTTTTTATATATATATAATAAATAAATCAAAAAGCTTTAACGCGTATTAGGTACATAAAGTTTAATACTTTCTGAACGTCGGCACAATAAACACAATGCGTAGTCAATAAATAAGGGTACCTAAATTATGAAAACAAGTACAAACAATTAAAGTACAGATCGCAGAAAGTCATTACCGAGCAACTGCGTTGATCACGAGTCTTGTTTATTGTTCTACGCATAAATTTTGATCGTGGATTTAAATGTTTATGTGCGGATTTTCGCAATTTAATAAAAACCACTTCAAACGCCAGTTGTTTAACAATCAACTTCCCGAATATAAATACCGTTGTACAGTGAACAGAATAAATAATATAATTTAACTTATTTAATACGTAATAGTATAAATGTTTATTAACTTTATCAGTTTGGCTGGTTTATCAGTTTAAATTAGAATAATTTAAAGTCGATATGAGCTTACATTTCTTAGGTCGATTTAATACACTAAGTAGACTCGTACATGATTATTAGGCATTTGTTACAGAATAAAGCTTAAAAAACTTAAACATAGGAAAATTAATAATTGTCACAGGGTCATATTGAGTTTTAATAGTTAAAGTCTCATTAGAACTAAAATATTTTTAACTAAATTAATATTGACTAAACAATAATATATATGTATGCGTGTTCATTGCTCACGGCACGGCTCATAAAATGATTAATAGAACAAAAACATATTATTAGGTGCCAATTTTTTTTTTCGATCGATCACATTAAAAAAATAGCTATCGAATTTGGGTAGGTACCTACCTGTATATTAAACTAAATCAGTGCTGCAATTTCATTATAGAAGAATATTTTTCAGGGCATGAAAGACCCTTTTAGCGCTTACTCCTATGATTTTGAAACCAGGTTAGGTATTCATAATATAACTATTGTCTAAAAACAATACCAAGTTGCGTGTTGTGAGGCTTAATATTTCAGGGTAAAAGTATCCAGAACGTAGACGGTATAATTATGATAATAATGTACGATAAGCTAGTCCATGAAAACAGTTTGAATGTTTTATTAATTTCACGTAAGTAAACCAAAGTCAGACTTAGTGAATACCACGTAATCAGCAAAAAACCGGGAGACATTTACGCAAACATCGAAAAATCAGCGTGCAATTTTCTAAACCTAAAAAATCTGTGTGATATTAGCATACACAAACCTGTGTGATATTCGCATACTCAACTATCCGTGTGGTATTGGCATACACAAACTTGTGTGATAGTCGCATACTTAAAAATCCGTGCAATATTAGCATACACAAATCTGTGTCATATAAGCATACACAAACCTGTGTGATATAAGCATACTTAAAAATCCGTGTGATATTAGCATAGACAAATCTGTGTGATATTAGCATACACAAACCTGTGTGATAGTCACATACTTAAAAATCCGTGTGATATTAGCATACACAAACCTGTGTAATAGTCGCATACTTAAAAATCTGTATGATATTAGCATATACAAACCTGTCTGTTAGTCGCATACTTAAAAATCCGTGTGATATAAGCATACACAACCCTGTGTGATAGTTGCATATACAAACCTGTGTGATAGTCGCATATACAAACCTGTGTGATAGTCGCATACTTAAACATCCGTGTGATATTAACATACACAAACCTATGTGATATTCGCGTATATATGAAATCGATATAGTCGCGCGGTATATAATGTTAAATATACGATATAGATAAAGCAAGAAGACCTTGTGTATGTAGCGTAAGTGAATGCGTTCTGTTATCAGTGAGCACGCGAGGGGTGCGTACACGCATCACCGCGCATGCCGCCTTTTTTGATCGATTTGTAACATATACTTACATACATTTAACTTTCACATATATTATTTATTAATATAATAAGATTAATGTATACTCGTATTTTAATTGATCTATCCAATTTTTTAATTCGGCACAATAACTCTTGTATTTGTAGCCAAGTATATGTAGGTATATAGGTATATGTAGGTATGTAGGTATATGTAATATCGTAAAATTGTAACATGGTATCCAAAATAACTCAAAATAAAATTATTTTGAGTTATTTTGGATACCATGTTACAATTTTACGATATTACACCATTTCTTACGACATTATACGATATGATAACATTTTTTTGTATCAAAAAAACAGCATTAAGATTCAAATTTTTCTGTTAGCGTCTATATACGTGCCTGATCATGTGCCTCTCTCTCTCTCTAAAATTACAAAATATACATATAATAATCTAGAATTACAAATAACTAAACTATAATAATAACTGAAAGATATTGTTGATATTGCTAGTGGAAGAATTTTAGTAAGGTGGTAATATTTAGAAGTAGAAACGTGTTCTCTTTTCAACGGACTTCAAAAAAGGAGGTTTGTATGTATGTTTCGTGACTTTATTAATATCATATTTATATCTGTATCATGTAGATTAGAATGTGATGAAACATAGAAGTATAATAATTGATAAGGTTAAATTTGGATGAAACATTTGGAAGCGTAATAACTAAACGTTTGAGCCCATTGGACTGTATAAAGGAAGTCACAAGTAAGTTATAAAACTCCTGCTCGCTCATGCACAAGACCTATTTTAAATATTTGTATGTAGCGTGATTACGTAGATTTTGCTAACTCAAAAAATAACTAGAGATATAAGAAAATCTCAAGTTGTACCTCCTAAAAAAAAGCAAGTTGGCGAGTGATATATAAGTAAATAACTACAATTTTGTATATAAAAACTATAACTCGACTATGTAAATTGTATAGCCTATGTTACCCGGACTACTATTACGAATCTATTGGCACCTCATTATTAAAATCGGACCAGTAGTTTAGGCGCTACGGTGGAACAAACATACATACAAACATAGACTGCCCAAAATCATTACCCCTCCTTGTGGCTTCGCCGTAGTCGGGTAAAAAAAGTTGTTTTCGAACGCTACAATAGTATGTAGAGTTCGAAATTTACTCTATGCATGAAAATTATATGAAGTTGCATGATAATATTGCGGCTCGTTGTTCTGAAATGTTTAATGTTGACTTGATCAATGAATTTGAATGGCTGAAAGTATAAGTCGACTAGTTGTTATGAATTCTAAATAAACAATTTACTTAGCTATTTCGTGAGGTTCTATTGCAGTGAATATGTTGCTCGAGCATTTTGCATGTATATGGAAGTCAACAATAATTACATATAATTACATATAATTACAATAATAAGAAAATTACAGCTCCACAAACGCAATAACTCTGGGGGTTCATATTCTCGAAGCCTTTCGTCGCGTTTTGAACCCTATGAGGGTTTAGATTATAAGAGTTGAACAAAATTTTCGGAATTACTTAATATACATATAAAGTTTACCCATGATTCTATCACTGACTCACTCACGAGCATCAGAACCTATAGGTTACCTTCAAATGTCCTAGAAAGCTGAAATTTGGTATGTAAGCTAGTATCAGTACACAAACAACATTATAATTGTCAAACTTGCAACTTCTATCCTCCAACCTCTTTTGACGCTAAGCCACACATTTTGAATAAGATGTAGAGTTTGAGATATTAGGCCTTGTAGAGTTAGGGAGTGTAGACAAATAATAAATATTATTAACGTAGTGTAGAGCCCGAAGCTTGGCTTTAGATGAGATCTGATAACTTTTTGACAGTGCGAGTCTTTTGGTCTCGTCTTGGCATTATTTTACTTTTTTTTTGATTGGGCAAAATCACAACTTAACGTAACGAGACGTGGCGCTGCAGCAAGAAGAAGCAAGAAGTTCCACGTTTAATTGCAAGAGCGGCGCCGCGATATACATTAGCGCGGGGACAGGTCGAAATTAGAACCCTTGCAATTAATATTGTAGTGAATAAAGTTCAATTTTGAATGGCTATTTTAAAACTGTAGTTAGTTTCGGTGTGAGCTAAGCATAAGATAGAAATTGGTACTAGTTATTAATTATGCATAACGAACTATGGAACGAATGGACAATTTTGTTATGTATACCATTTTATACAATTAGTTCAGTTTAACAGTACGTTATTATAAATTGGTACATATATAACGTATTTATGAATTGATTGTTTGTAATTGTGCTATGAATGTATACAGGCATAAAAAGATCTTAATTTTCTAAGGCTATAATATAACCGACCTTTGAAAAACAACATTACTAAATACTAACTACACGGTGTGCAGTTTCTGCAAAAAAATTTTCTCTTTCTAAAAGTGGCGATCACAAACCAAAATTAAAAATACTATTAGATACTACAATTTTTATTCAAATTTAATTTCCCGTAATTATTTTAATTCAGATAAATGGAGAAGTGGAGATAAACAAAAGTTGTAACAAAACTTTTGTAACAAAACAAAAGTTGTAACAAAACAAAAGTAATCATATTTCGTGTGAATATTCGTTGAAATGTATCACAATATTTATTACCCTATCTCCAGCAGATATGCGACTATAGGTCGCATATGTAATCCAGATGCAAATACGCTTGCATCTAACTTAATTTTATCTTTGGCCGCCGTGGATAATTGTTCAATAGTAAAGTGTCCATTGTCCTTTATTGTCCCTTCCAAAGGTATATTTCTCAATTATTTGAAACAAATTATGTTTGTCTATTGTAGTATGCCACGTGTTGCGTAGAAATTTGTAAGATTTTTAGATGGTTTAGCACTAAAAGCCTTTTGAGCATTAGTCGTTTATGGTGATTCGTAGTAGCGGAAAATGAATTTTCTTTCTGTTCTTAAAGGTTATTCAACTAACTCAATCCTTTTATAATCAATTTTTATGTAAGTATACTGAAATGAATACGCGTCAAATTTTCAAAGACCTTCATCGTTTTCGTTAACAGCTTTCTTAGCATTTGGTTGAAAACATTTTTATGTTATTTCGAAAATTCATCGTGTATCTATGTTTGTCTGTCTCGTAAATATTTTCTAAGCGTGTTTTCCGGTATTACGTTCGATATAGAGCTATATTAAACGCGCCATTAGAGCTGCGCTCTCTGTGTCACCGGCTATTGTTCTCTTTACTTTTTTTTTTATTTAAATTTTGTATTGTGATTGATATTTATTTCTCAGGTTAATACTTGTATTGGTACTTTTTATTTGAAAATGTTAGGAATATTATGATATAATTTTGCTTTATGCATTGTATGTGAACTTTCCTAATAAACAAAAGCCAGAACGAAAACACGCCAACGCGAAAATCTATGTGACACTACAATGTCAAATTCTACATAACCCAATAAACATAAAAAGCGCACTAATTTTATTACTAATGTTTTTAATTATCTTTTGTCCCCATTCAGATCACAATCTTCAATATCAATTAACTATCCACTTCAATGGTTTTACTCGGTTGCGGAAGCGCGAACGTAAATGAGATTCACATAATGGTCCCTGACGAGGGGGGAAGGGGGGGAGGGGGTTACACAGGAGAGGGGGGGACAGTAGATAGCGACAGGATTCACGGTCCAACTGACGAACACAATGATCGGGCTCAATACGTGATCGATTATACCTTTATTGCCATACGTACATACATACATACATACATTATTTGTTGCCAGAGACATAGATATAGATCGGTTCATTTAAGCTTAGCTATTATCTAGCGTTTTGTGATGATAAATTAGTTCAATCTTGCGCAATCATAATTGCTTTTATAATTGAATTACGGTTGGTAACCGACTAAGGATAAAGCTCCAGCAACTATGTGAAATCTTCCTACCCTCAGTATTGTGCTCGCGATAGCTTCTTCGTGGGTAGGTACAGTCGGCGACAAATCCAATGTACCACTTTGGATCCCTATTGCCAAGAAATAAGTTCGGTGACCGTACATAGCGCATTACCTACATACCTTTGATAAACCTACGCAGAACTCTAGTTGGCAGAAAATGTTTTTCTTTAGCATTCGGGTCCACACCGAAACGAGACAATTCGCAACACGGCGGCGCTGCCTATTTAAAATAGCCATTCCAAATTAAACTTTATTCGCTACACAGAAAGATACACATTTCACATGTCATCAGTCATACACTCCACAGCGCGGTGCATTTCGATAGGTATTCGAACTTTTACAATTTAATTAAAAACAAATTAAAAAAATTAAATTTTGAATAGCTATCATAAAAATGGAGTATCTCGTATTATTTCGTTTTGGTGTGAATTGTCAATTGACCATTAAGTTAATTTGATTTTATTGATTCACCAACAGAACAACATTTGGTACTGTTTTACAAACAGTTCAATTTTAAATATATAGACGAAATGTGCCCTTAAGGTGAAATACGACATGCATAGTCGACAATGAAAATGAAATAAGTGATGTTGACAAATCACAATAAAGAAACTAATAACTAATTATAAACTAAACCATTTTATTTTTTTTAATTTAGGCTTATATTCATTAGCTCGGTAAATCAAAACAAAGATAATGTAACTACACTACGTTACATTCAAAACGCTGCGTCTTTTAAACCAACAACATATAAGAATTATTTATTTGCGTACATATACATAATTTACGAAAGCTTTTATATATTTTTCCATGAAACCTGTACAAAAATGAAGCTGTCGCAGTCGTACTCTTTATATTTATTATATTATATATATTTTTTCAGTAACAATGGTCATGGTATTTCCTCGTACAGTGACAAAATCGCCATAGTATATCAGTACAAATAATTCACTTGTGTACATAGAAGTGTCGCAGGAAACTTATCGTCATATCAATATGTAAACTGAAGACTAAGTATCGTTACATTTATGTTTGACCGATGTGACTTACTCACCAGAACTTTATTGTCCATAATCAACATCAGCGGTTGTTTACAAAAGTGAAAAATGGCATTAAATAACTACAATTATTTTTATATCAAACTATAACCCGACCAAAAGAATATATTACTAACGTAACCCGACTACGTGAATTGTATAGCCTATGTTACCCGGGCTATTATTACGAATCTATTGATACCTCATTTGTTAGAAGCGGACCAGGGCCTTTAGTCATGATGTATTCGATAATTTCGACGGCGAAGTACGTAATCAAAATTGTATTGGATTTGACATAAGACATCGACTAAGTGACATGTCGCTTGCGATGCCTTATGTCAAATCCCACACATGTTTAGACACTACGTGCCATCGTAAACATCGTGACTGTTTTTTACTCGACTACGGCGAAGCTTAAAGGAAGGGTAATGATTTTGGCAGTCTATATATCTATGTATGTATGTAGGTTTGTTGGAACAAACATACATACATATATATAATACCCTTCCTTTAAGCTTCGCCGTAGTCGGGTAAAAAGAGTCGCATACGTCATTTTTTAATTTAACATACGAAATGGTATATAGCACATTTTTAACCGTCTGCGCCAGAAGGAGGGTTATATTTTTCGTATGTATGTATATTTCTTTGGCCCGCTCTAGAGTCTGGATTCTAAACTTTTAGATTCTCAGATTTATGCTAACACTTATTAATAGTGCAATAAAATCGGTATTCCAACGTCGTAAGACAGAAAACCAAAAGTTACCAAGTTGAATAAAAAAAGGCAAAATACATGTTCTTTCGAAGGCGAAAAAAGCGAAAAGACATGTATTTGCTTTCTCTTTCAATCTTGTGGATTTTCGACATTAATGTTTTGTGAGACAGACAGCTGCTTACAGCTTCGATTTTGTTTTTTTTTTTTTTTACCGCTGCCCATGGACACTCGCAACACCACTTATAACTCCTCTGGTGTTGCGAGTGGTGCACCTTCCATGTCAATTGTCAATTGAAGCTTTTCAGTTCTTAGTCATTTTCAGCACTAATTGATACATAACTGTTTATGTAACTTATAATGCAACATAAAATATGAATTAATGAAACTGTATTAAATATAACTTTATTTAACTTCAGCATGTTAAAATATGTAAATGTAAAGCATGTCACACATGTGATACGTGTTTGAAATTTTAAAAACGCAACATACAGACAAACAATACTGAATGTGCAAAGGTTTGGACTATATTTTTAAATAATGTTATGCAATTTTAAATTTTATGAAAAAGTAAAAGTTGTGTAGCCTTTGTGTTAGCTCACAAAAATGTGGCATTTTCGGCTAAATACTTAGGCGAAGATACTTTAGTCCAATTATTTATTAAGCAATTAAATGAAAATAAATAGCTAAGTATAATAATTGTTTTAATCTCTTTAAATAATAAAGGACTTTTATTATACATCCAACTAAAAACATTTGACGTGCAGATCAAAATTAAAATCCACTTGACGATAAAGATTCAACTAATTTTAGGGCGAGCCTACATTTTTTGAAGTCGGTCAGCACAAAATCTGCCACCTCAGGCAATGTAGGTTAGGGCGACGCGACCTCACATGCTGTTGCTCCACGCGCGAGAGGGACAGAGCTCGTCGTGACCTAGAGTAGCAGGTTGGGAATCCGGAAGGTACGAGCAAACCGGCTCCACGGTGCATTTTTCCATTCAATGGAAAGCTCTGCCCTTACTTGAACCGTTGGGATGTTTTATTGTATAATTTACGATTTTCGTACAAAATGTTTTGCCGCATACTTTGAAGGAAACGTGTTGTTAATAATGTCGTTTGTTTACTACGTTAATATAGTTATCTTATACTTTAAACGATACAATCTTGTATATATATAATCGTGATCAGGGTAACGGCTGCAAGTGTTTACATGAAATTTCGTTCGCAGGGAGTTTTTGGGGAGAAAAATCGGCCTATCTAGGAAACTGCGCATTTTTAAGTCATATAATATGTCTTTTCTTTCATCGTGCAACAAATAACAATATATCAATAATTTCAACTCTATAATGTGAGTCCGATTGGCAGTTTGGTTAATTTTTGCGTTTTTCGGAAATTCAGAAAGTGGTGGGTTCGAAGTTCGAACCCTGGTAAAATATTTTTGTGATTCTTTCTATTTTTTTTAATATACGAACTCCGAGCAAGGCTCGGTAACTCAGGTACTATCTAATTAAACATCGATGGAAGGTTATACTTCTCATTTATTATCCCTTTCTCTACAAAAAACTAAGCCTAAAAATAAGAAAATTCGAAATTAAATCTATTGCTGTTTAGAGAGAAATTCTAAATGATAAATAGAAAATTTTAAACTGAGGTACTTCTACAAAACAGCAGTAATAGTAAAAGCAGTAGAAGTAATATCAACATAATATTATAACCTATTATGATAATTTCCCAAATCTCCACGACACTTTAAGATTACGTAACTTCCACATATTTACTTTTATGTTTATTAGGGTTTCGTAGTAACTACAAGGAACCCTTAGGCTGAGACTATGTTGCCAGGAATCCGTAAGGCCGGGGAAAATTCAAAGCACTGAAAATAGAATTCTGCGCTACTACAATAGAGCTGAAAATCGAACACACGAGTGTCAAGTCAAATGTCAATGTCAAAACTGACAACTCGACACTCATGTGTTTGACTTTCAACTCGATCAAATTAATAATCAATAAAAATAATTATTTTGAACGAAATCGGAAATAGGACAGTAACTTTTGTAGTAATTTGAAAAAAAAACCTATGAGCGTTAAAAGTTACGGAACCCTCTTTAAACATGTCCTGACATGCTCTCGGTAAGGTTCTGTTTATAAGATTATAAGTGAAGTATTCACGCTGAGCTAAGCCGGGCGCAGCGGCCAAGCCACAGGTGGCGACTTCGGTTACGTAATTATAACAAAATGTATAGAACTCGGTAGAATTGCGTGAACTTCAGCACTACGTAAGCTCAGTATCATTTCTACTGCCTGTAGACTTAGCCAAAGTCATTATATTAATACGTGAATCAAAAACATTCAGTATAGTCTGACGAGAATTGTGGCAGCCCGAGGAGGAAGATGTGCAGAAAGATAATATTTTATTTAACTCAGCTCAGCAATTCATAAAATTAATAAAAATAACAACAACACAGACTACCACAGGTTATTAACACACACTACCTATGTTACATAGATACATTTTCACTCAGCTATTTTATTAAACGCTGACGTTTGTTACATGACACAGTATTTACATTTCTATTTAAGAGGCAAAGATCCCTTACTAATTTCAACTTAAAAAGTTGCAGTTAAGTACTTCCTACGTCCTGTAACAATAATCAAAATCTTTCTCTTCTCAGTTATAACTAAAATGGGCAAAATCTAATGAAAAAGTTGTGATTTGATAACATTCGAATTTAAATCGATAATAATAATACATACGAATGTCGCTTTGATCAGTAATTTTGTGACGTTATGTTATTTTAATATTTAAGTAGTAAATATGAAATTCATTTTCATTTTCGCTCTTCATAAGTAGAGTACCGGTTTAGGTACTATAGTATAAAGGTCCAGCTATAAGTATGAGAATAAACATATTATATCATGACTTTTCCCATATTCTTATACTTATTTATGAGTGCCATAAAGTCCTAATTCCATCATCGTAAAAATGGACTCCAAAGGATCACCAATGCCGAGACAACCTTAGAAAAAAGTAAAGATGTGGATTTGCTTTCTCTTTCACTCTTATAGGTTTTTGCCATTAATGTTTTGGGAGACAAAAAGCCGTAAGCTTCGATTTTAATCTTTCATGTTCTATACAACAAAACATGGGAGGAATAAAACTTCCTGCGTCCGGTTTCAATAACCTATCTATCAATAACTATTTGTTAAAAACGTCACCTTTGGTATCATTTGCCGGCTTTTTGCGTTTTAATAAACGTAATATAGAGAAATCTTTGTCTGTGACAGCGATACCAAATGTGACGTTTTTAACAAATAGTTATTGGTAGTATAGGGTATTGAAACGGGCCGCTAGTCGGCATATACTAACGTCGCTTCTCTCCTACTACAAGTAGAGCACGTGACTTTCTCAATGTAAAAAGGCTTTAGTCCACTACGCTACTGCGTGAATTAAATGCGGTTGAACACAATTGTCATGTATATCAGACGCGAAGGGCTGGCCCATTTGCGAGCGCGTCTCTGCCGGCGGTCGAACGGTCGGCTTTCTACCCTGCGGCTATAAGTCTCCACACATTCCGTCGTCTGACGCAAGTTACGCTATGTAGCGGATTTACTTTTTGTAAAATAAAGTAAAGTAAGAAGTGATCTATGAAAACGGTACACGCACACAGTAACAAACAACAGGAATTAAAGCAAGAAGCCAAGCGGCAGGATAGACCATCTGCGTTTATTCGTTATACAATTATTCAAGACAATAGCTTCAAGACGTCAATTTCCAGTTGAATGACCTTATACTTTAAACGAGACAATCTTGTTTGTGAAATGCAGGGAGTTTTGGAGGAGAAAAATCTATCTAGCTTGTTCTTATCCCTATAAACTGCACATTTTTAAGCTATTTATATTTTTTTTTATCGTGCAACAATATATAATATCAATAATTTTGACTCTATTATGTCAGTCCGATTGGCAGTTTGTTATGAGTTTGTATAATTTTTTTGTTTGAAAATTCGAAAAATGATGGGTTCGAATCCCGTTCAAAAATATATTTGTGAATCTTGAAAAAAAAGCCCGGTTACCCAGGTACATAGCATAATCAAAGAATGTATACAGGGTCTATTTTTATCAGAATAAAATAATATTTAATCCAACATTAGGCTACAATCTTGCCAAACTACCCACCTACCCACAATATACAATTTCAACACTAAAAACTACATCTACTACACATAGTATCGATTTTTCTGATATAGAACTGTTTTAAGCTGAACTTTACAATCAATATTTGACAGTCAAGTCACACTGGAGACCAGAAGTTACGCTACCGAACAATTAGGTTCAGTTCACACCACCACGATACGCGACAAGACGCGGCGCTGTATTTTTAGGGTGGCTATTCAAAATAGAACTTTTTTCACTACACAAAAAGATATAGGTTTCATATGACATCAGTCATTCACTGCACATGCGCTGTGCAGCACGGTGCAACCTGCCATTCGAGCCTGCCTCTTACAATGAAATCTGTATCTTCTTGTATAATGAATAAAGATTTGAAAAAGTATGTGTAATTGACCCTTTAATTGGAAAATTTAATTGAAGTTTCTAGTATTTTCTTCGCATTTTGTTTCAACATTTCTCACCGTTTTTAACCTTCCCTGAATTTCCACAATTATTTTAAGATCAAAATTAGCCAAATAGGTCCAGCCGTTCTCGAGATTTCACGAGATAAAGAAACTGCAATCCATTTTTATATTATATAAGAGAAGTTAATTAACTCATTTATCTGAATATATTGTTGTTTTTATTCCTCGATTTTTTTGCGACGACGAGAAGGCTTAAAGCTTATTACTTGTAATACTAACTTGACTGACAGTATGACTATGACGATTCCATACGTGAAATGGAATAAAATATATTTACTACTCCTCCTAACTGTAGTTCATTGAATGCACAAAATATTTTCACTTACTAACTTATTTTGTGATTTTACTTGAAACTTATTTTCCCTTTTTGATAATTAATTGCATATGTCACCTATAAGGCGATATATCAGGCGCGATAACAATAATTAACTAGGCTTTGTGTAAAATATTATTTTTATATAATCAACTGTTAAAATCTATTACCAGACTACGCGATATACACATAGTATGCATATTTACATATTATACATACATAGACTGTCAAAATCCTTCCTTTTGGCTTCGCCGTAGTCACGTAAAAATGAAACTTTTTACCTAATCAGTAACATTTTTAATTTCATAATATTTTTACAAAAGCAAGTGCCTCTTTACAACTGGGACGCGAGCGTCCTAGTTGTAAATGTCATCGACATTGCGCCTTTGCCCTATTATTTGTGTTCCTTATCTTATTGACACATTCAAACGACTTATCGGTCGAGAAGATTCCAAAATATTTCAAAGCTTCGCCGTAACTATGATTTTAGTAAACTTTCGTCAAAACTAACGCGTATTAATTGTATTATATATAAATAATACGTTTCGTAGCAAAAGGCGTGGATGCAGAGCACTTTTAATTTTATATATTATGTTAAAAGATTCTATGAGGCAGGTTTAAGTCAGCGGTTTAGATGTTAATATGCTGTTGAGTAATCGTTATTTTTGGAAAATATTATTATTCTGCGATATACCGCGACGATCATATCAAAACCTGTCTAAACGTTCAACAGTCTTTTGTTTTTGTCGCTACCACGACAAAATTACCATTTTGCAAATCCCATTTTTTGTAATATTTGATGTCCTCAATTCACAATAATATACTCTATAAGTCTTTTACAACTTTTCAAGCAAAAAGATCTAGAATATTTTTGGAAAACAGTTCACCATTTTGTGGCGGATTGTGGTCTATGCGAAAATCCGATAGTTAAGGCTACCACAAACCTGCGTATTCCTTCGAATTTTCTTAAACAAAACGCACCGTTAGCGGCGGAGCGGGGCAGGGAACAGCGTGGGGGCGGGGGGCACCTGCGCGCGCGACGATGAAAGTGATCGCAGCCACAGATCAAGAGGTGGACAGAAGTGGCATATTAAAACATACACTACAAGAAAGCTGTGAAAATCTTTGGCCGTAGATCCCTCTACAAAATATACGAGTTTTCTAAAGCTACAGTCTAATTGCGAAATGTAAGGGTATTGTTATATTAATTGGGTTGTACTTTTTGTAATTTGAAACTTATTTAACTAAACTCTCTTTACGTAGTAAAGTAATGACGTCAAATTTTACTAATCATCGTTAGCAACTCCGTCAGTCTGAAAGACACAGTATAGAATTATTACTATAATAAGTTACCAAATACAAAAAAGACGTTCAAATTCAAAAAACCTGGCCACATCTAAAGGGCAGAGGTCTGTCGCCAATCGTATGTTGGTCAGGCGGCAACCGTGCGGCTAACGTGCCCGATAAACACTCGATCGTAATGCCATTCAAGTATTTAAAGCCTTTTTAGCCGTGCAACCAATAATTTAAGCACCTGATAACCACTTTTTCGACTCAAAGCATTGTGCAATTGTTTGACCTGTCGCTAAGTGTGGGCGTCAGCTATGCGATAGTGACAGATATTTACAATGACGCCAACACTTTCATCATTAAATGTAGTTTCCACAGTTTGCTACGTTTTACCTTTCTTTTTGAGAATTTAAGGTAAAGTCTGGTCTTTAACATTATGCTGTAAGGCTTAGACTTGATTTAAATATTGTTATTTAAAAAAAAAACTGTTTTCATTTTGGAATAAATTAACAATCATGAGATTCATATTAACATGAATCAAAAATGAACAATTATATGCACAAGCTTTTACAATCAATTAAACAATGATTCCAATTATAAATTTTGAACAAGGAATAAAAAACGTTGCAACCAGCTCTCAAATAGCAATGTTTCGTAATATCTTGATAAAGAGACACACGAGAGTGGCTCTAGTTTCGCGATTGAGTGCTTTAAGTAGAGGGGCCGTGGTTCGTGACAATGGTTGGAATTCTACGATGGCGCTGCTCGCCAGTAGTCGGCCCTAACACCAGCCTAGGGCTGACAGATACTGCTCATAGGACACAACGAAGACAATAGAAAAGGACATTTTCAGGAAATTCAATAGCGCAAAATTCCAGCCACGATATGGATTAAGAACGTGGAATGCTCTTTATAACTCGTGTGCTCGTGTTGTGTATTTTAGTCGAATGATAAAGTGTGTCGGAGAAGGGAAAGCAGCAGCATTTAAGTTCTAAGTATAGACAACCCTACTGCCGGGTCAAACATTCTAATGTATGACGCAATTCTCCACGAACTGGATTTGCACTCGTCTCACTGACACCGTATGATAATACCCCTTCAAACCATTATATATTGTTCATAATATTGCCAATATTTATATTATGTACTCTGTGAATATTAGTCGTTTTGAACATTTAATTTTTTCCAAAAAAGAGAAAACTATGCATATAATTATGCACAGTAGTACCTACTCACATAAACCAGTTCAACATAACTTATAAGCTAATAAAAGGATGACTAATAAAAAAAAATTAAAGTTTCTGTCGAGACTTAAAACATCTAACGTAAAACCTAATCTCCTTCCGCTGATAAAAAATCTTGGTACCGTTGTGTTCTACGTTTGCAAAGCTATAAAAACAGAATCGCCCACGCACACATAAAATTTAAGCTTATCGAATATCAACATTCTGATATGGGGAATAATCCAAATTAGGAAAGTAATGGATATTAATTAACGAACACGAATTCTTTATAAACTGTTAATTTAATGTGAATGTGAATGTAACTACCTAATAGATAGACCAAAATAAACCATCATTATAATAAAGACGTAATCGACTAATTGTAAATTGATACACGCTTTAAGCGTGCAGATCTAAAAGGCGGAAAAACTCGGCGCGAGCTTAGGGTCAGCTCACACCGAGATGCAACGCGACGCGGCGCTGCATTGTTAAAAAGGCGATTCAAAATTGAACCTTTTTTGCTACTCGATAGAGCGGCGATGCGCTACGTAGCTCGGTGCAGCACAAATTCGAACTTTTTCAATTAAAAGTGTATCTGCTTATGTAGTGGATCAATAAAAAAGTTCAATTTTGAATCGATATCTTTAAAATGCAGCGTCGCGTCGTGTATCGATGTGAACCGACGCTTAAATTAATTAAAAGATTGCGCTGATATTAAATTCCCCGATAATAAGTATTGAATGATGCGTTAGTATGGAGCGATATAAAACGGGTTATAATGAAAACCGACGGATGCGTTGCATCGCAAAAGTATCTTAATGGTCGTGTGTTGAGATGTCGTGCGGAGAGCAGACAGCTTGGCGCGCCACTTTTTTAAATAAACCCATTTTTTTACAAACATCAGATGACAGTGGGCGGCTGGCCGGGCGGAAACTAGCAACTTTCTTTTTTATTGCTCATGAATGTAATCAATTGAACGTATGCCGGCGAGACTTGCGAAAAAAATTAGAACCTGTTTCGCGCGAAGTTTTATAAATTTAATGATTTGGTCCGTAGCAAACCAGATCGGGGGTGGCTCCGGACCGAATCTGTACGTCTGTTAGCACTATTACACTAGTCGATAATTTAATAATAATTTTATATAAAATAAATAAACTTGTAAACCAATTTTTTTTTTCTGGTACTAAATGTGAAGATATATTATTTTAATCATTTCCCAAATTTACACATAGTACGCCATAAGGTTATAACTTATAAGTATACATACAAAAGTATTAACAGGACTTATGTTAATAAATTTTCTTCTTAAACCTGCTCTGGCAGTCAGTGATGTCTTACGACAGTAAAAAAATAACAGGTGGTTGTATTAATATTATTAAACACAGATGACTCATGTTGTTCGAAATTACGTAATATTTAATACGAGTGTCATAAATTATTTGATACAATAATAGCTTTATACGTAACATATTATACCTACTTATTACCCATCGAAGTCGATATTAATCAGTTTTTATTTGAAAGTGAACGACTTTAAAGTCTTATAACATATGGATTTAATTTTTTTTTCCTCATTTAAATAAGTTTTTTACCTGTACACAGTGAGTACGTTTACTCAGTTTACTAAAGTTACGCAGTTTCCATAATATTCCATTATAATCTGAGCAACTACAGCGAAATGTGGTGTGATGTGTCTAGGAGTAGACACATGGAGATGTGACATTGTTAGGCCACATTGGTCAGGGTTGATAGAAACGTCAAGTCGATTCAGGATCCAATTTATTAGTAATCAAAAATACATAATCATTAAGAACATATATAAAATGAAACAGTTGCACATAATACACAAAATGCTGACCTAAGAAGTTATAAAGGTAAACTCACTACACTACAGTGGATAAGATCCATCTTGCAGATATTGTTACTTAGTTGAAGCAAAGAAGCTACATAATAATATGTAAGATATTTTGTTAAATCTGGCTCAATTTCGTGCTTAAATATAAAATACCTAGTACCTACCGGTAAACGAGCTTTGCTCGGAGCTCTAGTAGATAAAAAAAAAAAAAAACTATTTTACCGGGGTTCGAACACACCACATTCCGAATTTCCGAACTACGCCAAACTGCCAATCGGACTGACATTATATAGTCGAAATTATTGATGTATTGTTGCTCGACGAAAGATAAAACATATATAACTTAAAAATGCGCAGTTTGCCAGGGATAAAACCTAGCTAGACCGATTTTTCTCCTCCAAAACATTTGTGTTTCATGTCAACACTTGGGAGCCGTTGTCGAGATTACGATTATATATTATATATACAAGATTGTCTCGTTTAAAGTATAAGATAACCTAACCTAACCAAGAGCATGTCAGGACGTGTCTAAGGATGGTTCCGTAACTATCAACGCGCAATAGGTTTTCTTTGAATTAGTTCAAAAGTTACTGTCCGATTTCGCTCAAAATATTTTTCCTTAAGAGTTTTAACATGATTTTATCAGCATCTTATAATTTAGAAATGCCAGGGGGAGGAAACCAACTTACAAACAACTTTGGAGGCCGATTACTCGAAAATGGTTGACTTTGTAAAAAAAGTCATGTATAAAACTTTACCTTGATTTCAAATGACCTATTTAACGATACCCCACGTGATGGGATAGAATGATTTTTTTTATCCTTACTTCACAATTCACATGTATGAAGAGCCACCCCTAAAATAAAAATTTTTTATTATTTTATGATACCAAAACTGAGATACACCGTCTATCAAATTTCATTAAATTATATTCATAATTAAAGAGGCTAGATGTCCGCGCTTCTACAGGCAAACAGACAGACAGACGGACAGACAGAGCGAAACTTTTTTTAATGACATGAACTAGGAACGAGCAGACGGATCGCCTGATGGTAAGCGATTACCACCGCCCATGGCCACTCGCAACAGCAGAGGATTTACACTTGTAACTCCTCTGGTTTCGGACTTGCGTTCCTGGTCCTTAAAATCCCCTTGGGCTTTCGGTAACCACACTCACACGGCGAAACACAACGCAAGCGTTACTTCACGCCGGTTTTCTGTGAGATCGTGGTATTTATCCGGTCGATCAAGCCCATTCGTGCCGAAACATGCATAAAAGGTTTAACATCATTAGAGCGTTTAAGAAAAAATAAAATAAATAAAAGATAGGCGATCTACACTACCTTGCTTTGTTTCCTACACTCTCACATTTGATTTTTTCTCTCGTTCTGTAATTCCGGCCTGCAAGTGGTACTGTCGGTACATATACTCCTTCGTCATCGCCTGTGCTGAGAACATACCTCTGCTTCTTTGGAGTAAATCACTCTTCGGACCCCACTGGACGTCAAGAGTAAATGCTTTCAGGAACTTCTTCCTAAAGCTAGCAACAATGATCTGCACAATAATTCCTAGTCCAAATAACAATAAAATAATAATATTATAATAAAAGGCGTAACCGGTTGAGGAATTATTATCTTTCTGATAAATTAGTTCAACGAAAAACGCATAACATAAAAAACCATTCGCCACAACCCAAGTGAGTTTCATAATAAAATTAGGCTTGATGCCCAACATGAAATGGATGTCTTCTGATAATCTGTTCGGTCCGTACCATATGACGAAAACCATGCATTCCAATAGAGCTACAAAAGTATTCATCAAAATAAAATGTCGACGGAAATGTAAAGCTATCTTCAACAAGCCAACTGCACTCAGCATTGGAATTGAAGTAAGAAATAACAAAATGCAGCCGACAACACACGTCAAACCGGGATAAGCAGCTACTTTCTCATTTCTTTTAAACCACGTCTCCAAGATATTAGAGAAAATCGCAACATTCGAACCTATTCCCAATGTAGCCATAGAACTATATACAATGACAAGGTGTAATCTTTTATTGTAATACAGATTTAAGAATCTTGGATATCTGTCGAAGGTTAGCAGTAGGGGTGATTTTAAAATTTCTGAAGCGCTCGACTGAAACTTGTATGCGTAAGGACAACATACCATAACCACGTTGAGGATAGCGAGGATGCCAAATACCAAACACGTACACACACAAATCACAGAATTAGAAAAACATGATGTACGGAATGGAAATCGCGAACTGAGGTTAAAAGTCAACCCTGATCCGATGGCAAGATTATGAACTACTATTTGTATCAAGTGGGATGCTCTAAACTTTTCAGTGAATAATTTTAAATCGGAATCTATGACAGACTCAAACATAGCCAACACACCTCTCTGTTGCATGGATCCCATCAAAAACAACAGTAATCCCAGCATAGGTATTCCACATAGGAGTGGTAATGCATATCTTAGTGAAGTTTCTCTCTTGAAACACACGAAATACATTAAGATGCAAATGATCCCTGAAGCCAAGCATACTCGCCAAGCCAAAAAAAAATCCTCCATTTTGTAGTGTAACAGATGGAATCTAAAATATTGATATTCTGGGAACGAGCGATATATGTGGTCGCAGTAGCTGTACACGCCGCTCAACTGCACGCAGTCTTCATTGACGGAGTAGTTGGAATCGAGGATGTTACATTCCTTGTTGCTCCACGGCCCGCACTCGTGGTAGGGTATGCTACTCTCAAATGTTATCAGAAAATAGTGCAGCGTAAATGACGTCAGTACATGGTTGCATACTAGAGTGAGAAGCTGTATACCACAAACTATGTATCCAATGTGTGACAGAAAAGCTCGAATCTTCCAAACGTCAATGCAGTCCCGCTCGTTGAATTGTGATACAACAGATTCCATGAACGTTAGCGGTATCCCAAGAAATATGTAGAAGAAAATAAGCATGAACATGTAGCCGAGTGCTCCTTGAGTTAGCGCCGTCACAGGTATGATCGCCATATTCATGGAGCTTGCGAATTGAATATACAGCAACATTTGAATTGTTAGATTAGAAATCCCCTTGTTTTCATCATTTCTAAAATCCATTTTTGTGAATTATATTTCACTCGATATTTTCATGTAATCGTGTAGGAGTCTTGGCCATCACGATTTTGTTAGAGATATTATTCACAAGGTTCAATGATAATAATAGTATTGTAAAGATTTATAACACCTATTACAATAAGGTTGTACGAGAGATAAAAAATAAATATAATGGTAATCATCAATTCATGAATTATTGAATCATTATTTACATAGACTGTAATTTATCGGAAAATACGTTTTACAATTATTAATTATTTTACTGTACATTTATCTTATACTTTAAACGAGCAATTCTTGTACATTTTTGTTCAAAATCTCGAAAACGGTTCGAGTATTCCATGAAATTTGGTATGCGGGGCTTTTGTGGAAGAAAAATCGATCTTGCTAGGTATTATCACAGGAAACCGCGCATTTTAGGTTATTATAATATGTTCTTTCTTTCACCGTGAAACAATAGGTATGTCAATAATTGCGACTCTGTTAATGTATCATGTCCTAATGGCAGTTTGATATGATGATATGAGTAAGAACTCCAATCAAAGCTCTCTCTCCCAGCGGGCTTAGCATGTCGATCCGAAGAAATTGTTTTAAAGAAGAAATATTCTACCCAAAATAGTTCGTTGCGAAGTAGTCCTTAGTCCATAGTAACAAAGTCGTCAATAGAAGTCAACATATCTAAACAGCCATATTTTCAAACTGGCTGCCGGGAAATCTTCTGTCAAAAACGAACAAGTATTCAAGTAAATGACTGAACGTAACTTTTTGTCTAGGAGCGCCACGATGAGTAGTTGACATTATTGTAAGACTATTTGACATTTAATTAAAAAAATGTTTCTACGGCTGTCAAAACAGGCCATTTTGTGAGCTCATGCTCAGAAAGAAAAGAAATGTTGTTTCTCATAACGACGATGTATCCACCTTGCTGCCTTACAATAAGACCTATTTCGCTCACACAAGTAACAACACAATAAACACATACTACAAGTACCAATACAACCGAGCTTTGCTCCCGTTCAGATAAATATCACAATAATATTTATCTGAACGGGATTCGAACCCACCACATTCCGAATTTTGGACTGACATAATAGAGTCGAAATTATTGATATAATGTTGCACGACGAAAGAAAAAACATATATAATAGCTTAGAAAGGCGCAGTTTCATAGGGATCAGGTCTAGGTAGATCGATTTTTCTCCCCCAAAACTGCATACATAAATTTCATGGTAATACATGTAGCCGTTTTCGAGAAACCGATTATATATATACATAATTGTCTCGTTTAAAGTATATGATGTACCTAGGTACTATCGAACAAGTTACCTACTACTCGACCAGGCATAGGATCAAAATCGTTTTACAGCGTCGATGAATCGTGCGCACGCACATATACTAATATGTAAAAAAAAGAGTTCAACTACGTCTGCAGTCGCTGCGGTGTATAATAAGGCAGTGCCTTTGTGTATAAATATTTTGAGGCCTCCCAGTGCAAAAGAAAATGTTATGAAACTGGTCGAGCAGGAACTTTGTCGATATTTTACGTACGAAGGTAATTTTAAATAACAAGTGGCGTAGACCGTGGAGACTAGAGGCTAAACGAAGTAATTATCTGGCAACACCGTTACACCGGCATCAGTGGTCATTTTATCTAGAACCCGCAAATTGCTCTAATTTATATAACACGCGTCATAATAATTTTGCCGCAATCAATAGTAGGTATATCTGTGTACAGTCGCCGACGAACCCGTACTGTTGGATCTTACGGCGATATGGCGTTAACGCCATAGTAATAAGATCGAAAAGTGGTACAACGGATCTGTCGGCGACCGTACGTAGGGATGAAAATTGTAGTACATCCATAAAAAGCTGTTAGGATGGGAATAAAGTGTGTTCAAACCTTTTTAAGGTACTACATTCAAAATGGCCGTGTATTCATTAATCAAGTCAAAGGTCATGCAAAGGAGAAGAAAATCGATACTCTGTATCGTACTATATATATGATAATCGAACTGCGTACAAAACGTTTATATAACTTATTAAGATGTTGCCCGAAATTTTGTGTGCGCAAAAAGTAATCTCGCGCTTACCGTACATTTTCACGATGAAAAGTGACTTATGTCCTTTCTTTTTCTGTGACAAATTTCATCCAAATCGGTTAATTGGAGCCTATTCAATACAAACAAACAAGACTTTCCTGTTTATCCTACTAATAATATAAATCCTACTAATATTATAAATGTGAAAGTTTGTGAGGATCGATGGATGTTTGTTACTCTTTCACGAAAAAACTACTGAACGGATTTCGATGAAATTTTGTATGGTAGTAGTTTAGGCTCTGGATTAAAACATAGGCTACTTTATCCCGAAAAAGTACACTATCCACCAGCTGAGTTTACGCCAGACGCTGGAAAAAGACTTCAATGCTGACATAAGTTTAAGCAAACCCATAGGCAATAGGAGCAGGTGTCGGCTGGATAATGAAACTGCAATTGATATACGACTTGTAGTTTCACTTTATACCTACTGATACTATCAGACCCGTTTTTGTTGTTTCCTTTCGTGTTGACCCGCTCCATAGCTGCATGTAACTCGTTTGAAGGGGATCTACGCGCAAATGCATGCAGTTTTGAAATTCATTTACAATTTTGTATGAAAAATGTATTGCGGTTACGTGCGTCAATCGCATTGGAATATAGGAAGCTGGTTAACCCGACAAAAAACTGAATCATGTTAGACGGTTGGATAAAATAAAAAGTCACGGTCAGAATTTTGTACAAATTGAATGGATAGGTAAAAATTAACCGGCCAAGTGCGGGACGAACTCGCGCAGGAAGGGTTCCGTTTGTTGTGTTGGATATTTAAATATTTATTTTATTCTGTTTTTGGTATTCGTTATTTTAGCGGCAACAAACAAATACATTATCTGGGAAAATTTCAATAGTATAGCTGTCACGCTTGGAGATACAGCCTGGTGACAGACGGATGGACAAACAGCGAAGTCTTAATAATAGGGTCCCGTTTTTAAGGGTTCCGTAGTACTCAAGGAACCCTTATAGCTTTTACCATTTGGGTAAGGAAGCCTAAAAACGGTCTATTTATCCTTTCGAATCTAACAATGATATAATTAATAGGTATGTTATAGACTTTGGTGTGAACTATGAGGGGTTTTGATTAGAAGAGAATATGATGAAAATAGTTTTAGTTTATTAAAATACTTACTACTTACTTTAATCTTATATATTGGTTGTATAACCACGTGTATACTAAGGTATACACACAATTTCAGAAATACTCAAGATTTGATAAGATACTGCTGCGTATGCAGACGTTTTCAGAAACGTCATATAGATAAGAATTAAAACAATAATAATAATATTATAGAGGTGATCTATGGGTCATTCAAAAATGTATTGTTCATAGGATTTTTCTTGTATACTTAGGTATGTATTTAAACCTTAGTAGTTAAATAGTAAATTATGAAATTATTTTCTAGCGTTTTTTATATATAACGTAAGTTTAAAATTTAACTTCGAACCAATTAGAAATTCACAAACTCAGTCACAAAGTCAATTCGTTATCAGTAAAAATATGCATCTTTTATTTACTTTAACATGTTTATCTGCGTGTATTATCTAATCATTTCTGCAACGTTCCGCAATACCTAAAGATAATGTTAAAAAAATATAGAATTTAGCAGGCCCACCTTTATTTGTTGACCCATATTCTTTTACTTGTTTATGTTTTATTTTTCCATAGTTAAAAGTTCAATCGAATTTCATGTGAATCATACATAATTCAATACAATACAATTTACGTTATATAGCCTTCACAGACGTTCATGTATCTAAGTTGTCCCAATGAATCGCCTAGTATGAGTTTTCTTTTATCCATAAATTAAAATAGATGCTTTATTACCGGTTAGTATGGAGCAACATTAATATTTTCATTTTCTTCATCTTCTCTACAACGCGTTCTATCTTCTTGTGCAATGAATAAAGTTTAATTTTGAGTAGCTATCTTAAAAATGCAGCGCCATGTCGTGTCATGTAAGTTAACCTTAAGAAAACGAATTTTAAGTAGAATATGAAAACTAATTTAACCCGCTCTTTTTTCTAAACACTTGCATTTAGTATTTGTAAGCTCTCTACAGAGAAAAAACTTTGGAACTCTAAGTGTAATGTCACGTAAACTTTTTGAACGTGTGGATATTTGTGGCACTTGGCGTTATCTCGGGCAAACAGTCCGCGGCGGGACAGCTATTGGTTCTGGCTGATTACTGGACAAGTGTCACTTATCTATTCCCTGGTCTAAGTGCTCAAGGGCATTTTAACACTTTAGTTAGGGTCCCGTTCGTTTATTTTTTTGAAAGGGAAAAGGTTTCAGAGCCAATATTTGGTCGGGTTTGGTGTTGCGAACAAGAGCTCAGTCAGAGGACAATATGAGGATAGCGTGATGATTATGTTCCAATGTCTGTCATACACGCTAATAAAGCTATAAACGATGCGATATCAAATTTTGACCAGGATATTAAGTGTTTTAGGTCCCAATTTTCCACATACTACGTTGAATCCTGTTTGAAGATCTATACCTGGATTGTACATCTATGATGATCCAGCCGATATTGTCATCAAGTTTCAACATAACGAAGTTAGTCGTGTTTGATTGTCACGAAACGTTCAGCAGTTGAAAAAAATTGCTGAACATTTGTTGAAAATACAACGATGACAGAAGATGTTTGCCGAGTGTTAAGTGGTTGAGTTACTGTGTTGGTACCTACCGTTTCTTTGACGTTTAAAGCGCTAAATGCAGCAAGCTATTCAAATTTAATAACATATTGGGTAACATTTGTAGTAAAACACAAATAACTATTAAACGAAATACCGACAGCTTCTGAACAGAATATCGAAATCGTGACCACATCGTGACACGTCTAAAATAAACTTTAGGTACAAATATTATAGTCTCATTTGCATTATCCGCTTATCTTGCTAACATTTCACTGTCAATAGTGCTATCCCCCTCTAGTATAGGAGGCGTGATTCACTACTGCGAATAGAATTACGTAGCTCTCTAATATATATCCGTCCCGGTCTACCTTAGCGGCGACCCTTGACCTAATGGATCGATTCTAATGAATTTAGCCAGCTTGTTTTAAAATCGATTAATGATCGTGTAGTATGTTATGTCAAATTTCGTAATAGACGTATATGAGACGTCTAAGACTATTTCCTGGATCGGTTATATAAGGCGGTGTGGTAGCTCTCGCCTGCAGCTTTGAGCTGGCCGCTTCATATCTCGATCGCAAAATGCATAGTTTCAGCAACATTACTTCCGCTTTTCATATTTTTACCCACATGAAGATAGCATGCACAATTATTTGCATACAGTATAACCACGTTTTAGTGTCCTTTTGTTGAAACCTCTGTGAATGATGATGATGATGATGAAAATTTACTTATAAATAATAATATTTATAAATTACCTAACTTTTCCGCAACACTACGGCGAAGATTTTGCAGCCCTCAAAAATGTTACATAAAGTGAAACACAAATTTCAATCCTTATCCTACTACTATTATAAATGTGAATGTTTGTGAGTGTGGATGCATGGTTGGATGTTTGTTATTCTTTCACGCAAAAACTATTAAATGGATTTTGATGAAATTTGGTATGGTTACTGCCATACCAAATTTTTGATTCTGGATTAACACATATGCTACGTTTTACCGCAGCAAAATGTACAATTCCGCGGCATTTCTTTTTGCGCGTGCCAAGTCGCGAGTAACGTCTATCTTTATTTACTGTAGGTACCTAAATCAAGCAATATCTCTTGCGTTTATATCACAGTAAATCATACAGGTTATTATTTATTTCAAGTGTACTAAGCGAATTATCACGATAAATACTAATTATGGGTAGGTTTAATATACAATAGTTTGCTACATTTAAAGTTGCTGTAGGCTTTCTTTCGTAAGTTCAACTAAAACAATCAAATTTACTATTACTTTGATTTCTTTCCACGAAGCATATTTGGTTAATATTATAACTCTGCCAAGTACTACGGAACCCTTTAATACGAGTCGGACTCGCGAACGACGAGTTTCGGACAAAAACACGTTTGTTGTATGGGAACCCCACTTAAATATTTATTTTATTCAATATTTAACATTTACTATTATAGCGGCGACAGAAATGCATCGTCTGTGAAAATTTCAACTGTCTAGCTGACACGGTTCATGAGATACAGACTGGTGATAGACGGACGGACAGACAGTGGATTCTTAGGTAATAGGGTCCTGCTTCCAGGCGAACCCTCAAAATGTAGTGTATATTGAATTACAACTCATGTCACTTGTTGCTACATTATTTTAATACAAACATTTAAATATATAGGAGTGGTGCTGTGTGAAATGAACGAGCGTATTATGATGATAATTGTCGTTATAATTCTGTCAATTTGCTGCATGGTGTAAGGGACAGTTAAAGTTGGAATTTAATAGCCATTGCGTATACACTGGGAGCCACTATACTTTTATGTCCAATAACAATGACACACGGTTATGGGGCAATAAATAAAACGATTCAATTCGATGGGGATACTCACGTAGAGCTCACATATAATAAACACCTACCCAGTACCCTTACCCGTTGGCGTCCGATGCGACGTAATACACATCGTAATGACTTTATAGTTTTGTATTATACTAGGAGTTAGGACTCAATGTTACACGCGCCATCGTACGCGCAAAAAGAAATACCGTTGGAATCGTAGATTTAGCTGCGATAAAAAGTAGCCTATGTGTTACTAAGTATAAAACTTAGGCCTTTTCATCAGTTATTGGATTATTTGTACAGTATTCTCCGAGCGAAGTAACCACTCTTGAAATACTGTAGTGCCTGGGACAGTTGGTTTTTTAAATGTGATTGCCAAAGCACATACGGCATTCTCACAACACAGTCCAGAGGAATGACTAGTCAATACGTCTGGGGTTAGCCCATGTGCGGGTTTCCACACGATGTTTTCCTTCACCGTTAGACCGTCCGTATAATGTTCTTGAGATCTGAAAAATGTCTCATTGGTCCACACGACAACCTGGGAATCGAACCTGCACTCTCTCGAGTGTGAATCAAACGGTCTACCCACTAGGCGCCGGAGCTCTTAACTTACAAAGTATTTACTTACTAAGTATAAAATAAGTAATAAATTGTGTTAATAAGTCTAAACTGCGTCACTAGTTATTGCGTGAAAGAGTAACAATCATCCAACCACTTGTCAAGCATTGAGCGAGCTGATAATAATTAATTATAGTTAAGAATACTCTTTATTATGTCAGCTTTAAAACAGAAAAAACTAGATCATAATCGGTTCATCCGTCTGGGAGCACACAGCCAGACATAAAATTTAACAACCCTCTGTTTTCGTGAGGGCTAAAAATATGTACAGACCCAAAGAGAGGAGAAGATTATGACGATTTCGGTGCATTATGTGGCACCAAATCGGTGAGCAAACGAATCTCCAACCAATGTCGTCAATGTGAAATGTACGTTTGTTAAGCCGATTTAGATGAAGCTGATAGGGAGACCCAAGATGCTAATTCTAAATATAAGCTGTGTATACAAAACAATAATTTGGATTCCTTCGAAAACGACCATAAGTTGACATATGCGTTGTCAGATTGACGGATGAGTTTGGGAATGAGTCATTGGGGTTTTGGACCTCACTCAGACCTCAAAATGACTAACCTAAAATGTGGTCAAATCAATCAGTGATAAAAATATATTATGTTTTGAAAGTAGGTTGTTTCATGTGTTCACTAGTGAGAGTCTGTTTTGCTTCCGACCGTAATGGGGGATTTACATGGGTCGATTTTCACCGCACAATTTCCACGAAACGAAAATCGACCCGTGTAAATCCCGCATAATAGTCGTAGCCCGACCATAAAAATTTCAGACTGAAATGCAGACGTCCGCGCATTTCATGCTGAATAATTAAATTGTAATCCAACATTTTTGGACCTGCATTAATGGAAATTGGAGGCAGACAAATTCCCTCTGCTATAAATTAAGAGACTTGTTGTTTGTTAGTATAATTGTTGTTGTTGGAATAATAAGAGTCATCAGAATGCTTCAGGGTTATAGGCATGTTGCTTAAATTTTTTTTTTCGTCTATCTTATACCTTAAACGAGACAATTTTGTACATATATAATCGTAACCTCGGCAATGGCTGCAAGTATTTCCATGAAATTTAGTATGCAGGGAGTTTTGGGGGAGAAAAAACGGTCTATCTAGGTTTTATCCCTGGGAAACTACGCATTTTCAAGTTATATATGTTTTTCTTTCGTCGTGCAACAATATCTCCATAATAACAACTCTTTAATGTCAGTCCGATTGGCAGTTTGGTTAGTTTTTACATTGTTTACGTTGTTCCGTTTTACGGTTCGAACACCGGTCAAATATTTTTGAATCTATTAATTTTTTTTTAAATCTACTAGAGGTCCGAACAAAGCTCGGTTACCCAGCTACTTCATTGTTAAACAACAATGACGTAGACAAGGCGTAAGCAAGGTGTAGTAGATAAGAGATTTAGGATTAAAAGACGTGCTGTGTTAATTCTGGCTACTGGGTAGTGAGCACTTCGGCCGCGGGCGTTCTGTCCGCCAACCGGCTGTGATTGCGCCCATTATCATCTACGAGTTTATTTACTGTTATTAATATAAGTATTAACAACGTTCGTGGAAAACATGCATTATTCACAAGTATCTGACCAGCCAAGCGTCGAAATACTTGCATCTATTGTTTTCTAAGTATATAAGTTTAAACTTAGGCCTTTTCATTCGTTATCGGATGATTTATACAGTATTCTCCGAGCGAAGTAACTACTCTTGAAGTAAATACTGTAGTGCCTGGGACAGTTGGTTTTTAAATGTCGTATGGTTGCCTAAGCACATACGGCATTCTCACAACACAGTCAGCCTAGTCCAGAGGAATGACTGGTCAATACTGGGGTCTGGGGCCAACCATGTGCGGGTTTCCTTACGATGTTTTCCTTCACCTTTAGAGCGTCCGTATAATGTACTTGAGATCTGAAAAAGTCTCATTGGTACACGCCACAACCTGGAAATTGAACCTGCACTCTCTCGAGTGCGAATCAAACGGTCTACCCACTAGGCCACGGAGCCATAAGTTTACAGGTAATGTTATTGCAGCAATAACATTTTTTTGAAGTATCTATAAGTACATGTGCCTAGTCTAATAAATTTGTAACGTGGAAATTATTAAGAGCTCTTATACATCTTATACGAATGAATTTACAATTTGAGAATGTATATAACTTATATACTTTTGAAAATTGTTAATTAAAAGGATTATAAAAATATAAATATAATAAAAAAATATAATAGGGCAAACGAATATAATAGGGGTTCCGTTGTTTGTTTATTCTTTTGCAACTTGCAAAAGAATAAACAAACAACGGAACCCCAAAAGCATCGCTTAGATCAATAGAGTGATGTTATCTCCCAATCAATCTGCCCACCTGCGCTCACCAGTAGTAAATCTTCGTTATTGTCAGTTTTTACCAATTTACTGTTATCCCATTCACCAACGCTGCACGCTTAAATCATTGCCCCGAGTAATGGCTCATTGGAATGTTATAAACAATTAAATGATATACCTAATACACGGCTCAACCTATTATGTTTTTGACATCTTTATCTTGTGATTATAAGTTATGAATATGAGATAATTGTAAGTAACATTTATTAAGTGGAAGTGGTTAACACAAATAAAGATGACCCCTGGCAGTAGGAGGTATTGTGTGCCTTGTGGCAGTCCACATAAGGTTCCCAGAGGGCAAAGATGAGAGGCATTAACTTAGCAAATAGAAACGGTAATAATATTGGTAAAAGACCAAACTGCCTACCAAAACCTCTACAGCATACATTCGTTATTATCTTATTAATTTATTATTAGCAGTTCCTCTTTACGGAAGAACAATTTCATACTTTAAACGAACATATTATGTATATAGTTACGAGCATATATTATGTAACAGGAATCTCGGAAACAGCTCTAAGTATTTTCATGAAATTTAGTATGCGGAGTGTTTTGGGGGACAAAATCGATCTAGCTAGATCTTACCCCTGGGAAACTGCACATTTCTAAGGTATTCATGTTTTTCTTTCATCGAGCAAGATATGACTGATTCCTATATCTAAATGTCAAATCCGGTTGGTGGCTTGGTTAGCGTCGGACATTTGCGTTGTTGCAAATTGGTGTCTCTAGTTCGAATCCCGGTCAGGGGCTATTTTTGTGTATCATTTTATTAATTTTTTTTCTTATTGTTCTCTCTTCTTTTTCTGACTATTTATTGTTCTACTAAAACTCCGAGCAAAGCTCGGTCTCCCAGGTAACTACTTTAAGGATGTTTAAACATGAATTGTACGATTTTACAAATATTAATTAAACTAATTAAAGATTTTGGAGCCGTGCTCGAAGCTAAAAAAATCTAAATACGCTAGAGTTTGCATTGCCTTAGCTCTACAATTTTCTAATTGGTCCAAGAATATTGTTCGCCTAGAAACAGGCGCGTAAATAACCAGTATGTAGATTGCAGACATAAAAGAATGTTAATTACGTAAAATATAAACATAGATGTAAAATTTTCTCTCCATGCGATTTGCTTTCTTGATATCGACAATCTCACAGGCATCAAGATGGTATCCAACAAACTGGTTACAAGGTAAAACTGACTTCACGTCATTAAATGTAACCAAAAAGGATTTGGACCAGTCTCAATAAGGAAGGTTTTAGTTAACCGTGTAAGCTATGAGTTATCTATACGTTTAGAGCAATGTGTTGTGACGTAGACAGATAGCATTCGGCATACAAATTCGGCATGTGTTCCTGGAAAATCGAAGCTACGTCTGCTATTATATAATATATAGTAATGAATTTACATTGAACTTTACGTTGAATGCAATAAATAAATAGAAATTTAACGCATCACAATATTGCTTACCAGTGAAACCCTTCTGAAAATGGCCTTCGGCAATCTTCGTTTTTCTTTGAAAACTACAGACGATGTATGGAAAGGACAATTTTCGAAAGACATTGAGGTCGTGGTCGTACTGTACTCCAAAGGAAATTGTTATTGCGGATGTCTAGAAGGTACCTACTGTATTTTCTAGCACGCCAATAAATAGTATTTTACAGATTTTGTTGGTTTTTCAATGAATTTGAGCGCACTTAAATCGAATGAAACTAAACTTAAAAATATGATACTTAGTTTGATTATTATTGTCTGAAAATGTGCGGTCTCGTACGGATAGGAAGATTTTCATTTTAATAGGACGTAGACATTTCAAATCTATGGCATAGGTACAAGGTATGGATGTATTAGAAGATAATCCACAATAAGCTAACGAGTAACGAGTATTGTAATTTGCGTCTGTATTCAAAATGATGTCACGTGGGTGTACATTCGCAAATAAAAGTGGCAGTTCTCAAAGATGTTTTTTAAATTTCTTTGTTATACCTACATACGGTGTCATTTACACAGCATGTCACATATTCCCAAGATACTCCTATTGGAATTATCCTTTAGCATGCTAAAACTGCAACAATAATAACAGCAAATTACTGGGATAAATAGTAATTGCATAAGACTTAACAGTCGTTGTTTTCATAGAAGTCGAGCTCGATCTAGTAATGCTAAGGGGCCCCATATACGGTCCTGTTTTCCTTCAGCTCGGCCTGAACGGATGCAAAATCGTATCGTCTGTGTGTAATTTCGAGATCGCATCAGTCGGCCGGATGGACTGAAGCGATTCGTTCCAGCGTTGCAAGCTCGTTTTTTGCGAAGCTACTAAACTCGTGTCGATTTCTACTAAAAACTACTAGAAGAATACTGAAAAAAAAAAGCTAGTCAACTTAGAAATCCCTAAAGCCCCCAAAAAACCATTGCATTTTAGGTTTTGTTATATTAAAATTGTATATTATTTATTGAATTATATTATAAACTTTACCGTTAAATTAAAATATACTAGGAAATATAACGTGTATAGTAATTAAACGGGTAGTTTTAGGCAAATTACGAACGAATGCTACGATGTATTATTATGATAAGGTTTGAAAAAAAATTCTGCCTAACCTAGGCCATAATGCATATGATGCATGCATATGATTGATTACTGTCTGGCTCTTTCCTACTAAAACACTACTAACAACTAAATTCTTACTAAGGAGGGAAAAATACTAAAATACTTAATTTAGTAGTAAATGTTTGTAAAATAACTAAGTTAGCAACATTAATTCTGGACTGAACGGACCATGTGTGACAAATCGCTTAAGTTTACGCCAGAGCTGCGGCCGTGCCGTGCCTAACGTGTATCGTGTACAAGCGTAGTGAGTTTACAATTAATAAATATGACCGTAGCTCGCGGTAAACCAGAACGAACTGATGTGAGTTTTCCGTGTATGTGCTCGAATCCGTTCAGGCCGAACTAACGTCAGTTCTACTGAAACCATCGGCCTCTCGTCTGCCTTATGCTTGGAAATTGCGTTTTTAACAGTAACAGCATAATAATTATAGTATTTGAGAGTATACTGTAGTGCCTAGAACCGTTACAAAAGACAGACAAAAATATGTGTTGTATATTTCGTTATTTATAGACAATTTCATGTTGATATAATTAGAAATGCCGTCAATTATACCTTTCGCTCATTATGGGCCAATAGAACAATTAATAGGTGACCGGAAGATTCTCTCGTGGGCGGACTGGCCACATCGTAGCGTGAGATTTGAAATAACGAATTTTGTATTGCCAATAAAGTTTCACATTTCTCGTGTAAGCCTTTTTCATTCATGGTAAGAAAGAAATCATAATATATTAATGCATGCGCAAAAATTTCATACACCTTTTTACGAAAAATTATCCAAATGGAGGAGTATGAAATTTGGCACAGTTAAAGTTTATGCGCAGGAGCATAATGAAAAAATATTAGGTGTGCAGACAGCTAATATTTTTTCATTATGCTCAGAAATACATAAAATTAATGAAAATAAAGTTACACACTAGGTGTATCTGTTCTTCTGTTGTTCATCAATGTGTTTCTCAAAAATTCTGTTGTGTATCAATCTGTTTTTCACATTCCATAGGCAACATTTACATGTATTTATTTTGTATCTGAGATTTAAAAGAACCGTAATAAAGCTGAAACTTAAAAATTAAAATATGAACGTATTTCTACATAGACGCCTATACTAGGCGACCAACAGTATTTTTAAAAACGACTGAGTGACACCTGGTGGATCATAAAATCATTATCTCCGATCGCTACGGGTTTGTTTGTGTGTTTGTTTGTTTTACAGTGTTAGATTTAGGTCTGTGATCAATGTGAGAAGGACTATCCCCACTTTTAAACCTTTAATAGAGCCTAAGTTCTAGTAAGCTATATTGGCACTTGTTGGACCTCCTAGCCCATAGCCTCCTCATAGCATCCTCGTAGCCTGCTGGGAGCTGGCAGACCTCGCGGACCACAATTAGTCTTATTATATATACGCAGGTTTTCTTACTTTCCCCCCATTCTTTAAGCGACTGTTGTAAATAATATTAAAATGTAATAATTGTGCACTAAAATTGAGAAAACGAGATTTATAAAAATAAAAGCGTTAGATACTTTAAATTCAATTTACAGAAAATCATAAACTAGCCCATTACTTTTTCGAAATTACAATAAACAACTATTATAGTAATATACGGAAAATATAAAAATAATGTAATAAATATGGTGTATGTTTTACGACACGAGTGTCCGCGTGGGCGGTTTCTCGCGACCCCGACAGTTATATCAATATGAGGCTTATTGATGGCATGCGCTGATCGACCGAGATACCTCGCTGTCTAAATGCTATTTGAATATCATATTTGTATGATAAACTTCAAACCGAAATATGCTTATACCACATAAGCACGTCCCTATTCATATTGAGGACGGATCCATGTGCCTCATTAGTAGTTATTTTTTTTCACTATTCGCAAATCTCATCTAATAATCATTGATGGATGGATGCAATTTACAAATATACAAATATAACCATAAATGCTTTTTGCGTAGACAATTTTGTAGCGCAAGTCAGACGACGCGACGTTACATACGTACTATGTATTTATGTATGTATGTACGTAATACTAGTAACAAAATCTTAGAAAATAATATAATTTATCAAATACCTAATTATCAAATGAGCATGCAATCCTAATCCGCCTAGATTCTAGAAGAATCGTCAACTAGCAAGGATGTAAAAAATATACATTTTCCGATGACTCTTATTAGGGAACCATTTAATAAGTTGACAAAAAAACGTTCAAATAGTTGCATGATTGAGAATGCAATGTAAATAATTGCAACAGTCGGACAGTATGGTGCTAACGTCATGTCAAAACCAAAACAGTAGAAATGTAATTAAAATCAAATAAATCTCTACAAACACATTTACAATTTACGAAGTTTATTTCAATGCTTAATTGAATGGCCGTTTATAACTTATTAGACAAATTGGGTATACACTATACAAACAAACGTTTAATGAATAAAACCGGTTGATTTTGTTAAAGTTTAACTTTGCTACCAAATATGGCCTGAAGTGAAACGAACACTCAACACTAGATCTGGCTAACCCGAGAGTTGGATGGAAACTTCATTCAATAGTATACCTACCTTTTACCACTTAACAGTCTTAATCTCAACTTGTACTCAATCTTTTTAATTTTTCGACTTCTTCCTCATTGAGCTTTTTATTAAATATCCATCACATTTTATTTAGAAGTTTTATTTCATTACTTTCAGTAAAATGATATTGTATAATATAATACTAGAGGTTGCCCGTTGCCCTGCGGTCGAAATTCGCCTATAATACTAATTTATACTAATAATTTTTAGGTGTGAACGTTATAAAGGTTCTTTTGCCTCTTAGATAGTTAAAAAAATTGTGACAGGTCGACAACCGTCAGCGTGTAACAAGATTGTATTAGGAGTTTTGTCGGGGAATTCAATTGGTGACGTGGTGATTTTTGTATTTCTTTCATAAATTTGTGTTAATTCGGTTCTTAATGAGTAATATTAACCATTAAATATTTGTTAACGTGCACAAGTGTGGACAAGTGGTACAACTTCAAAAAACGTGCTATTTTGTGTTACTCCAAAACTCCCTAGGAACTTACAGTAAAGCTTCTACCACTACTGAATCTACTAACTTGACTCGTTAACTGCACTGACTATTTATTTGGACTTTGACTAGACTTTAGACTTGATTTGGGAATATGATGTTGAAAATTGAAATGAAAATTCGATTTCCCGCCTTTTTAACTTGACACTGGCAAATGGTTATAAGCCGACGCCATATATATGTATAAATAAAATAAAAACAAATTGTATTAACCAAACGTACGGTAGTGTATATTAACAATCTGAGGTAGTGTGTGTTATTGATATTTTTCTTAATTTTATGTATTTCTAAGCATCATTAAAAAATATATTAGCTTCCTCCACATAAACTCCAATTTATCGGCCAAATTTCATACTAAGTAGTCGGTTGCACAATTCTCGTAAAACTTTACTGAATGTTTTTGCTCTACGTATTTATATAAGTACCTGGGTAACTGGCCTTTGCTCGGAGCTCCAATAAATTTAAATAAAATAAAAAGAATCACAAAAACATTTTACCGGAGTTCGAACCCACCACACTCCGAATTTCCGAACAACGCAAAAATTAACCAAACTGCCAATCGGACTGACATTATAGAGTCGAAATCTATATATAGAAAAGAAAGTCGTGTTAGTTACACTATTTATAACTCAAGAACGGCTGAACCGATTTGGCTGAAAATTGATGGGAAGGTAGCTTAGAACCAGGAAACGAACATAGGATACTTAAGAGCCCCGCCAGTCGAGTCTGTCTGTCTGTATGTTCGCGATAATTTCAAAAACTACTGAAAGGATTTTCATGCCGTTTACATTTACAGACAGAGTGGCTCCTTAGGAAGGTTTAGGTCGATAATAATTTGTTAAGGTTTTGTGGAAATTGTTTGATTTATGACGATAATTGTTGAAGGTGTCGGAAATAATCAAGCCGTCTGGGAACTTTTATCGAAAATGCTGCCTAACCCTAACCCATTGGAGATAAATAACAAAACAATGTATGGTGGAATTGTTTCTCTTTTATAGGTCTAGAAAAAAATCCGCGACGGCATAGATTTGTCTATCTTTTAAGAATAGGTTACTTTACCCATTCTAAGTTCAAAAAAATGATCAGAAATAATGTGGTATTTTCAGAAGTTATTTAGACGGATACGATTTAATTATCCTTATCTTGGAGATATCTTAAAATTAAAAAGTACTTGTGAAAATTTATTACATAGTAAGTATATAGCAGGTATATTTGCTAAAGAAGTTTTTTTGCCATGAACAATCTGCCTCACGGGCGAAGCTGCGGGCAAAAACTAGTATTTATATATTGTTGCACGACGAAACACAAAAATATATTATATAATTTAAAAATGCGCAGTTTCCAGGGATAAAACCTACCTAGACCGATTTTTCTCCCCCAAAACTCCCTGCATACTAAATTTCATATAACTTGCATGCGTTGCCGCGATTACGATATTCAAGATTGTCTCGTTTAAAGTATAAAATGATACGGTATGATATGGTATCTTATAATATTTTTGTGATCCTTTTTTTTTTTAATCGTCTAGAGCTCCGAGCAAAGCTCGGTTACCTAGGTACTTGTAGTTTAGAAGTGGAATCATTGTTGGAACAATGTCCATTCGTAGACCGTCGCGCGTCGAAGCTTTCATCCTCATATTATTCTATATGTATAATAGATATCTAATAGTTTCTCTTAGTCTTGACATTGTCCGTTATCTCTGTGGAGTGTGGTGACATCATCACTAAGTCTTGATGTAAATCTCGATACTTTACTCTCCAGTGCTTCGATAAAGCTCCCAAACCACCTGTAGTCATCATTATTATTTTATGAGAAAAAGGAGTGCAGGAAGCTAATATTTTTAATAATGCTTAGATATACTTACATAAGAATAAAGTTGCATACACTATCTCCTTCACACTGCCATTCGTTTGCTTAACAACCAAAGACAGTAGGTTTGACACAATTTTCAATGTTTCTTTCACATATCATAGACAACTTTTATATTATTTCGTACTTATCTAAATAGGCAAAAGAACCCCAAGAAGTTGTAACTAAAAAATTAAATATGAATTATGGTCGAATTTCGACCACAGTAGTTTAAATAATTTAAATAAATGCGCCACAATTATTTATGTAGGAAATTAGTATTGTTTTTTATCATTTCATTAATTTATTTACAAAATATACATAATATATATTATAGGCAAAAACTTCCCCAGCTACGGCGTAGCAATTAGCAATAATGGCTAGCTGACTAATTATTATTATTTGTTAGTAGTATAAACTTTAATGAGTTCTTTTAGCACTAAGCGTAAAAGTTGTAAGTACTTCTTTGCCTAAGAAAATCGTAATTGCTTGTTGTGTGTTGCTAAATGATCTTCCGTTCATGAATTTAATAACTATCATTTAAGTGTTGAACTTAGCCTCCAGCAAAGCGACAACCTGTCAAAGAGAGACCTCTTTCGAGTCAATTTTACTATCACTAAAGCTTTGCACACATTAATTAACTTTCGGAAAGCTTATTTTATATTGAGCTGTAAGTTTCTTTTACTTAAAAAAGGAATTTTGTATAACTCTTACTAGTTTCTCCAATGTGTATAAAGATGGAAGACGAGCTAAGTGCTAATAAATAGCATCTGGGACACAGAATAATGTTTTATAGTTTATTAAAAAATTAATACTTTAAAATATTTATTTTAAGTGTGACTTCAAATTTAAACGAGTACAAAAGGATATCTAAAATAATCAGAAAAAAGTAGGTAACCCCCGAATCGAGAAGCATTGAGTCAGCTGACGATGATGAATGCAAAGAACACTCTCAAACAGGTAAGCTTTCAAATAAAAAGAAAAGATCAAAATCAGTTCTTCCGTTTCGGAGCTACGATACCACGGAAACATACGGATACAAAATAGAGGTGTCTGTGTGTGTGTGTGTGTGTGTGGAACTTCGAATTTATTACACCACTCTGTTTTTGTCAGGGGTTAAAATAGTGGATAAGCTTTACAAGTTTAGTAATAAGAGTTTAATGGTAATCAGTAGACGTGAGGCCGCCCTGCCTGACTCATCGCGGACAGGTTGTGTAGAACTAAGGGTCTGTTCACACCGAAACGAGACTATACGCGCCGCAGCGCTGCATTTTTAAGATAGCAATTCAAAAGTGAATCTTATTCATTATTCAAGAAGTACATGTTTCATTGTAACAGTTCGAGTGTCAAGTGGCACCGCGCTGCACATCGATATAATATTTGCATCTTTTTGTGGAGTGAATAAATTTCAATATAAATAGCTATCTTAAAAATGCAGTGCCGCGTCGCATGTCGTCTCGTCAGTGTGAACTGACCTTAATAGGCACACAGACCCGTTATGCCGCCAGCTTCATTCATAAAAATGCCCAAGCCTGTTTCTCTAAAAGTTATTGTTCCGGGTTTGGCCTATGTAAATTTATCGACATAAAATAAATTTCGTTACATATTCATCTTGCTATAAATCTATATTTAATATAAATTTATTTTATAATATTAAATTTTTTGGAGAGTAGGTAGATTAAAGAAATTATTTTTCCGTTTCTGATATACTTAAATATATAAGATAATATCTTGGAGAAAAAATAAACTATTTTGTTTCTCTGTAAATACGAGAAACGACAATAATTATGTTTATTGTCATTCCTCCAGTATGGTATTAAATTAAAATCTTTTGTACATCTTTATATTCTTTGCTTTTAACATTTTTCCATTTTAATAAAATTTGACAATCTCAATCAGACTTCAAAATAATTTCTTCCAAAAATATTTAAATATCTAGCACATAACACTATTTTAAATAAAAACTTAGTTTATTATTTACATATATAATACTAATTCTACTCATTATCCAATTCACAATATTCAATTGACCTAACTAGACTAGATAAAAAATTATAAATGTAGTGGGGTAGAGTGCTAGACTTATTTGTAACAAATCGACCAAAAAAGAGAACATAGTGAAGCGTGGTGAAGCGTAGATAATCTAATTTGTATACTTTTATTTAATTATCGTAATAAAGCTATTATGTATAATAAAATATAAACGTTGCAAGTTTTTGTCCTTGTTTAGTGCTAATTGGTAATGGCGTTGCAATTTGCATTCTAAAACTAACGACGTCGTTTTGTTTTTTATTATAACAATGCTGTGCTAGAACATATGTATGACAGAAAGTCTGGGAGAATTTACCGCTTTATAATCCTGTGTAAATATTTTATATATTTTAAAAGTATTTAAATGTGAATTGTGAAGAGCTAAAAAGAAGTCTTGTAAGACTTATATTACGTAAACTAGGTAGTAGCTGATGCCAGCAACTTCGTTTGCATAGATGACAGAATTAACGGAAACGGTAGATGACAGAACTAACGGAAACGGAACCCTTTTTTTTATGGGGAATCCTAAGATAATGTAATCTATGTTAGACCTATGAAAATCGTTCCAGCCGTTTCAGAGATTAGCCGGACCAACACAATCAGACAGATAGACAGACAGACAGACGGTCAGACAAAAATTTTAAAAATTGATTTTTTATTGTAAGTACCGTATAACCTTTCATATGCATTAAGTGAAAATCTGCTGTTTGTTTGTGTTAGTGATGTTAATTTTTAATTTTTAATTACAAACAGACACTCCCTTATAATTTCGCTCGGTCCGTCCGTCTGTCTGTCTGTACGCGCTGTAATTCTAAATTCGCGTCTGTAATTATGAATATAAATGAATGAAATTTGGTATAGTTAAGACTGTGCATAGATCTCGGTTTTGGCATCATAAAATAATAATAATTTTAGATTTTGGGGGCGGCGCCCCATACATGTGAAGGGGGATGAAAAATATTTTTTTATTCTAACCCATCAGGTTTGATACATGACTTTTTAACTAAGTCAACCATTTTCGAGTAATCGGTCTCTAAAGTGGTTTGTAAGTTGGTATTTCTAAACCATGAGACTTAGAAACTTGCAATTTTCCGTGCTGATAGATCATACTAAATACTCTTTCATACTAAATACTAAATATTCTTTAGGAAAATTATTTTGAACGAAATCGGACAGTAACTTTTGAAGTCATTTGGAGAAAGCCTATTTATTATATTATATATTTATATGTAGTTACGGACCATGTCAGGACCTTACACATGACCTGACATGCTCTTGGTTAGGTTATTGTTAATTTGTAAGTTTTTTTAAATATTAATTCTTAATGAAAGCTTATTAGAACTTGATCTCTACGTGGACAAAGTTGCGGTTCTTTATTGTTTAGTATTTGAAGGTAATTAGAGATAATTAGCGATTACGTCAGTCTTTTGACGCAACGATTAGAACTTGACAGACAGACAGACGTGCTCTATATTAATAACACATTAACTACTGTACGTCGTGTACGTTACTTATTGGCAATTAATAATAATAAATTAGAAATATAAACAAAGAATATTTTGTACGCCTAAAAAGTAAGCCCTTTATGAAAATGACCGGAAATAAAAATAATGTATTCCTCTCGTGCCCCATCTATTTTATTTAACTTATATTCTGTTTATATTTTCTTTTCTACAAAAAAGGAAACTTTTTATTGGGTAATAATAACGTTGTAGAAAGTTTTTCTTCCTTTAACCAAGATTTCCGTTTCTATACCTATCTCCCAATGTCCTGTCGTAGGAATGCTGGCAGAGATCTTTTGTAAATATAAGCACACCTATGTACCTTTATCACTGTGTTGTCTTAGTTTAATTTTAAAATTATGCACATAAAGAATAAATAAAAATAAATAAATAAATAAGATACAATCGCTACTTGCGATGACGAAGTCAGAAAACAAAAATTCACATCGCGCGCTATGTCCCTTAACGAACGTTAAGTAAAGGATTGTCATTCTATATATTTTCAATTTGTAATTAACGAAGGCATGTTGGCTAAGTCCTCTGTTTCTTCGGCTTACTTTTCTGATATTCCCCCTAAAGTCATCAAGCTCTTAAAGATCATTTAACTGGTCGTTAGTCGTTTCGCACCGCAAGGATGCGAACTGCGATGTTAATCGCCCAACGCTATTTCTGAATGGGTCGATTCGGACCGCAGTTCCACAGTTCCAGACTGTGGTCCGAATCGACCTTTCTAAAAAATATCTGGGGTAATTTACACCAAAAATTTTTAAGCGGTGTGAATCGACCCATTCAGAAACAGTGCTGAGGCGATTCACACCGCCGTTCGTATCCTCGCTGTGTGAAGCGACTAACGACCCCATATATGGGGATGGGTTATAACGTTAGATCAACCTCGATAGGTGTTCTTTCGATTGATAACTCGTGTTTTTAATCAATACTAAACCTTACAATTCGAATAAAATTTATTCTAGACTAGCTGTCCCGACACACTTTGTTCTGTCTTAAATATGAACTGGAATAGCCAAATAGCTAATTTACTCTGCCGACGAACGAACATCAAATCTTTCACAGTTAGTTTTGGGAAAATTTAACAGTCGCTTTTGGGTATTTTCGTTGCAATTTTTGCAATATTTCTCACGGTTTACACCTTACCTGAACTACCACAATTATTTCGAAAACAAAATCAGTCAAATCGGTCAATCAGTTTTAGCGAGACATTGAAACTGCATTCCGTTTTTATATATACGAGAAGAAGATTGCGTAACCATCTCAAATAATTTTAAACTTGGTAGGTACTGGGTAACAACATTTTGTCGGAAACGGTAAATTCTTTGTGCTTTAGTTAGTATAAAAATAACGATCCTAATGCTCAAATCGTGAGTAGCATGCTCGTGTCGATAGCATCTCCGAGTTTCCGGCAGCCGCGTAGGCGTCTCAGATCCGTTTCCCGAACAACTTCACACACTCCTCTATCCTCTGTCTCCTCACTTCCTTCAAGGGTCACCATCATACTTCTATCACTCGAAAATATAACCTTCTGCTCAAATTTCCCACTCATTCAACTCTGGACCTTACGCCATACAAGTTTGGACGCAAAATAAAAAGTTTGGGCGTACCAAATTTAATGCGTTTTAAATCCGAGAGACGCCATTCATGAGATGAGACACGTAACGGGTTAATAGTAATCTGGCGTCTCAACAACACCATTCAAGAGAGTTGGTACACTCAGGTATATCTTTTCTTAAAATTGAATACCTAAGTTTTTTTTCTGCCAATAATATTTGTTTCTAATCTTCATTTTTAAGATATATTTATAGATTTAATGTGTCTATAAATATAATTTATGACACTTCCAACAAAGCACAAAATATGTATGCTTCGATAAGAAAATTTCTTTTGTATTCAATAGGTATCATCATAATCGCCTTATCCTAATTATTAAAACACTAGATGACTTCATACGCGCGGGCACCGTACATTTTTTCCGCGATAGAATAGCCGTGGCCTATTCTATACCTGAGCCAAATTTCATCAAAATCGTTCCAGTAGATTTGGAGCCTATTCAATGCAAACAAACATAATATGAATAATAATATGAATACATAACTTAATGAAACAGATCTTTCCTCTTTTTAATATAAGTATCTAAGAAGTATAGATGAATGTAAATATTATAAACGTAGGTATATATACAAAGTTAATACGTAGTATTATAAGTTTTTACTGCCATTTTTCTACTTAAGCCTAACCACAAAACATTTTCATCGCCTAACATTTTATCGTAACGATTAAACGATGTAAGCCGAACTGCGCAATTTTATCGGGCAAATCGTAGCGAATTATCGTTACGATTTAGCATGCTTGCGATCGATAAAACTGCACAGTTATACAAATGGGTGAAGCCGTTTTTACACGAGAATTTTATGTAGGTATAATCTTTTTAATTTAATAATTTTCTGTTTACATACATAAAATTTTTAACAGAAAATTTCAAGTGTAACAACATTACATTAATTATTATATCTAAGAATTAAAAACCTAAAAATTCTCCAGCGGATTATGATTTAAAAATCAAATTCCTTCTGGAGATATTTTTATAAACATCTACCTCTATCTAATCTATATGTGGCTCTACCTACCCAATACTTCAATCATTGTGCCAAAAAATATTCAAAAAATTGTAACGCTTTTGTCGACGACTATCCGGCTGTTAGCAGACGATTCATGTGAATGTGTGCATGAAATAACGAGTTTTGTGTGTATTTGGTGATACGTATGGCATGTATGTGTGAGAGGCGCGTGCGCCACATTCCTCAGCGTAGTCATTCATATTCTAAAACCTCCGACATTTATACCGAAAAAAGTAACGTTTGCAACACTTGTTGGTGTTCCTTTGTTACCTAGTATCAAATTTATAATGACTCTTCATATTGTATTTGTTTTCGAGTATTTTGTTACACAGACTATATTTATGTTTTTAGGATATCGTAGTAACTAAAAGGAACAATGTTTCGCACTGTCCGTCCGGCCGTCCATCCTTTCGTCTATCCTTCCTTACCCTACTTCTTAATTAGTTCCGTAATTATTATGAACATAAAAATAGTTACAGAACCCTTAGACATGTCCTGCCATGCTCTTGCAAAAAAAAAATTATATGTAGTGTTCAAATTTAATATGTTGCAGACGATTTTGTTCTGTTTGCCAAAACCAGCGCACAGCTACAAAACATGATTACTGACTTATGTAGAGCTAGCCAAACCGTGGGACTCCAGATAAACATATCAAAAACAAAAGTTATGACAAACTTCAAAATAAAGGACAAAAATATATAATGAAAATTTAGAATACGTAGAAGAATACATATATTTAGGAAAACAAATAGGATTTAAAAGAAATAACAATATATTGGAAATAGAAAGAAGAATTAAGAACACATGGAACAAATATTGGAGCTGCACAGAAGTATTCAAAAGCGATATGATGCCTATACAATTGAAGAAAAGGGCTATGGATACATATCTCATTCCAAGTCTGACTTACGGCTGCCGAACATGGACATTTACAAATATCGTAAAGAACAAAATAACTACCTGTCAGAGGGCTCTGGATCGCAGCATGGTAAACGTGAAAAAAAAAAAATCAGACATGCAAAGATAAGATCCAAGACAAAAGCAATAGACGCTCTTATGAACGCACAAAAGCTAAAGTGGAAATGGGCAGGACATGTTATTAGGTCAACTGACCACAGTTGGAAAGACACACAAGGGAAACGACACAAAGGTAGGCCATTGGCCCGCTGGGATGATGATATAAAAAAAGTCGCCAGGTCAAACGGGCACAGCGTGGTTCACGACAGGGAAATATGCTCAAGTTTGGAAGAGGCCTTTACCTGAGAGGGGCACCTCTCTGAAAGAAAAAATTAAAAAATATTTTCACTAGTTATGTATTAGTTTATTTTGTTATAATCTACTAGTATTATATAATTTAGCTAGTAGTTTATACACAACAGTTTCATATATTAAAATTAAGTTAGTTTTGCTTTTAATATCAATAGCAACTATGTATAATTAATGTAGATTCTTAAATAGAATATTATGTAGTACCAGTAAGTAATTGAGAAGTAGTGTAAGTAGTGTAATTTGAAGGAAATAAAGGTTTTTTTAAGCTATTGCATAGTTTTATTTATTTATTTATATTTAGTGTTCGTTGTTAAAAACTATGTCAACTTACTCATTCTATAATCTAATATATTAAAATATAGTAGGTATATGCATGCGGATGGTAATCTATATATTAATACGTGAAGCGAAAATTTCCAGTACAGCTTTACGAAAATTATGCGTAATTCAAGTGTATTTAGCTTTAGCTTATAAATTTACACACATTTTATAAGCTTAAGTAAAAACTGAATAGTTAAAAATTGAAATTAAAAAGTTAAATATGAATTATGGTCGAATTTCGACCACAGGGCGATCTCTAGTTTAAATAGTTTAAATAAATGCGCCACCAATTATTTATATAGGAAATCGGTATTGTTGGATTGAAGCGCGCGCCTTATCGCGCGTTGCGAAAGGGGGCTAGACGGAAAAAATTAATACTAAAAGTTGTAAAAGTGTCGTACTTTTTGCTATAGTCGTAGGCCGTGCGGCGTGCGCGTGTTTCTCTGTCTGTCTCTCTCTCTCTCTCTCTCAATTATTACTAAAATTGAGCCTACTGATTAAGTTTATATTAGGTACATTATATTTGTTAATAATAAAAAAAATATTATTATAACAAAAAAATAAAATTTTATTACTCTTCCTAATAAATCGAAAGGAACTTTATTCCATCCGGGTGTCCCTTGACACCTCTCAAGTTTTTTTTATCATTTCATTAATTTATTTACAAAATATACATATTATAGGCAAAACTTTCCCCAGCTACGGCGTAGCCATTAGCAATAATGGCTAGCTAATTATTATTTTTATTAATAAATAAAAAAATAATGTTCTTAACCTATATTCTTAACTAATCACATCAAAATCTTTTATTTTCGTACCCAGAGCGTAAAATTAAGAATTATCCTAACATAAATTCGAATCTACGCAAGTCGAAATAAATTATTCTCATTTGGTGGAACGCTTTTAGTAAATACATGTACGAATGATAAGAGAATAATAAATGGCGGTGCGCGCGCATTTATCGACGCGTCTGTACCGCCGTCCGCCCTAGGTCGCCCCTGCCGCACGATCCGCCCCAGCTCTGGCCCCTGATTGGACGCCTGAAACGGGAGCGAGGGATGTAAATAAAAATTTGACACAATTCGTATTTATAACAGGTTACACTTCATTTGGGTATTCACATTTCATACACACACACATCTACGTCTAGTTTTTGTAGATCAAACTAAAATGTTGTGTATGTTTTCATTAATATTATAATAATAATATGTATGGACGCTTTCACACCGCGTCAATCTGGTCCCTTGGTATGTTCTCGGGGAACTTGTCCTACGGGTACCAGATAACGGAAATATATTTAAAACTCTTGTAATCTATACCTACTTATATTTAACATTTTAATCATAATATAATATAATATAATATAATACACACCCATGATCGAGGATTAAAACTTTTTGTTCCTTGGAGGGATTCGATCCCGCGACCTCCCACTTGAGCGCTAATGTGCTAACCACTGAGCCACAGAGGTCGTCATTAGTATAGTCAGAAAGCTTACCGTACTAATTTTGAACAAAACTATTAAAATGTAATCAAAATTTTTGGATCATTCAAAAATGTAAATTTTGTAAAGTTTCATGTTCCAAGTTGAATCTAAAACATTTCAGACGAAAGTTCGGTATTATAAGCACATACTAGCAGAAAAGCTACTCAGTACATAATCCTATTGTTCTTGAAATCTCTAGATTCGAACATGTGATCAACTGAGCTGAGTGTAAACCAGATTGCCTATGAGATCATTCAACTACACTGTTGAATATTTATTCAATAATCTTACCTACATAAGTGTGTGAGTGACTCATAATATAATAAACAAATCATATTTTTTGTGTGTGCCGATTTTTTTTTTTAATACATCAAAGCCTGAGGTGTCCACAACGTTGGTAGTTGTAAATACTATTTCATTCCTCGTACTCGGAAAGTAGTGTTGTTTTGATCTGATTATTGGGTGGAAGATGCTGCTTTCCTTTCATAGGGAGGGAAAAACTCATACAAATTCATTCCGGCCCGAGGGCCGGAAAAACTTCAAAAATAGAACTGCTGTCAGCTGTGAAAGTTTTATGTAAAAAAAACAATTAAAAAATGATATGACTTTCTAAACAGCTAGTGTGAATTTAGCGCAAACTTCTTTGAGCGGAATAAGCCGCGAGTGCCGCGACAATTACGCGACAAGTTCCATATATAAAATTTAAAAAGTCAACACAAATTGGCGGGATACTAAAATCTGTTATGTATGTCTATAACTGTGTGTATATATATGTGACGGACTTCTGTGCTTAGATTTGAATTGAATATTAAAAATGAGATCAAGCGAAATATTGAAACTATAAATATTCTATACCTACTATAAATATTCCAAACAAAAATATAACTTTTAATTTCACGAATTGTCCTAATTTGACTATTAATTTTTAATAGGCACTACTAATATATTATTATCAATAAATAGTTTAGATAAACAACTAGTTTTATTTTCCTCATATTCTAAATGAAAAGTAGAGTGTTTGCCACGGGTAAAATAATCAATTCCTACTCGGACTATAGTCTAACTACCTCGGAAATTGATTCTTTTCAACCCTAGGCTAACAATCTACTATTTCATTATAAGTTTAGACAATATACTTACAATAATATTATGTAGTGATAGACACGGCACTCCTCACTCGTAATATAATTTTATTAAAGCCATTACTTTAGCATTTATCGAAGTGATAAATGCTAAATTTTGTAAACCGTAAGATTCTCCTAGTCTTAAAGTTTATTTCGCTATCTAAGCGTCAGTTCACTCCGAGACGCAACGCGACACTGCGCTGCATTTGCTCTGAAAATACACGTCGATATGATGTATGTAATGTATATACATATATTGTATAGCAAATAAAGATCAATTTTGAATTGATATCTTCAAAATGCAGCGCCGCGCCGCGTTGCGTCACGTTTCGGTGTGAGCTAATCCCAAAACCACAAAAACAATAAACAAATATTTTTCTTTTTATATGAACATACAAAATCACCCCAAAAGCAATCAATGCAAAAGGTAGATTGTCTTTCAGTCGTAAAAAGTTCGGAGATCATCAAGAAGTCAGATATTATGTACCTGCTAATGATTAATTTAATAAAGATTATTAAAATATCACCATCATTAATTAATACGTCAAGCAAAAACTTTGAGTACAGCTTTACGGGAATTGTGCGAGTGCAGGAGTATCAAATTTGGCATAGTTAAGGTTTATGTGACGGAAGGTGTGTAGAAGGCTAATATTTTTTTAACATGTGACAGGATATAGCTTAGATATACAATATAAATAAAGTTACACACACTAACTCGCTCACACTTCCATGCGTTTGTATAATCACTGTAATAATAACCATTCTTTCACATTCCATAGACAATATTTTTTATTCCGTATCCAAGAACTAAGAGGCAAAAGAACCCTAAAAGAGTTTAAACTTAAAAGTTAAAATATGAATTGTGGTCGAAATTCGACCACTAGTAAATGTAAATACAAATAGCAAGTTGTCATCTTCAATAAGCTCTTTGTTAAGGCCTGGATCGAGAAATAATAAAGAGTTACAAACACAAAAGCTGGTGATGTTGTCAGGTCAAAGGTTGCTCTTGTACGGTGGCAAAAGGTCGACCTAGCTTTAAAATGAACAAACCAAAATACACTCTGTCCCTTTCGAAATCAAAATCAAAATGCAGTGCAACGGTTACTCTTTATGCGATCCAGCAACGTAATACCTTAGTATATTTCAACACAACGTGACTGGCACACTAATATCAATCCGATATCTTATACCTAATCGCAAAGCTATCATAACATTTTACTCTGTTCTCTAACAACGTCTAACCCTGTGTTATTTTATGATCTCTTCATGGTGCCTGAAATTATATCTAATAACAACGTCTCAAAGTCCATTTTGCGATGAAATATTCGCCACCATTAACCTCCCTCCGATGTCCATTCAATTTACGTGGGACAAGTTATGCGTTTTTTATTACGCTCCTCTATAAAAGTGACGCCTCGCTTATTATGAGGAACTATTTTAGACGATGTGGCTTCGGCAAAACCACAATCGTGTGGTACTCTTTAATGACCCGCACCCGCATAAAGGAAAACTTCCCGCTTTCTTAAAATAATTCATCACGTTGTATGGAAAATATATATTTAAGACTGCGCGCAAGCGCGCGCGCATGAACTATACATTTTAATGTGATGAAAAAAGCCTATGTCCTTCCTCGTGATCTATTCCATATCTGTGTACATTTTTTTTCATAGATTTCATAAAAAACGCTCCAGTAATATTGGAGCCTATTTCAATGCGAATAAACAAAGAAACAAATCTTATTATAGAAAAGAAAAACCTAACCAAGAGCATGTCAGGACATGTCTAAGGAGGGTTCCGTAACTATAAACGCGTAATAGGATTTTTTCAAGTTACTTCAAAAGTTGCAGTCCGATTTCGTTCAAAATAATTTTCCTAAATACTTAGTTTTTAATACAATCTATCAGTATAAAAAAAATGAATTTTTCTAAGTCTCATTAATAGTTTAGAAATGTCAGGAGGGACCAACTTATAAACCACTTTGGAGGCCGATTACTCGAAAATGGTTGACTTTGTAAAAAAGTTATGTATCGCACCATGCCTTTATTTTAAAAGACCTATTCCACAATACTCCACACGATGGGGTAGAGTGAAAAAATATTTTTCAACCCCACTTCACATGTATGGAGAACCATGAAAACCAACCAACTGAAATGTTAAATTATTATTATTTTATAATGCCAAAATTGAGATATATACACAGTCTTTGACCATACCAAATTTCATCTATTTATATTCATAATTACAGAAGCTAGAGGCGCGGACAGACAGACAGACAGTCGGACGGACAGAGCGAAACTATAAGAGTTCCTTGAGTATTACGGAAGCCTAAAAAATATTAGTGTATAAATTATATTATATTTTATTAAAAGTACCTGGGATATTGAGCTTTGCTCGGTGTTTTAGTAGAACAATAATTACGTTCTACTAAATATTAACGATACTAATAAATTTAAAAAAGATATAAAAAAATATAAAAGAATAACCTAACCTAACCTAACCAAGAGTATGTCAGGACATGTCTAAGGAGGGTTCCGTAACTATCAACGCGTAACAGGTTTTTATTTCAATTACTTCATCCATTACTGTCCGATTTCGTTCAAAATAATTTTCCTAAAGAGTTTTTAGCATGATCTATCGGCATGAAGTTACAAGTTTCCATCTCCAATAGTTTAGAAATGTCCTACCCAATTTTATCCAATTACACCCATAATTACATAAGCTAGAAGCGCGGACATACAGACAGACAGACAGACAGACGGATGGACAGAGCGAAACTATAAGGGTTCCTAGTGTATAACGGAACCTTAAAAAGGAATAATAAGAATCACAAAAATATTTATCATACCGGTATTCAAACCCGCCACATTCCAAATTTACAAAAAATGCAAAAATTATATGTATGTCAATTATGCATACGTATACCAAGCTGTCAATCAAACTGACGTTAGAGAGTCGAAATTATTGATATATTTTTTCACTACGAAATAAAAACAACACATATTGCTTAAAAATGCGCAGTTTCTAAGGGATAAGGCCTAGCTAGATCAATTTTTCTCCCCCAAAACTCTCTACATGAAATATCATGAAATATCAAATGGAAATTACGGATTCTTTGAAAAACAATCTGGTTTCAAATGAAAGCTTCAATTTTTCACTCTTATTAAACCTACGGCGATAAAATCCCAAGAAAAAAAGTTGCGATGAAATATTCAAACATTGCCTATGCTGTGTAGAATGTTTTATTCCACAGGAACCGATGATTTTTCCGCAATAAAGGAAAGGTAGGCTGACAGTGTAACACATTTATTCTATGTAGGTAGTGCTTTATAATATAGATGTAGTAGGCGATTTTACAATACGTAACCTATTGTAACAAAACAAGAATGAAATCCGAGATGGTCCCGGCGCGAGCGTGCTACAATCCATTACAGTGGCGGAGTCAGGGGGGCACGGCCATTAGCTAATTAGACCCACCGTCGCCCTTCTTGCCAGATTGTTAACGCGTGTCTTTGGTTGCTAATTGATAGTTTTGTGAATATTCAAGTGAAAAGGCGTTTAGGGGATTGGTTCACCGCACGAGGATATTTAAGATACTCGACGCCATTCATCTTTACATAGTCAATTTTTGTTCGATTTATCATAAATTTTGTTAAGCATATTTTTTGCAAATATTCACACATATAAATGTGATTCTTGTGGCTCGCTTTCAGATATATCGAGTATTTTATATATGCTGTATAATAAACTACATATTATTTAAGTTGTAATAATGATTTTTTAAATATTTTTTATTTGATAAGCAATTTTTGCATCTTATAAAGTTTTATAATTTATCACTATTTATAAAATCAGCACATGTATTTATTATTTTCATATTTTACCTATAAATATACTTAAATAGAACACTTAATATAATTTATTTATCTGTTTACATCTTTATTACAAAGTGAATGTTATTAATTGATTAAAAGATTGAATTAAATTATATACATTATTTTACCGTTCATTTTCTTTGGAGATATTGGCGCATTAAATTTTTTTTGATTTTCCTGAACGAAGATTAAATAAGTATTTTCTTATTATAAGAATAAAAATCGCATGCTTCAAGTGCAATGTACTGATAAAAAACATATCACATCATCCCTAATTTCAACGTGCACATTCGATAGGTATCGCAATAAATCAAACCCTTGCACAGTTTCACCGCAGTGACGCCATCAAATTAAAAAGTCGGACCCCCTGTATCATCACGACTATCTAATGAGGGGGAGACGCGTGGCCGGCACGCGAGCCCCATTCTCCTCAAATAATTTCATTATGATAATAAAACGGAGTCAAACGTGTTTAACTTGCGGCACGTGGTTATTGTGACCTTATGACATGACGTGCCCACCGAATTAATATCGGAAATAAACGGGATACTAATGGACGAATTGATATACGTATTGTTAACATTTCTAATAATTGTGTTAGTAAAAACATTATTTTGTTATTTTACATCGTATTGCGACCTGATATTGCTACAACTCGACGCGATATTGCTACAAAAACTGCGCTTTTTATTCTGCACGAAAAGTACACTCACTCTTTCAGACTCTTCTTGTTAATCTTGAAAAGTTCGTTATTTACGGTAAAACAATTTTTCCAACTAAGTATTACATTCTTTTGATTCGACTTAGATATTTATAAGCATCTTTTACATAAACACAAACTTCTTATCTTTAACTAAAGGCCGGAAAATTCTATTATCATACTTCGTAATCGAATCCACAATTTAATTACAAAAACTAGTTCAACACTAATTCGTGATTCTTAATCATCAAATAATTCACCTGTCGTATATTTAGAGCGATTTTAGCGAAACTACTGCGAGTTATTTATGTTTGGCGCACTAACAAATAGCATACAGTCATGACATTTAATTTATAAAACGATGAGTTACAGTGTTACCGAAAAAATTGGTCAGAGGGCACAATAAACATTATGGACATTGGACGCATTCATTAATAGCAGACCGCTGACAAACGGTGCCGTTTCCCCCCTATCTCCCTCTACCCCATTATCTCTATAAACCCCAGTCTCCTCCCTGCCCCCATTCGGCCAGGTGTAAAACTGCCCGGTCACGGAAACACAGACATGCGATGCGGCTAATACGTTTTTATTATTAAAGTTGTAGTCCGACATAAGGGGATGACCCATGCATATTCATGCGGTGATTTGTTTGCCCGCTAAATGTTTATAAATTAAACATATCTTATCTGCACTGGATTATCTAAGAATGTTCTCTTTAATCTACTTATTTTATTTTTAGCTACCCTCTGAAGTTATCAGACCTTTAGAAAATGTTTCACAAAGGGCATATTTATAGCAGTTAAGGCAGACCTTATTTCAAAACCTAAAATATTTAATTATATCAGGATCATTCGCAGAAAACTTTCATGTAGATTGTATATATATTAAAATTATTTGATAGGACTACCAGGAGAACCTTTACACTTTTCAGCAAGAGAACTTTCCTCGACTAACCCATCTAACGTTTCCACTTACCGTTTCACCACCGTACTGTACTGTAAAAGTTATTAGGTACATTATCTTTCTGATTTAAGCTTCGTTCAGATTTATACTGTGTAATAAAAAACCGTGACACAAAAAAATTATAAAGTAGGTACATGGTAATGTCTGTGAAATAGCTACCACCATCTTCGTTTTAACATTGTAACATAATATTAAATTTCAAGTCGAGTATCAAATTTTGACTAAGGCCAACTAAAGAGTAGAAATTTTGAGATATTTATTGCTTTTCCCTATAAGTTGTTTACATAAAAATCTTTTCTAGTTAAAAGTTATGTTGTATTTTGGTTTGTGTATACTTGTATATTATAGATAGATACCTAGGTAGATAGATGGACAACTATAGAATTTTTTTAATTTTGAAATGTTCCTTTTGCTGTATAAGGAGTATTAAATAATAATTTATTTTGAATCGCTATTCGCTTACAACTTGAGCTATTTGTGATAGGTACCTAATATAATTGTCTTTCTCAGTAATGTTCTTAGTTGATTGATATCATTTTAAACCTTGCTATTGTTAAACGCGTTTATTTCCATACTGATTAATATATACATAACAAATCATATGTAATCAATTAGATAGTTAAACTTAGAATGAGAGAAGCGTTTTTACTAATTATTGAATCTGTTAAAAATACAATTTCGTTTCGATATCTGATCTGCGATCATGCTATCGTAATCATACACGTATCAAATCGTGCAAAAGTGAGAGCATGACTTGAGACTCAAACAATACTGAATTTTGACAGATTTGTAATGAGGATCAATCACTTAGCAGTAAATCTGATGTTTACTAAGTACATCGCATGTTTATTAATTTACTGAGCATTTAATTTTTTAAATTATTAAAATCCGTCAAGAAATGGTGGATTTACCACCATTTCTTGACGGATTAAAGTTTTTCTGAACGGCTTGTTTGAAACGCGCGCTTTCGCTGATTTGGGTATTTTCCTAGATGTAAAAATTTAGTTTTTTTTAAATAAATTAAGAAATAATTAGGTATTACAACTTGATTTTATAGTTATATGCATTTTGAAGTCACAAAGAAGTTGAAATATGTTTTTAAAACTTTAGTGTATAAAACCTACGTACTATACGTATGTATCAACATAAACGCGCAAAATTACAAGATATCAGAAATGTGCATATGGATGGCCATTTGCACAACATTTCTGATATCTCGTATAAAAGTCATACTAGTAGGTGACATCACACGCTAGTTGTGTTGCTACGAAATGTCCATACACAACTAGCGTGTGACGTCACCTACTAGTATGACTTTTATATGAGTCGTTTTCACGAGTCTCTCAAAAGTGCTTCAAACAATCCGCAATATCTTTGAAAATTTTGATTTTTAGTATACTATTCCTGTTGTAAACTGTCTTATTTGTCAGAGCACTATTCATTTATGAAATAAAAAATACAGTATTGGTTACGATGACGTCATCTGTCGGGATCCCTGCGACAACGGCTTGATTGTACTCATACTTCATAGGTATTGCACAAGTATTCATTCTCCGATTCTTGACGCTTGTACCTCGCGTGTATTGTTTTTGTTTACGTTAAATATTTTAGTTGTATTTAGATAGGAGGTGACGATGACAGATGACGTCACAGCGTCTTGCTTCATTCTCGGGCGCGTTTTTGGAACTAATGCACTAAAATTGCTGTATCATCGTCATTTTTGGTCCGAATGAAATAATTTCTTTACTGTATTTACTGGTTTTTGTCGCCATAAGTCTGCATACCCCATAAAAAACATGACTGATCCTCATTGGTAGAGTATATTTCAGGAGCCTATGATTTCCTGATAGTCGTCAATTTTGCGAAATGCCTTTGTTAAATTTATTTGTGAGCAGTTCGATGACAAACTTGCACGTGAAATACATTTGTATCCTTTCAAACATTCCATAATAGCTCAAATAGAGGCACACGAGTTATTTACATGCATTTCCCATGATTTAGCCCACGTAAAAAGAAATAATATAATAAAAACTACACAGTTTGGCACTTGATTTATTTATTATTCTTAGTATATTACGATTAGAAATTTTACTACCGCTTATCGTAAAAGCAGAGGAAACTTATTTTTTAGGCGGGCAAGCGTCAAACGCTCGTCGTTAGCGTGAAGTAGTATCTACTGTATATCGTGAGGATATCACGATACTAAACACTACACACCCACAAGACTGTGTAGTGTATAGTTACATACATAGTGTAGTTACAACGTTGCTTCTTTGAAACTACTCACATAAAAAGATTTTGAACATCGTCATTTAAGTATTTCAATTTATTTTTCAAGTTATTTTGACGTGATAACGTCTTATAAATCGATGAACGCCGGCCGCACGCACGAAAAATTGTCTCATTCCCCTGAGCCGAGCGTGCAAGCGAGAGCGCGGAACAAGCGATAGAGAGGCACGACCGGTCTATACTAAGCGTTCGGCATGTGATGACGTTTTCACGTAAAATTATTGTCCGTAAACCGACTTAACGGACAATCATTTTTTTGTTAGGAAAAGAGTAAATACACCAACGACCATGTGCTTTACCCTATTTACTCACTTGAAATGCACATCATGATCTGTGAGTCATTTGTAGTTGTGAGTAACATGTGCGAATTATGTCAACGTGTGATTACCATACGCTTTGATTAGGGTTCCGTATAGTTTAGCTCTGTCTGTTCGTCTGTCTGTAATTCTATTTGTCCGCCCTTCTAAGTTCTGTAATTATGAATATAAATGGATTAAATTTGGTATAGTTATAGTTTGTATGTGAAATGGGGGTGAATTTTTTTTACATAGTACCCCATCGAATAGGTATTTTAAATAAAGGCAAGGTTTCATACGTGACTTTTTACAAAGTCAACCATTTTCGAGTAATCGGTCTCCAAAGTGGTTTGTAAGTTGCCTCCCCCCCCCCCACCCCCCACCCAGCATTTCTAAACTATAAGAAATAGAAATTTGTAAGTTTTCATGCTGATATATCATGCTAAAAACTCTTTAGGAAAATTATCTTGAGTGAAATCGGACAATTACTTTTGATGTACCTAGATAATTTTAAGCCTAATACCTAGATAATTAAAACCTATTGCGCCGTTATAGTTTTGGAACCCTCCTTAGACATGTCCTGACAATTGACATGCCCATTGCTCTCGGTAACGTTACCTCTAAGGTAATATAATAATATAATAATATAATATAATACTAAAAGTCCCGCTTCTTACAGGACACGTCATTCGATTGTCGGTCTGATAAAATTTTTCTTTGTACCTACACGTGATGTAGGTAATGTTTCGTGCGCTTTTTTTCAAAATTTCATAAAAAGCGTGACTAACTTCAAAAAATCCTGATAGAGTCGCAAAAGATGGTGTACATCTAGGACTTCGGATAAGGAGTAATTCATACGCTAGACCCTCAATTGAGTGACTAACTCTAACGGGTGATGGCGAGTCCAATGACATTTTTCAAATTCATTATACAGACACTCAAACGGTTAGAAGAAAGTCGTCGTGAGTATAATCCTTCAAAAGGTGAACTTGTACCTTTTGTTTATACACACACGGGCATATTTAGCGGAACATAAAATAAAGGTTTGATATCAGTATAATATAAGGTTGCTGGCTGACTTATACGTCATTTAATTTAAAAAGAAATATTTTCAAATTAAGAAAACAACTGAACATCACATTTTATTCAATTGTTTTAATTTTATTCAAATGCACCTTATCTGGAGCGAACTTCGAGTATTTCTTCCTTCTGAGTTTGATTTAAAATTTCATTGAAATACTGTTTTTTGTTACTTTTTTTTTAATCGCGTATCTTTTTGGAGTTGAGGACTGAATTATGCCTGACTTAGCCCCAACGGAGATTGCCAGGGCACTCGAAAGGCGAAGAAATGGTCAAACCTACAGAGTGATATCCAGAGATCTTCGTCGACGGGACAAGGCAGAAAAAGACGCACTTCGAGTAGGGATGATCGTTTCATTCGGCTTCGTGTACGTAGGAATCCCCGTTTGATGGCCGTCCAAGCCCGACATGGTGTAAGGGGCACGGCTCTAAAGTTTCTAAGCTCTTATCTAATAAATAGAACACAGACTGTAGAAGTTAATTCCAAAAGGTCTAATGGTAGTAAAATTAAATTAGGAGTACCACAGGGGTCTATTTTGGGCCCTTTTCTATTTCTCATCTATATAAATGATCTACCTTATCTAGTTAATGATAAGCATGAGATAGTACTTTTTGCTGATGATACTTCACTAATTTTTAATGTGAAGCGACGACAATCTAACAATGACGAGGTAAATAGTGCTCTCTCAAAAATAGTACATTGGTTTAATGCTAATAATTTACTCTTGAATTCTAATAAAACTAAATGTTTAAAGTTCAGCTTACCAAATGTTACGCAGGCACAAACCAATATACTATTAAATAATGAGAAAATGAAATTAGTAGACACCACTGTTTTTCTAGGTATAACATTAGATAGTAAGTTACAGTGGGGACCACATATTGCTAAATTGGCAGATAAGCTGAGTTCTGCAGCATACGCTGTTAAAAAAAATTAGAGAAATTACCGACATAGAGACCGCGCGATTAGTTTACTTTAGCTATTTTCATAGCATAATGTCGTACGGCATCCTCTTGTGGGGAAACGCTGCGGACATTAATACAATATTTGTGCTGCAGAAACGTGCTATACGTTCTATTTATAAGATGTCGACTTTTGAATCTCTAAGGGAAAAGTTTAAAGAAATAAAAGTTCTGACCGTCGCATCTCAATACATTTTGGAAAATGTGTTATACGTAAGAAAGAATCTAAACAACTTCAAAAAGAAATGTGATAATCATTGTGTAAACACTAGAAATAAGAACAAGTTAGATATGCCAGTGTTCAGACTAAGCAAAGTTAGTAAATCCTTTAAAGGCCAATGTATACGCTTATACAATATAATCCCAGAAAAGGTTCAAAACCTTCCCATTAATAAGTTTAAAAAAGTAGTTAAAGAACGTTTGTGTGCCAAAGCGTATTATAAAATTAATGACTTCATTCAAGACGGCACACCTTGGGAATAAGGTGGCTCCTTATCTTATGTTATTATTTGTTACATAGACATAAGCAAACATTGTAATAATTTTGATTTTAAAAGAATAATTTTCCATCTTTTTGGTAAAAGATGGTCCCAGACGAGTTTCTTGCCGGCTCTTCTCGCTGGGTTAGTTCCCGAACCGGTGGTAGGCATCACGTAGTAACGACGTTCAAAAAGAGTATTTAAAAATACCAATTTTGAATAAAAATTTTTTGATTTGATTTGATTTGATTTGACATGAGTTAGAAGCAGTGCGGGGTGTAACCGTAAGTGAGCGTACGGTACGAAGAAGGTTCGTAGAAGCTGGTTTGGGTTCATTTGTACCCGCCAAGTCTCCAAGGCTCGAGGTAAATCATCGTATAAACAGGTTAACTTTTGCTCAGGAACATCGACTTTAGAACGCGGACCAATGGAGTAAGGTATTGTTTAGTGATGAGTGCAGAATTCTCTTAAATCAAATTGACGGCAGGCAAAGAATATACAGACGCAAAGGAGAATGATACATTCAGACAAATTTTGAAACTACAGTTGCATACGGTGGTGGATCAATAATGGTTTGGGCGGGCATTTGTTTGGGAGCTCGCACAGACTTGGTAGTGATTGACAGAGGGAGTCTGACTGCAGACCGCTATATCAGAGAAGTTTTAGAAGAAAATGTCGTACCGTTTGCCCCATATATCGGAAACGATTTTGTTTTTATTCAGGATAATGCTCGGCCGCATACCGATATAAATATCACTGTTATGGAGTGGCCGCCGAGATCACCGGATATGAACCCAATATAGCACATTTGGGACTTGCTGAAAAGAAAAGTTAAGTCCAGAATTCCAGCTCCTGCCAACGTGGGTGAACTGCGAATCGCCGTAGTTGAGGAATGTCGGAGACTATCCCAGGAGACCATCGATAACATCATTAATAAGAGCACGTGGAGGAAATACGCGATATTAATCACCATTTTTCTAATTTAATTAATTGTTATTTTAATATTAATTTTCACTTTTCCCGGTTACATGAAAAGTTCAAAAATGTACCATTTTTCACAAATAGCCTTTACTCCCAAAATCTGTTCTTAATGTGATCTCATTTTAAGTAAAACAAATGAAACTTTAAATAACAAAAGAAGTGTAGTAAGTAGATTTTAAAATAAAACCATATTTTTCTAATTATGGACTCTTTTTGTGTTCCGCTAAATATGCCAGTGTGTTTATAATATATAAAAGGCAAAGCTGATTGCCTGATGTATCAACGCACAGGCCAATCCCTTAAGGCTAGAAATTTGAAATATGAAACTTTTTATTCCTTGGACATATTTGCATGAAATTTCGTATGAATTGAGTACGGAAAAAAATGAGTTACGTATTTCAGCGTTTTGTAATATTGAACCCCTAGGATAGTAAAATATTGATATGAAAGTTTTAAATTATTATAAAGATAATGTCTAAAAACCAATTGCACGCGAGCGAGGCCGCGGGCAAGTGCAAGTTAAGAAAAAATAACTAAATAAAAAAAACAAGCTACCCTCGAACTTTCAAGCAGTGAGCGAGCTGATGTTGGTGAATTATAGCTAAGAACACTCTCGATCATGTCAGCTTTCAAACGAAAACAAACTAGATAAAACTGGTTCCTCGGTTTAGGACCTACGATGCCAGTACAGACACACAGACAGACACGTGAAATTTATAACACCCCTTTTTTTGCATCGGGGGTTAACAAACTTATAACACCCGTCTTTTCGCATCCGGGGGTTAAAAACAAAGATTAAATGGACGCTCAAATCACTTTTTCCGAATCAAACATAATATCAAAGATGTTATGCAAAGCTGTGCAATATCTCGAATAGCTAGGTAATTGTTCGCGTGCAAGCCTCTGACGCTTAGGGAGCGTTCACTATGCGACTTTAACATTCCGTGAACTATGACATGACTTGTGTAATATCCAGGTGCATTCATCGATACTAAATCACTCATTATTATATTTAAACTATGATATAGTTACTGGTAGCTTGATAGTAGCAGTGAGAACGGCGTAGTTTAAGTCATTGTAGAGTTAGCTTTAGGTAAAAGATAGTAACAGTGAGACATGTTACATTATAAGTATTTTATCATAATCTTATACTCTAAACGAGACAATCTTGTATATATATAATCGTTTTCTGGTATACGACTGCAAGTATAACCATTAATCTTATACTTTAAACGAGACAGTCTTGTTTATATTAATTTATATAATCGTGATCTGGAATACGGCTGCAAGTATTACTATGAAATTTAGTATGTAAGGAGTTTTGGGGGAGAAAAATCGATCTAGCTAGACCTTATCCCTGAAAAACTGCGCATTTTTATGCTATAATATACGGTTTTTCTTTCGACGTGCAACAATATAATTTCGACACGCTTATGGCAGTCTGATTGGTAGTTTGGTTTTGTAACAAGCATTTTTTGCTTTGTTCGGAAATTCGAAATGTAGTGGGTTCGAATCACGGTTCGAATGCATATTTTTGTAATTCTTATTTAAATTTTAACTATCAGCTAACTCCGAGCAAAGCTCGGTTACCCAGATACTTTATTATGTTAATACGTGAAGCAATTCCAGTACAGTTTCACGAGAATTGTGCGATCAGATTAGTATGATATTAGGCACAGTTAATGTTTATGTAGAGGAAGGTGCATAAAGCTATTTCTGATGTGTAGCATCTTTCCTCTCGCCTTATTGCAAATTTGTGGGAGTGATTTCGTGAAATGGGAAGGAAGTGTGTAACAGGAAGGAAGAGTTGGCCATCAGATTCGAATAAAATATTTAAATATTTTTCAATTTTGACGTTGATTTCTGTCAGTGAATAATGGATTAGTTTCCGTATTTTAATAACACACACTACCGTGCGTTTGATAGGTACAATTTTGTTCTTCTTCTTCTTTTGGCATAGCCTTCCTTGTAATAGGAGTTGCCAGCGTCAGAAACAATTTTGTTACACGTTGACGTTTGCCGATCTGGCACAACATTTACATGTTTTATTTAATTTTTTTCTATCTGTGAGGCAAAGGAAGCTCTTTAAGTACAAACTTAAAATTATATCAATGATAAGATGCTAATTTAGACCACAGGGTTAACTCTAGTATTATTAATTCAACAGATTCCTCTTCATGGTTTAAACCATAATTTATCCGAGTAAAGTTAGGTTAAGTTACTGTACCTAATGTTACTTGAAAACTTACGTGCCTATTACTATTTTGTGCGATAATTCAATACTCACTCTTCCATAATCATATATTAACACACTCAAAATACTCGAAAACTTTAGATATATTGAAAATACCAATATGATAGTTAATGAAAGAAAAATTATATAGTTCTAAAAAGTATAGTGTTTCTATCACAAACAAACATTTATAGGAATGACGATAAACACGGGCACACTATTTATCCATTGTTTTTTTAACGGGAATACAACCCCGACCCTATTTTAGTCAAAATGATGGGAAAAGCAAACAGAACTCGAATTACAGTACCTTTTTGGAAACTTTATTCAATGACGCAGAGGTGTATCATAATTATTACACAATTATTTGTTAGGAACCTAATAAATAATACCTATTAGGTACATAATATTATGATTTGCTGTCATGCTTTTCGTGTATTGTTAAACTTTACATTTTGTGGTAGGGATCAGCGTACATGCACGTCTTGCAATTATTTTTCATTACTTGTAAGTCGTAAATTATGACAAAGCTTTATCAACTTAATTAAAAACCTTTTTCAAATATTATATCAAATGTAAATTCAAGTTACGCTACATTCATTCAAACGGAACAAGTCTCACAATCGACTGACAAAATTTCTAATATAACAACAATGAATTCGAATAAATTATTCAAAACAATTATTAACAAACACATTAAAACCGACATTATTAATAATTACATAATTTATAAATGTCTCATAACGTACATTTTAATTTGTACAAACGTTTTACAAGACGTGTCCTCGGTCGAAACTCCCTCCATTCTGTGGGCGGAACGAAGCATCGATCCGCGCCCGCCCAGGCCGCCCGCCCGCCCAACACCACACCACTATATACTGCCAATGTGTTCACACGGCCTATAAAATGTTATTGCCGCCAGTTATTGTCCCTACTGGGCTTAAAACTGTTTAATAATAATAAAAACCATATTGCCACAGAAAGTTATATTATTGTAGGTATGGCCGTAACACAATTTATGGTTTCGAATTAAACAAATGTGCCTGAATTACTAAGGGCTGATTTTATCAACGCAAAATAAATGCTATCCATGAGATTTACAAATTTTACAGATATTCTATGCGTTGACTGTCAAATAATGAAATTAAAATTAACGTTTGATTGAATGCTTACTTAATCACGTTTAATGAATTAATGCTTTCGTCTAGTTTTATAGAATTCAAGCGTCGGATGCACGATCTTAAAGTAAATGATTTTAGGGTTCCGTACCCAAAGGGTAATAACCTAACCAAGCACATGTCAGGACATGTCTAAGGAGGATTTCGTAACTATAGCCCCACAATAGGTTTTTTTTTAATTACTTTAAAAGTTATTGTCCGATTTCACTCAAAAAATTAATTTCCTAGAGTTTTTAGCATGATCTCGTAGCATGGAAATTACAAGTATCTATCTCTTATTGTTTAAAAATATCAGACGGAGTAACTTATAAACTAATAGTAAAAACAGAATAATATAAATATTTAAGTGGGGTGTATGGGATACAACAAACGTGTTTTTTTTGCCCTTTTGTACGGAATCCTTTGTGTTCGAGTACGACTTGCACTTGGCTGGTTTTATTAGTAGCTTTGAAGCCATAATGTATTGTTTTACAGCAGATTAAAGCTTGCTTACAGCTTCAATGTATAATAATCACAAGCTACTTGTGCAAAAGTACAATAGCTGGACTACTTAGAAATACAATAAGAAAACATTTGTGTTAAGTATAACTCTGTTAAACCCACATTTGGTAACATTAGGAAGGTTTTGCTGTAAGTATGACAAAAGTTCCAATCATTAATCTCGAATAGATTGCAATCAGGTTCTCTTATGTGGCTTTCACATGAGTACATTTCAACGTCATAGAGAACACACGTTTCGAGCCGAGGATAATTATGAATTTAATGTTGCGAATTATAAAATTACCTCCCTCGACGCACGTTTGGATTCGGGTGCATATTGAACCTTATTCAGTTTGGATAGGGGTCATATGGTGGTAAATGAATGAATGAATGAGATGCGTGGGTGTCCAGTTGAATTATGGATATGGAGCGTCGGCGCGGGCTCTGCGGATCTCAAACAATGCTGTAACGGGATGACGTGGTAATTTTAATTCCTTAAGCGTGTATTATCGAAAAGGTCGATTGTTATGTGAGAACAACATCATTTTGTCAGTTATGTATGAACATTGAACTATGTAACATGTTTCTATATTTTAAAAATTACATAATAATAACATTTTAACGATACAGAAATTATATAATCGAAGTATAAGGATCGAAACTACAAGTATTGATCGTAAAAGTAACTGTAAGTAGTTCTTGCTATCCTTATTGGTTTAACGCGTGCGCAAGTATGTAATAATAACTATTATTATATTAGGTATCATTTTAGTCGGATTTTTTGGCAAACAGAACATTTTTTGTAGTACTTGGTAAGCTTCTTATGTTCACAATATGTAGTAAATATGTTATGAAGTTAAATCTATAAAGCACAAAGAAATGCAATAAATGTAATAGAAATTGAAACAAAAACATTAGTGCTTACAATTTTCCAATAGGAAAGTTATTTCATACATTATAATGCGCATACGAACTAATTCTTGGGAACTAGTTATTGCCACAAGAGCAGTTGGTAGGAGAAAATTGCTTTCGTAAAGTATCGATGGTCACGCAACGCCGCGCTTTGATTGGTCGACTCGCTAATGACGCGCCAAACGGATTCTCGGAAAGCTTTTGGTTGGCGATAAGCTTTATATGTGCTTTTTGTCTGTTGGGCAATTCTATGTGACTTATGGAATTAGTTTTGTTATGTCAATTGTTTTTTTTTTAGTTTCATTTACTTCTTACTAGATGTTGCAAGCGACTTGGTTCGCGCTAAATTTCCACGATAAAAACTAGTTAAAAGTAGTAAAAATTACATCAAAATTGGTGCAGTTGTTTCATAGCCTATTCAATCCAAATAAACTAACAAACATAAAAACAAACAAATATTTTCTCTTTATAATATTAGTATAAACTAGAGGTCATTGGGCAACTTCGGATTATACCCTTTATATAAAAAAAATTTTGAATATCGGTCCATAAACGGCAGAGTAAAGTTCAAAGATATCCGTGTCTGTGTAAAATACTATGAGAAGTACCTATTATATCATCATTATATGATGTTTGGTATGATGATGGTGGTGATGATGTTGATTACTTTAATTGACATGGTATAGTAATGCTTGTAGTTCTTTAAACAACGCCGAAATCTCTAAACAAATATCTATAAGGAGTCAGTAGTTCTGTTGAGTACTTTTGGATCCAGGGTATATCTTGGTGCAAATTCTTACTTTTTGGTTGCATATGCTTAGACTACTTCAGAAAAAGTCAAAATCACCATATGTGTCCATAAAAATTTTGAGGAGTTCCCTCGATTCCTCATGGATCCCATCGTCGAGCTTCGAGCACTTTGAGGTCAAATGACCAATTTGGAATACCCTATACACCAAAAAAAAAAATTTTGACAATCAGTCCACAGACGGCGGAGTAATCATTGAACATACAAAAAATACTACGTATATAATATTAGGTCTTTACCTATGAATTTGCCGTTTTGTATGAAAAAATTTAAACGAATTTTTTTCATGTATTTTTTATTTGTATTAATCGAAGTAATCACCCATGCAATCATTGCATCTTTGCCAACGCAGTGGCAGTTTATTGATGCCCTTCTTAAAGAAATCAGCTGGACGGGAGGCAACAAATGCCTTTGAAGAAAGGCATTTTGTACTGCCTCTCAGGTATTGAATTTTTTTCCCGCCAAGAAGTTATCCAAATTCTAGAAAAAATAGTAGTCTGTAGGCGCAAGGTCTGGTGAGTAGGGCGGATAGCGGAGAGCTTCCAACCCCAGTTCTTGCAACTTGGAGGCCGTCTGCTGTGCAGTATGAGGTCGCGCGTTGTCGTGCAGGAGCAGCGGAGACGAGCGATTGACCAATGCTGGTTGGAGATGTGCCAGCTTCTCCATCATTGTGTTCAGTTCTTCACAGTACACATCTGCAGTAATGCTCACCCCGTTTGGTAAGAAGCTGTGATGAATCACACCGGCGCCAGACCACCAAACAGTGACCATCTAGGGGTAAGTTTTCGTTTAGGGCATTGTTTAGCTGCTGAATCAGGATCCAACCAACTTACTGAGCGCTTGCGGTTATCAAACAGAATCCATTTTTCATCGCAGGTAACAATGCGGTTCAAAATTCCTTCATCTGTGTGTCTGTTGAGCAGTGCAAGGCACGTCTCGACGCGTACTTCGCGCTGGCGATCATTGAGTTCGTGGGGCACCCATTTGTCAAGGTTTTTTTACCTTGCCAATTTGACGCAAATGGACCAATATTGTTTTGACGCTTCTTCCAAGCTTCCACAATCGCCTTTAATTCGTCATTGTTGACCAAAGTCTTCTGACGACCGCGAGGGTCATTTTTCAAGTCGAAATTTCCAGAACGGAAACGAGCAAACCAATAACAGGTGGTGCGTTGGTTTGTAGTGTTCGCTCCGTAAACGTCGTTGATGTTGCGTGCCGCTTGTGCCGCGTTGCTACTTGAAATTCGGAATGTGGTAGGTTCGAACCCCGGTAAAATATTTTTGTGATCCTTTTTAATATTTTTTTATATCTACTTGAGCTCCGAGCAAAGCTCGGTTACCCAGGTACTAGACCGATGGTACATATGGTACATGGACAGGTACTTTACATGTAAACCGTTCCAACGTAATCCGTACACATTAATAATTTATAATAAGTATAGCCTTAAATTCGGCAAGAAGCGGAATAAATGTAAATTCTAATCCGCATTACAATCAGTGGTGCATGTTATTTGTAAAATAAATAATGCCGATTAATTTAGTCTGTAGGTGTATGTTGGCCGCTATGATGATTAGTTTTAGTTGAATAAATTGAATAAATTTATTCAGATAAATTCTAGTATCAGCAAGATTGCATTCGAACAAATATATTTTAATTAAAATTTATTCAGTTACAAACTTTGACAGACAATAAATTTAGCAATTACAAGACTAACTGTTGTAAATATATCCGCCTGCAGATATTGGACATAATTCTACTATAACATGGCAAGTATTTCTATTTTCCGTACTGCAATCCGCATTATCAGTAGTGCATCATTAGCGAATAAATTTAATAAATATATGCCAGAGGTCGCCTGGTGCCGAAATAGGCCCATAATAATTCATATAATTTTTTAGTTTTAACTTTATAAGGCTTCTTTTGCCTCTTATATAGAAATAAATGTAAATGTTGTGACAGATTGACAAATTTCAACGTGTAAGAAAATTGTATCCATCAAACGCAGGATAGTGAGTGTTAATAATCTGAGGTGGGTGTTTATTATTTTTATTTATTTTATGTATTTCTAAGCATTATTAAAAATTATTAGCTTTCTACACACCTTCCTCCACATAGACTTTAACCATGCCAAATATCATACTCCTCCGTTCACGCAATTCTCGTAAAACTGTGCCTACTCGAAGTTTTTTCTTCACGTTAACCTACTCGTAATCAACATCAATCAATGATGATGTAATCAATCATGATGATGATTACGAGTAGGTATCGATTGGAACTTATACGATTTAGTTCGCGTTGAGCTAAAATCTCTCTATCCCATGGGACGTTGATATCTGGAGTGGAATCTTAAGAGTCCTTTTCATGAAGAGTAGGTTATTGCCCGCGTTTTTGTACGCGCAAAAAGAAATTCCGCGGGAACAGAACATTTTGGAATAAAAGTAGCCTATGTGTTGATCCAGAGTCTAAACTACTATCATACTCATCAAAATCCTTTCAGTAGTTTTTGCGTGAAATATTAATTAGTAACAAACATCTATACATACAAACTTTCTTATTTATAAAATTAGTATGGATTTAAAATATTTAGACTGGTTTGAATAAACAAAATTAAAAAAATTAATTAACCCCCGAATTGTCAAGCAGTGAGCGAGCTGATGATGATTAATTATAGATAAAAAGTAAGAACCATCTCGATCATGTAAGCTTTCTAAAAATACTTTTAAATTAATACCGAAACTTGGTTTTATTTCTGTATTTATGACTGTAGCAGTGTATATAAGATCGCTGCTGTAGCCTCCGAAAGTAGGTCAACCTTAGCATTAAATACATAAAAATAATAACAAAATGAAAACCTCTATCACGGATGGACAGTGGAGTTATAATACTAGGCTCCCATCTTAACCCTTGGGTGCGAAACTCTAAAAAGTAAGATTAATAAATAAAATGGAAAATTTTAAGTTGCCCCTGGAATTGTCAAGCAGTGATCGAGTTGATGATGATAAATTGTAGCTAATAACACTCTCGATCATGCCAGCTTTCAAACAAAAAAAGCTAGATCAAAAGTGGTACATCCGTTTGGGAGCTACGATGCCACGGACACACAGACGGGACACGTCAAACTTTCGACGCCAATCTGATTTTGTCGGGGGTTAAAAAACAAACTAAAAGTACACCGACGATCTGTAACACGGCCTAATCTGTTGCCTAAGCTCGTCTATAGCAGATGCTGGCGCAATCACAAAGGTCACGGAAGGAATTCGCGCGGTCCGGTCGCTTGCGACATCGTACCGCCGAACTACCGATGCAGGTAGATTTGATATTTGCAATAATCGCTTAACATTCAGCCGTTAAGCATTCGATCTGTTAAGTTCTAAGTATTGAACCTTTTTATGCTCCACGTTGAAGTTTAATTTGTTAACTAATAATTTACATGAAGCGTGAAGATGCAAATGATTTATGCACTCTCCTTTTTCATGTAGAGTTTGTAAAATTATAACGAAGGATTTTCTGAATTTGTCGCTTTGCAAAATGTCGAAAGAGTAATGTTTGCAAGTATCTATTTATATTATTGATTTTCAATACTAATATTAATAAAGACGAAACTACTGAACCTATTGTTATGAAATAACAGATATAGAGTAGACCACATGGAAGGACATGGGCCACTTTATATCGCGGGAAAATTTACGATTCCCGCGGAATTTTCTTTAACGCGTTCAATGTCGCGGGGTCTAATAATTTAAAAAAAATGAGTGTGTTAAACTCCTAAGTATATTGTGAATTTGAGTATTGATGATTGAGGAGCATACTACATAACATTTGTATAACAAACGGATAATCAAAGTATGTTAAGTCGGTGCTCAATGTGGTTGATCTGATCAGATAGATGTTCGTTTATATGAAGCTATTGAGCTCGTCACCTGTGAGTTCCTGCAGGCCGCGTGGGCTCAGTACCCATTGTATGTAAATACACGCTTCAATCCAGGGCCGGAGAAATTGAAAATAGCAAACATTACGCCGCTATCATCTCTCATACCTTTCATCGTAATGAGCGCATATTTTTCATTGTGCATAAAGACTTTTAAATTGTTATCGTCGTAAACGTTATTGAACGTGATCTGTGTAGGTTAATTCCGTGTTCCACCCCTGGTTCTCTAGCCTCGTCCTACATAACGTCGGTATAAGGACGAGGGTTTCAACCCTTCCGTGTGTTTCCGTGGCATATTCCGTGTTCCACCCCAAGGTTTCAACCTTGGGGTGGAACACGAAATATGCCTCTATTCGTGCTCTCTAATGGAGTTACGTAACAATTTTACTTACGATATTATATTATTATTTTTATAAAGTATTATAATTTAACAACACCTTCACTAGGTTTTTCATACACATTTTCAAGTAAAAACTTTAACGGCGTTGAGAGCGAAATTTCAAGGTCGCTTCACGACACGTTATTGGATATAACGTCATCGGTCGGAAGCTACTTATACATCTTAGTTTTTATGTATACTTCTTACATAACAATTTAACTTTTTAAAGTACGGCTCAATACACAGATAGCGCTGGGTGTACAAATTTTAATTTTTTCTATTCTTTTTTTGAAATGATATGCTTTAGGCACAATGAGAGTATTTTTGGATTTTAAATGATGAATGAAGATTCATTTCTGCCACGTGTACTATGTACACGTCATGTTTTATTTTACATGTAGGTACAGACTTCCATAAGACCTAAGTGGCAACTATCGATTGTTTTCGATTGCATGACTTTTGTACCTTCGCGTCGTTAATGTTAATTCCATTGGAAATACGGTATTGGGATCAAGCAATGTGATCAAAATATTTGCATTATAAATTTCTTGTGGAATATGTTTGAATATATTTATCAAAACACAATGTAGTGTACACCAAGCTAAGATTCTTAGAGGCATCAAGTTAGGTAGTTAGGTGCTTTGTAAATTAAATAGCTAACTACGTACTTGTCTATAAGTATAAAAATAAGATATATGGGTATAGAAATCCCATTAGCGAGAAGGATTTTGTCCATTAAAGTGTGGCCTATGAATAGTCTACGCAAAAGCAAATTTATTAGTGAATGCTTGAGCTGTTTGAGTAGAATATAATATATCTTATACCTTAAACGTGACAATCTTGTATATATATAGTCGTAATCTCGGCAACAGCTGAAGTATTTACATGAAATTTAATATGCTGAAAGTTTTGGGGGATAAAAATCGTTCTAGCTAGGTTTTATCCCAGGGAAACTGCGCCTTTTTAAGTTACATATGTTTTTTCTTTCGTCGTGCAACAATATATAAATAATTTCGACTCTATAATGTCAGTCCGATTGTCAGTTTGGTTAATTTTTGCGTTGTTCGAAAATCCGGAATAACTAAAAAATATTTAACCGGTTAAATATTTTTGTGATTATTATTTATTAATCTACTAGAGCTCCAAGCAAAGCTTGGTTACCCAGGTACTAAATTACTTATTCAAAACAAACAAACTCAATAAAATGTATCAGTGTTCTGTGGCAATCTTATCGTAACCTTATGTGATCAAAGCGTTAGTTATAAATTATAATACAAATTACAAATTCAGTATAAGATAATAATACGAACTCGGTACTCTTGAGCAATGCTTTGTTAACAAAATGCCTGAAGCGATGTAATCTCATTTACAAATCTTGCTTTAAATTATAATATATCTTCGGTTTTCAATTTAAACTTTAACACTGGTCAAGTGTGAGTAGGTATACCTACTTGAAGCTAAATCAAACTACAATAGCGTCACAATTGGTAAATATCTTAGCAATGATTGATAACATGCATACATAATATGCAACAGCTACAGATGATTCGGAAAAGCAGATATGGACTTGTGGAGCCGCCCTTTTGTTTGAGGGGTTCCACCTGGCAATCAGTTAGCTTGTTTGCCCTTACGTCATTAATGTTAAAAACTGGAAATATAGCACTATGATATAAAGAATTTATAATATTTTCGCTTCGCAGACATCTGATTTCGAGTCGCTGCTCTGCAAGCAAGAGGGCGCCTCGATCGCGCCCGCCCCCATGGACCTGTTCGACGGCGGAACTACCTCACGCGACGATGCCTTCCTCCGTCCCGCCCTCTGGGAGGACATCGCCTCCTCAATCCGCAACATCGACCCGGAGAACGCCAACATGCTCGCCCCCTTGGGCGCCACACACGTCAAGCTCGAAGCAGACGACCCGCTCCTCGAAGAGTGTGCTACACCTCTACTCAGTCCGCTGGAAATCAAGACGGAGAGGCTCTGCGCGCCGCCGACGTACGCGCACCCGCAACCGCCGCCGCAACCGCAACCCTCGGCGACTTACTCCAAATACCCGCAGTCGAGACTAATCTACATGTCACCGCTCACACCCCCCGGATCCGATCAGGGTAGTCCAGGGAATTCGATGCAGGTAATTGGGACGGCATAGATTTTGCACTTTAATGCTAGCGTTTCGGGGAAGATGGTACCATCTCGTGCTATGCGATTGTTGCTATTGCAAAGTAATTTATTTTCATGTTATTATTTTAATAAAGTAAGATTCGTAACATGTATTTATTACCTCGATCATTCTGCTGAAAGTTATAAAAAGAAATCAATTAAGTGCAACTGAATGTTTCCATTTTTAGTTTTATAACTTTCAATTGAATGAAGAAATGTAATTGATTTTACAAAACATTGTGTCCAATTCAAATATTATGCGAAAGCAGTAAAATGAGAGCTAAAATTTCGATAATCGAAAATATATAACAACTTTAGTTTTTAATCGATGTCTTTTTTTGAAGTAAAAGGGAATGTTCGTGCAAATAGTAATGGTGTAATTTCAGTGCGGGCCTAGACGGACGCCGCCGCCACCATACCACCCGCCGCCGCTGCTGCGGGCGCCGCACATGCCGCCGCACCCACTTCCGCCAACGCACCATCCGCAGGTTGGTCATTCTCCTCTTTGAACATTGAGATAGATAGATCCATAAAAGGAGACAATAGTAATGGTTCAAACACAAGATTATGACACATTAGTTAGTTGTACCTAGCAGTGGCGTGGGGTTCCTACAACTGCATTCCTATCGGCTTCACTTAGTACCATTTGGAGACCCTCATCCAAATCCCTACCTATAATACAGGTAAGGGCTTCCCTATGCAGGAAAACCTGTGGTACCCAGAGGCACAGAGTAAATTAGTGGAGCTAGGGCATAACTAGATAGGTATATCTTATATACCTACCTGAAAGTATGTTTTATAATAAAGCTTTTGTGCGCTACTTCGTCCGCGTGGACGAGTGCACCCCCGTGTGGGTTGGATATCAAAAATCCTTTTTTAACGGATTACTACATCATAATAACTATATGCGTGCCAATATTCAAGAATGCCAATGCAATAAAAAGAAAATTATAAAACATTTTTGCAACATCTTCAGGCGATGCCGCCGATGCAGATGGCGCCACAGGCTAGTGTTGTGCTGCCGACGCCGCACGCGCGCCTCGCGCCGCCGCTCTCCGTGAAGTACAACCGCCGCAACAACCCCGAACTGGAGAAGCGGAGGGTACATCACTGCGACTTTATAGGTAGGTAACCTATATATTAACCCCCTTACCAATAAAAATATTTACACAATGGATAACTTAAACAAAGTTGCTGTCATTGTCTGTTAATTGACTTCTCCAACGCATAAGACGAAGACAGCAACGTTGTTTAAGTTATCTGTTGTGTAAATATTTTTATTAGTAAGGGGGCTAATATTTATCTACCATATTATACCCCAAAATATATTAAGAAGCCCTAAAGTATAAAAAAAGAAAAAGCATAAATCCAGAATAGCTTTTGTCACTACTCTGTCCATGGGTGGATACAACCGATGGTATGGTAAACTATAACTTAAATTATCGCATTTATACGGACACTAGAATAATAATATACCAGTTGCTTCCGAAAAATTAACCAAAACATGGTCTATGTTTCAGGCTGTACAAAAGTTTATACCAAAAGTTCACACCTGAAAGCTCACCAGCGGATACATACAGGTAAAATATTCCTTCATAACTGTGTGTCTATTGTATAGATTGCTTTGCGAATTTCATTGATCCGGCTCCGCGAAATGCTATTTAACAGAGCTCATATTTTTTGACCTGGTCACGCACATCGGTTGAGGTGAAAGCGGTCCATAGAAATAGCGCAATTTGTGTGGATCGCTCGCTTCGCTGACGAGTATTGGCCAGGTCGAACCACTGTTGTAAATTTACCATTGCCCTGTAGGAGAAAAGCCCTACACCTGCCAATGGCCGGAGTGCGAGTGGCGGTTCGCGCGGTCGGACGAGCTGACGCGGCACTATCGAAAGCACACGGGAGCGAAGCCCTTCAAGTGCGCGGTCTGCGAGCGTTCGTTCGCGCGGTCGGATCATCTCGCGCTTCACAATAAACGCCACCAGCCTAAAACGTCCAAATGACACCCAAGACGAGGCGGGGAACAAACTCCCGCGCCTCAGAACACTCAGGTATTATAAGTTTCTATTGGTATATTATTCAGCCAGTAATCGAGAATATCTCAAATAAAATTCCTAGGGTATAGATTAAGTACGTACTTACTACTTAGCCATATAGCTAGCAGAATTAAACTTTATTGAAAAACCTTATGCCCTCTCAAAGCTTTGTATAATTTGAAGAGAATAATGTTGCTTACACACACAGAACAGGTACAGATTTAGTTTGGAGCGTATCATTATGACAGCACGACACTTGTGTGTTTTTTTTTATATTTAAATATATGGCGTCGGCTTATCTTAAAACCATTTGCCAGTGTCAAGTAAAAAAGGCGGGAAATAGAACTTTCGTTTCAATTTTCAACACTGTATTCATATATCGTCAAGTCTAAAGTCTAGTCAAATCCAAATAAGTAGTCAGTGCAGTCAATGAGTCAAGTCAGTCGATTCAGTAAGTAAGAACCGGAACATACATAACACAATTTTTTTAAAGTAATACATAAACCGCAACGTCACCCATTGAATTCCCCGGCAAAACTCCCCACTTGTCTGTTTGATTTTCAGCTCTATTGTATTAGCATTGGCCACTGAGTAATATTTACAATGCATTACGATTTTTGTGCAATGTTCCAACTCTCAAAAATATTTCTCCCCAAACCTAAATAAACTGATAAATATATAATAATAATAATATGATCTGTAATATTTTTCTGTATTTATTAGAAAGGGATTTTAATCTAGAATAGTAGATAGTTAGCCTAGGGTTGAAAAGAATCAATTCCCGAGGTAGTCGCCATATAGACGCCCGAGCGCAGCGAGGAATTAGGACAATTCGTGAAATTAAAAGTTACATTTTTGTTTGGAATATTTATGTTGTTTGATATATTTTGAGAAATTTGACTGTTCTGGATCTCTGTAAAAGGACTCTGATATTTTATCAGACGATGGATTCCATCGCAGACACTCCCTGGAAGTTGTCGGCAGAGGCGAATTGGGGCGTATTTTTATAGTTTCGGTAAATTTGGTTGAAATTTTAGTTTTATTTTGGACTGAATCCTCTATGTAGCCTTCGGCGACTGTACTGGATTTCCAGCCTCCATGTCTTTTTAACGTAGTCATGTTTGCCCCAGAATCGGCTAAAAGTGTCGCTGAAGTTCGTCTAAAACAGTGTCCGGTATACTGCTCACAGTTTGGAAAATTCAAATATGTTGCTATCTGCTTCGGTATACCTGAGATTTTATTTTTACCGATCACTTGTTTATAGCATTTTCCCTTATGATAGTTGAGAAAAAAGCGGTCCGTTTTTACATCACTATTTATTCATCTCATTTTTTGATATTTCTTTACTATTTGTGTAAACTCTTCTTTTACTATAAACGAGCGCTCAATATGTCTGTTTGTTTTAGTCAGTTTTACTAATAATTATAAATCGCCTTTCAATGTCGTTAATTGTCAAATTTGTGAGTTCACTGCTTCTGCAAGCGCCGCTTATACCGAGTATCAATACGACCTGTGAAAAACGTAATTATTTTAGTATTTGTGTAATAAATACGTTTATATTTAGAATAAATCCATAAATACTTAGGTAAACTTACCTTCACTGCCAAATAATATACTTCGTCAGGAGCATCATTTAAAAAAAATTCCACCTCATGAGATGTGAAAACTTTAGATTTCTTACTCTTGAACCCCTGCGACTGTCTTTTCAAAAATGCTGTTAAATTATGAATTTTTTTCAAATCTACATTGTGTTTTACATTAAGTGTACTCTTGAGCATTGAATATCGTCTCCATACCGTTGAAGGCTGTAATTTGCTACACAGTCCATTAAAATATGTAAGAAATACACTTTCGGAAAACGATTTTATATTCTTGTCTTCTCGCCACTTCATAAAATCATTGTATGTGTTTATATATCTTTCTTTTGATATTTTTGGCAAATGATTTTCTATGACACAATTTGACACGTCTGTAATGGAATCTGGTGTCAATATTTCACTTGAACTCATTTTTAATATTCAATTCAAATCTTAGCACAAAAGTCCGTCACAGATACATACATAACAGATTTTAGTATCCCGCCAATTTGTGTTGACTTTTTAAATTTTAAATATGGAACTTGCCGCTCGCCGCGTATTTGTCGCGGCACTCGCGGCTTATTCCGCTCAAAGAAGTTTGCGCTAAATTCACACTTTTTGTTTTTTTAGAAGGTCATGTCATTTTTTAATAGTTTGTTTTTTACATAAAACTCTTCACGGTTGACAGCAGTTCTATTTTTGAGGTTTTGAAGACCCTCGGGCCGGAATGACTTGTATGACTTTTTCCCTCCCTATGAAAGGAAAGCAGCATCTTCCACCCAATAATCAGATCAAAACAACACTACTTTCCGAGTATGAGAAATGAAAAGATTATGCCATGCCCATATTTTTATACAGATAAAAATACAAACAAATAGTAACTACATAGCATAATATTATTTAAATATTAAAACAGAACCCTATTAACATTTCTTGGCTTTATCGCTGATTCTACTAGTTTGTATAGCATCTTGGCCTCATCCGATATGTAACAAGCCAAAAATGCTTTTATACACCGATTTCATGTAAATCTATGCCGTGAACAGTGCAAAAGGTACCTACTCCTCTCCCATTCGTTCCGAACACATTCCACCATCACGTGATAGACATCCTCAACTTTGTCACAATCAATACAATTTCTGGTATTTACTCTATTCATCATAAACGCGAAGCTATTTAGTGGGATGTGTCCGGAACGAAGTCTCATAGTCTCAATTGTATTCCTAGAAAAGTTGGACTTCGTAAACCAAGCAGACGATCGTAAGTTAGGTTGTATGGTCTTATACCATATCCCTTTGGCTTGCGAACGCTCATCGAAATATTAATTCCACATTTTTATACAGTTTTGTAGTAGTAGTAGTATTTTTATACAATATACCGTCGTACCGTCGGATATAGCTTCTCTTGCGAGAAGGTCTACTGTTTCGTTACCTGTCAGCCCTACATGCGATGGTATCCACTGTAATACTACCCGATATCCCCGAGATGAGAGTGTCAGTATAGCGTCTATTATTTTGTAGGCTATCGGTGCTCCTCGACCGTTCGAGGTACACCGAGCCACATGCTGAAGCGCACTTTTAGAATCAGTGAGCACTACATAGGCTTAAAACGAGAAAATGTATAAGATAGCTTCTAATATGGCAATTAATTCCAAGACATAATTGATATTTTTGTATTATCGCGAAATTTCATTGATATATCTAATTGTGGATCACATATAGCTAGCCCGTACTCGTTAATATATTTGGAGCCATCTATATAAACTTTATAATATGGATGAAAAATTTCACTTATAAATTTGCTGCAAATACGTTCTAAATCGGATATTTTATAATCTCTTTTTGTACTGTTCACGGGTTCTATCTTATGTTTAATTATACTTTAAAGATTCACATTACTTATCCAAGTATTAAGTGAGAACATACCCAATTGTTTACTTGTACCAATATAAGGCTGTATCTTTAAGGTATCTATGAACTGAGATCAGAATAGGTTTATTTTTGCATTTCCAATAATAATTTTGACATAACGGTTCTAGTTCATGTAAAATACTTAATATATTGTGGTTTGAAAAGGATTTAATTTTAATATAATATTTACCAGCGTGATATTGTCTTCTAATGAATAAAGGCGATAGATTTAGCTCTGACACCATTATGTAAATGGGTGTACTTCTTATAAATCCCCCTACGACGCGCAAACATTGGTTTTGTATTTTATCTAATTTCATTAAAAGAGTCTTACAAGCGTTACCATAAATAAAAGTAGCATAATCAAAATTACTGCGAATACAAGAAATATACAGTCGTCTCATGTGAATAGGATGAACTCCCCAGCCTGGTTCAGGCAACATTTTAAAAACATTTATTATTTTAGATATTCTACTAACTAAATCATTTATCTGTTTAGACCAACGTGATTTTCTGTCCAGCCAAATGCCTAAATATTTAATATCATCTACTACATCTAAGGGTCTACCATAAACATTAAGGGAAACTGAGTCACATCTATGTTTATTTTGAAAAATACATATTTTAGTCTTTGTGGCCGACTCATTGAAACCTACGTCAGCGAGCTCATTAACAAAGTTATTTAATGCTAATATATATTAAGATAATAATCTTGAAATTTCAATATTATAATTCGTAGTGTATAGCACAAAAACGTCGGCGTACTAAGATAAACATACTTCAAGTTAAGGTTTACTTACATCCTTCGTCAGAATGTTAAAAGAGGTTATTATACTATTATCTGTGAATATATTAATTATATGTTAATTTCCTATCTTTTAAGAAGTTCCAAACATATAAACATATTTTTTGTCCTAGACCAAAACTATCCATTATTGTAATTAAGCATTCTGTGTTAACATTATTTGTCTATGGCAATGAAGCAGGACAAGGTGTGCTGTTTTTTTTTAAAAGCCTACTTGAATACTTGATACTAGTCTCGACAAATTATCTACAGTAGATCTACATTTACGAAAACCTGTATTCTCGTCAGATAATATATTATTGCTCTCCGCATATCTTAGCTCTCCGATAATATATTATACGCAACATCAACGACGTTTACGGAGCTAACACTACAGACCAACGCACCACCTGTTATTGGTTTGCTCGCTTCCATTCTGGAAATTTCGACCTGAAAAATGAACCTCGCGGTCGTCCGAAGACTTAGGTCGACAATGACGAATTAAAGGTGATTGTGGAAGCTGATGATATACAATCTACGGCTGAATTAGCAGCAGCTTTCGACGTTAGCGTCAAAACAATATTAGTCCATTTGCGTCAAATTGACAAGGTAAAAAAGCTTGACAAGGGTGCCCCACGTACTCAATCATCGCCAGCGCGAAGTACGCGTCGAGACGTGCCTTCCACTGCTCAACAGACACACAAATGAAGGAATTTTGAACCGCATTGTTACCTACGATGAAAAATGGATTCTGTTTGAAAACCGCAAGCGCTCAGCAAGTTGGTTGGATCCTGGTTCAGCACCTAAACAATGTCCTAAACGAAAACTTACCCCTAGAAAAGTGATGGTCACTGTTTGGTGGTCTAGCGCCGGTGTGATTCATCACAGCTTCTTACCAAACGGGGTGAGCATTACTGCAGATGTGTACTGTAAAGAACTGAACACAATGATGGAGAAGCTGGCACATCTTCAACCAGCATTGGTCAATCGCTCGTCTCCGCTGCTCCTGCACGATAACGCGCGACCTCATACTGCACAGCAGACGGTCTCCAAGTTGCAAGAACTGGGGTTGGAAGCTCTCCGTCATCCGCCATACTCACCAGATCTTGCGCCTACAGACTAGGTACTACTTTTTCCAGGCTTCCAGGTTTCCAGGTTTTTACAGACTACACATTTAATAAAATGTATTTTCCATTTTCTGGTAAATTTAAAAGCATGGATATGTTATCACTATCTGGCGAGATGTCGGCATGACTCAAACAGACATCCAACTCATGTCTTGTTACAGCCGATTCTAATTTTAAATTTGAGGATTTAACTAATGGGCATACATTTAAAACATAATCAGGAGCTAAGTTGTGTAATAATTCGTACGCCGTATCATTACTTATATGTTGTCTAGGAGTACTTAGCCCTTTAAACCACCTTATTATTTTCCATAAGGCAGTATGGGCAGGCAGTTGGGAAGTATTTTCATCTAAACATGAGCAAAATTCTTTCCACCCTTCGTTTTTGGCCTTACGTATGTTTTCGGGCTACTTTAATTTTACTTTTCAAGATATCAAAATTTCTTAGAGTGGGACTACGCCGAAATTAAGAAAAGGCCAAACGTCTTTCGGCAACTAATTTGGACATTGAGCTATTCCAATACGGTTTTGGGGTAAAATTATTCGTAGCGTTTTCATTAATTCTTATAATTGGAATGTGTTGATCCGCCGAAATATATATTAATTTAACAAAAGAATGATATAGCTTCTGAAGGTCTTTAGAAACATAAAAATGGGTAAAAAGGTTTTCTAGGGTATTATGATATTGCGTCCAATTAGCTTTTTTATAATTAAACCTTCTTTGTAAATTACTGTGATTATTACTAACGTGTGTGGTAATCTTAATAATGAGGTGGTCACTTCCCAGCGACTCATTAGTTATATCCCAATAAAACCTACAAGCCACATCCGTAGAAGCTAACGAAATACAAAAAATAAAATAACGAGAAGATTGTTGAATTTCATTATTAACTAATTAAATACATCTTCTTTGGATGTATGTACAGATGGCGCGCAATACAATGAAATAACGTATTCTTAATGTGGGCATTTATAAATTCTTACGTAAATGAGTTCCATACCGGTATTCAAACTATCTAAATGTATATAATTTGATTTGATCGATTTATGCACCAGTATAGCAACACCACCATAGCCGTCGTTCCTGTCCCTACGGAATACAGTATAACTATTCACCTTAAGATGACTGCCGGATTCTAACCACGTCTCACTGAGACAAGCAATGTGAATCTTCATGTGAACTAATATGTGTTCCAAATCTATTAATTTTGGTCTAAACTCTAACACTTTGACAATTCCATTGAGCTAAATTTAACCTAAACTTAATTTTATTAGGTTTCATAATTTAAATACAAATAATCAAACAATAACTTACAGAGAGGCCAGTCTGAAATATATTATACTACACTCAAAATAATCCATTCTAAGCAACACTTGATCACACTCGTAAATTTTGTCAATACAGATGTCTCTCTTAAAAATATAATTTCTTTTATTCGTGTTACTAACCCTTCCACTCGTACGAGTTTACGTAGTACTTTTTCTTCTTTTCTTTCTTCTGATTTCGGCCCTGGATCTATTGAAGTCTCCTCTATTACGGAACTTGAAGTGACAGTTCTATCAGGCTTAGTATGAAGGCGACGTGTGTCATATCGGAAGATATTACGTTTGTGAATAACATTCTTCATCGCCGCCTCTAAGTATGAAATCGTTGGGGTCTTATACTGATTTTCTGTCTTATTTGTACGGGTTAAATTTTTGTCTGACACGTTGGAAGATTGTTGCGAAGGACGATCAAGACTTTCAGGGTCAGAAGGCGGAACACAAACCTCTAAAAATAACCTTAATAAATTTCCCCCCTAACTGTTTTTTCCCTAATTTTAGGGAGGAACCCCTAAGTTGGCAACTAAATCCGTGGTCTGCACCGGACCAAATCCGTACGTCTATAATTATTACTTTAAGTCTACTAAGTGTCAATTTATTGTGTTTAATCGTAAAAAGGAACGTGTTACGGGAAAATATAGAGCATGAACCATCCCTTTACATGAAAAAGGGTCTGTCAAAAGGCTATAAGGGTGGCGCTACATGTAGCAAGCGTGTAAATTTCAAAGAAAGCGGCAAAATTCAAACGGAAAATAAAATCACAGCATCTTCTTAGTTTATATTTATAAAAATACTAGCTGTTGCCCGCGGCTCCGCCCGCGTAAATACAGTATCTCTCGGGAACACTGTACTTTTTCGAGATAAAAAAGCCTAAACTACTACCATACTAAATTTCATCGAAATCCGTTCAAATCAAAAACTACAGTTTTTGCTTGAAAGAGTAACAAACATCCATCCATTCTTACAAACTTTCATATTTATAATATCAGTAGGATATTTTCAGCTACTCGAATAATTATAATTTTTAGGATATCTAAATTAACTACTAAAGTCTACTAAAACCGCCAGTTTTTAAATAACTAAACGCAACTCACTTCACTCCATCTATTTTTGCTACTTCGTAATAATATCACTACACACTTTTGGCTCTAGCGCCATTCGTTCATCGGGCGTTGCAGGAAAATTGGACAGTGGCGTAATTTATTTTTTTTAATTTAAAATTAATTTTGACAGATTTTCATACAATTCTCATTCGATAAGGTTACGTTCATGCCGCTGTTAAATATTTCTGCTAGGCCCACTGGTAAATTTTGGAACTATTATTTAATTACATTTTGTCGGATATTTTTTCAGTTTTCTCTCTTAAGGTTAGCTCCCCTCCCACTTACCCCACTTCCTCTGGTCTCCATCATATAGATTATGGAACATAAAAAACAACTTAAATATACCTTTTTTTACTATGTACCTACTAAATGACCCATAGTATGTATTGAAAATAGCTCTCTCTGTTACAGGAAGAATGTGGCGAGAACTTCTTTCTAGAGTGCGATTTGGAGACCAGTCTGATGGACACTTTTTACAGCGTACTGTGAGATAGCTGCTCAAACACCAGCTCACAGGTCCACGCCGAGGGGAATGACATATACACGTGGACCTATACGTTCTTTGTAAAATACGACAAATTATATTTAAATAAGTTATTGTCTCGGTAGCGTGCTCGGTCGGCGGCAGCGTTTGCCTATGGGTATAACGCATACAGTTTGTAGCTTCAATGACGCCGCAACCGTCAAAAACGTAGCCAGGCAGTTATTAATTATTATTAGTTAATAAAAACCTGACTTCACCAGAATGTTATAAAAAGTAATAGGCAAATTTTACCAAGGAAATTGCTTTACCTGAAACTGATAGATGATTTACCGCGCAACCCAAAATTTATTTATTGTGCATTAAAGTGAATATTTTATAAATATTTATATACTACATAATATATGAAAGGACAATTATTTGTAGAAGAGTTGTGGATGCACTGTTGTCATAATTATATTTTATTAGGAACCATATTTTAGTAGCATAAATAACAATAATTGACTATCGCTGCAATAGACAAGTGTAGCCGCAGCTTTCGTTTTAAAGTACCTTTTTTTTTTATATATCGCCGAAGTCCATTTATAAGTATTTCAGTGGTTGTATAGTAATTATTATATAGCGCCGAACTGTGAAAACTTCGATAGTGCGATTAAGGATTATGGCGCGAGGACGCCAAAATAGTTATAATAACCAGTAGAAAAGTATGGCAGCAAAAAAATCACGTATGACATAAAATATTCCGTTTGAAATAAAGTAGAATGTTAGAGAATATAATATGTTATAGAATGTATGTTGACTTAGTTAGAGCCAATGCTACGAGTACGTTTACATAAATAAATTCGGCTTTAGTGACAACGGTGCGACACGTAACTCAGCTCTAAGTATTGATTAGACATGCGATTAATTTATTATAAGTTAATTAAATATAAGTGAACAAGGAATATCCAAGATACTATAAATATGTTAATGTTAATAATATAATAACGTTACATGTAGCGATAGGTATAGTCTTAAGTATACCTATGTGTTTTGAATGCTACGACCCGTGTTATGAGAAAATGTAAATTATACCTACATAAATAGGAACATAAAATTAAAATAACAATCTACCCATTAGGCACAGCTGCTGAAATAGTCCTATCCTCAAATTTTTCTATCTAAATTTTTTACACAGTAAATTGGAAGTTACTTTACAAAGTTCTATTAATGATGGTTACCAAAAAAGTTGTAAATAATAGCTCCCACACCGATTTTGGTGGCGGTAGCCGGTTTCTTTAAGTTAATTTTTAGTGCCAAAGTGTGTAGGCAGTACACAAGAGCACTCTCTCTTCCTTTACGAATAACCCAGTGGGACGGATAATCGACACTACTGGCGAGAGATCAGGCACAGGGCCTTTAGTCAATATGCATTCAATAATTTCGACGTCGAAGTTCGAAAACAAAATGTATGGAATTAGACATAAGGCATCGCCTGCGAAATGTCTCTTAGTGATGAGATGACTTATGTCAAATCCCATACATTTTTGATTTCGAACTTCGGCGTCGAAATTATCGAATGCATCTTGACTAAAGGCCCTGTGCCTGATCTCTCGCCTGTCGTGTCGGTCTTTGCCCAGAACCGACTTTATACATGCCCATCAGACGCATGGATCATCTTTCTTGTCAGACAATCAGGCGATCAGCATGCATTGACTTAACCAAACTTGAAAACAACATTTTTTGTTTGTTCCAACGCTGGAATCGAACCCAAGACCTCCAGAGTCGAGCAATGAAGTTCTAAACTATTAGACCACGGACGCATCGTTTTATAGATGTTTACATGATGTGCTCGTAATTTTGGTCGTCTCATTCAAACACGTGAAAAAACTTTCTAGTCTCGGATTTACAGATTTTATTTCAAGGGTTATATGCTCTGCCCTCAACAAACAGATAATAATATTATTACTTCATAACTACTTAATTCTGCTACATTAGCCCTTAAATAATATATTTACAGTCATGGTCTCAATAAGTGGCCCTTTTAATTAAGAAAACACGCGTAGTTTAGTCATGAGTTATGACAGTAACAATTGCTGAGTGACTGAAAAGATATTGTGGTAGAGTGCTGTCCAGCGCCGAAATCCACGGATGCTGACAGCTCGTGTACTACTGTATCGATATAAATCCGGCCTTAGGGCTAATCTAGTGGAATATTACTTTTAAGTATAATATGTGTTTGTATATAAAATCATGTTCCATTTATTTGATAAATGTATAGAATCAGCCTTATTGCTTCCGTCCACGTTCAACATCAGCTTCTGTAGCGTGCCTTATAACAGAGCTTAATACCGTACTTAATATAATAAATGTAAAGTTATGATATGATACAATTGCCATCATACATAGTCACTAGTAGTTTGCTATTCTAGGAAATGTAACTTATAATTGTATCTTTTGCACTACGATATTATGTAGGTATCTGTAAAATTATAAAACCCTATCTTAAAATTAACATGTCTATTACATTTTATGTTCAGCGTTGATATAGAATAAATATTAGAAAACACTGAAATTAATGGAAAAATTAAGGTGCATCAAGAATTTTATATTTACTAGAGCACTATAAGATGAATATTGCCTCTACGACTTAACGGGGCACTTATTTTGATTTAAAAAATGGAATGTGAAGCGCAAACTTTGATAAATGACCTTCTTGGTGTTCAAAAAAAATCTTTATCGTACGACAATCTTTCAAAAATTAATAAAATTTCAATAGTTATCACCGACATTTCGCAAATTATTTAATCTTGCCAACTGCAAACGCATATTCTTCTTAGCTAGTATAGGGTAACGAATCGTCATTCCTTCACAAGCACTTACTTGCCTATTAAAATGAACATTCTTGAAATTATTACATGTAATTTCAAGAAAACTTAAATTATTTTGAAAGATAATAAAAACATGTAAAATAATTTAAATATATATAAATATAAAAATATATATTTGTAACGTCTATGATTATTTATTTTTAAAAGATTTGATTAGAATCCAAATCGGATACATATGAATTATGATATACGTACCTAAGGTGCCCATACTATGTGACTACTTTTTTTCGCCTCCCAAAGTCCAGATACAAAGTCTTTCAGTCGTTTTCAAAACAACAGTATCATATTATTTTACAGCAAATTCAAAATGTATTGAAAAAAATATATGAAACATAATATGAAACACCCAAAGTGGCCTTTTTAGACCCCCAGGCGTAGCGCTTTGAAGACCGGGAGGACTTCAAAGTGCTAATACATAAATAATAAAGCCCACCCCTAAACAGGACACGTAGTATGGATATGTTACCCTAAGTCAAATTAATAAAAAAAATTGTTTAGTTGTACAAGTTGACATAAAAAAAATAGTAGACTTTTTTTTCTTAAAACTTACGTGCATTGAGAAAATTTATACAATGAAGAAAGGGACTGGATGTGTGTGTGATTTTGCTCCCATTAGGTTTTAGTCGGAAAATAACCCAAACCTTAGTATATATACAAAATATATATGTAAAGATGCCATCTTTATTAGGATTATATCACAAAAAAATATTGGATTAGTCATCTAAGTAGAAATACTGGGTGATTTTTTTATTTCGTTTCAGGAAAAATAGGGTATAATATGTACATAAAATAGAGTACTATGGTAGATATACAGACGGACGGACGGACAGAGCGAAAATATAACGGTTCCTTGTAGTACTACGGAACCCTAGAAATTTACCTTATTGGCCCCTGTTGACCACTATGACGTGGCGGGTGGTTGGAGTCGAGCGATCAACGGCGCGCGGCCAAGTTACTCCTTATAACATCAGCTATCCACCTACCAGTGAAAGTCCGATCAAAATCAGTCCAACCGTTTGTCTGTTGACAGACGGACGGACTGACAAAAAATTTAAAAATTGTTTATTTAGTGTACCGTGTAATATACTATAATATCCATAGTGTAAAGCTCTTGATATGAAATTACAGACATTTTTATGATTTTCCAGTTTTCTACTATTTACAATTACTAGAGGTTTGAATCAAATGCTTTTGAATATAGACTATTTTGTTGCAACAATTCATGCCCTGTTTTTCCTGACAGGGAGTAATAAATCACTTAGTATATTTTTCTATAATATATTTTTGTACCTCATTTTGTTTTTGCCTAACAAACATTAAATCTTTCGGTAAGTTGAATCTATCGATGCATAATATTTGTTACTTCTCATATTAATTGTTACTTTGTCATCAATGGAATACAAATAGGCTGCAGGTATACATTTGGGCGCGCGTCGCTATAGCGCCGCTGTTACACAAATTAATGCTGTATATTTACAAGCGAACGCACACATATCAACGCGTACAGATATCGACGCGCACACATATGAGTTAAACTATCAATACGAGTATGACGTATAATAAGCGGGCCACATTTCCTCGTACCTTTTATGTATTTGAGTACCTTGTACTTTTTATGTTTAATTTTAATTTAGAATATTTAGGTAGATGTAACGTTGACTAAGTCACAAGATAATTTATTACCAATGACATGTTTTTTTCATTCTCTTTGTATGTATATTTTTTGTATAGCGGAGTATAGAGAGACGTCTTATATATTTTGATGGTGTAAGTATGAACTTATATAACGAATAGTAGGTACCCTAAGAGTTGCCAGATGTGTGATTTACTAACAAAGTTATTTTTATGTCACAAAAGTTTACACCTCTATAGCTTGCCTCATTCTCGAACATTCTCTGCCCAGTATTTTAGTACCTACTTTAATATAAAATTTGACTGTAACCAATGTAATTGTTCTATTTTCTTAGCCGGACTGAAATATAATAACTCATATTTTGTACATTCAGGCTTATTCACTGTGCCATATAAAATATAGTAATTACATGTGGATTGCATACTGCATTAGTGTCTTGTTTTTGACCTTAAAATATTGGACAATCATATTTTTAACTTCTCACCTCATTTGTTATAGCACTTATAGTAAAAAATTATATTTTTTTAATGTCAGAGCGTTTTCATTGTTCATTTAGTCTTATGCAGCGAATATATTTATTAATAAAATGTTTAACACTTCAGTCCTCACTTATACAACTGTAAGACTAACGATCGAATACTGAAATGCTAATTTTAAAGATTAAGAGCTCTCATATTCACAGGCTGTCCCTGCTACCCGAAATGACAAGGATGGCATGTGACTTGACCGGTACGTAATTTAACTATCGTGTCAGTATTCGGCCGATGCTGTGGTTGGATTTGTACATTTTAAAGCGATTTCCTGTTTTGATTACAATTGAAAAGCAATCAAATACTATTGAAAACGCTCCTCAACATAAAATTTTTTTACTAAGTCATGACAGAACTGAAAACAAACGAGAAACCCATAATTACAGCCCATGTCCTTAATTACGTTGAACCTAGATGATGCAATGTATCGCCTTTAAATGTTTTTATAAAACTATGTTATTGCAATTATCATATTTCAGAACAAAATAAATTAAGTCACATTTTAACGTTTTTTCTTTACCCATTTTTTATTTGTTAGATATAATTATTCAAGTTCATTTTCTGAACCGTCAGTTTCACTCTGAAATACTTTGAACATAATAAGTACCTATTAGGTATATCAAATATATCAATGTCTAGTTATGGACGCTGTCTTATTATTTTTCCGACTATAGTCCGGTCGCGGAACACGTAGAAATCCGAACATTGACATTTTCACCTACTGCCGGTTCTAAAAATTTTATATTTAGTATTCAGAATATTTAAAAATATCGTTTTAATAACAGACACTTCTAAACTATGAGACTAAACATGAGACTTAGAAACTTTCAATTTTCCATGCTGATAAATTATGCTAAATACTCTTTAGGTTACATTCACTAATATACAAGGTGTTTTGCAGTCACTGTCCAAACTTTCAGGAGTGAATATAATCTTGAATATAAGCAACTTTAACTATGGGATCAACTTTCCTACTTGAAAAAAAATCTGCTGTTTCCTATAGAAAAGGTTGCTTATGAGTATATTCACTCCTGAAAGTTTGGACAGTGACTGAAAAAACATCCGGTATAGCAAAAAAATATTACAACATTCAGATATTATCAAAAATTACAACAGTTGAATTTTTGATAAGATAGGTATAAAAATTACGTAAGTACACATCAAATTCTATTTTTATTATAATTAAAAATTTATTATTAATAAAATATAAGAACCTGGGCTTTCTGGGCTTAAAATAATAAAAAAATGAGAAAAATATTTGTTTAACCGGAATTCGAACCCACCAAATTTTCGGACAACGCAAAAATTATACATAGGAAAGCATGCCATTCTGCTACTCGGACTGGTTTTCCGAATTTATGAAGTCGAAATTATAAATCTAACAGCACGATGAAAAAAAGACATTATATACCTATAACTTAAAAATACGCTGTATCCCAGTAATAAGACCTAAATAAATCGAATTTTCTCCCCCAAAACTATCATGCAAACTAAATTTCATGGAAATATTTACAGCCGTTTTCGATATACCGATTAAATATATACAAGATTGTCTCGTTTCAAGTATAAGATAATACTTCAATATTTTAATATACTTAAATTAAAGTACCTTAATATTTTACATGTAGTCAACGCCATTTTTATTTCAAAAGATAAACAATCAATAATAGAGTTAGGTATTACAAAGCTTTTCGTTTTGTTACTTTTTAACACATAACATATTATACACAATCCAAATGAAAGAAATGCATCATCACATGGCATGTTCCCGCCCCTAGTTTACATTTGAGACCCATTTATATTTCTTTGACAATTTGCCGCTCTATATCGTGACTGCACACTGTCATATGTGTCACATACAGTTCAGTAGAGTAGTGGACGCTAATGAGCTTGTAACACCATTTACCCCGCGTGATAATTACCAAACGGAACCCCTAACATTTTGCACAAACACAAAACCGTTACCACCTTTACCACATTATAAAAGATCTATCACCGACCTGCCGGCTCTTATTTCAAACGTAACTCTATGACGACAGTGTCCTATGAATAGTAGAACAAAACCCCAATTACTGTGTAATGGATCATAAGATTTTCTGGATTATCTCAGCTACGCTCATAGTTGCCGTGGCCGCTTTTACAGTGTACGATGAAAACTTCGACGATGATAATGAAGTTGAGAATTACGAGGAGAGAAAAGGGAAAATTCGTGAGTTCTATTTACCTATCAGTTATGTGAAACTGTGCGAAGTAGATTATATAATTGATATGCAAGCGCTAAATATTAAGTAATCAGATATTCATTCAAAATATTAAATTTACCTCTCTATATAAATAAAATGGCATGTATTTAAACTTGCGACAAAATAATCAAATTTTATGTGTGAAAACATCGATTATTGAATACTAAATAACCAAGTTGGCGAAAGTATATAAGGAACAAAAAAATTTAAATTTGGTGACTAATTAATAGCAGTTTTTTTCACTGAATATATCAAACTAGCAGACATATATTATTTTAGCAAACAGATAACCATCTTGGCGACAATTTGAGAGTGCACATTAAATTTAAGAATAGGCACATATATTTTCCCTGATGTAGGTAATTCAAAAAACATAATAAGCAGCAAAACGAGGACACATAAAAAAAACGTAAACGGGATGCTGGATACGAAAATGACATTCATTTTGTAATTCCAAGACTGCGGACTTTATGATTTTATAAAAATTAATATGGGTGTCCTTTTGTAGGTTTCTGGTTGTGCTAATTACAAAAAAGTCATCTATTTTGGATTTCCGAGATAGTTGACAAATGTCAACTAATTTTTAAGCTATTGCATAGCTTCTATCGCGGGCCTTGAGCGCGGGGACCGAATCCAGAAATTCCGTAACGAAAAAACCTCACGCTCCCGCATCGTCTAACGTCGTTTCAGTTCGGCAGTCTTCGACACGGCGTTTTATTTTTAAGATTTAAGACGGAAGTAAAATCTATCTCTGAACCAAATATTAAAGCAAGGCTAACGCCGTTTTAGTAAGGACGTGCGCCGATAGATGGCGCTTTAGCGCCATCTATCTATCTATTCTTTTGCTTCAATAATTTACTAATAGATGGCGTTCCCAGCTTGTAATTCATGTACGTAGTATGATTTTCACTAGATTTTGGAAGCACAAAAGGTGTCCTAAGAAATGTGGGAATCGAACTTGGGTTACTTTGCTTACACAGCCATGACATGTAATGTACACGGCTACCGATTCTATGACGTGGCACTTAAAAAGTTGTATTTAAATGGTAGGTTCCTGGATTGATGACGAATAACGAATATTAGTCCAAAGTCCACTTTTTATATGAGACAAAGAAAACTGACGGCCGTTAATATTTTGCGCGAAATGTTCGATTATAATATTTTTTTGCACTTCACGAAAGTCACGAAAAAATAGTGAAAGAAAATGAGTGAGTACTCTATATACATACATTATATTATTATCACAAATGCAATATTAATTTTGAATTGCAATAGCTTTACCGCGGCAGTCCCCGAGTGCCACACGTCTTTTTTAAAATAAAAAATGTATATATGTGTCCTTTTCTAGGTTTCTGGAGTCACTTTGTTTACACACACATTACAAAAATTCATTCATTTTGAAATTTCAAAATGGCGAATATTTATTTTTCTGTAAAATTGATACGGATTTCGTCTACGAGGTTTTTAAGGGTGCTGAATACAATAATTATATCCATTTTGAATTTCAAAGATAGCGGACATTTATTTTTAATAAAATGAAATTAGGTGTCCTTTTCTTGGTTTAGAGAATGTTAATTACAAAACAATAATTTATTCACAACAAAACAATAATTTCAAAATGGCGGATATATTTTAATTTCTGTAAAATTCTTCTATCTCAAAAATGGTGCGTCTTACTGAAAATTACTTTTCCCTTGGAAATCCTGCAACCAAATATTTTCTTCATGATGGGAGAAAAAGAAATTAGAAAATCTTAAATTTTTCAACATTTCTATAGCTTTATACATCACTCGTATCTCAAAATAGGCATTGCCATATTTTTTTCTATAAGCGCCTCTATCTCGGAAACAGTGCATCCTCGTGAAAAAATAATGAAAATTTCCTCCCCCTTAATAACCAATGATGAATTTTCCAACACATCTATAGCTTTATACATTGCTCGTATCTCAATGTAGCTCTACATTTACAATTTTTTTATAAAATTGCTTCTAACTCGGAAACGGTGCATCCTACTGAAAAAATAATGAAAATTTCATCCCTCTTAGTAACCCTGCAACCACATACTTTCTTCATGATGGGCGAAAAAGAAAATTGACAATCCTGAATTTTCCAACATTTCTATAGCTTTATACATCGTTCGTAACTCAAAGTAGAGCATTGCCATATTTTTTTCTATAATCTCGAGAACAGGTAATTCTACTGAAAATTTCCTCCTGCCCAAGTAACCCCGTAACCACGTATTTTCTTTATGATAAGAGTTTTTTTTTAATCCTGTATTTCCAATAATGTATATACATTATTGGAAATACAGGCTTACATAGCCAATACTACATAACATACTGTGTTTATAATCATCAAACCTAATCAGCATCCACAACAACTTTGAATTTAGTACTCATGTCATTTTTACAATGCATGAAAATTCTACATTTTGAAAATTTAAATTGGAAGACAATTTTATAATCAGCACTCCCAGAAACCTGGAAAAGGACACCCATACCAAAGGAAAACAAACTCCAACAGTATCCAAAAATTCCATTTTCCATAGCCTGCAAATTGAATTTTTAGCAGCCGTTAATTTATCAACCCAATCTGGTTTTATAGCTACTTACATCGTATAATAGTCACCAACTCGGAAATTAAGTCGCTAACTTATAAATCTCGGTGACAATTCGGATTAAATTTCGCCACTTTTTATCCTACGATTTTTCTATTTATTGTCACCTGAGTGCTTTCGCCAGTTTAGTAATTTAGTCGCCAACATATCAATTCGCCAAATTCAGTAATACAGTATGCTCATGTGCAGTCGCCAACTTATTTTTTGTTCGCAAGATTAATTATATCCCAAATAAAAATGAATTACCGAAATGTTTCTACGCGCATTACATCCAAACGACTGCACCAAATTGAATAAATCTTTATTTTATGTATTCGTTATTGTCAGGAGAAGGTTTGTATGAAAAAAATATTAAAAAATGTATATATCAAATAAAAAATAAAAAAATATATCAAATTTTTAAAAGAAATCTTGCCGGCAAAAAAAAATGTTGTACCAAGTTCACCGGGTCAGCTAGTTATCTATAAAAGCTCTGGCTAATAACGCCACATAGCGTAATTAATAAAGATAACTTGAAATATATAACTAGGTAGGTATTTATTGATATATATATATATATATATATATATATGTTTTATCTTGTCAATAACAGAATACTTAGAATAGTTTTGTGCCTTGCTATCCCTTTTGTTAGTGAGCAGAGTCTGACTCGATCAAATAGAAAAAAAATTCTGAGTCATTAATTTGACAATGTTATATTGACATCGCCTAGAATAATATGCTTAGCCAACTATGCTCTTAAAAATATGTCTGTTTCAGTGTTTCCCTTCGTAAGTATAGTCCGGTTCGCAAACTCGGACTGCTCTAGTACAAACACTATGAACGGTACGTGTCTCGCTCGGAGGGAGTGTAACAACCTGAACGGAACCATCACCGGAAGCTGCGCCTCTAGGAGAGGCAGATGTTGTATTGGTAAGAGATAAAAAAACAGCGGAATTAATACGCGTTCTAACTAAACGAGAATCTCATACGAAAGAGTCCATAGATATTATTTTACCTTTTACCACTTGGGTGAACCTAGCTAGTAAGCTTTTAACTGAAAATAAATTAGCAACTAAGTTAAAATACAAGTATAAATTAAAATAAAGTAACTGATTCTCTGAAAGGACCGGCAAAGCTGTTGTTCTTGTTTTCTAATATTTCAAGTATCGATGGTCTGCGCTTATCGCTAACCATGAAGCTTTGGTTTGTTTGTCACAAATAAAATTCGAACGCGAAAGTTAAACAGAAGTGAAACTCCTTTAGCGGCGTAGAGAGTGAAACTTCAAGGTCACGATACGATTTTGGATGTTATATCTAATGCAAATGTAAAAATCAAATGCAATGGATATATCTGTCGGAAGCTAAAAACTTGTTACATAACAACCAGTAAGTACGAGGGCTGCACTAAAAGTATCGGGAATGGATAAATTAACGGGATTAATATAACGGGAAATATTTTCACTGTTCCTAGGTCATATTAAAATCTTTTTAATTTAAAACTCCTTGGTTTTAAAAATCGAATACCGTTTATTTATTTAAAAAAAGATTCTCGGTGTTGTCACAAGGTCTTGTCAAACTTGTTTAGTCGTTGAGAAAAAGGAATTGACTCGAGAAAATTCTAGAGCGATGATTTATTATGACTTTCGAAGTGGTTTAACACAAAAACAGTGTGTTGACCGGATGATTTCTGCATTTGGTGATGAAGCCCCATCCAAAACCACAATTTATCGCTGGTTTGCTGAATTTCAACATGGACGTGTCAAGCTCAGTGATGATCCCCGTCAAGGTCGTCCAAAAACTGCAGTCACCCAAGAAAACGTTGATGCTGTGCGTAAGCTGATTAAGGAAGATCGACATGTGACATACCGCGAAATTCAGGCAACTTTAGACATTGGCATGAGTCAAATACAAATAATCTTGCATGAACAATTAGGTGTAAAAAAGTTGTTTTCCCGATGGATACCGCATTTGCTCTGTGAAGAGCAAAAAGCGGCTCGCGTTACTTGATGCGTCAGAACTCTCGAAAGATTCCACGCAGGATCCTCAAATGCTGTATACAACATCGTATCAGGTGACGAATCCTGGATATACGCGTACGAACCCGAAACAAAAAACCAGTCACGAGTTTGGGTGTTCGAAAATGAGTTAAAGCCAACAAAAATTGTTCGTTCACGGAGTGTTGCAAAAAAAATGGTGGCCACGTTTGTCTCCAAAACCGGCCGTGTTGCGACTATTCCTCTTGAGGGACAAAGAACGGTTAATGCAGAATGGTATGCTAACATTTGTTTGCCACAGGTCGTTTCTGAACTCCGTAAAGGGAACTGCAACTGAACTCGGGTGAGCAGGTCGATATGATCTTTAGTGACTTTAGTAAGGCATTTGATCGTATCGACCACACGTAATTCGCTGGTATACGCGGAAACCTATTCAGGTAGTTCTGTTTATACATAACCTACCGCTCTCAAGCTGTAGCTATAAATGGCTATATCTCTAAATGGATTTATATACCTTTGAGAGTGCCCCAGGGTTCGATCCTAGGACCCATTTTATTTGTAATTTTTCTCAATGATATTGCATCATGTTTTAAATATTGTCAATATTTATTATATGCGGACGACACCAAAATTTTCAAAAAGATTTCCTCTGTTAATGATTGTCATCTGCTACAGGAGACTTGATTAGATTTAATCATTACTGTAACGTTAATAACCTAGACATAAATGTCTCCAAGTGTTTTGCGATGTCTTTCTCTCGGAATATCAAATCACTAAAATTTTTGAGAATGTTCGAGATCGAGTCTAGGACTAAGTATAAAACGGCGATCGCGCGTCGAGCCTCGTCAGTCAGTTGACGATTAGCGTTTGGAGCGATAAGTTCCTACCTACCTACTTACAAGCTGGCTAGCGAATTGCGGAGTTTAAAGTGATATGTAACTAGTGTTTATTGTTCTACTGCCTGCTGTATTCTGATTGAATACTACTAAGTAATAGGACTAAGTATAAAACGGCGATCGCGCGTCGAGCCTCGTCAGTCAGTTGACGATTAGCGTTTGGAGCGATAAGTTCCTACCTACCTACTTACAAGCTGGCTAGCGAATTGCGGAGTTTAAAGTGATATGTAACTAGTGTTTATTGTTCCACTGCCTGCTGTATTCTGATTGTATCAGATTTGTACATTTCTTCTTGCAGTAACGATTGTGCATTATTTTGACCCCACCATCCTGACGTGTAACATTATTAATAAATAAGAATGGATCGTTGGCTTAAAGGCGTTAAACGAGTTGCAACAGCATCTTCTAATGACGCTGAATGTTCAAAAGCAGTACGCGGAGAGAATGCAGCAATTACCGATCCAGACGATGATGCCACGACGTCAATCTCCACGATTTCAAAGACGAAAAAAAGGTAGTATGATGAATCATATATCAGTTTCAGATTTGTTGATTCCAACGGCTCACCTCTCTGCATGCTATGTAGTAAACTGCTTCCTAATAGTTCCATGGCACCTGCCAAATTGCGCCGTCATTTAGAAACTGTACACCCCGAGTCTAAAGACAAGAATAAAGAATTTTTTGTTCGCAGGAAAGAACAGTTATTGGAAAGTCAAAAAAATATGATGCATGTAACACAAACTATCAATGAAAAGGCCACGGAGGCATCATATTTAGTTAGCTATCGCATTGCACAAGCAGGTGAAGTGCACACTATCGCTGAAAATTTAATAAAGCCATGTGTGTTAGACATAACAAAATCTATGCTCGATGAAAAATCTGCAAAGCATCTTTCTACTGTGCCGCTATCAAACGATACTGTTTCACGGCGAATCCATGATCTGGTAAGCTACGTCAAACAAGAACTAGTTACACGTCTACAAAAAACACGATTCGCCTTGCAAATGGATGAGTCAACTGATGTCGCTGGTCTGGCTATCTTGCTGGTTATCGTGAGATATCCATATGGAAGTTCTTTTGAAGAAGACATTCTTATGTGTTCACCGCTGCCCACAACCACTACCGGGGAAGAATTTTTAAATAAAATAAACATATTTTTTGAAGAAAATAATCTCAGTTCGAACGATTGCATTGACATTTGTACAGATGGGGCCAAGGTGATGACAGGTAAAACAGCAGGAGCAGTGTCACGCATAAAAAATAAAGCGCCTAATTGTAGTTCCAGCCATTTTATTCTGCATAGACAAGCACTTGTGATGAAGCAAATGCCGTCAAATCTAAAATTAGTTATGGATGAAGCGGCAAAAATAATTAATTTTATCAAATCACGACCACTAACTACAATCCCGATTGTTCTCATTAGTGTGTGAAGATTATGGCAGCAAACATAAAACACTGCTGCTCCATACAGAAGTGCGATGGCTGTCTCGGGGTAAAACTTTAACAAGGCTATTTGAACTTAGAGCGGAGTTACAAATGTTTCTTTCAGCTGATACTTCTTTTAATTTGAAAGACCGTTTGTATCATAAAACTTGGTTGTTCCGATTGTCTTTTATGGCAGATATCTTTCAAAAGCTAAACGAATTGAATTTATCATTGCAAGGTAAATAGACAACAGTGTTCCAGGCCTATAACAAAGTAACTGCCTTCAAAAGAAAATTAGATTTTTGGATTGTTTGCGTTGATAAGAGAGAAATAGAAAGCTTTACGTCACTCGTTTACGAGTTTGTTAGCGATAACGACTCAGAAATGTTTCAAGATGATATGTTTGAAGAATTGGTCCAATATCTCATTCGATGCGCGCATCTTTTGAAAAGTATTTTCCCGAAGAACAGAATACAAAAATAAAACTGAATTCATGGATTCACAATCCTTTTTTACCCAACTTGCAAAAGCCCGAAAGTATGTCAAACGAGTTAGATGAATCTCTTTTAGAAATGTCATCAGACACAAGTATTGAGTCACTGTTCAAAACGATGCCTCTCAACGATTTTTGGTGCAGAATTCGTAATGAATATCCAATGCTTGGCAAAATGACTCTGAATATTCTTCTCCCGTTCCCAACAACATATTTATGCGAAACAGGATTCTCAACGTATGCAGCCACGAAAACAAAATATCACAAGACTGGACGCCGAAACTGATATGAGACTGCAACTGTCTTCTATCAAACCTGACATCAACCAATTAATGAAAAATAAAAAACAGTTTCATACCTCCCATTAGTTAGATTTTTTCTTTTTTAATATCTTGTAATAATGTACTTGCCATGTGGCATGTTAAAGTAAGTAATAATCAGTAACTGTTACATTGTACTTTTATTATGTTTATTAATAAAGAATACACTTTTAAAAACTATTGTTTTATTGTAGGGTTCCGTCAAAAATTTGCTTTCCAAAAGGGTTCCGTCACCAAAAAAGTTTGAGAACCGCTGGATTAGACAGTTGGTTACTAAGTCCTTTTTTAATGTCAATTTGCTAGCTGTAGTTTAGTTTTGCTTATCGATAATAATTAATAAGTAGTAATATTATAATAGAGTTTGTTTTTGTTTCATTACTTATAATTTACCAAATCCATGTATAGCTAATGTTGCAATTCTTAAAAGACCTTTACACTAATTAACTCTCCTAATACATAGATTAAGTATCTGTTTCTTGTACATTTGCGTCTTGAGCTTGTTTTACTTTCATGCTTTATACTAATGCTTTCATGTACACTCTTTATTTACTATATATTACTTATGTGCTTTTATGTTTCATTGATGCTTTTATGTGCACTCTCTTTATTGCAATTTGTGAAATCTTATAAATGGCTTGTAGTTAGTAGCTAGTTAATTTGAATTGTAAAAGTAGCTGTAAGTTTTCCGAACAAATAAAATTAAAATAAAATAAAATATTTCAGTATCTAGATCATGTGGCGGTACTACAAATGTGAACAACACGTATTTCACGAGTCCCGGCTATCCCGCCGCTTATGCGGGCGGACAAGCTTGCACTATCATCGTCAACAGATGTAACAGCAACATATGCCAGGTAATACCTTACGTCCTGGTTAGATAGTAAGGACGCACTAGGTTCAGTAGTTCTAACTTCGATAATATGTCTGAATACCTATGATTTTGAACGTACGTAAAGCTTTCTTTTTTCATAGAGTTTGTTTGCCTTTCAGTATCTCATTTATATTTATGGTTAAGTGTATAATTATTGGTAACTAGATATGTAACAGTCATGTAGCAGACGTAACAATAATAATAAATTATAGGCATACTAGCTTATGCCCGCGTCTCCGCCCGCGTAACTACAGTATACCACGGTAAAGCTGTACTTTTTCGGCATAAAATGTAGCCTTTGTTATAATGCAGATCTTAAACTACCACAATACCAAACTTCATTAAAATCCTTTCAGTAGTTTTTGCGTGAAAGAGACACTAACATCTATCCATCCATCCATCCACAAAAACTTTCACATTTATAATAGTAGTAGGATAATATTTGACTCAATTGGACCCTTACTTCCAGCTGCGCATAGACTTCCTAGACATGGTGTTATCTCAGCCAGATGGTGACGGAGTGTGCAGCACGGACTCCATAACCATAACTGGTGGGAACACCGTCGTCCCAACACTATGTGGGGACAACACTGGACAGACCTTGTTCGTGGACTTCAACGGCAACGCGGCCATCACTATAACCGTGACTGCGACTTTGGCGACTACATTCTCTAGACGTTGGAACATCAGGTTGATACAACTTGGCTGCGACTGTCCGGGTATAGGTATGATGCTGCACGTACTTTACACTTCAGTTCGGAGATCTAGTAGATTTAAAAAAGTATCACAATAATATATTACCGGGGTTCGAACCACTACATTCCAAATTTTTGAACAACGCAAAAATTACACCTACGCATACCAATCTGGCAATCGGACTGACGTATTAAGAGTCGACGTATGAAAGAAAAAACATGCTTAGGTAACTTAAATATGCAGTATGCAGCATGCATCCTAGGTATAAAACCTGCCCAGACTAATTTTTCTCCCCCAAAACTCCCTGCATACTAAATTTCACAGAAATACTTGCAGCCATTTCCGAGATTACGATTATATACAAGAATAGCTCGTTTAAAGTATAAGATTAATTAACTAGCTTTTGGTCAAGACTGCATCCTCGTGAATCCTTTTTCCATACATACTTTCAAACCTTATTTTACACCCTCAGAGGGTGAATTCTAATAAACCCTGAAACACGTAAATACACACAAAAACACTTAAAAGAAATGTAATTAAGAGCATGACTCTCAATTTTCGTCAAATTGGTGCACATTTCATACAAACTGTCAATGTCTATTTCACCCCTTTAATGTTAGAATTTTTAAAATCCCTTCTTAATGTGTGCGTTCTACATTGTAAATTTAAACTACTGTGTAAATTTCACGTTTCTGCCATAATCGGTTACGGCTAAGCAATAGTCTGTATGTCAGTCAGTCAGTCAGTGACGACTACCTTTTATATAATTATTATAAATAAATAATGTTATTTATTTGTTTATATTAGGTTGACAAATGACACCTAATAAGCTGCTCCCGCATAGGTATTAATCATCCTAAAACGTTCCTTACACTGGAACTTGGAAGTGCGTCGAAAGACTGGATGAATGAAGAATATATAACCTGTGTACAGTTCAAACTCGATATTCTACGTGAAACCTACCTAAATATGAGTTCGGCAAACTGCGTATATATGGCGCTAGTTACATGCACCGTGCTATAAATTTTTAGACTGATATACAAATCACAATAAATACTTTCATCTTATTTATTTTTGGAACCGAAATTTTAAGCGCCTGTATTTATTTAAGCGCCCAACGGCTGTCTGCAATACTACACGGGCATCACCGGTACCATCAACAGTTTCAACTACGGCACCGCCGCCAACACCGTGCTTAGCGCGTCACTCGTGACCGGGACTCGACAGATCGCCAACTTGAACTACGGAATTTGCATACGTATGGAGGCCGGCTACTGTGCCATCCAGTACGCTCAGGTACACGTCGATATAATATTAACCGTAGGAAAACGCTTTGGAATAGGCCGGCTCATTCAGAGAGATGCCACGGTTCAAAAATAACGCTTGCGTTGTGTTTCGCCGAGAATGAGAGTGCCAGATTGGGAGCGCCTGGGGGTTTTAAAGTCGGAAAATCGTTACAGTGAATGAATTAATGTAAAACCTTCTTGAGTTATGTTGTATTCCGTATGGGTAAAAACTTTTTAAAATACCCACTTTTATGGTGCTTTTTTTGTAATGACATTGGAGAGGTCAGGGGTCTTTGATTGTTTGTTAATAATAATTATAAACTGTCAACATTTAAGAAATTTGGAAAACATATTCTAAAAGAGCAGGAAATTTACAATAAACTACTGGCGAAACTATATCTCCATTATTTATAACTTATGTTTAACGATGAAAATAAGTGCCCGCACGTCGCTTTGCGCTTTAGTTATACTTTAGTTACACGCGCGGTATCAAAAGTGAGTAAGTACGTCGGTTAAAATATAGTTTTAAGCAGTAAATATTAATATAAGAAAATTAAATAATAATAATATTTTTTTAATTTATCTAAAATTTAATTTTTGCAATAAGTTAAGAAGGTTGTTAGTTGTATTAAAAAATATTAATAATTTTTTGGTGCTGAACACCAATTCATTCGTTGTAACCATTTTTCGAGGTTTTAAACGCAAAGGCATTCCACTAAGAGGAGTGTGTGGGTTTTAAAGAATTATTCCTCGTAGGTATACTTTCCTCGTACACTTGAAAAAAGTTCGCTTCTATTCCATAAATATCCACTTTCATATTGTACAGCAAAGCAGAAAAGCGAAAGGAATGACAAGTTAAGTTTTGTCACTCGAATAAAAAAAAAATACCAATTGTTTTTCAAATAATGTAAAGGGTCATACTGACCATCAAGCCTGCAAGCCCATGGCCGCGGACTTGTAGGCAAAAATTATAAATGAATGACACTATAGGGCCATACTCCGGCCCATCCAGCAAATCCAGCGCCGGTACTACTAGCCGTCATTAGTGTCAATAGAGTCAATCATTTCTAATTTTTGCCTACAAGTCCGCGACCTTAGCCTTGCAGGCTGGATAGTCAGTATGGGCCTTTACATTATTTAAAAAACAATTGGTATTTTTTTTTTTATTCGAGTGACTAAACTTAACATGTCATTCCTTTCACTTTTCTTCTTTGCTGTACAATATGAAAGTGACATGAGTTTAACATTAAAACAAATTGGATTCAGACAAGACAAGAAAATGTATCTGTTTACATTAAAAAAAAGAAAGAAATATCTTATTGTTGTTGCAGGCTTGTATGCCTTTTTTCGTAACACAAAAACAAATTCAGGGGCACTAGAACTTCCATAACATGCTGCATTATTAATTTTTTAAATAAATTGATTTTAATTGCATAACAACATCACACCCGAGAGCAATTGTGACACTAAAGTGTCATAATAATAATATTTTCAAACTAAAGAGGATTAGGTATTTATAGCATAATTATGTGCGTTGCCGGCACGACCGGCCGTGAATTTGTTAATTACACTTTTGTTTACACAACTGTACCCAAAAGTGTATCGATACACTTTTGGGTACAGTTGTGTAAACAAAAGTGAAAAAAAACTATTCGAATAGGAAACGCTACATTGGTTTTTAAAAGTGAATGTATAAGGAATAAAGGCGAACTTTGTTCAAAAGTGTACCTACGAGGAATAATTCGTTTTAAAGATCGGCAACACACTTCAGACTGCTCAGATATCGCGATTGTGCATAAGCGGCCGTAACGCTTCTCTCGTCTGCTAGTTTTCCAATCTATTAAATTAAAAAGAATACTTAAACATGGAGGCTACTTAAACTTTTTTTTACTATATAACAGACAGCAAACGACATTTACTCGTTCACCGTAACTGGTGACGTGGATGGAGCAGACAACACGGTATTGGGGACCGCGGTGGGCGCCCTCAACGATGGCGCTTGCACCACAGACTTCGTGGTCATACCCAACCCTACCGTCGTGGCCACGGGCGTTGCGGTCGGCACTGACCGATTCTGCGGCCTGGGATTCGTCACAGTCCAAAGTAAGTCATTACGACAATACAGTATTGGGAGCCACGGTGGGCGTAGTCAAAGAAATACAACCGTTGCTTTTCGCAAAAATTCGCTCCCTAAGAAAATTAAATGGGTATCCAATGTTTCACGAATATAAGATCGAATTAAACTGCTAATACGACTCGTGGCTATTATTTTAATGATTTCAGCTGGCGCAAAACCGTTCGTTTTGTACGTGGTGACGGACGGCGGCGAAGGGGCGACGGCTATAACACCTCCCGATGTCGCCAACAGGGGACTCTCGCTTACCTACACACAAGTCGCTTGCTAATAGATACGAGTTACACAGACATACTTCTTCAATATTGTTCATCTACAGCCTAGGGGCTAAACGTGTGTGTTGTTTTAAATGTTAAAGCCTTATATTATATTTTCTAGGGGCCGTGCAACCTTAATCCTTCCGCAAAAAACACTAAGAAATATCTAGTATACTGTATTAGTTCACGCTATATTTGGTAACTAGGTTTTACTCACGGCTTCGTCTGCGTGAAATTGGGGTTTACGTTGAACTAAATAAATAATGTATAGCCTATTTGTAATTCTGATGTACTACATCAGGCGAGTCCCGTCGTCGTCGTTAAAAGTATGCACGAGAGAAGATATTTTTTCGCGCGTACTTTTTAAAATTACGACAACTCTTAAGATACTCTTAATAATTTAAACTGTAAAGGGCTTTTATAATGTGTATGAAATGCTTAAAGTGCTTAAAACTACATTGCGCTTTCTAAGGCACCAAGGTCATTAACCTCACATATTGTGAGGTGATTAAAAGAGTAAGCAAATACTTTGCATAAATAACATCAACGCAATAGCTGTGTGAGGTCAATGACCTTAACAGCGCCACGCTGTAGAGAGCGTAATTTTGTATATTTTGCATTAAAGTCCATCCAGTACAGTAGTAATTGCGTGAAAGAGAAATAAACAACCATATCTAGATATCTACATACATACATTATTACAAACTTTCGCGGCTCTAATATTAAAGTAAGGATAATAGTAAAACAAACTCAAGTATATTAATTAGTACAAAGTATAATTAGTAAAAATCGCTTGAATAGTCCAAAGATAAAAAAAATAACATTTGTCATGATGCGGTTGCTTTGCAAAAAAATATAGAATTTGCGCTGCTTTATGAATTAATGACAATTAACACTTTTGTTCAGATTATACTGAGATTATGACACATCGAAATTTTTATTAATTACTAAGAAAAAAATCATTTCAATCTGAAAAAATCATTTATTTCTTATTTTTTTAATATATTTTTAAGAGCTAGCTGGACTACCATTTACTCTAAAATTTTATTTACTGTCGGTATTTCTGATTTCCTTAGGTGTGAGTTCCGGTCAGACAAATATGTTTGTGATTAATGTTCTAGAACTCCCATGTCTCCTAGGTACTAGTGTTTTTTAAAAGAAACTAATTTTCGTATGTACCCTTTCTAATATCATTTTCTTTTTACATTAAATAAAATTCATAACTTTAAACTGTTGCTTACAGAAAACACATAAAATTCGCGCTCATCACTAGCTTCAAATAACAACAAACAGAAATTCATAACATAAAAACAAAAATGCAGAGAAAATCTTTAACTTTTGCACTATTTATATTTTACTATTTTTTAGTTCGCTTGCTTAATGTTTAATACAAGGTATTTTTTTTTAATACGGGTTAATGTCTGTTCTCTTATATGTTTTGTAAAGAATAGCACAGAATTTTTTTCTTAATTATCCTTTTTATCAATATGCTATCAAATAGCAATGGAATATCATTAGATATTTTTATCCGACTACGGAAAAGCCAAAAGGAAGGCCTATGTATGTATGATTTTTTCCTCGTAGCGTCTAATCTACTGGATCGATTTTAATAAATGAGGTGTCAATAGATTCGTAATGATGCCGCGAGTAATATAGGCTATATTATATTTTTTGGAAAAATGTTGTATTTCAAAAATTGAACCTCAGATTCTAGCATCTTATATAATTAAACCGAGACAATTATCACGTGTTTGGCATCAAAAGAAAGGTGTTGGCAGCACATCACCAATATGCATACTATATAATATATTATATTATATCATATTGTTTAAGTCAAAATACACGTTTAAAATACGGTCGTACAATACGCACTAACCCAGTTGTCCAATTTTTGAACATTTCAGAATATAAGACTATAAATGTATAATGTATATATTATATTATGTTACTGTACCTTCATAAAATGTATTTTATTTTATAAATATAAGTTATTACAGACACACATAACAAAATAAAAAAATTTAATAACCCCTGAATTATCGAGCTGATGATGATGAATTATAGCTAAGAACACTCTCGATGATGTCAGCTTTCAAACAAAAAAAAAACAAGATTAAAATCGGTTAATCGGTTCATCCGTTTTTAATTACAAAATGCAGATGAATTAAATTAATTATTAGCACTTTTATTACTTATTAGTTCGATAGATGTTTTGTTTTGATGTGTAAGATATATTCGACTCTTATTAATGCTCTAACATACGGCTACAGCTTTTTAAACGGTGAATTAGTGTTGACTGTTGAAAGATCTAAATTGCGTTTTTTGAGAATTGTCGTCGTATTATCATTCTTTAAATGTAGAAAAAACATGTCTCGCTACGCGCTCGTGAAGAAGATATTTTAAATTACAAGTGTTTTCATTAGGCACTTATTCATATTATTTCAAAAATATGTTCGATTGGGAAACCGTAAAAAACATAATAAAAAATATAAGTTAAAAAAACTATAACCCGACTACGTAAAAAAGGGGGTCTAAAAAGGCCTAAACAAGAAAATAATTCAGATAGAAATCCATAAATGCATAGGTACAAAAATGGTCAAGCTAGAGCCGTGGTCGTACCCACTAATGGAATGTAAGCGTCAGTTCACACCGAGATGTGACGCGTCTAGGTGTGTTATAGTTTTTTTAACATATTTTTTTATTCAATTTTGTTTTCCCAATGTAACAAACAAATACTAATCAAGAATTAGTAAAAAGTCGCAAAAGCATTTTGCTCAATATAAATTATGGCAATCGCAGGCAAAATTAGTCATATTTGAAAAGCTAACAATAATTAATTAATTGTAAATAACAAAATTATTGATATCTTTTTGATTACAGGATAAATAAAGATATTTTTGTAAAAAAACAATTGTTTATTTCTATTTATTAAGCAACAAAAATATTTTAGACTAAGTTATCACTGGGCTAACTAAATAACTGTTGGATTGGGCAAATATATCCATTATCCTACAAATATTAACATTTTAATAATACTTTTATGAATCTAACATCCTAAAAAAGCAATGTATTTCTTTTAACTTGTTTAATATAATAGAAAATGTGCTTTATAGACAACAATAAAATAAATGGATATCGAATATTATAATCGGTGCTTAATTTAATATGATTTGTTTTTAGGGTTCCCTAACCAAGGGTAAAAACCGGTCAAGTGCGAGTCGGATTCGCGCACATAGGTTTCCGTCCTATTATACCAATATTTTACATGTTTACTTATTATTTAGTTATTTTTGTACGAAGTTTTCCAAGTAAGCGCATTTTACAAGTTAAGTATCTATAACTCCTGAACTAACAAGTTATAAGAGCAAAAAACATCCCCACTTTGTGTGAGAGAGATACCCAAAAATATATATTATTCCTGATTTTATTTGCGCACTTTGTCGACGTGGTAAATACACATATCCATGGAAAGTTACATATTTCTAGCACTAACCGTTTGGACGGCAAGCGGAAGGCGGACGGACAGACACAGACAGACATGACGAAACCATAGGGGTTTTAAGACGTGGACTACGGAACCCCAAAAACCCTATTACTGAGACTTCGCTGTCCGTCTTTCCGTCACCAGGCTGTATCTCGTGAATTGTTGTGTTTCTGCTATAATAACAAATACTAAAAACAAAATAAAATAAATATTTGGGGGTGCTCCAATACATAAAACTTGATAATTTTGCTATATTAATACTAGTTGTACAAATATTAGTACTGATAATAGTCCCTTCGTGAGAGAGTCCAACTCGCACTTGGCCTGCACTTTTTTATTACTATTATTTAAACAGTGTTATGACAGTTGTATGTAATTTTATTTCACGATTTTAAAAACAAACCTCCATTCGTAAATATATTAATGTCAATAAAAAAATTATGCCTGAGTCATTTGTAAAGCCTTTCCTCGACTTCTATCCATACTTTTCTTCATATCCTCAAACCATATTCCAATCTTTGTATTCACTTTCAAGTCCTTAAATGCTTGGCAGCCTTCTATACTGCTGAGGACACCAAATACTGAAATATCAGCTAAATTCGGCTCCTTGCCACCATGAAATGGTGTGCCCTTCTTATTAATAACTTTCATCCATTCATTTGCTGCATCATAAAGGGATTGTCTTACATCATCTTTGATGTTATGTCTGTAAAAAATTTAAAACTTATGTACAATCAACATTAAAATATATGACTTTTATTGTAGCAGCTATGCAACAATTTTACGTAACAAGCTTACATAACGAATACAAGAAACAAAGTCTCAAGAGGCACAAAAATCTTTAACTTCAAACTACGAAACTTATTAGCAACCAATACTTGGTACATAAATCAAGATACATTGACAAAATATAACTTAGGTCGTAGTAAATTTAATCTGTTGTTTATTATTATTACTCTTTTATTTACATTAAAAAAAAATGTTTTTTTTTACATTAATTACTTTACCTGGCTTTAAGTCTTTTTGCAATAATCCACATGGCCGCAGCCCCTCCATAAACCATCAAAGCACATTCCCAACTCGGGAATGACTGCTTCCAACCACCAACTTGTTCAAACCATTGAAATGTTTCTAAAGCTTCACCCACAGTTCTATACACATTGGGTGAAAGTGTGTGTACAAGCACATTGTCAGCCCACTGTCGCCAATGGCGCTCTTCCCTGAAATACATAATATACTTTTAGTAACAATTGGTTTTTAGGGTTCCGTAGTACTTCAAGCAACACTTATAGTTTCACTCTGTCAGTATGTGTCTGTCTGTTTGGCCTCCTAACTTAAGTATTAATGAATAATAATTAATAACCTAACCAAGATCATGTCAGGACATGTTTGAGGAGGATGTTTGACCGTGACTATAAACTTGTAACTTGTGTTCCGTTTTGTTCATGGCATTTCTAAGGTATAAGACTTAGAAATTTGTAATTTTCCATGCTGTTAGTTATGCTAAATACTTATAAGGAAAATTATTTTGAGCAAATCAAAACAACTTTTGAAGAAATTTGAAAAAATCTATTGAGCATTGATATTGCAGTTAATTTAAATTATGTGTCTCTTGTTTAAAACAAAGTTATTATTATTCATAGCCAAAAAACTTAATTTTACATAATTTAAATTGTAAATATTGTAAAAACTTAAATACTCACGCTTCTGCTGTACGTATCTTCTCACTAGGTACACTTGTATTATGCATAATAAAGTATTTGTTTGCTATGTCAACCACACTTTTACCATTGTCATCCACATATTTAGTTTTAGGATAAAATTTAACTACATCTGTTAGTTGATGTGACTTATCATGCAAGTATGTCTCCAATACAGAGATTATTGCTGTACTATCTAACAATTGCTGAAAGTAGAATCTAAATTATATAACCACATTGCATCCATATCTACTCGGTAGTCTGCTTTTATTAACCCTATACAGGAGAATTTTAAAGTGGTAAGGTAGGCAAAAACCATAACTATAGGCAATACCAAAAAGTGCTGAAAGGAGTCGCTACCTATGGTGCCCACTTAAAAATTCACCCTGTACGTAATGAAGAAAATGTTAGTGTGTCCGATCGAATGTTCGGTGTCTGTGTCGGTCGATTTTCGACAAAAAAATGGGTTACAGTTTAGTTTCAGTTTCGACGGAAAGGCTGCCAAAACTACGACCAAAATAAAAACTGCATTTGGAAGTTCTCATGTTGTGATCGGTCATGTTCGACGCTTTTGATCCCATCTAAGCGACGATGACATCATACAAAGTTATTATAGCTACAGGTCATGGTTTATTTAGGTCCGTTGCATTTACTTCAGATAGGATAAAAAATTACGTTTTAATAGTGACAGTATTCGATTTTACACTCTTAAGTTGGTATACATAATTCAAAGAACCACTAAATCGCGTTTGGTCTAATAGCCATTTTCTAATAACTATTGGGCTTACGAGCTGTTTCACTATCTTGCGTTGTGCCTTATATATCTAAATCTTATATGGCAGCCTCCATGGTCCAGTGGTTTAGAGCTTGGCTCTCGACTCGGAGGTCGTGGGTTCGATTCCTGCATTGGAACAACAAAAAATATTGTTTCCAAGTTTGGTTAGGACCATGCAGGCTGATCACCTGATTGTCTGACAAGAAAGATGATCCATGCATTGGATGGTCATGTAAAAAAGTCAGACCTGCGCCTGATCTCTCGCCAGTTGTGACGGTCTGTCCGTCCCACTGGGTTTCGAGAGTAAAGGAAGAGTGAGTGCTCTTATGTACTGCGCACACACTTGGGCACCATAAATAACTCCTGAGTTTTCAATGAAACCGACCACCGTCACCGAAATCGGTGTAGGGAGCTATTATGTGGCATAACTCACGCTATATTAGTTTATATATATTAGTTATGCCAAGCTTAAAGGATTTATGATACATTATACATAATACTTAATAATAAAGTTCTTCTACAATAAACAATTGTAAATATAGTACTTTTTCGTAAGGCTCAAGTTTTGTTGCCATATTAGGTGGATATACTTTTAAATTTCTTCACCACCACCACTATTATATCACTATTATATTCAGTGTTTTGACAGAAACTATAAGGGTTCCTTGAATACTATGGATCTCTTTTCTTTATTTTTCTTCTTCTTTCTTTCTTCTGAAATCTTTATTTTTCCCTCAAAACATTCATCATTGTAAGGAAGTTTCGGTTTCGGCCGAAACCATTGCCGAAATTCGGTTTTGGTCGTAAAAACCAGTTTCGGTCGGACACTGTATATAATATTTACCTGATAGCCTCCGTCAACTTTTGCCAACAGAATGGGAACTTTCTTATAATTTGACCATCTAATATCCTGACGTAAAACAGCATCCACTTCAACAACTTCATAGCTAATTCCCCTGGCATCTAAATATGATCGCACTTTACAACAGAATGGACATGTTCTATATTGAAACAAAACTAATTGCAAATTACTTGTATCTGAATCATTGACAATCTGAAAAATAAATTGTGGTAATTTATTAATATTATTTTTTGTATAGAATCTAATTAAAAATTCATGAGGATATGTTACTATTAACTTACTTTGTAGTGTGGCCGATACTTGGGTTTCTTATCCAAAAAAGGATAATCTTCAGTTTGCGCCGGGCCCGTAACTTTTTTCGCATTAATCTTGTAATGAGTGTAACCACCGTACCCTGCACCCAGCAAAACGCCTATACCGGCACTTACCAGTGTTAATTTTGCTGATTTAATCGAATAAGATGAAGTAGAATAAAGTAATTTAGATACTGAAAAAGTTTCCTTCAAAGGGGAATTTGCAACCTTTCGTAGAAATGTTATTGGTGGTCGCCACATATCTGTTAAGCTTCCTTTGAAAACAGTGTTAGTGTAATTTTGAGATAAAATGAGCACTTTTGTAGCAAATCGCTATTCAAAATTTTTAAGAACAAGATTTTCTGGCGACTGGCAAGTGCAAAGGCGAATGGCGATTGATCATTGACAAATGTTTTTTTTTTAAATAAATATATGGCGTCGGCTTTTAACTATTTTCCAGTCCCAAGTTAAAAAGGCAGGTAATCAAAGGTCAAGAAGCCTATAGGCTTCTTGACCTTGTTTTTATTTATGCCCTAAACGCTTCATCATTGTTTCATTACACACAAAAAAATTATATAACATTATTTTGAAACCTAAAAACGAACAAAAAAATGTTAAAAATACCCTTTTAAAAAACCGCCGAAAACCACTATTCGCCATATTGGTTATTCGATTATCTGTGCTGTGACGTCATACTACTTTTTTTTTTAATATATGGCGTCGGCTTATCTTAAAACCATTTGCCAGTGTCAAGTAAAAAAGGCGGGAAATAGAACTTTCGTTTCAATTTTCAACACTGTATTCATATATCGTCAAGTCTAAAGTCTAGTCAAAGTCCAAATAAATAGTCAGTAGTCAACGAGTCATGTCAGTCGATTCAGTAAAGTGGTAGATGCTTTACTGAAAGTTCCTAGGGAGTTTTGGCGGGAAACACACAAATACCACGTTTTTAGAAGTTGTACCACTTGCCCACACTTGTGCACGTTAACGAATATTTAATGGTTAATATTCTACCAATATTACACATTAAGAACCAAGATTTGTAACATTTCATAAATGTATGTTACATTTATGAAATGTTACAAATTCACAACGTCACCCATTGAACTCCCCGGCAAAACTCAAGGCATTTTTTAAGGCACATGTGCACAACGTATTATAAAAAATGGCGGTATTACGTTCCGTTTGACGTTTTGACATAATTAACTTTTTATGATGTCATGAACTATGTTTATTTACAGACTACTACATATGTATTTAGTGTGTTTGTGTCGTCACATCATTGCCAGAAGTTACTTCGAGCTTTTTTCGTCAGTAGAAATCAAGAAACTAAAATACATATTTTTTGATCATGTTTATTTAACAATCTTAAGTTTTTAATTTATGATATCGCTAGAATACGTTTTCCTAAGCCAAACTAAAGAAAATACTCCTCCAATGTATGAAATTATATATGGGTCAAGTAGCCTATTTTCGTTTAAATTTTCAGCACAGTATTTCTAAATCGTCAAGTCTAGTCTAGGCAAAGTCCAATTAAACAGTCAGTGCGTCTAGTCAGTGGATTCTATAAAGCTTTACTGAAAGTTCCTATGGAGTTTTGGATGGAACACAAAATGGCTTGCTTTTTGTAGTTGTACCACTTGCCCACACGTCTTGTAATATCTAATGGTTAATATTCTACCAATATTACACATAATGAATCGAATTAGCACAAATTTTAGAGGACGTACAAAAATAGCAACGTCGCACATTAACATTCTCGACAAAACTCTCCAAGTGACAACTTAAAATGTAATTTATTAGGCATGGCGATCTGAAATCGATTCCTTGGACCGATTCAGTGAATCGATATTTCACCCTTGAAAATTGACATTAGATTTTCTCTGCTTTGGTAAAAACCATAAAATTATTTACAATTCAAAGACTTCTAAAGACGTAACAATATATTTTAAAACGTACTATGTGTTTTTTGTTACTCTGTCTTACTAACAGGTGTCAATACGAGTGAAAGAGACAGTTCATTTAAGTGTGTACACGCGTGTTTCTTGTCATGTTGTGACCCATTTATTCGGTCGTAATATTGCAGTAGCTCTCTGTATTTTTTTTGTTTTATCAATATAAATCAATTTATAAAGAACTGTTGAATTTAAAAACTGTTTTTATGTGTTGCTCCGCAGCATAATGTGCCTCAAAATTGACGAGTGGACGTGTGATACACTTGGAATTACCATTTCACACGTAAAGTTTAAGTAGCTATATGGGAAAATTAATAAAATAAATATCTTCTTTTATATCTGATCTGATACTTTGATATGGTAATAAAAATAATTTTTACCATCAAAAATCCCTGATTTTACTGTTAACAGATCCCAGAGATTGTTGTTGATAAATAATTGACTCTATTGATATTAATTTGTACCAGTGCTGGATCTGCAGACTGGTCCGTGAGTATAGCGCTTTTCAACAGAAGATTTCTTGACATTTTACAACCATAGCTAAAAGTTATTGTCGATGGTCTGCTTGTTGAAATCTCAGGTTGAAATGTCGTATTTGTCGATGTTCGTCGCAATGTCTGTGACCGATACTGTAATTTCGGAAATTGAAAATGTTTTGTTTTAGTCTTGACATATTTTCTCTAACTATAATTAAAAGTTTCCCAGTGTAAATAAAAGGAAATCTAGAATTCTGGTTGGGGTTAAAAAAAAGGTGTGTGCTAGAAATATATCGGTTTACCCAATGACTCCCAACTATTGGCGCGTTAGTGTAACTATACGAGAAAAATAGTTTGTGCTTCTATGCAGTTTTTAAAGAGTTTTATTTGTGTGTAGACGCGTGGTTATGGTCGAAGCATGCCGTCGTCGTCGCGGTCGCGGGGTTCCGGGCGCGTTCCTGACGGCGCGCCCAGGACCCAAGTCATAGCACCCATGTCGGAGCGGCAGCAATTAGCCCTGGTGATGCAAATATCGTCCCAAGATGCTCCCCCAGGTGAGTTGTTTCACCGAGCATTTGTTGTTGTTTATGTTAGAATTCAGATGTGCACTTCCCGCCTTTTTGTACTCAGCCGCTCCGACCCCTGCAGAAGAACGGAAACGCACTAGACAACAACGGAATGAACACGGAGAAACGCCTCTACATGTAGCAGCAATTAAGGGTGACCACGAACAAGTAAAGAAGTTGCTCGACCAAGGCCAAGATCCGAATGAGCCAGACTTTGCCGGTAAATAAACATTGGTTACCTAAAGAATCATAACTCAGGATAAGTTATTATATACAGTATTAGGTTAATGGTGCAATTTTTAATAGAAATGTTAACATTCTTCAATTACAAATTTACAAATTGTCAAGTGCTATTAATTAGTTTGTATTAGTAGTATGGAAAAAACTAAAATTTACCAAAAAGGTTCATCAAATTAAGAAGTACTACTGTGATCGGGAATGTAGCATACAGAATGAAATGAAACCACACTACTGTCATATCCAAAGACTTTCAAACTCACTCGTATTATATATTTTTTACCTGACTGGCAAAGCCAAAAGGAGTGGTAATGATTTTGGCTGTCTATATATGTATGTCTGTTACAATGTCGTACCAAAAGTACTGATCAAATGAATTAGATGTCAATAGATTAATAATAATAGCCCAGGTAAAATAGGATATAATAATTTATGTGAAAATTATAGTCATTAAATAAAATTCCTTTTACCTTCAAAATAATATTCAAAAAATAGGTTTGGTTAGGCTTAAATGCAATAAACCATAACATAGTAAATATACTATTATGGAAACAATATTATGTATCAGCAGTTTTATAATACAAATCAAAATCAATTACACATATTATGTTATTCATGTATTTAGAGCAAATTAATGTATTTTATTATTATGTGCATAACAAATTTGTTTTATAAACAATATCATCATCAGTCATTAGTAATACTTAACTTACTCATTACATTACAGTGATTTAATTCCATATTTTCTTCTAATTATGATTTATGATGAATGTAGGTCTGAGTTTTTTATATGTTATATTTTCATCGTAAAAGCATTATTTGAAAAAATATAAATATTACGATAAACACTTTCATTATACATTTTAAAAGTTCTCTAAAAATTTTTACAGCACATGCCAGAATAGCTAGCAATTTTTTTTTTAATTATAGTGTTATTCTGAAGTATAAGCTATATTAAAGTTTCAATAAAATCCATTCAGTAGTTATTGTGTGAAAGAGTAACAAACATCCATAGTTCCATACATACAATAATTTTCATTTGTAATATTTTATTTTATTTTTAATATTGTAAGAATTATTTGCCATTGCTTTGCAGTTATTTTATATTTAATTTTTTAACCACTAGAGATAATCAAATAATTTGATCAAAGCAATTATTTAAGCTAATGAAAGCAGTTCCCTTTTCATGCCTTGAATTATAACAGAGGTTACCAAACTTTTCTGTCTAATGCCCACTTTGAAAATCTGTTATTTTGTAGGGCCCTTTGTATAAAAAATAGAATATAAATGTAAACTAGCTGCTGCCCGCGGCTCCGCCCTCGTAAATACAGTATCCCATGGAAACGCTACTTTTTTGGGATAAAAGAGGATAAATGCATGTTGCGTAGTAAGTAGGAGGATTTCAATTTCAGTGAATTTTTAAAATATAAAGTAGCTGAACTTACAAATCACCCATCACCTCCTTAAATCACATCAGCGCCCCCAAATTTTTATGGGCCTATGGGCCTTTTGATTTAATTTTTATGGGCCTATGGGCCTTTTGATTTAATTTTTATTTACTGAGGCCTCTAGGCCTCCAGCGCCCACAAGGGGGCGCTATCACCCACTTTTGGATAGACTGCACACAATATTACAATTACTTACACTTACAATATTAAATTTGGTATTGAATCTAATTATTTTAATATTTGTGGATGGCAGTAAATGATACTTAACACAAATTGCTACATTTTTTGCACTATTCATATCCCATTGATTTTGTAGTCTTCTACATTATGTAGGTTTTATTTGACATCTTTTCACATTTTACATTTGGCTATAATCTTTTCAGATCAAATTTATTCTTAATGGTAGCATCATACTGTTCTATTGTCTTTTTGTTTACAGTAAGATTAAATTGGATTTGAACTGAATATTAATTTATGTTCATATTCTTTTCACACGCTTCTTTTTTCAACTCATTGTTTTAATTTTTTTTAAATAAATTCCATCAAAAGGTTGGACAGCACTTCACGAGGCATGCAGCTATGGCTGGTTACAAGTTGTTATGGTGCTTGTGAGTTGTGGCGCTAATGTTAATGCGAAAGGATTAGACAATGACTCGCCTCTTCATGACGCAACCACATCTGGAAACTTGAAAATGGTTAAATTTCTTGTTGAACATGGAGCTGATCCATTTCACAGAAATGCCAAGGGTAAAACACCTTCTGACTATGCCGCCCCTCACATTTATGAATATTTGCAGTCATTAAGAGGTAAGTAAGTTTACTTTTTATTAAATTTTTTCCAAAAGCGTAAACCAGTAAAATTTTAATATTACAAATTCTTAAATATTGACTAAAATACTAATTGCAGTAACAAAAAAAAATATATAATTTAAATCTACATAGTTACAAAATTACTGATATATACTTTTTAAGGTTCTGTACCCAAAGGGTAAAAACGGGACCCTCTTACTAAGACTCTGCTGTCCGTCTTTCTGTCTGTCATCAGGCTGTATATCATGAACAGTGATAGCTAGATAGTTGAAATTTTCACTATTGCCGCTATATCAACAAATACTAAAAACAAAATAAAATAAATATTCCATTGCACGGTTTGTTGATAACAAAAACAAGTTTGTTGTTGTAAGTTTTTTGCTGGTTCGTTCGGAATTCTTCGTGCACGAGTCTGATTTGCACTTGGCTGGTTTTTATTTGTAACTAGCTTTTGCCCGCGGTCCGCCCGCTTAAATACAGTATTCCACGTAACCACTGTACTTTTTCGGGATAAATAGTAGCCTAATGTGTTAATCCAGAGCTCAAACTACTACTACTCCAAATTTCATCAAAATCCGTTCGTTGGCTTTTGAGTGAAATAGTACCAAACATCCATCCATCCATCCTAACAAACTTTCACACTTATAATATTATTAGTTTTGGATTAGTAGGCTAATTACTTAATTTGCTTTTAGAATTGATTTATAATTGAGGACACGCTTGATGTATAACAAACATTTTAGCAAAAAGCAAGTTTCCAATTAGCAATAATTGTTATTTAGTTGAAAACTTATTTTTGTAAAAAATCATGTGAATAAAACAGCTGATGCATTTGCTCATGGAGTATCTAAAATTCAAAATGTTTTACTATACTTTGTTATGAAACTTCAACATTATTTTAGGCTTTAACGGAAATGGATTATGCATGTTACATAGTTCCTTTTTGCCATAGAAAATCCTTCAACAATTCAAGGATTTTCTACAATCTTCATAATTTTGAAGCCGGTACCATCCTGAACAACACCCTGATAAAACAATATTTTATAGAACTCGTGTTCAAATTTGCTGGTACCAACTTCAGAATTAAGAAGGTTGAGTAGATAAATAGTTAAAATTTTAGCCGAATTTAAAAAGGGAATTATTTAGAAAATAAGTTTTATTTCATACTTTTTTGTGCATTTTTAGTTTAGAGGTCTTTTTTAAATTTTTTGTTTAAAAATAATAATTTTTCTCTTTTTAGTTAAATTAATTATCTATTATTATTATATTATATAATGAACACTTTTTAAGAAAGTTATAAATACAAAAAAGCCTCCGCTATTCGTGACTCTCAGCAAAACGAACTCAAGCGTTATTTCATGCCAATTTTCTGAGAGGCCGTAGTATTTCCCCCAAATAAGCATTACCGATCTGCGGACCTACAAAATCACGAGTGATGATAATGATTAGATACTATATTATTAAATAATTATTATTATCTATTGTAATAGTCGGCGGAAAAATGTAGCAGTAAGCATTAAATATGTATACTATAGTGATGATGATGACGATCACGATCACGAATATAATTTTGGCAATAGCAAAATTTCAAAGGAAGGTCTCAGGAGTTCTTTTCAGTACTTTTGGATCCAGGGTATACCGTGGTTAGATATGAGCTCCGATGGGTGGCAGGTCGTCGGCGGCGTTACCTCCATACGGTTTTTTCGAAGTTTGTACTTGGTAGTAAAAAAAAACATGTAGTTCATAGCTATAAATATATTTTTATGCATTGGGTTACACACAGTTACAATGCAATACAATTAATGGCACTTTTTTGGCACACTGATGAAAAAAAACAACGTAATTACAATTCAAAATAGTTCTAGCAGTAACTGTGTTTTGATTCCAGAGAGCGTACTCACTGTCATTTTTTTCTATTTTGTTTTATAAACGTCCACATTTTCAAGAACTAATGTCGAAGCCATTTTATAACTGACTGCGTAGGCTCTCTAGTGAATAACCAATAATAGCAAAGCTCTGAGCCTGAAACACGGTTACAAAATCTGCAAAACAATATCTGCCTGTAGGTGGCATGTCCCCGTAGAATCCAGTGCCCGCCAGGTTGTCTTTCCTGGATCCATCCGTGAACCAAATTATGTCATTGAGGTGAACATTCATTGGGACCTTTCCTTCTCAGTCCTCCCTAGAAAGTATGAAAACCTGGTATAGCTTCTAGAAGCTATGCACCTCGATCATGGCGTCAGATGACATGACCATGACAGGTGTTTCAAGAAGAGACTGTTGGTTGCAGCTGTCCAAGTAGGAAGCCCATTTTGTCCTACCTGCCGTCCTGGGCCTGAGAACTGCCTTCTTAGCCTCCATATGAACAAGCAGAGGAATTGGGAGTCAGGTCAATCAGGGCAGGGTCAAGTGAAGCAGTGGGTGCCGACGAGAGCCCACCCGTGATTATTAGACAAGCCAGCCTGTGTTCACTATTTAATGTTTTAATGCAGTTTACATGTACAGCTTTTTGGCTGTGTAGTGTGTCATACCACACTACGCAGCCATATGTGGCTCACTATAGCTATGTAAAACCATAGTATTGCTATGAGAGCCTTTTTTCATAATGTGCTCGATGTGCTTATTCCAAGTAAGTACCTTATTTAGGATATTTGACCTCGCTTGCAACGTGGTAGATTTTTCCAAAGTGTGTTGGGTGATTTAGTTCCTTCAACTTCCTTTTTTTGGTGTCAGGTATAAATACTGTCTTATTAACGTTGACTGTTAGCATGACCCTTTGCACCAATTTACGACTAATCAGTGCTGATTGCATCAGCCCAGCGACCACTGATGCGCATTAGCCCAGCACTAGTATCCCTAGGTCGTCAGCGTATCCTTGAGCGTAGAATCTTCTATTGTTCAGTTATTTCAGCGCCGGCGCGGCGCTCATATCTAACCGTGGTACAAGAGCTTACTTTTTGGTAGCATATGCTTGGAATACTTCATAAAAAGTAGAAATCACTATATGTGTCCATATAAATTTGGAAGAGTTCTCTCGATTTATCATGGATCCCCACATCAGGTCTCCACTATGATGACCAAGGGACAAATTTTGAATTATAGCCTTTACAGCAACACAAGAATTTTGCAAATGGGTTCACAAACGGCAAAGTAATGGTCAAATATATCCGTGTCGGTGGAGAATATTACGAGAATTACCTATTATATTATCATCATGTGATGATGTATGTTGTGATGATGGTGGTGATGATGATGATTACTGTAATCGACATAGTAGCAATGCTTACTATGACTCTAACAATTGGTAATAATAATAATTATAATTATTTAATAATATAGTATCTGATCATTATCATCACTGGTGATTGTTTAGTAGGTCCGCAGATCAGTAATAGGTCAGAATAGCGGAGGCTTTTCTGTATTTATAAGTAATATATATATATATATATATATATATATATATATATATATATATATATATATATATATATATATATATATATACTACTAACCTACTTCCAAAGTAAAAATGCACAAAAAGTATGAAATAAAACTTTTTTCTAATTCCCCTAAATTCGGCAAAAATTTTACAATTTCTCTACTCAAACAATCTTATTCATTTTGATGTCGGTACCGGCAAATTTCAACGTGAGTTCTACCTCTTCTTCTTTACTCTCTACTTCTGGGCTGGTACCGACTTCAAAAATAAGAAGATTGAGTAGAGAAATAAAAAAAAAATTAGTCGAATTTAAAAGGGGATTTATTTAGATAATAAGTTTTATTTCGTACTATTTTGTGCATTTTTACTTTGGTTTTAATTTTTTTTAATCTACAAAACTACTACTGTTCGTTGTATGTGAGCCTCAAATTTTTATTTTATTCTGTTTTTAGTATTTGTTGTTATAACGGCAATAGAAATACCTACATCATTTGTGAAAATTTCAACTGTCGAGCTATCACGGTATAAGAAGGTTAAGATACATCCTGGTTATAGACGGATAGATATTATTTTTTTGCCATTTGGGTACCGAACCCTAAAAATGGTAACATCGTCTAAAGAATATTTATTAGAGTTCATTAATGTATTAAAAAATTTTAAAAGGGGTTCAGAAAGTACCCCATAACATTAATGGTGGCAGCTAAAGGGGATTTCTTTAAAAAAGTCCCAGGTACGCCTCGCGAACTGAACTGTAAATAAAACTGTACTATATTCAGTGTTCAGTGTTCAGTGATACTAAACTCAAAGTGAAATCACGGTAAAACAAACCAGTGTAACAAATCAGTGTTCCAACCCAAAATCATCAAAACCGTACTAAATCCAAAAATATACTAAATCAGTGCTAAATCCAAACCATTTACTAAATCAGTGCTAAATCCTAAATCTGTGCTAAAGCCTAAATCTGTGCTACGTGTCTGTGGTTCCTGAAATTTCGAACAACCAAAGATTGACGATTACGTCAATCTCGCCGGGTCCAGCGCTCCGAGTTCCGAGAACGTCCAGCAGCCGACGAGACGCACGGGATGTTTATACAATCTGTTCTTATCGTCGCATTCCTGTCGCAGTAAGTGACTCTAGTACATTGATATAAAATAATTTTACATAGATTCACCGCGATATATTTACATCGATGTTAAATTTCTAGATTAAGCATTAGTTTAAGTCTTGTTTATAATTTGCGTAGTTTATAGTTTACTTTGATACAATGTCTGAAAGTCGAGCACCGAGTCCAAAACCTGAGGTCGCCTTGGAGGAGGATGAGGCACATATGGACTGTCTTTGTCCGCCACCTCCTGCTCCGTCTGGCCCAATTACTAGGTCAAACAAAAGAGGGGCAAATAAAACCCTCTGCTGCACAGCAAGCTCACGAGCTGCTGCTGCTGCTGACGATCACGACGCAATTCCTACTGGAGTTCTTTTTCAATTTATAAAACCCTATGAAGGGTCGCGAGAAAAACTTCAATCATTCATAACCAATTGCGATAATGCAATTAATCTCGGAAATGACAATCAAAAAAATATCATTTTTAAATTTATTCAGTCCCAATTAGAGAACAAAGCAGAAAGTGCGGTCTCTATTAAAGAATTCGCTAACTATTTAATATATAACCAATTAAAAGAATTTTTACAAACACAATTCGGAGAGAAAAAACACTATACACATCTACTTGCAGAGTTGCAAAATTGCAAACAATTACTTAATGAACCGATCCACCAATATTCGTTAAGAATCGAAACCTCATTATCAAAATTACTAACCGAAATCTCAATCTCTAGTAAATCAAAGAAAGAGCTCCCAGGTAGAGTAGCCTCCATGGAGAATTTAGCCTTACACACATTTTTATTAGGACTTAAACCGAATATATCAAACATGGTTAGGTGTAGGGACCCTCAAAATCTAAACGAAGCCATTAATTTAGCGTTAAGCGAGGAAAAGATCCAAAATATGCTTCAAAAGAAAATTCCAACACCAATAAATCCGACAATCCAACGTATTCGTCCGCCTATACCACAGACTATATTTTGCAGGTATTGCAAAAACCCAGGTCATAGCATCGAAAACTGCAGGAAACGAGAATACAATAACAATAGGTACAGAACAAATCAAGAACAACAAAACAACAATAACAACCCCAGAATTAGGCCTATTCAATTTAATACGCATTACGTGAACGATGATACACAAAATTCATTCACCGTCCAAATGCCGGAAGAACCTAGCTACGACACAGTAGACAACCAAAAAAACTAAACGCTGTCTTGTGGCGGTGTCGCACGGGACACAATAACAAATCCGACACCAAAAAACGAAATAATATTAATCAAAATAAATTCATACATTCTAAATCTCCTAAATCCAACGTCACAATCACTAAATCCACTGAATCTCCTAAATCTAATATAACAGTCGCTGAATCCACTGAATCTCTCAAATCCAATACTACAGTCACTGAATCCACTGAATCTCCCAAATCCAATACTACAGTCGCTGAATCCACTGAATCTCTCAAATCCACTAAATCTCCTAAATCTAAGGTTGCATTTGCTAAATCAACTAGACCCTCCGAATCAAACACTGCAATCGATAATAAAAAAAATACTAAATCCAGAGAAGCAAACGTTTTCGAAATAATAAATGACCCAACAAAAACTCTCTTACCTCATGTACTAATAGAGTCCTCCATATCTGACCTTCCGTTAAATCTACTCGTAGATTCGGGATCCTCAGTTAGTTTAATTAAACGCTCCTGTTTGTCTCGGAATCCTAAACTAGAAAAAGACATTATTAACATAAAAGGTATTGATCCAACAGTCGAGTTAATTCAAACTGAAGGTCACTTTAAATTAAAAATTAGATTACCAAAATCTCATAATATATCACATACATTCCACGTTATCAAAGAAATTAACTTACCATATGACGGAATAATAGGATCTGACATGTTAAACACGAACAACTGCAAAATTGATTACAATGAAAATCGTTTATATATTAATAAAACCTTTTTAAAATTACACTTTTTCGAACCAGCCTACATTATACCACCTAGAACTGAAATGGTCATCGAATGTTCTATAAAGAATCCTGAATTAAAGGAAGGACTCGTATTAGACCAACACTTAACTAAAAAGTTATTCGTTTCCAATTGCATAGCCAAAGTAAAAGAAAACAAGAGAATTAATTTAACAGTTCTTAACACGTCAGAGAAACCAGTAAATCTCAATCCCAATCTTTTACTCACCTTGCATCCCATAGATAACACATCTCATAAAAATATTAACTTTTGTCAACAACCTTGCTTAAGTAGAACCAAAGAAGTTTTAGAATCACTCCGTGTCTCACACCTAAATCAGGAAGAATGCAATGCCCTATACGATACATGTTCCAAATATTCCGACATCTTTTATTTACCAAATGACACTTTCACCACGACTGACGCTATTCAACATGAAATACGTACCACTTCCGATCAACATATAAACGTTAAGTCCTATAGATTTCCTGAAGTACACAAACAAGAAGTAAAATCCCAAATTAAGAAAATGCTCGACCAAAAGATCATCCAACCGTCTCTATCTCCATGGTCCTCACCAATCTGGATAGTCCCAAAAAAAACCGACGCCTCAGGACAAAAGAAGTGGAGAATTGTAATCGATTACCGTCGCCTTAACGACATCACCATCGGCGAAACATACCCAATACCTAATATAGTCGAGATTCTCGACCAACTAGGAAATTCCAAATACTTCTCCACTCTCGACTTAGCGTCTGGCTTCCATCAAATTAATATGTCGCCGAAAGACGCATGCAAAACAGCATTCAGTGTCCCCGAAGGACACTTCGAATTCACTAGGATGCCATACGGGCTCAAGAATGCGCCAGCAACATTCCAACGTTTAATGAACAATGTCCTCACAGGGCTTCAAGGAGAACGCTGTTTCGTTTATGTCGATGACATAGTTATATACTCTCCTGATTTGCCCACTCACATAAAAAACATGACTGCTATTTTCGAAAGACTCCGCTCATTTAATCTCAAACTGCAACCGGACAAATGTGAATTCCTAAGAAAAGAGGTTGGCTATTTAGGACATATAATTTCAGAAGACGGACTTAAACCGGACCCAAACAAAGTCAAATGTGTACAAGAATTTCCAATCCCAAAATGTCCAAAAGACATAAAATCATTTTTAGGACTAATATCTTACTATCGACGCTTCATTCCTGATTTTTCTAAAACCTCAAAACCCCTAACATCACTCCTTCAGAAAGATGTGCCGTTCGACTGGACAAATGAACATCAACTATCCTTTGAAACTCTAAAAAATAAACTTCTATCCGCTCCCGTCCTCATATATCCAGATTATACGAAACCTTTTAACCTCACCTGTGATGCCTCTAATTATGCTATATCTTCTATCCTTTCTCAAGGTCCTGTTGGTAAGGACAACCCCATAGCCTACTCTTCAAGAACACTAAATAAAAGTGAAATCAACTATAGCACAACAGAAAAGGAACTGTTGGCAATAGTTTGGGGATGCAAAACCTTTAGACCCTACTTATTTGGTAGCAAATTCACTATTGTAACAGACCATCGACCTTTAAAATGGCTGTTTAATCACACCGATCCAAGTAGCAAAATGCAAAGATGGCGACTCCAACTTCTAGAATACGAATACGATATTGTATACCAAAAAGGAAAATTAAATTCCGCAGCCGACGCACTCTCCCGATATCCCGTCAATCCTGTCTTACCACAAAAAGACCCTCCTACAAATTCCAGCACTGGAGAGATGGATCCGAATACCTTAGACCGAGATCTGATGGATTTACTTATATCCCCCACATCTTTCGATCCGGATGAACTCATAACACCAGCAGACCTTAACCTAGATGAAACTGAATTAATAGAACCAGGACCTGGCATAAGCCAACAAATTATTAAATCTGACCTGCAAACTCCTCCTCCACTAAACCTAAGTCCATCGCCCCCTCAAGAACCTGAAACGACAACTCCTCCTGCACCCTCTCCTATACTCCACGATCCTGTAAATGAAACCGAAACTTCAAATGCTCCTTCTCCTTCACCTGACCCTCCGCCCTTAAGTCCTCTGCAGTCAAGCCAACCTGAAAAAGATAAAAATGGTGAATCATATTCAAAATTCTTAAGTTTAAATAATAAATCTAATGATACACGTATCATACAACATAACGAGGATCCCCTTAAAGGACCTCAGAAACTAATAATTATTCCAACGTCAATTGATATGGATGAATCCATCCCATACGTTCAGGAAATAATCAATAATTGCCCTGAACCTGTCCGTGAAACATTCAAAAAACAAGAAAGGTCTCTCTTTGAATACTTACCTGTCGAAAGCAACAATAAAATTTATCTCTTCCTTTTCACAAAGGTGCACCACTTTGATTCTTCCACGTATCCAGATATCTTTAGATCTCTAAAAAATATAAGAAACCAAATAATGTTAAATTACCCATCTATTAACGACGTGAGCATAACAGATTTTCGAAATCCATTTGATAGGCTTTCTTTCGTAAAAATATATAATTTGCTTAGTCACATTTTCGATGGAACACATATCACTATTCATGTTTATCATAATAATATAATTTATCCCGTTCCATCAGAAATTCAGAAAATCTTAAAAGAAAACCACGATATTCCCATCGCCGGACACCTAGGAAGTAGTAGAATGCTAAGCCGCATTAAGGAAAAATATTTTTGGAAAAATATGCGCAGTGACATTGAAACCTACGTGAAAAAGTGTTCGTCATGCCAGACCAATAAAGCATTACGTAAAATCAATCGTGCACCTATGGTCATAACATCTACATCTACAGCTCCCTTTGAAAGACTAGCAATAGACGTAGTAGGACCTCTCCCTGAATGTGGAACAGCAAAATTAAATATATTCTAACAATGCAAGATGATTTAACCAAATTTAGTTTAGCTTACCCTATGCGCAGCATAACTGCCGAAGAAACTAGCGAGTGTCTTGTACATTGTATCTCGCTGTTTGGAATCCCGAAACGAATTCTTACGGACCAGGGTACAAACCTTACCGCAGAACTATTCAGTAAGACTTGCGAATTATTCAAAATTAAACACTTATTCTCATCTCCGTATCACCCACAAACGCAAGGTGCTTTAGAAAGATCACATTCCACTCTGAAAGAACACCTCAAATCTTACATTAATGAAAATCAAGACAATTGGTCACGATATGTATATACAGCTGTATTAGCATATAACACCGCCATTCACTCTACTACACATTACTCACCTTACGAATTGTTGTTCGGATACAAACCATATATTCCATCATCCGTATATGACGATATCTCTTCTACCACTTACCCCGAATACGTAAAGATGCTACAACACCGCCTAAAGTACACCCGCGAAAACGCCCTAGAACATATTGACAAATCAAAACAGACTTCAAAAAACTACTATGATTCGCGAACCCGATCCGTAGAATATAAAGTTGGTGATTTTGTATACCTAAAAAATCACTTAAGGTTGAGAAAAGCTCTTTCGCCTGTATGGAAAGGGCCATACAAGGTGGTTAAGATACATGGTAACCATACATTGTCTCTATTAATAAATAGACGACACGTAAGACATCATTATGATGAAGTCAAACTTGCTGAAGTCCAAGACTCAGTACCAACTCGAATGAGTCCAAACTTTAGTAGTTGAGAAGATAAAATATAATTATTAGTTAGTTTAGTAGGCATAGAAAGATTATAATTAAGCAATATGTTTAAACTTATTAATATATCTAGTGTCATAAGTTTTAGTTTAAATAATAGGATTACTTTTGTATTAAGAATACCATTAGTAGCAACCAATGTATTTGATATATATCATAACATACCACTGCCTGTTGCCCATAGCAATGTCAATAATAATGTGTTTAGATATATCATACCCAGTAATAAATATATAGCGATAGATAATTCCAAATCAGAATATTGTGTACTAGAGTCACTCGAAAGTTGTGCGACAATAGACCAAGACTCCTACGTGTGTGACATAACAACTATGTTCTCTACTAGTGCAAACCCTAATTGTGAAAGTGAACTTATTACTAAAGTATTAAATAGTGTACCGCAACAATGCAAAACAGATTTTATAGAAGGACATTTAGATATCTGGAAAAAAATTACTAACAATAAGTGGATTTTTGTACAAACAGAAACTAATAAACTTTATGTCGAATGTATTAATCAAACCGTTGTAAAATTAAACATAATTGGTACAGGATTCTTCTTTTTACCTACAGGATGCACAGCTTGTTGTAAAAGCACAAAACTCATTTCAAATCCCTATACTGTAAAAATAGATTCTGTAAATATACAACCAGATTTTAATATAATTAATGATACATGCTGTACACTAGATAACCTCAAATTAATCAAAAGCAATGAGCCCCCTATCCATTACGAAAATATAGATTTAGACGCATTTACCCTAGAGGCAAAAACAAAATTAAAATCAATAGCACAAGAAACAGACAAAATAATTAATAAACACTCAATAATCAGATACGAGGCTCATTACTCTGTAATCACTTTAATTCTTATTATTGCAGTCTCATGTTATGTTATCTTTAGAATTTATCTTTTAATAAAGGGGCACAACCGTCAAACTCATACTTCACCTTCCGTAACCCTAAACTTACCCAGTCCTAGCTCCTCAGTGAATCCAGATACAAACCTCAATCCAGCTTCTCCCAGATGCAGAATCCATTCCCAATCTCCTGTCACAGACCCTGTCTCACCTAACCAAACTTCGGTCTAATCCCCGAAGTTTAGTCTTAGCGGAGGGAGGTGTTATATCCTTTCCATGTTAGCCTTTTCCCTTACCTAAACCCTATCCATATTCTTTCCATCGACATCAGCAATCCTACTCCCTTTATATAAACATCCTCCCAAGTGCCCAGTTAGTCTCCATCTATCCTATCTCGTTGACGGTCGTGTGCCGAAATTACTAATTCTTTGTTTTTTCTATTTCCAATATTTTAGTTTGTAAAATAAACCTTTTTTTAAAAAGGGGTTCAGAAAGTACCCCATAACAGTACCCTCTAATGGCTTCTAAGCGTCAGTTTACACCGAGGTGCGACGCGTCTAGGTATGAGCTGACCCCAAGGCCGAGAGAGAGAAGAGAAGAGAAGTTAGAGAAGAGTTAGAGAAGTTTCTAGAATTATACCTGAAGATAGATATATACCTACAGACGGCTGCTTTTTCATCGACTCTTCCGAACCTTGTATAGTAGGTGCGACCACGGCTCTACCTTGACCATTTTTTTACCTAGGCATTTCTGGATTTCTATCTGAATTATTTTTTGTTTCGGCCTTTCTAGTAAATTTTTACGTTGTCGGGTTATAGTTTTTTTTAACTTATTTTTTATTTCGTATTTTTCCGTTTACCAATCGCACATATTTTTGGAATATAAGTTAAAAATATCCTCTTCAAGAGCGTGGAGTGAGCCATTTTTTCTAGATTTAAGGAACGATTATATTATTATATTATGAACGAAATATTAATATATTTTATGAAGGTAAAATAATATATAAATTATATATTTTTGTCTTATATTACGTAATGTTCAAAAATTGGACAACTGGACAGTAGGTATGAATTGTACGACCGCATTTTAAACGTGTATTTTGGCATATTTGTGCAAGCACACGACAAATATGTGAAATATATATGTACATATATGTGGTGTGCTCGCCACGACCTTTCTTTTGATACCAAAGACGTGATGACTATCTCGGTAATTATTTTTTAGATGGTACAATCTGAGGTTAAATTTTCGAAATCCAAAATTTTTAAAAAAATATATAGCCTATGTTACCCGCGGCATCATTACGAATCTATTGACACCTCATTTATTAAAATCGGACCAGTAGCTTAGACGCAACGAGGGAACAAATATACACACATACATACATAGACTGCCAAAATCGTTACTCTTCCTATTGGCTTCGCCGTAGTCGGGTAAACATCTAAAGACTTATTACTATAAAACAAATAGAAATGATTTCTAATTTCTATAACATATTACTGAAAAAATGTATTGCACAATAATTCCGTTTCGCAGATAGCGTGACTCCAGTTTCAGCAAAATACAATTAATAAATAAAATAATAGCCTAACCTAACCAAGAGCATAACACGACATATCTAAGGATGGTTCCGTAACTATCAACGCGCAATACGTTTTCATTGAATTACTTTTATTGTCATAAAGGTATTACAGAAGTTAGGAGAGCAGACAGACAGTTGGACGGATAGAGAAAAACTATAAGGATTCCTTAAGTATTGAATCCTAAAAACGCGACCGAAGCTCGCGGCAAACCAGATGCTATTTTCCGTGTATGTGCTTGTCCGTTCAGGCCGAACCTTAGATTAAAACGCCTGGAAACCGGGTACGCGGAAAAGTGAAGCAAATAATACTGAGCCATATCGACTCAGCAGGGCAATCGCGTTAAGTTTTTTCAGTTGAATCGTAAACGAACCGTGAACATTAATGGACTTTTGAATGATTCGGTATCGCGCTAATGTTTTGACAGATAGTTGGAACTCAGCAGCCCAAGCGCAAACGCTGTCAAAACAAAAAGTTGATACGATGCTACTTTTGTGTTTTTCTCACACGTTTCTGAAACGTTTTTTGTATTGGTGTGTTAAATTGTTGAGAATATGAGGTAAAAATGACTTATAAAATCAAATAAAAGTCAAATTGAGTTCCGATTGGAAGGATATGAATCGAACCGAAACTGAATCATAAACCAAAGCAGGGTTGAACCTGAATTCAAACGATAAACAAAATCACGATTATCCTGCAGTTTATTCGAACGACCCGTCAGTTGTCAAGGTCAAGCGCTAGTGCATACATCTCCGACTGTGCATACATTATGACGGTTTGTGTTGTTATTGGGTGTCACAATGCATCGGAAAGTAATTAAAAAGCTTCGGACATAACGTTTCATTTGTAAGTACTACAACTTGACTTGTATTATAACCACAATATTTAAAACATTTTAAAATGAAATCATATTATGTCGCTACCTTGCTGCCCTATTGTGATTTGTGAAAGTGTTACTAGTAATAATAAATTTATTTCAAATTTTTCATGGCACTAATACTAATAGTTGCAAGTTCTTCTGAATTTTTAACTATCAATTTAAAGTATTGCCAGTATTAATATAATCCTAAATATATTCCTTAATACCAGTTTAATATATAAATTATGTTCACAAATCATGTTTAGATGGTTTAAAATTAAATATAAGTTATACTTTTACAACTCACGATATTAAAAAAAAAACAAATACAACAATTCCAATTTTAAGAACATTTTCCCACTTTCGGGGAAATTGTCCCTTATACCTGTACACAATCCACAAAATGAAACTTTTGTTTGTGTGCGTATCGGCAAAATCTAAATATGTAATGCTTACGCCTACATCTATATGTTGCTTGCTTCACTTTGTACGATGCGTTTGTTTGAAGACTATCGATCTAGGCGTTATTAATCTAAGGGCCGAACTGACGTCAATTGGGTCGGATGCGATTTTTTCCGTGTATGTGCTCGAATCCGTTCAGGCCGAACTGACGTCAGTTTTAACTGAAACGATCGGCCTCTCGTCTGTGGAGTCCTTTAAGGCCATTTAACACGTTTACTGTGAAGCTCGATAGCACAATATTTCCCCTGGTGCGGTACAAGATGATACTGTACTGTGACTGCCCTGTACTGTGTAATATTTCTAGTGCAATACAAGGCTAATATGTCCGGTACGCATTTATTTTAAACTTTTATTTCTAATAAATTTGTAAGTTTCCAATATTATTTTCGTGAGATTTATTAAAACACTCAATTTGTCTCTTGGCACCTTTTTATCAGCTTCTCGGCTAGTCATTGTTTTTCGTAATTCCTGATATCAAAGTACCTATCATCTATGACTTTTTCTTCAAAAACACGCGCCAACTTTTTTCGATAGTGCTTCATTTTTACACTATTACGTATTTTAAATAAAGGCCGGGAAAGTATAACAAATGTCGATAAGCATAATTATAATCGGTTCTAAGGTCAGCTTCTCACTAACGCATAATATGCCCTCGCCGCCAGTGCGATACCGGACAAGTCATATTTGCCCGGTAAGGCGGTAACGCACTGAATGCAAAGTTTTTCGTTCTGTGCGTACAAGGCAAATATGCCATGTATCTTTATTCTATTGTAATAAGACCGTCTTTATGTAAGAAGCAATTTTATATATATATATATATATATATATATATATACTAGCTGTCCCGGCAAACGTTGCTTTGCCATATTAAGTATTTCGCCCATATTATTTTATTGAAGTGACTTAATAAGTATGTCACCATGGCAACGTCGATCGCTATCCCGTCACACAAACAATATGGTCGCCGTCAGTCTCGAGTTGTAATAATTTACTATTTTTCATTCAACAAATGCACTTATCAATATATATAATACCCAGTAGCCGATTCTCAGACCTACTGAATATGCATATAAAATTTGGTAAAAATCAGTAAAGCCGTTTCGGAGGAGTTCGGTGACTAACATTGTGACACGAGAATTTTATATATAAGATATATATATATATATATATATATATATATATATATATATATATATATATATATATATATTTCTCTTTTTAAATCACGGAATATCGTACCTAAATTATCGCGGCACGAGCGAGAAAACCTAGTTTTTGGCGTTCGCACCACGGGAAAGTTCAGTACATTCGTACAGTACAGTCGGCACAGCATATTCATCCGGAATCGCACTTAACGTACTAACTATCCACTAATTTAGGTCTTTTCACCTAGTTGCTTATAAAGCTACTAGGTGAAAAGTTGCTTATAACTGGTTGACAGGGTAGAAGATGGCTAATAGTGAACTTCTTGACCCGATTCCCGAACAAAGCATATGTTTATGTCAATTAATTTGTATTGTTCTTTGAGGGGATAAAACCGACATTTCCTATACTTTATACCAATAAACAATAATAGCGTAGGGGCGTAGAGTGATTGCCCCATCCGCAAATGTTCTCTGTAAGTGCCTTCACACGTTCTACTTGTTAAGATCCGGTTGCAAAACGCTTGGCGATCGCACTACTGGGTATCAACCCAGTTGATAGATGAGCATAATAATATACTAGCTAGCTGTACCCAACAACCGTTGGTCTGTCTTAACTATGGACTGGAATAAATAAATAACTACCAACAACTACACCTACTGCCTACCCCTACAACCTACAGGTGATGCGAACACACTCCAGTAGTGCAACCCATTACCCAGTTGATAGATGAGCATAATAATATACCAATACTAGCTGTACCCAACAGACGCTGTTCTGTCTTAACTATGGTCTATTTACTGGAATAAATAAACAACTACACCTTTTATCTACTCCTACAACAACTATCTACACCAACTCCTACTGCAACCTACAGGTAATGTGTGAAAGAGTTATCCACAACTGAGGGTTGAACATTGTTACATTACTATAAATATTACTTGCAAAAAATTAAACTGACTTCCAAAGTAAAAATACACAAAAAAAGTATGAAATAAATCCTATCTTATAAATAATTCCCCTTTTAAATCCGGCTAAAATTTTAACTATTTCTCCACACAATCTTCATTATTTTGAAGTCGGTACCAGCCTAAACAATATCCTGATAAATAATTATTTTTAACCGACTCCCAAAAAAATGATGCGGTTATGCATTCGGCTATATATATATTGTATGTTCAACGATAATTCCGCCGTCTGTTGACCTATTTTCAAAATTATTTTTTTGATGTAAAGGGTATAATCCGAAGTTGTCCCTTTGTGTTTGGGAACTTTTGAGTCACATTTGTTATAGTATTATTAACAAAGTAAAAATGCACAAAAAGTATGAAATAAAACTTATTTCCTCGATAATTCCCCTTTTAAATTCGGCTAAAATTTTAACTATTTCTCTACTCCAATCTTACTAATTTTGAAGTCGGTACCAGCCCAAACAATATTCTATGATATTTTATAGAACTCACGTTCAAATTTGCTGGTGGAAATAAGTTTATTTCATACTTTTTTGTGCATTTTTACTTTGGAAGTCGGTTTTAATTTTTTGTTAAAAAATGATAATTTTTCTCTTTTTAGTTAAATTTATTATCTATATTATTATGAACACATTGATATCGGTGCACAAACTCTGATGAGTAATCATTGATTACTGGGTACATAGGTATTGACCTATGTCATAATAATAATATGTTGGTGTGTCTTGTGAAGATGGTGTTGATGGTGATGATGATTACTCTAAGTGGTATGATGGCATATTATGCTTGCAGTTTTTTAACAACGCTGGAATCACCAAACATGTATCTATAACAACTCAGGAGTTCTGTTCAGCATTTTTGGATCCATATCCAGTGTACATAAACTTACTTTTTGGTAGTATAAGCTTGAAATACTTCAGAAAAAGTAGAAATCACTATATGTGTCCATATAAATTTCAAAGAGTTTCCTCGATTTCTCATGTCTCTACTTTAGTGACTAAGGGACAAATTTCAAATTACAGCCTTTACAACAACAAAACAATTTTGCAAATAGGTTCACATACGACAAAGTAATGAATGACTTATGTTCAAAAATATTCGTGTCATTGTAAAATACTATAACAAGTACCTATTATATCCAAAAGTGCTGAACAGAACTCCCGAGTCCTTATACATAGATACATATTTGGGGATACCGGCGTTGTTTAAAGAACTGCAAGCATATGCCAACATAACACTTACAGTAATTATCATCATCATCACCATAAATCATAAAATAACGTTTTGAGAGTGAGAATAGCGGAGGAGGCTTGTTTGTATTTATATCTTTCTTAAAATATGTTAATAAACATTTAATAAATATAACTAAAACGAGAAAACATATTATTTTACAATATTTTTTCATCAGTCGGTACCAGCACCATACTCGAACGTGAGTTCTATAAAATATTGTTTTATCAGGATGTTGTTCGGGCTGGTGCCGACTTCAAAATGTTGAAGATTGAGTAGAGAAATGGTTAAAATTTTAGACGAACTTAAAAGGGAAATTATTTAGAAAATAAGTTTTATTTCACACTATTTTTTGCATTTTTACTTTAAAAGTGGTTTTCATTTCATTTTTTGTTTATAAACCGACACGAATATCTTTGAACATTACTTTGCTGTTTGTGAATCTATTTGCAAAATTCTTTTGTCGTTTTAAAGGCTATAATTCGAAATTTGTCGATTGGTCACCTCAGTGGTAACCTGATTATAGGATTCATGATAAATCTTGGGAACTCTTCGAAATGTATATGGACAACATATAGTGATTTCGACTTAGTCTGAAGTAGTCCAAGCATTAAACAGATTTGGGGATTTCGGCGTTGTTTAAAGAACTACAAGCATATTCCACTATGTCAATTACAGTAATCATCATCATCACCACCACCATCACCATCATCACACCATACATCATCACATTATGATGATAAGGGGTACTTTTCATAGTCTTTTACATCGACACCTACATATCCTTGAATATTACTCTTTTACGTCCTTTGGTCACCAAAGTGGAGACCTGAGGGTCAATTCTGCTAAATAAAACCTGCAATAATATAATCACAATCAAGTCCAAACACGCTAAAACTGTCAAACCGTTATTCTCGTGAACGTTAAAGCAGCGTCTAACGCCTTCTGATTGGTCCAAACGTCATAAAATCAGTTTATGATAACAAATAGCTTCACTTATAATACTATCAAAGTAAAATGAAAGTCTACTTTAAATACGAGAATTGAGGTTCTGATAATGTTATCCATGAGCAATCGAGGAAAATCAAAATTTATAGGGTCACCTATAGGGATTTGATTTTGTTAAGTAAATCAAGCATATGCTACCAAAGAGTAAAATTTTTTTGCCAAGGGTGTACCCTGGATTCAAAATCACTGAACATAACTCCTCAGTCTTTAAAGATACACGTTTGGAAACTTCGGCGTTGTTTTAAGAACTGCAAGCATATGCCATTGTCCATTATGTAACTTACAGTAATCATCATCATTATCTTATATACAATACCTCATGGAAGCTTGGCGCGTATTCAATTATACATTCGAGCGCAGAATTTAAACTTCCTTAAAATGTATTATTAAAATTATAATAAATATGACTAAAAAGGGATATAATATTATTTTAAATCAAAAAATTAAACCGACTTCAAAAGTAAATATGCACAGAAAAGTATGAAATAAATCTTATTTTCTAAATAATTCCCATTTTAAATTCGGCTAGAATTTTAACTATTTCTCTACTCAATCTTCATACTTTTGAAACTTCAAAAATTATTTAGAAAATAAGATTGATCTCATAATTTTTTCTGAATTTTTTCGATGGATGTCGGTTTCATAAAATTCTCCTGACCTAGTACAGAAGGAAATATAAAATGCACAAGGACTCGACCAATAAAAACCTTTGACGTCATTCGGCTTGCATTATGATTGATGATATATAAATTATTATAAAGCTCATATTAATCGATATGCAACGCATGCGTCTATCACTCTGATAGATACAGTACGTTGGGTGCAATGAATTTAGCGATAGAATCTTCTATACAAATAAGTGAAATTGAAGTATTTGTTTGTAATTTCAAATTATTAATAGCTTAGGACTAAATTCATATGATAGTGAATACGGTACATACACCAAAACATCCATTTTCAAAATTTTTGTCCGTCTATTCGTCTGCTTGTCTGCTTGTCTGGTTGTTTGTGCCAGGTAATCTGTGAAACGGCCGGACTTACTTTGGTACCAAACTTTCACTGGTTGATAACTGATGCTATAAGAATTAACTTGGCTAATTTTATCTTAGGGTTTAAAAACCGATGTTTACTTATTATTTAGTTATTTTTGTACGAAGTTTACCATATAGTGCATTTTTAACCGATTTCCAGAAAAAGGAGGCGATTGTACTTTCGGCTGTATATGTAATATAATATATAATACTTAAATAGTTTTTTTTGTATGTTCAACGATAGTTCCGCCGCTGTGGGTACTGAACAGAATATGATATGCCATCATCCCACTTACAGTAATCATCATCATCACCACCATACTCACACGAAACACTAACATATTATTATGATTATATAGGTATTATTATCTACTCATCAGAATTTTGTGCACCGAAATCAATGTCTGAAATTTTGGTATTGCCAAAATTATATTCGTGATCATCACTATAATATATTTAATGCTTACTGCTACATTTTTTCGCCGACTACTACAATAGATAATAATTATTATAAACACTGCTGATTGTTTAGTAGACCCACAGATCGATAATGCTTATTTGGGGAACTACTACTACGACCTCTCAGAAAACTGACATAAAATAACGCTTGAGTTTGTTTTGCCGAGAGAGTGAGAATAGCGGAGGCTTTTTTGTATTTATAACTTTATTAAAATATATTTATAAACATTTAATAAATATAATTAAAAAAAGAAAAGTTATTATTTAAAAAAAAAAATTAAAACCGACTTCCAAAGTATAAATGCACAAAAGGTATGAAATAAAACTCATTTTGAAGTCGGTACTAGCGCAAACAATATCCTGAATCATTATTTATAGAGCTCACGTTAAAGTTGGCTGGTACCGACTTCAAAATTATTAAGATTGTGAGAAATAGTTAAAATTTTAGCCAAAACTAAAAGGGGAATTATTTAGAAAATAAATATATTTATAAAATGGACGATAAATTATTTCATACTTTTTTGTGCATTTTTACTTTGGATGTCGGTTTTCATTATATTCTAAATTAAGTACTTATATATAAATCTTGAACTACCATGTTTTTTTTTCTATTTTTCGAGCCATCCGATTAGCTTTTAAAGCCGTTTGGCTGATTTTCGACTTTATTGTGTCAGTCCGATTGGCAGATTGGTATGCTTATAAGTATAATTTTTTCTTTGTCGAAATCCAACTCCCATCAGTTACCCAGGTACTTTAAATGGATATAGATGGATGAAATTTGGTACCTACAGTCATAAATTGTAACCGTCCAAACGGTTAGTACCAGGAAGATTAAACTTTGAATGGATATGTGTTGTACCTGTTACCACGTAGGCAAAGTGCTAAAATAAAATCACGAAAAATATTATATTATTTTGGGGTACTTCATATACACGTAAATGTTTTTTTTTTCTCGCGGTTACCCCATAGTGCGGTGGGTATAATTAGATAGTCTTTTAAAACATTGAGAGCTTGCTAAGATTTTTTAACTTCAAAGAGCATTTTTTTTAAATATCTAATATCCACTATAAGCTAAATGGCTGGCTCGAAAAATCTGACAATGAAACAAATTCATGATGTTAGTCCATGTGATGAACTTTTAAGGAGAATTATATCGGAGTTATTTGAGTTATTAGAGCCTTACTTGTATAATGCGCTCACTTTGACAACTTCGTTCAAAATTAACGAAATAATAAGTAAACATGTAAATTATTGGTGTTCACTTATTTTTAACCGACTTCCAAAAAAAGGATGCGGTTATACGTTCGGCTGTATATGTATATATATATATATAATGAGCGGCGCGTCGCCGTCGTTGCCGCCGTCGCGAAAATATATCCGCGCGCAGAGTGAGCGAGGGAGATAGTCATAGTGTGTAATTTCAAAAAGGCAGATCTACTCAAACGGCGATGATGGAGCTAGTAAATCGCATTGATAGAGCCACTGAGGATAAGGAGTTTGCGCTAAGCGCCTGTTTAGATATTGAAGGCGCCTCTCACAATATACCTGATCTATGACCCAGATAACCTGGCTTCAATAATTATAGATACAACTACTAAAGAGTGGATCAAAGCCACGCTTAACAATAAAGTATCATCATAAACTATCATGGGCTTGACGCTTAGGATCAGGCTGACCCAAGGATTTCTACAGGGAGGGGTGGCGTACTGTCGCCGCTGCAGTGGTTCCCTGGTAGTAAATGGGCTGCTAAAAAAATGAACGATAGAAGGTTCTATGCTCAAGGATACCCTGACGACCTAGCGATATTTGTGGTGCGCAAATGCGCATCAGTAGTCGCTGGGCTAATGCATCAGCACTGCAGAAAGTCGTCGAAAATTGGTGCATAAGGGCCAAGCGTCAACGCTAATAAGACAGTCTTGATACCTAAAACCATATGTTGGAGGGACTAAAAACCCCTAACACTCTTCGGGAAAACTACCACGTTTGCTAGCGAGTTAAATTATCTTGAAGTGACCCTAGATAAGCGACTTACTTGGAATAAGCACACCGATCACATTATGAAAAAGGCTAGATGTGCTCTGGGGTCCTGCTACTGGGAGTAGACTTGTCAGCTCTAAATGAGGCCTTTGGTCGAAGGCAATGATATGCATGGTTATACACAGCTGTAGTGAGACCGATAGCCACATATACGCAGCCAAAAATCTGTACAGGTCAACTGCATCAAACATGGCCTGGCCTGGAATCCTTATTAACTGCGTCAACTTTTAAAATTACCTGCCAAACAAGCGTAGTACATTTTTTTTCCAGTACAGTCGGTTAAAGTCGAGCAAACTATTTAATTCGAATCATTGTTTTGGGCAAAAAGCCTCATTTCCTTTCAAGTCGGAGTAGTTTGATTTAAATCTTAGGCTCCAGTTTACTAAAGCATTATTCAGGATTACATACAAAAAAAATTACAAATAAAGTAGAAATTTGTAGTGCTGGGAACTAAAAAACCACCACAAGATGTCGATTTTTCGATTTTTTTTAAAAGCTTTGTATTTTTTGAGACACATTACTTGGATTTTTTTTTAAATTTTTCTGATAACTATTGTAACGGGACACCTGTATAATTACGTGGTCTTTTTCATCACTAAAAAAAGTGATATAAATTATTGTATTGCATTGTAATTGTATGTAATCCAATACATAATAGTATTTTTATAGCTATATAGTACAAGAACACATTCAATCAAATTTTATTACGAAATACGCGAACTTTTTACATTTATTGATATTGGAAAATAAAGGCTGGTTTATAAACACAAAATCAAATTTAAATATGGTACTGTCACAAATAAAAGAAAATGTTCTATAGAAGAAATCTTGTCAATTTACTAAAGATTAACTCGTTGTTACGTTAATGTTGTGATTGTTGGTTTTTTTTTTTTGTTACATGATGAATTATCGTTACTAATTGTTTAATTGCTAGTCTGTTTTCATTTTAAATACGTTTTTCTCACGAATGTGGACGTATCGTCCGAAAAAGCCGCACAAATTGTTACTCTAGTGCAGCAAGGCCTAGACTAACGAACAATTGCTGCAGATTTAAATGTAAATCAGTCTACGGTTTCCCGAGTTTACAGAATGTTTATGGAGACAGGTTCATTCAACAAAAGATGTGGAACCGGCAGAACTCGGGTGACAACGTCTCGTGACGACAGGTTTATTGTGACAACTTCCTTGCGAAATCGGTTTTTAACGTCTATAAGCATTAAAAATGATCTCCACCAGGTACGTGACGTAGCAGTTAGTTCACGAACCATAAGAAGAAGGCTAAAAGAGCGTGATATCACACCTTTCAGACCCGCAAATGAACCAAAATTGTCTGCAGCTCACAGGCAAGCTCGACTCAGATTTGCTCGTGAACACTTAAATTGGACTGAAGAGCAATGGGCTTCCGTATTATTTACTGATGAGTGTAGGAATTGTTTGTTGCTGATGGTCGCAGACTAGTCTACCGTAGACGAAGAGAGCGATATGCTCAAAATTGCATTGAGGAGAGAGTTCCGGTTGGAGGCGGGTCTTGTATGGTTTGGGGCGGCATATCGATGGATGCTCGAACTGAACTTGTATTTATTAACGCAGACACACGTGACCGTGGTAACCGTGGCTTAACATCACGTCGCTATATAACGGAGATATTGGACCTTCATGTGGTACCTATGAGCGGATTTTTAGGCGAAAACTTCATGCTGATGCAGGATAACGCACGCAGCGAGACAAGTTGAGCAATACTTTACTCAGGTTGAGATTCGTTCCATGGATTGGCCAGCACGTAGCCCGGACCTCAATCCGATATAACACGTGTGGGACAACCTAAAAAGAGCAGTATTTACAAGAAATCCGGTCCCAGCAACGGTTGCGGATCTCAGAGTTGCATTGTCACAAGAATGGGACAATACTCCGCAAGATCATTTAAAAACACTGATCAGGTCGATGCGAAACCGACTTGAATCAGTTATTAGGGAATTAAAAATTCAGGAAAATAAGGTAACTTTTAACAAACTCCTTTTTGGCGTTATATTTACACAAAGCTTGGTTTAATAGGAGTATTTTGTTAAAAATAATTTTCTACGTGTGTGCCGTCGTTTATCACTTTGCGGAATTTGTGCCGCAACATCAATACTATTAAAAAGAGCAATAATACAAGTTCAAGGCTTAGGAAAACCATGGAGAATAGAGTAAGGAAAACAAATTCTAGCGGCATCATAAATTAAAGACTTAAGATTGATAAATAAAGTTGATTTAAAAATAATGTATCTATTATTGTTTTTTAATTTCCACTGATGAAAACACCTCGAAGTAACTTCCGGCAAGTTTTTAGGTGAAAATAATGTCATATTATTTTTTTGTGTGTAATGAAACAATTATGAAGCGTTTAGTACATAAATAAAAACAAGGTCAAGTAGCCTATTGTGTCAAACCTACTGCAATATATACAAAAATGCTAGAATGAGTGAGGTAGTGTGTGTTGTTGTCATTTTTATAAATTGAATGTATTGCTAAGTACGTAAGTACGTTATTTTTTTAAATATTAGCTTTTGGCAGGCCTTTCTCCACTTAAACTTTATTGCCAAATTTCACACTGATCCGTACGTACAATTCTCGTAAAACCGTACTTGAAATTTTGCTTCACGTATTAATATAATAATGTGTTTTGAAATACCAGGTTTCGATTCTTGTTTGGGACATTATTAAAAAAAACTAAATATGTCGTTTTATGTAAATAATTGTAGGCGTTCACGTCATTATTATTTAGATTAATCTTACATAAAATGGTTGTCAAACTTCCGATTACACAAAAAAAATCTAAGAATGTCGTCAAAGGTATGATGAACTATCAAACTATGAACGAAATATAATATAAACGCATTTTGTTCCTTCTGTGTCGTTAAATATTCTATGGCAGATATTCCAAACTTTAAATGTGGAAGCTTGTGTAATTGGTACCACTAGTCATCTTTTTCTTTGCTATTGAATTAAGAATGGCATCCCTTTCACGAATTTCTGCTGTGTGAGTAAAATTTAACAATAATGAAAAATGTCAATTGTGTCGCGGCACAGATATATTGTCAGTTGTAAGGATTATAAGTTATAACGTATTTATGTATTAATTAAATCAAAGGGCTTGGCCATTTTGTCACGTAGGTACAATGAAAACTTAATAAGGTGAAAATATATACTTCTGCGCATGTAGTAACGAAAGGGCGATAATTGCCGTCAGTTCAGTAAACAAATATTTGAAACAATTTAAAATTTTAATCTTTATTCCTCCAAAAAAAAGTACCGCTTTTTCGTTCGAGTAAAATTAAGTCCTTAGAAATTCAAATCGTCCGCCATATCAGATTTAATAACAAAATGGACGCCCAACAAAATATTAAGTTTCGTTTCACATAATGTCACGGATAAGAACTTCTTATAATTGAATTTAAAGCAACAAATTTGCGTCTTGTTTATTAATATGTGTATAAATATTAATCCGAAGGGCATATAACAACTCGTATGAAGTGTGAAAAATAAAACAAACCATACAAGTCACGGATCCCCGGGACCATAAATTAACAACAACTTGAATAAAAAGAACGTGCTACGGAACGCATTACACGTGACGTGAACTTCGTACGAGTGAACGTTCTGCGTCCTGCGGCTTAGGCTCTATCATTTGTCTCTTGTCATTTTATTTGTCGTTTGTCGTATTAGATTTTACTTTAGAATAAAAATTATGCTTCGATTTCACCTTTAAACTTGGTTTGTGTGAATATTGTTTATTTCTTTGATTTAATTTTGTGTATATTTCTCGTGCTGTTCATAAAACGAAATGTCTTGGGGCGTGTATCATAATCTCGTTATGGCCGCTTAGTAACGTCAACTTCGTGATGGTGAAATTTCGAACATAGATAGCCAAGAATTTGATGAGAAAACATAATCGGCAACTGAAAATCTTTATTAAAGTGTCTGTGAACGTGAAATGCAAAGAAGGGCGCTCTCGCACATTAAAGGCGAGTCAACGTTAAAAGATAATTTCTTGTTGTTGAATTCAATTATTTATTGCATGCAGCATTTATACCACGTTCATGCAATGACCCTTTAATAGTATTGACCTAACTGACGCGACGATAAACATTATTTAGATGCGATATGAAACGGTGACATGTTTGGTTGTTGCATGCTTGATAAAATGCCATTACATTAGATTTATTTTGTCGAAATTAAGCGATTGGTAAATGTGTTCAATTTTATTAGTCTCCGCTTAGTATCTATTATGTGACGACTTATTATTTTGACGGTGGAACCGATTTTTCTTCTATGTGTTTTCCTTACCGGCTCAGTTACGCTACTGTGTCGTATGTCTAAAATTTGTCTGCATAATTGAAAAATTGCTTAGTTCAAGTCCATTGCCGCAACCACAAAATATGTTTGTCCATTCAGCTGAGAATGTTGATGTAGATTGAATATTAAATTTTAAAATATTGCAATTCAATACAAAGTGTTAAATAATAGTTTTATGCATGTGTGTTAATGATTTACTATTTGTAATTATTCTTAATCTTTACATATAGATAACGCGAGAGTTAGCAACGTTGGGAGAACAAGGCATGACAGCGTTAAGAAAAGTGGCAATGCAAGTGCAAGTAGTGAAAACAGCAAGAGAATTGATATGGAGGGCCTAGCACAAGGTGAACAGTTTGAGAGTAAAGAAACTTCAAACCAGGAGAAAGGAAGTAACAATGAGAACAGAGATGGTAACTATCTATTATATTCATGTTTATATTTATAAAAGTTACTAACCAAAAAGTATTGCATTTTTATTGTATTCATATTTAGTACATACATTAGGTATTGATATTTAGATATATTTTTGTTTTTATATGTATATATTTAAATATTCCAGATGAAAATATTGATTTATCAAGCCACAATTTGTATGCTAAGCAAATTTAACCCAGCGAGGGCAAGGTTGGGTGTAATACACCCAGTCGTTATAAATTGTACGATGTTTTCTATTTTGTATGTCAAAATGCGTTGTCCATCTGAGTAGCTGCACGGGGGGGGGGGGGGAGTAAGTAAGTGTTGCGTTTCATGTCGAAGTTGTCCGTCTACTGATAAGGTGTTCCGAAGGAGTTCAAGTTGCGCCTGAGTGTGTATGCACCCACCTTATGCTTCATGTTACAAATTCGAGTATACATTTTTGGGTTTATATTTATTATATTTTAGTTATTTTATATATATTTTAGTTACATTGTTATCATGTCATATGAAGAAAACTAAAGAAGATTATCAAGTCTTTTAAAATCAGCTGATTAATGATAATTCTTGTGATGATTCCTTTTGTGACTTCAAAATTGATGTTGGCCAATGAAGCTCTAAAGGTGATTTTGAACCAAGAGAAATGATTGAGATATATGCACTCAAACTGAAGATGATTATGAGAAGTCTGATCAAATAATATAGTATAAGTTTAGATCTCATTTCTTTCCAAATTTCATCAACTATATTTTTTCCTGTCAATAATATCTTATTTAATATTAGTAATAATAATAATATAATAAAATAATAATTAAATTTATAATTATAATATAATAATCAAATAATATAATTATAATAATATATTAAATAAATCAATTAATAATAATCCTTATAATCAAATTTAGTAAATAAAAATAATATATTATGAACAATAAAATGTCTAGCCCACTACATGGGTGTGCTACACTCACCTTACGCTCGGTGTAACACATATTAACCTTGCACTCACCGGGTTAAGGATAATGCGTTACCTTTATCCTTGAATTCAAATTACAATTATTGTCAGTTTCATAGTGAAGTTTTTTAGCATATATAAATATTTATAATTTCATGCGTCAAATCAGAGAAATCAAGTTCATCTAATAAGCTCAGTATATATTTTCACACCTAGAAAAATCAGTAGCTACTCCTTATTTGGTATACAAATTTTTACAGATACATATTTGTTTCTATAACCTATGAAATACACTACCTAAGTAACAAAGTTTTAACCTAATTATGCTTCTCTATTAGATGGCATGCAGCTGAGTAGCGGTATTGTGTCCTCCACACAAGATGAGGGTGCTTCAGCTTCAAAGAGGACTTATACTGAAGAGAATCAAGAGGCTGAGGCAACAGAAGATGATGTATCCAAACGCAAGAAGAGAAAGGAGAACGAAGAGAAAGAACCTATGGCCAAGCCTGCCCCGGTTGCAAGAAGTGGTACCAATCGGTATGTATTAGATGTTTCATGTATTATTAATTTTAATAATAGACAGGCTTTTTAAAAAAATCCTTTAGTTATTTACATTATATTTCCTTTCTTATTCAAAAAAGTAGACTTAAATGTAAGGTTTCCTTTAAAATATCTTAACAGAATCCTAACTGGTAGCAAACCTCCGGGGCCCGCAAGTAAGACTGGACAATCATCGTTGGGTAAGGGTGGTACATCACAGAGTAGCACAAAAGGACCATCAGGAAGCTCATCTTCTGGGAAAGGATCACAGGGACAAGGCAAGGGCAGCAACAGCACTAAGGCTAATGCTCAAAGCTCACATCAGGTAAGGTATAAATTTAAGAGTTATCATTACAAATAAAATATATATAAAAATGGAAATTTTATTGTAGAATTTGAATGATTTTTTCTAACAATGTGATTATTATTTTCATTAGGGAAAATCTGGAAACACTAAAGGTTCTTCTGGTTCCCAATTAAACAAGCAAGATAGGAAAAGTCCAGTAGCAAGCCCTAAACCAAATCAAGCCAAAGATAATGATGGTGATGCTGATGATCAGAAGAGTCAAGAATCATCAGCTCCCAAGGTCCCGCCTCTCAAGATTGTTATTCCTGGTGGTGCTAGTGGCTCCAGTGGCAGGAATGAACAAGAAGGTGATGGTAAGATTTGTATTTAAGTGTTTTTAGTTATGCATATGGCATAAAATATGTGAACAGAATGATGAAAAAATATACTTTTCTAAAAATAATTATGAATTCAATAAAATATACTATTATTTTCAGAAAGTCCTTCTGTGATATTGTTACTAAATGTCCGATACATAAAATATAAATAAACATAGTAAACTTATTAAATACATTGTAAGTAATGGTAAACCACACCATTATTAATTAATCACATACCATATTGAATCATGATTATGAAAACATTCAAGCAAACAGGCCATTGTAGAGTTTCAATCTATGTCATTCAAATAGATGGATTTTTAAGTTGATATTCTGTACACATATTTTTGCCCCATTTTCTTCCATTATTTTTAATTTAAGTGAACTGTTATGGCATGCAAAAAATGTTCATGATTTTCGTAAATCTACTTACTACCTTTTACTGGATTTGCTTATGCTTTACTTGTTTTAGGTTTTGTATTCATAATTTATTTATGTGTCAGTTACATTCATTGTTAATTACATTTGTGTACAAAAAAAATATTAACTTTGAGGTAGTCATTTTAAACATAAATGAATATATAATAATACATAGTTACAAATAAAACATATTTTGATTAGTATACTTCAAGAAATCGAGAGATGTATGTCTGATGTTCAAAACTTACAAAAATGTTCACAGTATATTGAATGTTTTTGAAAAAGTTTATTATGAATACACACTTATGTCGTTTATAATAATATTTGGTCAGGCGGTTCTGGGCAAAGGGGAAGTGGTAAGGGTAGAGGCAGTGCCTCGACCCTACCCTATGTCATACCCTGTACGAGCACAGACACTGGTCAGACATCAGACAGCTCGGATGGAACATCAGATGACAAGAGAACTGGGGAAGGAGGAAAGGTCAGTGTAATCATAAGTTGTAACTTGTAACCCTGTCAACACAACTTACAAGGTCTCTCGTTTTAGAATATGGGGTGAATAACATGACTTATCAAAATTCACTTTTACAGTTGTAGAATGCAATAAGCCTTTCTAGTTAGTTAGGAGGGGTATCAACTTGTGCTTAAAATATTTTCTACATCAACTTACACATCACTGCATGCTGAAAAGGTATAGGAATTAAATCTTACGAAAAATATTTGTGTCCTTGCATAATATCCATATGAAAAACAAAATTCCTGAATATTATAGCAGTTCTCAGGCTATGAAAGATTTGCAACAATTTATTTTCCTTTAGGCCGTCCAAAGAGTCTTACGATCACACAGAACAACTGACACTGATAAGGAGAGAACCTCACCGCATACAGAGACTCGGTCCAGCTCGTCAAACCAAACCAATTTTAACAAGAGCCCACAGCAGTCCGTAAGTATCTGTAGATTGTTAGGTGTAATAAGCGAATTGTTTTTTATCTTAATTTATTGGTTGTATAAACCTTAGCCCATTTTATTGCTCCATAATTTTTTCCATTTTTTGATTTACTTTATTTTTTATATTATAGGCTGTATATAAAAAATAAATAACTCTACCTTATCTGTAAACTATTTAGGGCTTTGTTGTCAACCAAATTACGATTACGTATTTTTTCCATAAAATATTCTATTTCTATCTATTTATATTTTATAGAACTTATCTTGTTCTATAAAATAATAATATTGAAATCAGCATGAGCACCTGCTTTATAAGCAAGGCTTGTATTAAAAAAAAATTATAGGTTTAAAAAATAAAATTACACTTCGGTCGTGGGACAAAGTCATAAAAACTTATTGTTGGCAAAAAAGGTACAGCTTGGCAAAAAAGAGTATGATGACGCTTTGACAGCAGGACCTAAAAACATTGATTGATTCGATTGTAGTATCGTTTTAGGGTTCCGTACCCAATGGGTAAAAATGGGAACCTATTAGTGAGACTTCGCTCTGTTCTTCCATCTATCACAAGGCTGTTATTACCTTAATCATGAGAGCTAGACGGTTGAAATTTTCACAGATGGTGCATTTCTGTTGCTGCTATAACAACAAATACTAAAAAAAGAATAAAATAAAATATTTAAGTGGGGTCAAATACAACAGACGTGATCTTTTTTGTCAAGATGTACTCACTTTATTATGTCTTGCAATGAGTAATATCATATATGTGTTAGAAGAACTAAAATATAAATAATAAAAACTTAAGATTATTTAATTAAATTGTATATATGTAAGGTTTGGTAAAATCAACTACGGATTTTTTAGGCATATGATTTATTGCCCGAGTAAAGACATTAATAATTTTAAAAATTCGAATAAGTATATTAATATGCTAAATAAAAGTACATTGCACTCTCTAAAGCATGTCATTCACCAAACCTTATAATATATCATGTTTATGTCCATATAAATAATGTTTCGAAAGTGTTGCAGAATTTCTATGCCTGAGCTATTCGTATACTTTAATTTTGCGTTTTATTTAAAAATTTTGTTTTCCAAATGATGTTTTTATTGTTTTCGTTAGTACATTTTTATTGGAAATTGAATTCATCCCCTCCTAGCTAAACTGGGGAATTTCGGACTGGTGCAGTGTTGGCACAAAAGGAATTTTTCTCAACTAATACTTATTTTCCTGTTTCTTGTGTACTACATAACACTATCGGTTTTTTTGGTTTGTTTTTAACTAAGGGTAAAAAGATGTAGATAATGGTATGGTGTTAAGCTTATAAATGTAGTTGTAATAACAATAGTGTGTATGTAATTTACAGGGACATGACAACGATCACGGGCCCTCCACGTCGTCTGGAAGAACTGAATCAGGTTTTTATTTATCACAAGCTTTTATTTTTTTTACTTTTATAATTCCACAATTAATAAAAAAGCGTTCGAAGTTTAAAGCAAAAAAAACAATTCTAAATACAAATAAATTACGCAAATACTTCGTCTATTTATTTTGTATAAAATTTTTAACATTATAATTTTATGGATACTTGAAAAGAATAAGGATCAAGAGCAACCTCATGTGGTATAAACACGATAATTTTTGGAGTAGGTAGGTTAAACTGGTTATATTTGCTTTATAACAGCCCCTGGCACTTCTTCAGAATTACATCCGAGGAAGAGGAAGATAAAGGCGTCAAAGGACAGTCATTCTCGTGAGACAAAGAATGAACAGGCACCAGACAGTACAACCGCAGCTCACAACATCACACATTCTAACCCTTACCAGATGTATATCCATATCCGTAAACAGGTAAGATACAGAATAAGATTCTAATGATATTAAATATAGCTGTTCTTCATTTTTATTACATGGATAAAATTGTAATGACTTTATTTATCTGTTGATTATTTTTTTCTATTGAATATTTATTACTATATTATTTTTTGATAATCTGAAAATTTTTATAGATTGAGCGACGTCAGAAATCACTGTTTCCCGTGAAGCCCAAGCCACCTAAGGATTTCAATAAGTATCTAATGAATCGTTGCACCTACACGCTACAGAGTAAAGTAGACTTGGAACCGATTGTAGAAATACCGCCGAACTTACCTCCGCAGATGTTTAATGAGTTTCATAGTCAGGAGAAAGCAAGGTAATTAATTATACTTACCTTAATATGCTGAAAAAAGAACTAAATTCTTAAAATGTTTGGTACAAAGGATTATAGAAAATCTACATGAAACTTTTCTTGATAGCATATTTGGTTTAGCACTAGTTGATTGATAAAATTTAGGTGTTAAATAAATAAAATATTTAAACAGGACAAGACTGCGTATTCAGCATTTGGTGGAGAAGGAGAAATTAGTATTAGCTGTTGAACAAGAAATTTTACGCGTCCATGGTCGAGCTGAAAGAGCTGTAGCCAATCAGGTAGGTTTAATTACTTTTTATCACTATCACGTAAATAACTCGTCATTTTCCCAAAGTGAATTATAATTATCTCTGATTATAATATTATTTTCAGGCTCTACCTTTTTCGGTGTGCACAATACTTCGCGACAAGGAGGTGTATAATGTTCTGGCTCCAGATCAAGAGGAGAAACGAAACGCGCAGCGCTCGCGGTGTAATGGCCGACAGATCAATTCTTGGTTGCAAGAGGTGGATGATAAGTGGGAAAAAATTAAGGCAAGATACTGGCTAATGTACAGAGCGCAGTAATGTTTACGCAACATAGTTTCTTTATGTTAAAGAAACTATGTTGTGATATCTATATCGATAAGTATACAAATGTTTGAGGTTTTGTGAATGTCGCATACACGTCAATGAAACTGGTGCGTAGACATTCCTGCGCACGTGACAGTGCATAATATTTTGTTCATTTCATCAAAATTAATAAATGTAATCTTGTGCTAAGGTTTGTTACTCTTATACAGGAGGGTATGCTTCGACGTCAACACACCGAAGCTGAAACACTACACGCCGTGCAGATGATGGGGTGGGAGTGGAAATTGAAAGAACTGGGAGTATGCGATTACAAATCTACACCAAAAATCGATCCGACACATGTGCCCCAAATACACGTGTCGAATTTTGACTTGCCCGCTTGAATTTTAAGTTCATATTGCCTGTGTTTATGTAAGGTTAGCATACACCTCGTGCTAACGTAATCCTCATTTTCGTCAATGTCTAACATCAATTCACTTTTTAACATCTATTGGTAATGCGACTCAAGCGGAGCTACAAAATTGGATTATAAAATTTCTATCAATTTCAGACCTTGTTGTCATACCTTTCTTATGATTCTCGCAAAAATATTTCGGTGATGATTGATTTTACAAAATCCACATCTTAATCCATCAAAGAATCAATACTTGTCGAAAATAGATGATTTCAATTAGACATTTTATTACTGTACAAAATTTACCTAATACTCTCAACCCTTTAATCATAATAGGTTCTCATTATTCAATAAGTTTAATCTTAAATCGATTTTCGGCCACTGTTCTTAGTGACTATTAATTTAAGTACAACTAGGGCGAATGCACATTAAAATGTCTGGCCCTGTTGTTGTTAACTTGTATATTGTTATGTATGAAAATTCTATATAATATTTGGTATTTACGTCCTGTGTGAGGAACTTAGAACCTAAATGGTACTAGGTAAGTGTGAGTGATCTAAAGTATTTATTTTTTTAACATTCATATTTAAATATTCGACAAGACGTTAATGCTAAAACATGTCACAGTTTCAATAATATCTAACAGAATCTTATTTATAATCGTATTTATACTTACCTGAAAATAAATAAATTACATACTTGAAAGAAATAATAAATATTTCGGAGGATATTTCAGAGGCTCAATTATTTAATGCTCTAAATTGATAAAAACTTGCTCTCCATCCAATATTTGTAATATGTATTGAGATGTGTGACTGTTTGCCAAATTCTATTATAATATATTTTAAATTCATTGGTTGCCGACAAGCCGATAAACCACTTGTGAACCTTATCGCCATAGTAATAAAACCCACAAGCACACCAGCTTGTCAGTAACCATACTCAAGAAAAATACATGTTGTTATTCCATTATAATAATTGTAATTGGCTGCTCATACTAATATAATCTTATTTAAAGTCAATATATTATAACGAAATTTTATCAAAGAAATTTATTTAAATAATTATGCACAATACGTTAGGGGACTGTTTCACAATCCACTGGATAAGCATCAAAGAGCTTCGTTGCATGTTTTTTCTCTTTTGTTCAGTATAAAACTATAAAGTAAGCAGCAACAAAACTTCCGAATAAGATCTTATTTCATCGCACTTATCAGATGGTGAAACATAATTCATATTAATTCTTCTTATAAACTTTATTTACTAAAGCAATTACTTAATAATATTATTTATGACAATATTTTTAATAAACATTTTTTTTATTAGGTAAGCTTTGTTATTTCAGATGTTTTAATTAACTTCATAATATTGAGCACTGATGTAGGCTATTGTAAAGTTTTATTTGCAGCTCTGATTTAGCATGTACATGACATTTTAAATTCTGGCCATAAAAAGAGTCTGCAAATCTTTTTCTTTATTTTATGACACAAAATATGTGCATTTTAACGAAATATAAGTTTATTATTTTTTTTAATTAATAAAATATTTTAATGTCACTCATATAATATGATTTGTACATAATACATCATCTGTACGTTTAACTCTTGTGAATATAAGTAAAAGGCATCCTTTTTATTAAATATATAAATTTTAATGTATCTTGTAAATTAGTATTTTATTTTATAAGTTTTCTGTGATTATTTTCATGGTGAGACTTCATATTGCAGTAAGATATACATACCTACGTTTAATATTTCGACTCTGTATTTTAATTTTTTTTGTTATTTTAATGGAGTCAAAATATAGATCTCAACAAAATCATAATGGTTTTATTTTTTTTATCTGCTGTACCAACTATAGAAAGATGTAGTGTTATTGCTTGATCGCTGTGGTCAAAATTTGCCTTCATATATTTTTATCCGACTATGGGGAAGCCAAAGAGGGTAATCATAATTTTCAAATTTTGGCAGTCTAGGTATGTATGTTTATTCCACCGTAGCGCCTAAACTACTAGTTCGTAATATATTGACACCTCATTTATTAAATGATAGATACCTATGAAATTGCCGTTCTGCAGTACTGGTCATTTCAAATCAAAATAATTTTTGTTTGGCTAAGAATTCTAATTTCAAATTAATTTTATTTTAAATACATGGAATTATTTTTCAAAAAAATGTCATTTGTTTATTGATTAGAGTTACATTTTCATCGCATTTCAACCTTTTTCGTCATCATGGATACGTTAAAAATTCGAGTTATGAAAAATTAACCTCGTAATCCTAAAAAGTCCTAACCTAAAAGGTCGTCCGAAGACTGGTCAACAATGACAGAATGATGAATTGAATGAATGACGAATTACAGGCGATGGTGGAAGCTGATGATACGCAATCTACGGCTGAATTAGCAGCAGCTTTTAACGTTAGCGTCAAAACAATATTGGTCCATTTGCGTCAAATTGGCAAGGTAAAAAAACTTGACAAATGGGTGCCCCACGAACTCAATGATCGCCAGCGCGAAGTAAGCGTCGAGACGTGCCTTGCACTGCTCAACAGACACAAATGAAGGAAATTTGAATCGCATTGTTACCTGCGATGAAAAATGGATTCTGTTTATAACCGCAAGCGCTCAGCAAGTTGGTTGGATCCTGGTTCAGCACCTAAACAATGCCCTAAACGAAAACTTACCCCTAGAAAAGTGATGGTCACTGTTTGGTGGTCTAGCGCCGGTGTGATTCATCACAGCTTCTTACCAAACGGGGTGAGCATTACTGCAGATGTGTACTGTGAAGAACTGAACACAATGATGGAGAATCTGGCACATCTCCAACTAGTATTGGGCAATCGCTATTCGCTCGTCTCCGCTGCTCCGCGCGACCTCATACTGCACAGCAGACGGTCTCCAAGTTGCAAGAACTGGGGTTGGAAGCTCTCCGTCATCCGCCCTACTCACCAGATGTTGCGCCTACAGACTACTACTTTTTCCAGAATTCGGATAACTTCTTGGCGGGAAAAAAAATTCAATACCCGAGAGGCAGTACAAAATGCCTTTGAATAATTTGTTGCCTCCCGTCCAGCTGGTTTCTTTAAGAAGGGCATCAATAAACTGCCACTGCGTTGGCAAAGATGCATTAATGGGTAGAATGTGCAAAATGCATGGGTGATTACTTCGATTAAGTAATACAAATAAAAAATACATTAAAAAAAATTGTTTAAATTTTTTCATACAAAACGGCAATTTCATAGGTCTTCCTAATATATGCCCGGTATACCTACTGTATAGCCCAGTAGTTTTTATAAAAATTGTAGTTATTACTTTGGAAGTCGGTTTTCATTTTTGGCTTAAAAATAATTAATAGTTTATGTTAGAACTTTATAAGGCTTTTGTGAGAACTTTTTGTAAGGGCTGTATAGTAGGGAATAATAAATAGATTTTTTAAATTTAAATATTCATTTTTCCTTTACTTTTAACTATAAAAATATTTAGACAATGGATAAGCAATACAATGTTTTGTCCTTGTCTGCCAAGCTACCTTTTCCACGTATTAGACAAAGACAAAACATGGTATAACTTATCCACTGTTTAAATATTTTTATTAGTAAGGGGGCTAATATATTTATTATATAGATATGAGCGCCGATGGGTGGTAGGCTCTCTAGTGAGCAACCAATAATAGCGAAGATATCAGGCTGGAAAACGGTGCAAAATCTCCCAAACAAGCATATCTGCCTGTAGGTGCCATGCCCCCGTAGAATTAAGCGCCCGCCCAGTTATCTTTCCTGCCCGCCCGTGAACCAAATTATGTCATTGTGGTAAACAGTAATTGGGACCTTTCCTTCCCAGTACTCCCTAGAAGGTATGAAAAACCTGGTATAGCTTGGTATGGCTTCTAGAAGCTATGCACCTTGATAATAGCGTCAGATGGCATGGCCATTACAGGTGTCTCAAGAAGATACTGCAGCTGTCCAAGTAGGGTGGAAGCCCATTTTGCCCTACCTGCCGTCCTGGCCCGGAGAACCTTCTTCTCAGCCTCTATATTAACAAGCAGCGGAAATGGAGTCAGGGCTTCAAGTGAAGCGGTGGGTGCCGACGAGAGCGCATCCGTGATTATCAGACAGGCCAGCCTCTGTACACTATTTAATGTTTTGATGCAGTTGACCTGTTTAGCTTTTTGGCTCCGTAGAGTGGCATACCACACTACGCACCCATATGTGGATATCGGCCTCACTATAGCAGTGTATAACCATTGCCTTCGGCCGAGGAGACTTGTCAGCCCCATTTAGAGCTGACAAGTCTCCAGCAAGACCCCAGAGCACATCTGGTCTTATCATAATGTGCTGGATGTGCTTATCCCAAGTAAATCTCTTATCTAGGATCACTCTTAGATATTTAACCTCGCTTGCAAACTTGGTAGTTTCCCCGAAGAGTGTTGAGGGTTTTAGTCTCTCCAACTTCCTCTTTTTGGTGTTAGGTATCAAGACTTATAGGTGTCATATAGGTGTGTAATAGGTGTCTTATTAGCTTTGACTGTTAGCTTGACCCTTTTGCACCAATTTTTTTTTTCACCATTTTCGACGAATCTCAGTGCTGATTACATTAGCCCAGCGACCACTGATGCGCATTTTCCCACCACTAGTATCGCTAGGTCGTCAGCGTATCCTTGAGCATAGAACCCACTATAGTTAAGTCTTCTAATACTTATAGTTAATTCTTAAAGGAACCCATTCTCTACCAGGGGGACCACTCCAGCGGCGACAGTAACCCCTCCCTGCGGGCATCCTTGGGTCAGCGTTCTCCTGAGCGTCAAGCCCATGATTGTCGATGACGTTACTCTGTTGTTGTGCGTGACTTTGATCCACTCTATATTAGTTGGATCTATATTTCTTGAAGCCAGTATATCCGTGATAGAGCAGGTTAAGGTATTGTCGAACGCGCCTTCATCTAGGAAGGCGCATAGCGCAAACTTCTTATCTTCAATGGGTCTATCAATGGGATCAAATAGCTCTATCGACGCCGTTTCAGTAGATCTGCCTTTCTGGTAGGCATGTTGTCTTTCATGTACCCTTCAACCCCTCAATCAAGAACCCTTTCGATAAAAGAAGTGGCTTATGACTTGGTTAATATGCATGTTTACTCAATATGACTCTCTCGCTCACTCGGCGCGCCGATATCTTTTCGCGGCAGCGCCTGCATGGCAAAAACGGCGACGCTCATATCTAAGCATTATTAAAAAAAAATTATTAGCAGTTAATAGGGACTGCCGATAGAAGTGAAAAATAAAAATTATAAAAGAAAATAAATATATTTCGTCTGACCGACATTCGATCCCGAGACCAATTATTGGTCGACAACGCAAAACATAATCGCTAACTGAGTTACGCGTATCTGACATTACTGTTCGAAATTACTCTTAACTTATTTAACACGACAAAAGAAAAAACATGACAAACTAGGATCCTTATGTCGTCGGCATAAAGGTCAAGACGGAGGTAATATAATTTTGAACGGACTTTCAACAAGTCAGTCATGAGCATGTCGGTGACGCGAACCCATAAAATTTACCTCTACCAAAAAGTGCCCAACGCGGCAATAGTTTTCACTTAAAAAAATTAGCTTTCTGTACATTCACCGTTGCACAAATCTGTACTGAATGTTTTGATTCACGTATTTGTATAATAATTTAAAAGAAAAACAAATAATTCTCAAGACATTAATTAAAAACAACTTTATTTCTCTACATTTAATCTCAACATCTGCACAATAAAAATTATAATCCAATAACAAAATGTTAGTAGTTATTACTTATTAATTTTTAAACTCAACTATTCACATTTTTTATAAAAGTGGTAACTTTCTTATAAAGTAACGATGCCACATTGCTCCTGTAAATGCGGATAATAGGTACCAAGTAACGAGGTAGGACACGTGTTCATTACGTAGTGTAACTCGAGTCTGATTAGGCAGAGGCCAACCTTCCGGTGGATCCGGTATACCTTGAGCATCGAGCCACACTGGAGCACTATTGAAATAATGACTCATTTGCTCCAAATCTCTGAAAAATAAATGTAAACAAGTATGATCTTTTTGTGCCGTCGACATAGAAGTTAATGAACTTATAGTACAGCTTGGCATAAAAGACACATAATAGATTGGTATGAATTTTATATATTCATTTGTTTTATTATAATATGTATATATAAATTAAATATGTCATTCCAATCTAATAAGGATAAAAGATGATACCGTCGAAAATGTTTTTGCCAAGCTGTACTTTTGATCAATAGGTGATTAAAAGCTCTGAATACTTCTTGACATTACATAGCATATATAAATTTTAAATATTTTACCTATAGAACCAGGAGCCTTTGACTGGGTTATTTTTAGGCATGAATGGACCACGATTTTCGGTTAGTCTGACCAGCCCAGTCAGTTCAATTTCCCCCTTCACCATTGATTTTATTCTTTTCTCTTTGGGACGGAGACTACTAGGAATCCATCCACGATTTATAAGTATCACTTCTCTAAAACAAAAAAAGGAAGTTTAAATATAAATTAATCCTAATATTATAAATGTGAGTTTGTGAGGATGGATGTTTGTTACTCTTTCACGCAAAAAGTACTGAACGGATTTTAATGAAATTTGGTATGGTAGTAGTATAATAGGTTCTGGATTAAAATATAGGCTACTTTTTATCCGGCGAAAGAACAGTATTCCCGCGGAATAACTGATAGTACACTTACGCGAGTGGAGCCGCGGGAAACGACTAGTGAATAAATATAAATTAAAATATTATTACAATATTTTAAATTTTCTTACCCAGTTTCAGCTAATTTAAATGGTGTAATAACAAGCCAACCTTGATTCTTTTTGGGGTCAGACATAAGTGATCCAGTTCGTGGTAAAATTACATCATTCTCTATTAGGGCTCTAGGCCCTATTAAGGCTTCTTTGTCATACAAAAACTCTCCTCGGACTTTTACTGGCCGATATTCCATTTTCTGAAGCTCATCAAAACTAAAAAAAAAAAAAAGCTATATTATAATATATAAGTATTTCTCAGAGTACCTTTTGCAATGAGTATTATTACTCATTGTACAGGATATTCTTTTTGTTTAATTCCATATCTACAAGTAATAAACTTACTCTCTTGGTAGGTTTATGGGAGGTGCATTACATTTTGCATGCATTATATCAATCAGCTCCAGTTTCCATTGGAGCCTGTACACTTGCCAGCATCCAAGGCCAAATGATGTCACAGGAATCATCTGAAAAATATGCATTCATCATGCAGTATTCTTGCTATTTTCTAAATAACTGGAATGAACTATTTAATTATTTTAATCCATTGATACATTTAAAGGACAATGGGGATTTTTTTGTACAAGCCCCTTGGGGGGGTTTACACACACCCTTTAAAAGTCATGGATATGTGTCAATTTGTTCATTGGGATGAGTCTATACTCTATATCAGGAATTCCCAAAGTGATTGAGGACAGAGGAAAATCGATTTTTTAGGCCGTGGAACATTTTTTAATGACAAAGCTATTACATGGAAGAACATTGTTTCTGTTGCGACTGATGGTGCACCGTATATGGTTGGTCGTCATTGTGGTTTTATAGCTCACTTAAAGCGACAACTGCCTGATGTACTGGTCATTCACTGCGTGATTCACAGGCAGCATTTAGTAGCAAAAAAGCTGAGTCCTAGATTGCATAAGTCTTTACAATATGTAATAAATGCTATCAACAAGATTCGAAGCAATTCTTTGAACTCTCGGTTATTTGCTCAACTATGTGAGGAAAACGACGAAGTCTTTACTTGATTACTTCTGCAACTGAAGTTCGCTGGTTATCAAAAGGCTCTTGCTTAGAAAGATTTTCAGCCATTTTTGAATCTGTGTTGGAGTTTTTACAAGAAAAAGATCCGAATTTGAAAGAAAATCTGAACAATTGTAAAACAGATATTTATTACTTGACTGATATCTTTGGAATATTCAACAAAGTTAATTTGTAGCTGCAGGGTGACGATCTTAACTTGATTAAAACAAAATCAATAATATCGGCCTATGTGGGTAAACTAATCCTTTATAAACAAAATTTGGGCAGAAAAGAATATTCGCAGTTTCCGCATTTGTCAAAATTACCAGACACAAAGATGATGACATTTTATTATATGTCACTCACTTGGACGCATTACACAAGGATTTTACGGAGAAGTTTGAGGATCTTTTAAATTTACAAATTCCTCAATGGATAATAAATCCGTACAATACCACAGCCATAGAAGAAGCCAATGTGATAATGCAAGAAGAGTTGATTACCATCAGCACAGATGAAGAGCTTAAGCAGAAGTTTAACCAAGGCTATCAGAAGTTCTAGTTGCAACGCAACATTGAAACACAGTATCCTACATTGTGGAACATTGCTGAAAAATACTTTATCGCTTTTCATCATCATACCTAGTTGAAAAAAGCTTCAGTGTGGTAACAAACATTTTGAAGAAACAAAGAAACCGTTTGAAAATCAACAAATGTGGAGATTTAAGGTTGCAACTCACCAATATTGAACCGGATGTAGCTAGATTGGTAGATAGTCACCAGGTTCATCCATCACACTGAATGTTTTATTTTCCCTTTGCGGATTAATACTTTTTTAAATATAATTTCCTACCTACTTAAGATTCTTTAAGTACTTAATTTGTAATAATCATTATAAATTAAACTTGATATTTTTTTATTTTGTTAAATTTTGATGATGAAGATGAAGAAGATGAATGATGATGAAGAAGATGAAGAAGATGATGATTTATTTTGTTAAATTTTGAAAATGAAGTCAACTTTACTCACTTAACCAAATGCAAAGTTTTCCAGTTGGTACCTTAGTACCTAGGTATTTTGTATCAATAGGAAAAAACTAAAGATAGGCCCCCTTATTCATAATAGTCTGCTAACTTAAAGCATTGCTAATTACTCTGTCTTCTTCTATTGACCTAAGTCAGAATGAAAAATAACACTCTGTAGCAGCTGTTTATAGTTAGCGGACCATTATGAATATGGCGATTGATCTTAAAAGTATGTAATTTGGCCATGGGGGTCTGAGATAACAGTTCATTTTGGAAAAAGGGTCACTAGTCCAAAATAGTTTGGGGATCCCTACTCTATATGAACAAATTGATAAAGTCAATGTATCCATGGGCTGTGAAATAGCTTACCATGAAGTGATTTGTCTGCTTGTTTCCTGGTCCTATTTCATAAGACACATAGACTTATGACTTTATTTTTTATTATAATTATATATAAAAAACACTATGTTGTATAAATGAATATCATTATGTAATAATAACAGTGTTTTATTGCGCAAATCTCTATGTAAATATATTTTCATTCTCCATGGAATGAAATGTAAGAAATAATTATTTTGTTAAAGTTTCTGCAAAGTAAGATTGCCATAAAAACAACAATATTAATAAAATCTAAACACCATATATTTTTTATATATTTTATTAGGACAGTGCCAACTTTTTTAAAATTATGTTGCTATATTAAAAAGTTTTTTATTCTAATATTATTTCAATTCTTATATTACACCTGTTTCAAATCTGTCTCATGGTGGAGATGTTTCCTTCCATTGTCCTTTAGGCTTTAATACCAGAATAATGAAGGAACATATTTTTTTAGTAAAATACCTAGTGAAGTAAGTGCCAGAGGTAAGAAAAGGTGTGCAAAACAAAAAATGCATATATTTTTTTTATCTTACCAGTAAGATCCATTTTAATATTTCACCGGGATCCTTAGTTTTAAGAGTTTTTATTTTTATAGAGCTGTATTTTTTTGAAGGGCTTATTATGTTGATGTAGACATTTTTACCATTTCTCGCGGCAAATAAACTATATCTATTAGTCGTTCTCAAAAATCCACTCAACATTTTTATAACAAATTTTATCAGTAAAATTGAGTGAAATATAAAAAAATTGTAATTCTTATATTAGAATTCAGATTTACTGTTCTTCTACTTCTTCTTTTAATTATGGGCCTTTTTTTCTTTAAATAAATATATGGCATCGGCTTAAACCATTCACAAGTCAAGTTGAAAAGGCGGGAAATAGAATTTTTGTTTTAATTTTCAACACCATATTCCTAAATCGTCAAGTCCAAAGTCTAGTCAAAGTCCAAATGGATGGTCAGTGCAATCAATGAGTCAAGTCAGTCGATTCAGTAAAGTGGTAGAAGCTTTACTGAAAGTTTCTAGGGAGTTTTGGAGTAACACAAAATAGCACGTTTTTTTGAAGTTGTACCACTTGCTCACACTTGTGCACGTTAACGAATAGGTACTTAATAGTTAATATTCTACCAATATTACACATTAAAAACTGAAATAACACATATTTATGAACCTATTAAACAAAATCCACAATGTCATCCAATGGATTCCCGGCAAAACTCCAATTATATAATATAATTGGATTATATGCAATTATATAATATAATAAATGATAAGTAGTACTCTACTGAGATAATGGGCTATGGAATGCCTTAAGCTATTCTCACGGCCCATCCAGCACCGGTACTAATAGCCGTCATTAGTATCAATAGTGTCAATCATTTATAATTTTTTGCCTACTAGTCCGCGGCCTTGGGCTTGCAGGCTGGATGGTCACCCACCATCCAGCCCTTGGCCCTTTACGTAGTAATATTTAATAATCTGTGCTATGGCGGCCTCGGTGAATTGCCAACAATGTAACAAAGTACTCTGTGGTTGCCTAATGCCTCATGCCTCGTCTATTATATATATATATATATATATATATATATATATATATATATATATATATATATATATATAAGGTTGCATCGAAATGGCTCCGAAACGACTGATCTGATTTTGATGAAATTTGACACAGATTTAGAATAGACCACGAGGAAGGACATAACTATGCTACTTTATTGCGGCAAAATGTTCGGTTCCCGCAAGATTTTCAATAGCGCGCACGAAGTCGCGGGCTATTGGAAATCTAGTCTAAATAAAGTCTAGTGTTTAATAAAGGCGCTGAAATTTTTGGCATTCGAAAAGTTATGCGCAGAAGTTTTACGTACGTACACAGCGCATGCGCCAAAAAATTTTTTTCTCCAAGAACGCACCTGATGTTTTTATTTTTGTGACTGATTTTTCGGATTTTCTGTTTCATATAATTCTATAAATCTGAAAGTTTCCTCGTTCGTCATTAAAAAAGACATTTTTATTACTAAAGATTAAATTACGAAAGTTTCGACGATACAAACAACGGAGCTCGTGATAAACCATAGATGATGTGACAAACTAAGCGTGCACATACGTGTGCGGTGTGGATGGTACAGCCATAACTCTGGCCACAACCTTTTGATCTTTTGTCAAAAAACCGACACCGCACGGATCTTGGTCAAGTTGCGATAACAGTTGTGGGCCATCATTCCAACTAGGGGTTGCAATCCAGATACTTCGAAATTAGAAAAAATCCTGATTTTCCGAAAATAAATAAAAGAAGTATGTACGGATTTTAAAATAAAAATCCGGATTTTTCGAACCATTCGAATCTTGGTTACTGTGATGAAAAATTATATATTTGTAAATATTATTAGGCACTCTAGACGTACAATGTTTGACTAATTCGATATTTCTTGTTGTATTGCTGAATGTCTTGTCACATTTTTTCATATTTTACAGGTTATTTGGTAGAACGTAGTCAATCCGTTAAATAGAGACCCGAGGGCTAAAGACCAGCCATGTGTATGGCCGATATTGAACATTATCTATGATATTTATATTTTTTCAGTAATAGTAGGTGTCCCGCCTTGTTTGCATTTCGCAATTGTTTTAATTGCTCAAGTAGTAAGAAGTACAAGTGACAAATCGAAGCACAATTTAAGCTTGCAATTTTTTTGATATTTTATTTAATGCTTACTTAGAAAACAACTTAACACTTAGGCATCTTCATCCGTTATTGCATGATTTATACAGTATTCTCCGCGCAAAGTAACCAGTCTTAAAATACTGTAGTGCCTGGGACAGTTGGTTTTTAAACGTCGCATTCGTTGCCCAAGTACATATGGCATTCTCACAACACATTCAGTCTAGTTCAGAGGAACGACTGGTCAATACGTCTGGGGCAAACCATGTGCGAGTTTCCTCACGATGTTTTCCTTCACCGTTAAAGCGTCCGTATAATGTGGGTACTTGAGATCTGAAAAGTCTCATTAGTAAACGCCACAACCTGGAAATCGAACCTGCACTCTCGTCTCGTCTCCGTCTTTAACTAGTCCACGAAGCTCCACAACATTAACATACTAATTCCACTTTTAAGTTCCTACGATCATAGAATGACAACTTAAAAAGAAGTGTGCGGATTAAAAACAATTTCATTTAATTATCTTCTCAATAATGTATACCAAATACCTGACTCTATCTCTATGATATCTGAAAAGGTCCTTAAAATTTGCGAATTAGTTTTAAGAGTAATATTACACTTTGCAGTTTCATTGTCTATTAGTTTATGTACTATTAACCACAGACTCGCCCCTTCGTCGGAAAATGCCGAGCGTTTCTATTTCTTGGAATTTAAGGTAATTTATTATATTTTTAAGTGACTTCCAAAAAAAGGAGGCGTTATATATTCGGCTGTATGTATTTTTTTTTGTATGTTCAACGATAACTCCGCCGTCTGTTGACCGATTTTCAAAATTCTTTTTTTTATGTAAAGGGTATACTTCGAAGTTGTTTGCGTTTTCATAAAAGTGGTGACCTGATGATAGGTTCCATGAGGGATCGAGGGAACTCCTCAAAATTTATATGGACACATATAGTGATTTCGACTTTTTCTGAAGTAACCCAAGCATATCCTACCAATAAATTAAGATTTTGCACCAAGGTATATCCTGGATCCAAAAGTACTGAACAGAACTCCTGACTCCTTACAGATACATGTTTGGGGATTTCGGCGTTGCATAAAGAACTGCAAGCATATGCCACTATATCAATTACGGTAATCATCATCATTATCTTATATATATAATACCTAATGGAAGCTTGGCGCGTATTCAATTATACATTCGATCGTTTATTTTAACTTTAAGGGTTCTTAATTTGTGTTAATAGTAATTTAACAAATACCACTAAAAAGGAATAATTATTATTATTTTGAATAAAAAATTAAACGTACTTACAAAATAAAATTCACAAAAAAGTATGCATACCAGACAACTTGAATGTGTGTTCTATTTTAAATATTGTTTTATCAGAATGTTGTTCGGGCTGGTACCGACTACAAAATTATGAAGAATGAGTAGAGAAATACTTACATAGTTAAAATTTCAGCCAAATTTAAAAGGGGAATTATTTAGAAAATAAGTTTTATTTCATACTTTTTTGTGCATTTTTACTTTGTAAGTCGGTTAAATTTTTGTTCATTGATTGTTTGGCACTGACTCTGAATTAATTATGTATAGTGGAAACCTACTTTCGTTTGTCAAAAAACTTAGATATTAAAGTTTTATAAAATATATTTTTAAAAGGTTTATCAGTTTTTGCTTTTCAGTTTTTTCAGCGGTTTAATTTTTTTTAAAATTAAGTAGTTATTGATTTTTAAACTTTGTAAACATGTCGTAAGTCGTGTGCTTGCGCTTGCGTGACTATAAATACCGTGTCGATTCCAACGTGGACGTACGTGTTACATTAATTATTAAGGGGTCCAATACACGGTCCGGTTTTCCTTCAGTTCGGCCTGAATGGATGCAAAATCGTATCGTCTGTGTGCAATTTCGAGATCGCATCAGTCGGTCAGTATGGACTGAAGCGATTCGTTCCAGTGATTACAACTCTGTTTTTGCGAAACTACTAAGCTCGTATCGTGTTCTACTAAAAACTACTAAAAGAGTACCGATAACTATAAAAAAGCTACTAAACTTAGGAATCCCTAAAAGTTTTTTAGGGATTTTGTGTTTACAAACATACATACATTTTCAGGTTTAATATTTAACCGTTAAATTAAAAAAATATATTAGGAAATATTACGTATATAGAAATTAAATCGGTAGTTTTAAGCGACTTACGGACGCGTGCTACTATATGGCATGTGCTATTATGATAAGGTGTCTCAATAGCACATAGTAGCAGGCCATTTTGGATAATATTATGATTACTGTAGCTATTTTCTACAAAACCACTACTAACAACTAAATTCCTACTAAGTATTATTATATATTTATTATTATATTTTATTATTATATTATAAAATACAAAATTTAGAAGTAAAATTTGTAAAACAACTAAGTTGGCAGCATTAATTCTGACCTGTAGGATGGACTGAACGGCAATAAAATTGGGCTGAACGGTAATAAAATTCGAATATAAAATAAAACCGGTCAAGTGCGAGTCGGCAAGATGAATTCCGTACAGAACGGAAAAAATCACGTTTGTTGTATGTGAGCCTCAAATTTTTATTTTATTCTGTTTTTAGTATTTGTTGTTATAACGGCAATAGATATACCTACATCATACATTTGTGAAATTTTTAACTGTCGAGCTATCACGGTATAAGAAGGTTAAGATACAGCCTGGCGACAGACGGACGAACAGCAAAGTCTCAGTAATAGGGTCCCGTTTTTACCCTTTGGGCACGGAACCCTAAAAATGGTACGTGGTATAAAGAAATTTATCAAAGTTCATTGAAATATTTAAAACCTTATAGCCACTATGGTTGATAAAATCTAAAGACTATATAGACTAATATTACTGGAAAAATGTATGACACAATAATTCGGTTTCGTCGATAAAGTGATTACAATTGCAGCAAAATACAATAAATAAATAAAATAATAGCCTAAACTGACCAAGAGCATGTCACGACATGTCTAAGGAGGGTTCCGTAACTATCAGCACGCAATAGGTTTTCTTTGAATTACTACAAAAGTTCTTGTCATAAAGTTATTACAGAAGCTAGGAGAGCGGCGGACAGACAGACAGTCGGCGGACAGGCAGAGTGAAATTATAAGTGTTCCTTAAGTATTACGGAACCCTAAAAACACGACCGAAGCTCGCGGCAATTTTCCGTGTATGTGCTCGAATCCGTTCAGGCCGAACCTTAGACTAAAACGCCTAGAAACCGGGTACGAGCATGAAAAGTGAAGTAAGTAAATCATACTGAGCCATATCGGCTCAGTTTGTTCGAACGACCCGTCAGTTGTCAAGGTCAAGCGCAAGTGCATACATCTCCGACTATTAAAAACATTATGACGGTTTGTGTCGCTATTGGGTGTCATAATGCATCGGAAAAGTATCAAAAAAGCTTAGGACATAACATTTCATATGTAAGTATGAAATGTAATGTCCGAACAATTTGACTTGTATTAAGTCAAATATTTAAAACATTTTAAAATAAAATTATATTAAGTCGTCATCCTGCTACACTATTGTGAATTGTAGAAGTGTTACTATAGTAATAATAAATTTATTTCAAAATTTTCATGGCTAACGCATAGTTGCAACTAAACCAAAGTTTTTTAATATTTTCTGATTTTTTTAACTATCAATTTAAAGTATTGCTAGTATTAAGATAATCCTTAATATATTCCTTAATAGCAGTTTAATATAAATAAAGTTCACAAAAAAATAAAATTATATTAAGTCGTCATCCTGCTACACTATTGTGAATTGTAGAAGTGTTACTATAGTAATAATAAATTTATTTCAAAATTTTCATGGCTAACGCATAGTTGCAACTAAACCAAAGTTTTTTAATATTTTCTGATTTTTTTAACTATCAATTTAAAGTATTGCTAGTATTAAGATAATCCTTAATATATTCCTTAATAGCAGTTTAATATAAATAAAGTTCACAAATTGTGTTTAGATGGCTGAAAATGAAATGTAAGTTATATTTTTACATCTCACGATATTAAGAAAAACAAATACAATAATTCCAATTTTAAGAGTACACACTCCACAACTTCAAAGTTTTGTTCGTGTAGGTGTCGGTATGTAATGCTTACGACTAGATCTATCTGTTGCTTGCTTCACTTTGTACGATGCGTTTGTTTGAAGACTATTGGCGTTATTAATCTAAGGGCAGAACTGACGTCAGTTTTGTCGGATGCAATTTTCTCCGTGTATGTGCTCGAATCCGTTTAGGCCGAACTAACGTCAGTTCTAACTGCAACGATCGGCCTCTCGTCTGTGGGAGCCTTAAGACAAGTGCTGTTCTGACTGGAAAACTGCAGACCATTAACGCAGGGTTGTCGACGTGTAATAATTTACTTAACTATTTTAATAATACTTAAGTACATATAATATTATTGACCTACTTCCGATTGGTTATTAATTCGTCTGTATGTTTTTAGGGTCCTGTACCCAAAAAAAGGGACCGTATTACTGAGACTTCGCTATCTGTCTGTCCATCCGTCCGTCTTCGGCCTACCGTCCAAACGGTTAGTGCTGGAAATATGAAACTTTGCATGTATAATTATGTACGAGTATATTATTACCACCTCGAAAAAATGCTAAAACAAATAAGTAGGTATTTTTTTATAGTAAATAATATAAAATAGATTTTAGTGGGGAGCCCACTAAAAGCTAAACGGCTGGCTCGATAAATCGGAAAAAAATTATGGTGATCCATATGATGAACTTTGAAGGAAAACTATAACGACTAAGATATCTTTGTTACTATAGGAGTTATAGAGGGTCTAACTTGTTACATGCGCTTAGGTACTTACTTGGAAAACTTTTTACAAAAAGAACGAAATAAAAAGTCAGCGAGTAAAATAATACTACACGCTTGCGTGACTATAAATACCGTGTCGATTCCAACGTGGACGTACGTGTTACATTAATTATTAAGGGGTCCAATACACGGTCCGGTTTTCCTTCAGTTCGGCCTGAATGGATGCAAAATCGTATCGTCTGTGTGCAATTTCGAGATCGCATCAGTCGGTCAGTATGGACTGAAGCGATTCGTTCCAGTGATTACAACTCTGTTTTTGCGAAACTACTAAGCTCGTATCGTGTTCTACTAAAAACTACTAAAAGAGTACCGATAACTATAAAAAAGCTACTAAACTTAGGAATCCCTAAAAGTTTTTTAGGGATTTTGTGTTTACAAACATACATACATTTTCAGGTTTAATATTTAACCGTTAAATTAAAAAAATATATTAGGAAATATTACGTATATAGAAATTAAATCGGTAGTTTTAAGCGACTTACGGACGCGTGCTACTATATGGCATGTGCTATTATGATAAGGTGTCTCAATAGCACATAGTAGCAGGCCATTTTGGATAATATTATGATTACTGTAGCTATTTTCTACAAAACCACTACTAACAACTAAATTCCTACTAAGTATTATTATATATTTATTATTATATTTTATTATTATATTATAAAATACAAAATTTAGAAGTAAAATTTGTAAAACAACTAAGTTGGCAGCATTAATTCTGACCTGTAGGATGGACTGAACGGCAATAAAATTGGGCTGAACGGTAATAAAATTCGAATATAAAATAAAACCGGTCAAGTGCGAGTCGGCAAGATGAATTCCGTACAGAACGGAAAAAATCACGTTTGTTGTATGTGAGCCTCAAATTTTTATTTTATTCTGTTTTTAGTATTTGTTGTTATAACGGCAATAGATATACCTACATCATACATTTGTGAAATTTTTAACTGTCGAGCTATCACGGTATAAGAAGGTTAAGATACAGCCTGGCGACAGACGGACGAACAGCAAAGTCTCAGTAATAGGGTCCCGTTTTTACCCTTTGGGCACGGAACCCTAAAAATGGTACGTGGTATAAAGAAATTTATCAAAGTTCATTGAAATATTTAAAACCTTATAGCCACTATGGTTGATAAAATCTAAAGACTATATAGACTAATATTACTGGAAAAATGTATGACACAATAATTCGGTTTCGTCGATAAAGTGATTACAATTGCAGCAAAATACAATAAATAAATAAAATAATAGCCTAAACTGACCAAGAGCATGTCACGACATGTCTAAGGAGGGTTCCGTAACTATCAGCACGCAATAGGTTTTCTTTGAATTACTACAAAAGTTCTTGTCATAAAGTTATTACAGAAGCTAGGAGAGCGGCGGACAGACAGACAGTCGGCGGACAGGCAGAGTGAAATTATAAGTGTTCCTTAAGTATTACGGAACCCTAAAAACACGACCGAAGCTCGCGGCAATTTTCCGTGTATGTGCTCGAATCCGTTCAGGCCGAACCTTAGACTAAAACGCCTAGAAACCGGGTACGAGCATGAAAAGTGAAGTAAGTAAATCATACTGAGCCATATCGGCTCAGTTTGTTCGAACGACCCGTCAGTTGTCAAGGTCAAGCGCAAGTGCATACATCTCCGACTATTAAAAACATTATGACGGTTTGTGTCGCTATTGGGTGTCATAATGCATCGGAAAAGTATCAAAAAAGCTTAGGACATAACATTTCATATGTAAGTATGAAATGTAATGTCCGAACAATTTGACTTGTATTAAGTCAAATATTTAAAACATTTTAAAATAAAATTATATTAAGTCGTCATCCTGCTACACTATTGTGAATTGTAGAAGTGTTACTATAGTAATAATAAATTTATTTCAAAATTTTCATGGCTAACGCATAGTTGCAACTAAACCAAAGTTTTTTAATATTTTCTGATTTTTTTAACTATCAATTTAAAGTATTGCTAGTATTAAGATAATCCTTAATATATTCCTTAATAGCAGTTTAATATAAATAAAGTTCACAAAAAAATAAAATTATATTAAGTCGTCATCCTGCTACACTATTGTGAATTGTAGAAGTGTTACTATAGTAATAATAAATTTATTTCAAAATTTTCATGGCTAACGCATAGTTGCAACTAAACCAAAGTTTTTTAATATTTTCTGATTTTTTTAACTATCAATTTAAAGTATTGCTAGTATTAAGATAATCCTTAATATATTCCTTAATAGCAGTTTAATATAAATAAAGTTCACAAATTGTGTTTAGATGGCTGAAAATGAAATGTAAGTTATATTTTTACATCTCACGATATTAAGAAAAACAAATACAATAATTCCAATTTTAAGAGTACACACTCCACAACTTCAAAGTTTTGTTCGTGTAGGTGTCGGTATGTAATGCTTACGACTAGATCTATCTGTTGCTTGCTTCACTTTGTACGATGCGTTTGTTTGAAGACTATTGGCGTTATTAATCTAAGGGCAGAACTGACGTCAGTTTTGTCGGATGCAATTTTCTCCGTGTATGTGCTCGAATCCGTTTAGGCCGAACTAACGTCAGTTCTAACTGCAACGATCGGCCTCTCGTCTGTGGGAGCCTTAAGACAAGTGCTGTTCTGACTGGAAAACTGCAGACCATTAACGCAGGGTTGTCGACGTGTAATAATTTACTTAACTATTTTAATAATACTTAAGTACATATAATATTATTGACCTACTTCCGATTGGTTATTAATTCGTCTGTATGTTTTTAGGGTCCTGTACCCAAAAAAAGGGACCGTATTACTGAGACTTCGCTATCTGTCTGTCCATCCGTCCGTCTTCGGCCTACCGTCCAAACGGTTAGTGCTGGAAATATGAAACTTTGCATGTATAATTATGTACGAGTATATTATTACCACCTCGAAAAAATGCTAAAACAAATAAGTAGGTATTTTTTTATAGTAAATAATATAAAATAGATTTTAGTGGGGAGCCCACTAAAAGCTAAACGGCTGGCTCGATAAATCGGAAAAAAATTATGGTGATCCATATGATGAACTTTGAAGGAAAACTATAACGACTAAGATATCTTTGTTACTATAGGAGTTATAGAGGGTCTAACTTGTTACATGCGCTTAGGTACTTACTTGGAAAACTTTTTACAAAAAGAACGAAATAAAAAGTCAGCGAGTAAAATACTAAGGCGGGTCAATGAGTCCGTGACTTTTTGAATTTCTAACCTCCTTACTGAAAAAGCAACACTACTCCTGTCAACAGGCATCTGTCAGTTGACTCCTATCAAAATTTGAACTTGCTGCGTCAGTTAGTTTGTGTTTTACAGCTATCTTTATCAGACTATCCAGTAACTTAAGGAAACAATGGAAAAAAGTTAATTTCGTGTGCTTATTAAGCATTATTTTTTGCGAAAAAAAACCATTACCGAGACCAAGGCTAAGCTTGATAAATACTATGGGGACTCTGCACCATCGATTTCAATGGTAAAAAAGTGGTTTACTGAATTTCGTTGTGGCCGTACAAGCACTGAAGATGCCGAACGTCCTGGACGCCCAGTTGAGGTCTCTACACCCGAAACAATCGAAAAATTCACGATATGGTGTTAGCCGACCGAAGATTAAAAGTGCAAGAGATTGTGGAAGCCATAGGCATCTCGCATGGCTCAGTGGTTTCAATTTTGAATGATCACTTGGGCATGAGAAAGCTTTCCGCAAGATGGGTGCCGCGTTTGCTCACAGTCGACCGCAAACGCAATCGTGTAACAACTTCACAGGAAGGTTTGGCGTTGTTTAATCACAATATGGAGGAGTTTTTTAACCGTGGACGGAACATGGATCCATCACAACACACCAGAGACCAAACAACAGTCAAAACAGTGTGTTTCTAAGGGTGAATCGGCGCCAAAGAAAGCCAAGGTGGGTTTGTCAGCCAATAAAGTTATGGCGACTGTTTTTTGGGATGCACGTGGGATAATCCACATTGACTATCTTCAAAAGGGAAGAACAATTAATGGGGAATATTATGCCAACTTATTGGACCGCTTCAATGAGGATTTGAAAACAAAACCGACCTCATTTGGCCAAGAAAAAAGTTCTTTTTCACCAAGACAATGCAAGGGTGCACACATGTGCAGTTGCCATGGCAAAAATCCATGAATTGGGCTACGAATTGCTCCCACATCCACCCTATTCTCAAGATTTGGCTCTGAGTGACTACTTCTTGTTCCCAAACCTGAAAAAATGGCTCGGTGGAAAAAGATTTAACTCCAATGATGAAGTCATCTCGCAAACAAAGGCCTATTTTGAGGACCTCGACAAATCATATTTTTTGGAAGGGATAAAAAAATTGGAGAAGCGTTGGACAAAGTGTATAGAGCTCAAGGGGGACTACGTTGAAAAATAAAATGATTTATTTATCAAAAAATCTGTGTTTTATTCCAAAAGTCACGGACTTATTGACCCGCCCTCGTATCTATACAATTAATAAAATCGAAGAATCCGATTGAAATTTTAAATTAACAGCAGTACTCTATATTTTTAATTTTTTCTGTCCGCCTGTTTGTTCCGGTTAATCTCTGAAACGGCTGGACTAATTTTTACGGACTTGCACTGGCAGATAGCTCATGTTATAAGGAAACTTAGGATACTTTTATCTTATGGTACCTACCGTATAAAAAGATAGGGTTCTATTGCCGTTCGTTCTACGCAAACGAAGTTGCAGGCACCAGACAGTTGAAAATAAAATCATAAATGGGTTGCTACGGAACCCTTTTCTAATTTATATCCGTGGCCAGACACGCACTTGAGCGGTTTTACTAGAGGCACTATCGGGTTTTTTTCCATATACGGTAAAATTTGTTTACCCTTATTTCCAACAAAACCCAATAACAAATGCCTAAATTTTTATATTTTTCTTAAATCTTAAATTTCTTTAGTCATCGACAACCGTATGTGGTACCTTGAAGTGTAATTTAAGGAGTTATTCTAAGGACCATAATAAGGATTTACAATGTTAAGGGCCATTTTCACAATCGCCTATGTCGCATGACAAATAGCTTGTCCGAATTTTTGTCTCTGTCGCTCAGTATAAAGAAAGCAACGACAAAACTTCCGGATAAGCTATTCGTCACTTATTAGGTGATTCTGAAACCGGCCCTAAAACTACTATTTAATTTACGGCCCTGTACAAATATATTTTCTCGGGTCTGACAACACTGGCCAACACTGGCCAACACCTACTGATATGTTTCAGCATCGCACATACGTGGTATCAATAATCAGTACCTATAGACTACCAACTCAGTACTCAGCAGTCCGTGCCTGCCCACACTAGCCCAGCTCACAGCGTAGACTACACGTGGATATGGCTGAAGCACAGACAGTACGTTTTTTGATTTTTTTTTTCGCATTTTAAATAATTTTAATCGCAGCGTAAAGCGATAAGGTACTATAATCTTATTTATTAAATTTTTAAACGATTATTTTCATTATCTTTTACCAATTAAGATATATTACATACAATATGTTCGATGTATTTGAACAGCGAATTATTTCATACTAGCTCTTGCCTCCGGCTCCGCCCGCGTGAAATAAGGTTTCTTTGGCCCCTCCTAACTGTTACTCTACGTTAAATCTGTTTCTTCCTTTACTTACTTTCTCTCTTTTAATTTTTCAGTACAAAAAGCCTTTTGTGTTTCATTTAAATCGGTTCAACCGTTTGGGCGTGAAGGATAGTCAAAAATACGCACAATAGTTCATTATCCCACGGGAACACTGTAATTCTTTGCGATAAAAAGTAGCCCATGTGTCAATCCAAAACATAAACCATTACCATATCAATTTTCTTTCAAATCAGTTCAGCCCTTTGGGCGTGAAGGACAGTCGAAAATACGCACTATTGTGCGTTACATACATTATCCCACGGGAACACTATAATTCTTTGCGATAAAAAGTAGACTGTTTGTCCAAAGAATAAACCACTACCATACCAACTTTCGTTCAAATAGGTTCAACCCCTTAACCGTGAAAGACAGTAAAAAAAAAAACACAATAATACATTATCCCACGGGAACACTGTGTGTGTTTGGAATAAAAAGTAGACTATGTATTTGCTCAAAGCATAAACCACTACCATACCAACTTTCGTTGAAATCGGTTCAACCCCTTAGCCGTGAAAGACAGCCAAAAATACGCACAATAATACATTATCCCTCGGGAACACTGTATCTGTTTGGAATAAAAAGTAGACTATGTGTTTGTCCAAAGAATAAACCACTACCATACCAACTTTCGTTCAAATCGGTTCAACCCCTAAACCGTGAAAGACAGTCAAAAATACACACAATAATACATTATCCCTCGGGAATACTGTATCTGTTTGGGATAAAAAGTAGGCTATGTGTTTGTCCAAAGAATAAACCACTACCATACCAACTTTCGTTCAAATAGGTTCAACCCTTTAGCCGTAAAAGACAGTCAAAAATACACACAATAATACATTATCCCTCGGTAACACTTTATCTTTCTAACCGATTTCCAAAAAAAGGACTCGATTATAAGTTCGGCTGTATATATATTTTTGTATGTTCAAGAATTACTCCGCCGTCTGTCGACCGATTTCCAAAATTATTTTTTTGATGTTTTACCGACTTAAAAATAATGAAGATAACGTAGAGAAATAGTTAAAATTTTAGCCGAATTTAAAAGGGATTTATTTAGAAAAAAAGTTTTATTTAATACTTTTTTTATATATTTTTACATTAGAAGCTGGTTTAATTTTTTTGGGATAAAAATTAGACTACGTGTTTGTCCAAACCATAAACCACTAGGTACTATTCTAACTTTCATTCAAATCGGTTGAACCGTTTAGTCGTGAAAGATACACACAATAATACATTATCCCTCGGGAACACTGTATCTTTGTGGGATAAAATGAAGCCTAAGTATTTGTCCAAACTTTAAATAACTACCATACTAATTTTCTTTCAAATTAGTTCAGCTCTTTGGGCGTGAAGAATAGTCAAAAATACAGACAATAATACATTATCCTGCGGGAACACTGTAGTTTTTCTTGATGAAAAGTATCCTTTGTCCTTTCCCAAGACTCAAAGTATGTCTATACCAAATTTCATCAAAATTGGTTCAGCGGTTCAAGCGTGAAGAGGTAACAGACAGACAGACATACAGACACATATTATAGTATATAGTATAGATATAGATTCATTGTATACCGACAGTTTAAATATTGTTATGTACGTACCTAACTACTAAAATTACTGATAATAATATTTACTGTGTAATACTTACAAGTAGTTTTGATTTACAACATATTATTTTTAACCGACTTCCAAAAAAGGAGGCGTTGATACGTTCGGCTGTATATATATGATCATCATCATCACCAACATCACTACACCATAAATCATGACATAATGATCATATAATAAGGTAGGTACTTCTCATAATATTTTACACCGACACGGATATCTTTGAACATTACTCTGCCGTTTATGGACCGATTTTCAAAATTCTTTTTTTAGATGTATTGGGTATAATCCGAAATTGGTGATGATGGCATCCGTGAGGAATTGAGGGAACTACACAAAATTTATATGGACATAAATAGTGATTTTGACTTTTTCATAAGTAACCCGAGCTTATGCTACCAAAAAGTAAGATTTTGCACCAAGGTGTACCCTGGATCCAAAAGCACTGAACAGAACACCTCAGACTTTAAAGATACACATTTCGAAATTTCGACATTGTTTAAAGAACTGCAAGCATATTATGCCATTATATAACTTACAGTCATCATCATGATCATCTTATATACAATACCTAATGGAAGCTTGGCGCGTATTCAATTATACATTCGATCGTTTATTTTAAACGTTTTTAAAATTTTTTAATAATAATTTAACAAATATCACTAAAAAGGTTAAAATTATTATTATTTTTAAACAAAAAATTAAACCGACTTCCTAAGTAAAAATTGGCTGAAATTTTAACTATTTCTCAACTCAATCTTAATTTCAAAATATTAAAGTCAGTACCAGCCAACTTGAACGTGTGTTCTATTTTAAATATTGTTTTATCAGAATTTTGTTCGGGCTGGTAATTTTATATTATACTTTCATACTTTTTTGTGCATTTTTACTTTGGAAGTCGGTTTTGTTGTTAGAACTCGTGAACAAACCAATATTGGTTCTTGAACCTTGCATGATTTTTTAAGTCAAAATAATAAATACCAACAAAAAATTATTTCCACGTTAAATTATGCTAGGATGATACCATTATAATTTGTCTTGTATGTGCTTGGGCAACCATACGATATTTAAAAACCAACTGTCCCAGGCACTACAGTATTTCAAGAGTGGTTACTTCGCTCGGAGAATACTATAAATCATCCAATAACGGATGAAAAGGCCTAAGTTTTTTTTGTAGGCAGTATGTGTAGGTAAACCTACCTATAAATAAAATAAAAACCTATCTAAAAATAAAATAAAATTTTAAAATAAAGTATATCTGAATTAAATTTCAATTGAATTTGTAGAAGTCCCATTCAAACTTACAATAAATAACACCTAAGTACACGATGGAGACCGAACGCCATAACCCACATTCTACACGGGCCATGCATTTAGTCGTTCACATTTCACTTGAATAAATATTCTTATGCATAATAACTTACTTGAACTAATATTGACCAATATTAGAAAATATATAATAATATAGAACATAAATACGTACTTATATTTTTAGTAAAAACTACTTTTTCTTCAGGGTCACTGATACTAAGGCGGGTCAATAAGTCCGTGACTTTTTGAATTTCTAACCTCCTTACTGAAAAAGCAACACTACTCCTGTCAACAGGCATCTGTCAGTTGACTCCTATCAAAATTTGAACTTGCTGCGTCAGTTAGTTTGTGTTTTACAGCTATCTTTATCAGACTTCGTGTGCTTATTAAGCATTATTTTTTTGCGAAAAAAAACCATTACCGAGACCAAGGCTAAGCTTGATAAATACTATGGGGACTCTGCACCATCGATTTCAATGGTAAAAAGTGATTTACTGAATTTCGTTGTGGCCGTACAAGCACTGAAGATGCCGAACGTCCTGGACGCCCAGTTGAGGTCTCTACACCCGAAACAATCGAAAAAATTCACGATATGGTGTTGGCCGACCGAAGATTGAAAGTGCAAGAGATTGTGGAAGCCATAGGCATCTCGCATGGCTCAGTGGTTTCAATTTTGAATGATCACTTGGGCATGAGAAAGCTTTCCGCAAGATGGGTGCCGCGTTTGCTCACAGTCGACCACAAACGCAATCGTGTAACAACTTCACAGGAAGGTTTGGCGTTGTTTAATCACAATATGGAGGAGTTTTTTAACCGTGGACGAAACATGGATCCATCACAACACACCAGAGACCAAACAACAGTCAAAACAGTGTGTTTCTAAGGGTGAATCGGCGCCAAAGAAGGCCAAGGTGGGTTTGTCAGCCAATAAAGTTATGGCGACTGTTTTTTGGGATGCACGTGGGATAATCCACATTGACTATCTTCAAAAGGGAAGAACAATTAATAGGGAATATTATGCCAACTTATTGGACCGCTTCAATGAGGATTTGAAAAAAAACCGACCTCATTTGGCCAAGAAAAAAATTCTTTTTCACCAAGACAATGCAAGGGTGCACACATGTGCAGTTGCCATGGCAAAAATCCATGAATTGGGCTATGAATTGCTCCCACATCCACCCTATTCTCAAGATTTGGCTCCGAGTGACTACTTCTTGTTCCCAAACCTGAAAAAATGGCTCGGTGGAAAAAGATTTGACTCCAATGATGAAGTCATCTCGCAAACAAAGGCCTATTTTGAGGACCTCGACAAATCATATTTTTTGGAAGGGATAAAAAAATTGGAGAAGCGTTGGACAAAGTGTATAGAGCTCAAGGGGGACTACGTTGAAAAATAAAATGATTTATTTATCAAAAAATCTGTGTTTTATTCCAAAAGTCACGGACTTATTGACCCGCCCTCGTAATTTTTCCTATCGGTGTATTTTATTGGCCAATATAGCTATTTATTCTTCAAGCGTTAGATGCATGTATAATTGTATAGCTACTGTAGGAATAATCGATATAGGCAATAGCCTCCTGGCAGCACGACCAAAAACTAATTATCTCGCTTTTAATAGAATCCATAAAACTCCCATTTTCGGTTGAATAAATTGATTCATATAAATATCTGCGCAGTGAGTACATTATCTTCAACACGTATCTTCAAAGACTGAGGAGTTCCGTTCAGTGCTTTTGGATCCAGGGTATAACCTTGGTGCAAACTCTTACTTTTTGGTAGCATATGCTTGGACTACTTCAGAAAAAGTCAAAATAACTATGTGTACATATACATTTCGAGGACAGTTCCATTTGGTAACAACGGGACCAACTTCGGATTATACCCTTTACAAAAAAATCCACCTACCATCCTAAACACACATACCTATTCAAAAATACACCAAATACCACCGCCCATGGACACTCACAACACCAGAGGAGTTACACTTGTAACTCCTCTGGTGTTGCGGCTTGCATTCCCAGTCCGGTAACCTCACTCACTCGGCGAAACACAACGCAAGCGTTATTTCACGCCGGTTTTCTGTGAGACCGTGGTATTTACCCGGTCGAGCCGGCCCATTTATGCCGAAGCATGGTTCTCCCACAATTATTTAGAAAATAAGATTTATTTCATACTTTTTTGTGTATTTTTACTTTGGAGGTCGGTTTAATTTTTTGTTTAATTTATCTATTTTAAAACCCGGCAAAAGCTCGCTCGGTCTCCCAGGTACTGTTTTACTTACGTCCAGTAGCTAAAGAAAAAATAATAACCATTATTACAAATGTCTCATAATTCTATACATCTTTATATTAAGTATATACTTTCCACAGTGGTGGCAGTGGCTTGTAGTCACGAACGACATCAAGCCGCTATGGGCAGCCCAACCGTCGTACTTGATCTCGCAAGCTGTTTACATGCTGGCAGGGCTCATCACGCTTATACACGGTATGTATTTTTTTTAATAAAATGAACCAGGAAACGAACAGACGGATCGCCTGATGGTAAGCGATAACCGCCGCCCATGGACACTCGCAACACCAGAGGAGTAACACTTGTATCTCCTCTGAGCCTTTAGTCAAGATACTAAGGCGGGTCAATAAGTCCGTGACTTTTTGAATTTCTAACCTCCTTACTGAAAAAGCAACACTACTCCTGTCAACAGGCATCTGTCAGTTGACTCCTATCAAAATTTGAACTTGCTGCGTCAGTTAGTTTGTGTTTTACAGCTATCTTTATCAGACTATCCAGTAACTTAAGGAAACAATGGAAAAAAGTGAATTTCGTGTGCTTATTAAGCATTATTTTTTGCGAAAAAAAACCATTACCGAGACCAAGGCTAAGCTTGATAAATACTGTGGGGACTCTGCACCATCGATTTCAATGGTAAAAAAGTGGTTTCTGAATTTCGTTGTGGCCGTACAAGCACTGAAGATGCCGAACGTCCTGGACGCCCAGTTGAGGTCTCTACACCCGAAACAATCGAAAAAATTCACGATATGGTGTTGGCCGACCAAAGATTAAAAGTGCAAGAGATTGTGGAAGCCATAGGCATCTCGCATGGCTCAGTGGTTTCAATTTTGAATGATCACTTGGGCATGAGAAAGCTTTCCGCAAGATGGGTGCCGCGTTTGCTCACAGTCGACCACAAACGCAATCGTGTAACAACTTCACAGGAAGGTTTGGCGTTGTTTAATCACAATATGGAGGAGTTTTTTAACCGTGGACGAAACATGGATCCATCACAACACACCAGAGACCATACAACAGTCAAAACAGTGTGTTTCTAAGGGTGAATCGGCGCCAAAGAAGGCCAAGGTGGGTTTGTCAGCCAATACAGTTATGGCGACTGTTTTTTGGGATGCACGTGGGATAATCCACATTGACTATCTTCAAAAGGGAAGAACAATTAATGGGGAATATTATGCCAACTTATTGGACCGCTTCAATGAGGATTTGAAAACAAAACCGACCTCATTTGGTCAAGAAAAAAGTTCTTTTTCACCAAGACAATGCAAGGGTGCACACATGTGCAGTTGCCATGGCAAAAATCCATGAATTGGGCTATGAATTGCTCCCACATCCACCCTATTCTCAAGATTTGGCTCCGAGTGACTACTTCTTGTTCCCAAACCTGAAAAAATGGCTCGGTGGAAAAAGATTTGACTCCAATGATGAAGTCATCTCGCAAACAAAGGCCTATTTTGAGGACCTCGACAAATCATATTTTTTGGAAGGGATATAAAATTGGGGAAGCGTTGGACAAAGTGTATAGAGCTCAAGGGGGACTACGTTGAAAAATAAAATGATTTATTTATCAAAAAATCTGTGTTTTATTCCAAAAGTCACGGACTTATTGACCCGCCCTCGTACATTCGATAATTTCGACGGCGAAGTTCGAAAACACAATGTATGGGATTTGACATAAGGCATCGCAAGCGATATGTCACTTAGCGATTACTTATGGCAAATCCCATACATTTATGATTTCGAACTTCGCCGTCGAAATTATCGAATGCATCTTGACTAAAGGCCCTAGTGTTGCGACTTGCGTTAACAGTCATTAAAATCCCCAACCACCTCGGGTCTCCAGTAACCTCACTCTCTCGGCGAAACACAACGCAAGCGTTATTTCACGCGGGTTTTCTGTGAGGCCGTGGTATTTACCCGGTCGAGCCGGCTCATTCATGCCGAAGCGTGGCTCTCCCACAATTAAATATGGTGCCAGTAGACACTAGGCAAGTAGCTTGGCAAGCATTATTGGTCCTGGACGTGCACAGGGGGTCTATAAAGGTGTTTCATATTATGATTCATATATTTTTTTCAACTCATATTATGTGCGCCATTTTACGCATTTCTATTGAAAACTGTCAAAATTGATGTTTTCTAATTACTAATATGATGAAATCAGATGAATCATGTAGCCATACCAAGCCAATATAAACAATTTTTGTATGACAAAAAATATATGATACATAATATTATGAAACACCTAAGTGGCCTTTTTAGAACCCGAGGTGCTTAGGTACAGTGCTGAATCTCAAAGTGATAATTCTAATTTAGTAAATGATTAACCGACTTTCAAAAAAGGAGGCGGTTATGCGTTCAACGATAATTCCGCCGTCTGTGGATCGATTTTCAAAATTATTTTTTTCATGTAAAGGGTAAAATTCCAAGTTGGTTCCGTTTTCACCAAAGTGGTGACATGATGATAGGATCCATGAGGAAGAAATTTATATGGATATTTATATGGACCCAAGCATATGCTACCAAAATGTAAGATTTTGGACCAACTTATATTCTGGATCTAAAAGTACTGAACAGAAGTCCTGACTCCACTCCTGATACATGTTTGGAGATTCTGTTGTTGTTTAAAGAACTGCAAGCATATGCCATCATACCACTTAGAGTAATCATCATCACCATCACCACCATCTTCACAAGAAACACCAACATATTATTATTATCAATGTGTTCATAATAATATAGATAATAAATTTAACTAAAAAGTGAAATTCCAAAGTAAAAATGCACAAAAAAGTACGAAAAGAAACTTATTTCCACCAGCACTAAAACTTTGTAAAATAACTAAGTTGGCAACATTAATTCTGGACTGTACGGATGGACTGAACGGACCATGTGTGGACAAATCGCTTCAGCTCATGCTAGAGCCGCGGCCGTGCGGGCGTGTATCTTGTACAAGCGTAGTGAGTTTTCGCGGTGTTTAATAATTATTACACAATTATTAAACACGACCGTAGCTCGCGGCAAACCAGAACGAACTGATGCGATTTTGCGGTGTGTGTGCTCGAATCCGTTCAGGCCGAACTGACGTCAGTTGGGACGGATGCGATTTTTTCTGTGTACCTATGTGCTCGAATCCGTTCAGTCCGAACTGACGTCAGTTCTAACTGAAACGATCGGCTTCTCGTCTGTGGAGGCCTTTAAGTTTGCCGTGTCTGTCTGTCTGTCTGTCTGTCTGTCTGTGTGCCTGTCCTTGGAATCATAGCTCCTAAACGGAAGAATCGATTTAGGTCAAGTTTTTTTTTTATTGAAAGCTGACATGACCGAAAGTGTTCTTAGTAAAATTCATCATCATCAGCTCGCTCGCTGACAATTCGGGGGTTACTTAATTTTTTTAATTTTGTTTATTTAATCCAAAATTGCTTTTTTCAGCTTTCAAGAAGGGCGGAAGGTGGCCTTACTTCTGGCTGGGAACCGTCTTGCATGGAATATATGCCGATAATTTCTGGCACTTTGTTCTTCCGGAGTATGACAACTTCTGGCATTCCCAAACCCCTGTCATGCTTATGGGTGCCAGATTACCGCTTCATATCATTTTACTCTGTAAGTATAGTTCATTTATAAATAGTTGATTTTAAATTCTGAATTGCACCGACAGCACAAATTTCTAAGGGTTTGACACCCTAAAACTTCAAATTGGTATCTTTCATTCCGTTTTTGGACCAGCTGTTATTCGTCACAAAATTATTACTCTTTGTCTCCGCCCTTCCATTCATCTCCTTTCGTCCGATAGGAGCCTTCGTCATGTACCGAATATTGTATTAACTTGTATAATATTTTCCCCAAATTTAGACCCAGCGTTCATATACCACGCCGCGTACGCTGTCTCCAAGTTAAACCTGCCGAAATACGCTGAGCCGTTTGCAGTGGGCTTAGTAACCGTCCTCATAGACATCCCCTACGATATCGTCGCCGTGAAGTTCGTGCATTGGACCTGGCACGACACAGACCCGAACATCTACGACCGACACTACTGGGTGCCATGGAACTCCTACTACTTCCACGCAACGTTCACTGCTAGCTTTTACTACTTCTTCGTTGCTAGTAGGAAATGGTTCGCGCCAAATGTCACGCAATGGACTTCTGCTAAGTAAGTTTTTGTGCTTTGTTGCAGGAATACAAGCCGAGGCTTCTCATATGCTTTGATTTAGTAGTTTGGTAGGTGGAGCTACATATTTGCATCTGTTTCATTTAAAATTCGCTCTCCATAATAGTCAAATGGAATAAGCATTTCACTTAGGTATTAATAAGTAGAATTTATTTTAGCATTGCAAAATATGTTGTCTCAAAAGCTCAGCTCAAAAGTCACAAACAAATTAATGCCAACGTGTAAGTAAGATACGTGTACTTAATGAAAGCCAAAGGGGACACCAATCAGTTTTTTGAGAATATCCCGTTTTGTCTACTTTCTATCGTATAAATGCATTTTATAATGTTCTAGGGAGTAAAATTCTCAACAAATTTTATAATATAAAACTTTTTATACCTACGTCGAACCGTTTTAAGAAAATAATTCACGCTTACGGCGTACCGTACAGAACCCTTCGTGCACGAATTAATATCAAACTATATTTTTTTTAGAAAATCTGCAGAGTGGAAATCTCTATTAGTAGCTACACTATTAGGTATGCCAGGAGGTGTTTTGGCGTTCGTACCGATTTACCATCCTCTACATGACTATCTGAAGATACACTCTGAAGTCGCATTCTTCCTGCTGTTTGCGATCTACTCGGTTATAGTGCTGAATGGACTTCTAAGTGAGCGCGAGAAGATAATTGTGAAGTAAGACAGTGTTTATTCTTTACTAGCGGCTCCGCCCGCGTAAATACAGTATCCCATGGGAACCCTGTACTATATCGGGATAAAAAGTAGCCTATCTTTTAATCCTGAGCCTAAACTACTACCGTACCAAATTTCATCGAAATCCGTTCAGTAGTTTTTCAGTTCAGAGTAACAAACATCCATCCATTCATCCATCCATCCATCCTCACAAACTTTCACATTTATAATATTAGTAGGATATGCAGCAAAAGCAGGTGCGCAGAATTTTGATAGAAATTAGCGCAGAAGATAATGTGTGATGACAGATTCCTGATCTCCTACGATTCGCATTAAAATGATTTTCCGTAGGTGACGTAGGTATTTTACAATTGATTATTGAAGTCGAATCTCTTTAGCGGCGTTGAGATCGAAATTTTAAGGTCACGTTTTGGATTTTACATAATAAATAAATTTTCTCTGTACACGTCATGTTTTCTTATAAGTATATACCAGTTCAGAATTACTATTTTTAAACAAAAAATGATAACCGACTTCCAAAGTAAAAATGAGGAGTTACCTCTATTCCTCATGGATCCCATCATCAGGTTACCACTTTGATGAAAACGGGACCAACTTCGGATTGTACCCTTTACACCAAAAAAATAATTGCAAAAATCGGTCCACCGACGGCGGAATTATCGTTAAACGTACAAAAGAAATATACAGCCGTACGTATAACCGCCTTCATTTTTTGGAAGTCGTTTAAAAATCATTGCCACCGTCCTCTAACGTACCCCGTCTGACTGTCTCCCTAAGATGTTAAAATGATAATCAACTAGCCTAACTTCTTGTTGGCTGTAAAATTAGACCAGAACGAGGTTCCTGCAGTTCATTGCGTTTTTTTTTCAGACCGACTGTCGTAGATTTCGTTCTACTAGCACAGCTGGCTCTGCATTACATCACTTACTGGGCGTTTGTGGTGTTCCTACACCCTGAGAGGGAATGGTCTACTGGTCTTCATGAGCCCGTGGGACCTTGCAACGAAATGGCCTCATTGGTCACACCTTTTGGACAGGTAATGACAATTATTACTTACCTAAAATATATGTATTGAATTTGGCAGGTTTGTGGACTGCCTTCCCTGAGTTTTCATTAATGACTACTGACTACCAACAAATAGGGACCATAAAGTAGACTTTCAACGAGAGAGAAAGATACAAAGGTATAGGCACTGACCGCATCACAGACAATCGCTGGTTCGTTAGATCTCTTTCTTTTCTCTGTTACCTAACTAAGACAAATAGACATTACATTAACGATTAGGTACATACTGATTGTGGTCTAAAAATAATATTTCTGTTACAGACATTGTACAAGCGTAAATACTTCTGTCCGAGCGACTACGACGAAAAATACTTCGATTTCCATTGCGTTGGGAACAAATTACCCGAAAATGGTTCTACTTGGTACACTATCTGTGGAATGCCATTCGAGTAAGTTTCATTCAACGATATAATTTGTACTGAATAATAAGTTAAGAACGTTAATGAGACAAAGTATATTATGTATATCACTTGGATAATGCCTAACGGCCGTACTCAAAGACAAAAGGAGCTACTAGTACATTCTTAAACATAAAGTCCATACGGTTTCTGTCAAAATATTTATTAAGTGACTCCTTATGTAAGCTTAAGCATTAAATATATGTCTCTGAATGCGGCTGTATGACCATCTAAATAGGTAAAACTAAAAAGGACTGCTTTAAAATTAAGTAAAGTACTTACTATAAGGCAGGTAAAGTTATTAAAGTTATCTTTATATATTTTAAACGAACGAATCTTTTACTGCGACTGCAAGTATCTCTCTTAAAATATTAAAAATATTTTTTAGGGTTTCGTACCCAATGGGTAAAAACGGGACCTCGACGCGAAGTGCGAGACCGCTTGATATAATATGTTTTACGCGCCTTAATATGAATTTTACGATTTCTTTTAAATATAAGATATTATTAATTTAAACTCTTTGGTCTAAAGGGCTACTATAATGCATATAAAATATTTAAATTGAGTAACGTATTTAATTTGATAAGGATTATACTGTATCTGTCTAAATAGGTTAGAACTCCGATAAACGCGTGCTATCGCTGCTAAATCTTAATGTCGAAAAGGGCGAAGCGCGGCCTTTGACGCTCTATATCTCTGCATTTTAAATCTGTAATATATTCGAAAATATTTATTTAAATGACATGCTGTAAAGAGCCATATTGATCTATATTTAATGCAAATGTATTTAAGGTACTTAATTAGATAAGGATTAATGCTGTATTGCTTAAAATCGCTTCGTAAATAATTATATCTCGTAAAAAGTAAAGGATAAAAAATGGTTATTGTGGGATATCCCTAAAAGATAGCCATATACCATCGCGGACTTTTTTGTAGACCTTTTTAAGGTGTATAACTATAGTACATTATTTTGATCCATCTCGTAAGGTTCAGCCAGCGTTTGCAATGTAAGCGAAAAAAAATGTGTATATTTACGACATTAGTAACCTCTAAAATTATCAGTGTTTCTCTACTATATTGTGCATGTTATATACATATAAACCTTCCTGTTGAATCACTCTATTTTATTAAAAAAAAACCCGCATCAAAATTCGTTGCGTAGTTCTAAAGATCTAAGCATACATAGGGACAGACAAAAAAGCGTTTTTGTTTCATACTATGTAGTGATGTAAGGTAGGTAGGAAGTAAGTATAGGTATCTCAGTTTTTTTGTATAATATTATAATGTGTCTCTTATTTTTTCAGAAACCGTGCTGAGTACATCACAGTGATCTCTACAATTCTGATATTAGCTGCCGGCGTGTTCTATGCTATATTTAGACCACCACAGCAGCCCACCGCGGCACCAGTGTCCAAGAAGCAAAAGTCACGATAGAGATCATGTTAGAGAGTAGAGACCATAGAGCCCAAGAGCTATCATTATTTGTTGTTAGTTTACATAATGTTTGCTATTCACTTGTAAATCCTCTAGTATTCCGGATATTTATGGTCGACGATACTGACTTTGCGATTTCCATCAGTGTGCTGAGAGCGAGTTTTTGTCGCTACTCGCCGTGACGATGTTATCTACAGTTCGAGCATCGAGATAGTTACCATTGTTTGCCCCTATGTAGTTAGTAGTTACTTATCTTCTTTATTTTATGGGCGATTAATTTTATACTACTTTTATTTATTAAAATAAAAATTCTACTGAGAATCTAATATAGATTGATTCAAAACCCATATTACCCCAACTGCGAGGAAATATATATTAATTATTTTATTAATTTTAATTTTATAAAATTTATTTAAGTTCCTTAAAACGGAAAACTTTATATTACTTATAAACAAAAAAATCAAACGGACTTCCAAAGTGAAAATGCACAAAAAGTATGAAAAAAAAAACTTACTTTCAAAATAATACCCTTTTTGAATTTGGCTAAAATTTTATCTATTTTGTCTACTCAATCTTTAGAAATTAAGTTTTATTTCATACTTTTTTGTGCATTGTTACTTTGTTTTTATTAATATTTAACAGTTTATACTTCATAGGTACTCTACTCAAGATATGGTTTTTGGAAAACAAACACCGACATCACATAGTACTAAGTGCAATGTTTAGATAGTAAAACCGCGCAAAAAGTATTTAACAACTTGAAGAATATGAGAATAATGAAACATTGATTATTATTTATCACTTTAATGATATGTTTAGTTCAACATACAATCACAATTTAATAATCCTTACACTTAATAGCACAGGTTGATGCGACTACTTATAACATAGTAACAACATTGATGTCATACAGGACTAAACTCACATTTATTACAAGCTATTGTGATCCAAACTATTCCAAAACTTAATAAAATCTTAAAAAATAATAATTCCTAATTAAAAAGACGGCAATTATTTATTTTTTTTGTAAAAAACCCAAATATTAGTTTTGTTAATTTATTTAGCACAACAATACATCATAATTTTTTTTTATTTAAAATAAACCCTGCATTTTGTGATGGCTGAATTGTGCTAACCACCACCACCCATTATAAAACAATAAAAAATATAAAACGAGCTAGCTTTATAGTACTTAGTCGCATGCGACGTGTAACATTTTATGAAAATATTTCAAAAAACATAATGCCTAGTACGATTTTCTAATAATATATAAAAAATACGGAGACTTTTCCATTAAAACAATGACGGAAAACAACCTAAAAATTTAAAAACCTAAATACTGAAATATTCTCAGAAATATTTTATTCGAATCTGACGACCAACTCTACAACCACGCGCTCATTCGTCAATTCAAATAGCGCGCGCTTCCGCGACTTCCTGTCACACACTTCCGTCCCATTTCACGAAATCACTCCCACAAAATGCAAGAAAGCGAGAGGAAAGACGTCGACGACGACGTACACATCAAAAACTAAAACAAAAGTGAGTTGTTATTGTGCAGATTCTCTAAACTATGTCCACAACTTTTACTTAACAAATTATAACTATATTATGTTACAATGTTACGATATAACATAATATTACATATGTACCACTTCTTTAATATTCTTGTGCTTAAAATGTTCGACACTGCATTATATTTGAAATTCATCATCATCAGCGACTCTAAATGCGGTTTTCAGCTAAGGGCTAAATAGGTTTAATGTTAGCAATTTCAGAAGGTAAGTAAGTATAATCACTCATAATACATTGTCGCAGCTTTAAGCGAAAGCAACAATAAGCATTTCCTACTTATAAATCAAAAGAAGGCAGTAAACAAATGAACTTACCTAAAATAAAAATGTATAGGTACTTATACCTGGCTTGTATTGCGCAACACAATAATTATAATATTCTTGGTAGGTAGTTTATATTTCTTAGGTTGTTTTGCTTGCCATAACAAACCTGCTATACCTAATATCAAAATACTTATTATTAAATTTCATTGTCATGTTAGTATTCATTGCGAGAATTGTTTAAAAATTTTACCAGCAACATGTCTAATAATAATATTGCTTTTAAATTAGGTGTGTCCCAAATACTTTAGAAAACTATACAGGCTTTTTTTCATTCACTGACAAAACTTTAAAGAGTATCATTTAATAATATCTATGCCATAGCACATTTGTAGAAAACAGCAGATTTTTTTTTCAAATAGGAAAGTTGATTGTATATGACATGTTGCTTATATTCAAGTGTATATTTCTCTCTTGTAGTTTGGGCACTGATTGAAAAAACATCCCTGTATATTAAAGATAGATAAAGATATTTTTAATTACTTATTTGAATTTATCTAGCAGGCATTGAATTTTTAAATATACTTTTGCAATTATTCCCCAATAGAGCTTCAATAATAATTTAAAATTTAATTTTCTGGATGGTAGTTTAATCACGGTTTAAGAACCGATTAAGTCATTTCGTGGTAGGTAGTATTTATGTAACTTTTTAAAATATAAAAAATTGGTTTAAATTAAATCCCGTTCCATGTGCAACGAATTTTTTGTATAAGTAGGTACCTACTGTGTTTGACCAGAAAAGAAAGAAATTCGAAACGTCTCATTTAACTGAAAATTCCTAAAAAACATATCAAAACACTATAAAATTCAATGTCTCAAAGACCCACAAGAATACCACGGCAAAAAGGATTAAAACTAACCCACTAACACAACACAGAAGTTTATATTTATTCATCGGAAGTCAGACCGTTAAGTATATTACAGTAAAAAAATCGCAATATTTTAGCATTTATCCGTGTGGATATCGACATTGCTTTCAAGATATAAAACACGTCATATTTTCTGTTATAAAAAACACTTTAATTAAAGTTTACGCAACATACGCAAAAATATTTTTTTCGTTTGAATACAGATAAAAATAATTTTATTAGCATGCAACAAACTTTAAATCTAATACATACTTACCTATATAGGTAATAAATAGTAGGTAAATATAACATTTGTTCTTTTCCTCTGAATTTATATTTCAATGATTTTATAAGTTCCTTACTTTATAATTTTAATATTTTATTACATACAAGTCAGAATCTTTTATTTATTACACACAATACACATATTACACGTACAAATGCATTATTATATTTATAAAGACGGAGAATATTAATTATGGCATCATACACCATTCAAAATAAAGATGGTTTATGCCAAGTATCATCATAATTTTATTAACAAAATTAATAACCTTACCAAGAGCGTGTCAGGACACAATTACTTATAAAAGGTTCCGTACATATCAACGCGCAATAGGATTTTTCAAATTGCTCCAGAACTTGTCCGGTTTCGCTGAAAATAATTTTCAATTTTTCTCAACAGAAAAATATCAAATAATTTACCCATGACCTTATGTTAAGATGACAAAAATAAGTTGGGTAAAAAAATACAACCATTCAGATTCATAATTTACAGAAGTTAAAACTACGGAACCCCAAAAATGGTAAGGCTTATTCAAATTTTACAATAACCTGCTTGATGATAGGTACCTGCATGAATTGAGCAATGTATTTCTATTAGAACAATTTAGACGTTCAGTCTATGTGCACCAATCAACGTTTGTGTGATTGCTCTCTCGCTCTCGCACATTATTTTATAAAGAGATGAAGATACACAAGCACCAAGGGTTGTCACAATTTTAACTGATATATCAAGTAGGTATATTACGTGTTTGGATCTGTTGTGTATTTAACAATCAGTTTGACCACTAGTACGAAACTTGAGAAATAAATAAATTAAAACTATGATTAGGTACAAATTAAAATATTCTAAACAAAACAATAAACTTACAAATAATATCAATTAAGATTTCATTTTGAAATAAATAATTATTATCGATAAATTAAATTATAATAAAGACCGATTTGATTCAAAATTGATAAACCACAACAATATTTGATTACCTATGTAGCTACTAATTCCACTACTTAGGTACATCTAGGTACAAGTCCTAATTAAAAAAAACCATATTTTATTAAAATAAGGTAAACAAAATAGGTACGTCAAGTCGTCAACACAAAACATTATAAAGCAAATTATATTACAATGTTTACAACTACGGAATGATAGTTAATCGTTGATTTGCAAAATTATTATTTACTGCAATCGTACATAAAGATCACGGCATTTTGTTGACTTCATTATAGATTTATCTAGGGCCTGTCGGGTCACGATAAATTATGTGACTAATTGTCCATCAAAGTAAAATTTAAATGTCAAGTCATTAAAAAACCATCGATCTGATGGGACAATAAGAATTAGCCGGAGATTAACCATTGATTTAGGTTATTGTGTAACCGACACGCAGAGGTTAATCAACTCCTGCCTACAATTATTCTAATTTGAGTGCGTCAGATTGCCACACATAGTCCAATGTAGGTATTACTAATCACTAGATATCGTGGAATAGCAAAATAGTAGACACGTATAAAGATAGCTTCAAAAGAAATAGAGCCCTTAGATTATATATATTCGTTTTACAATACCCTCAATCCTCATAAATTGCTTTGGAATAATATTCCATGAAACGAGATTTTATGAAAATAAACTAACACTAAACAGCAAACAACTATTAAATATCTAAATCTTAAACAGTAATAAATTAGTCATTAATACGAACGATTTGTCTAAATAGACAAGTCCTATGACAGCAAAATATCAATAATATTAAGAAAATTTGTAAAGCAGGTTTCTTAATGTTATTATTTCCGAAGATATTAACAAAACAGCATTCAAAATAAACATTCCTATTTCGGAAATTGGTTAAAAGCTTAACATTTTTTGCTAAATCGTGTTTCATTTCACAAACGTGTGATAAAAATATTAGTTTTCAATCAAGCTACAAAAATCTTTGACGCTACTTGTGCGTTTATTATAAACTAAATACATGCGTATATTGTGACAAACTTAATTCAGACATTACCAACATTTTTTGTAATCTACTTTTGAGGCCGATTCTTGAAGAGCTCTTCCACAATGGACGGATCAGTGAGGGTGGAGGTATCGCCAATATTTTTATCGCCAATCGCGATTTTTCGGAGAATTCTCCTCATAATCTTCCCGGATCTAGTCTTGGGTAGCCCAGGGGCATACTGGATGACGTCAGGGGCGGCGAACGCTCCGATCCTACCCCTGACCAGTTTCTTTAGGGAGTTGACTAGATCTTCGTCGAATTTGGCACCCTCGTTTAAGATAACGAAGCAATATAGAGACTCGCCTTTGACCGGGTGAGGTTTAGACACGACGGCCGCTTCTGACACCCTCGGTTCCTCGGTCAAAACTCCCTCCACTTCAGAGGTCGACATCAGATGTCCGGAGACGTTAAGCATATCGTCAATGCGACCGGTCACCCACAAGAATCCGTCTTCATCGCGACGGGCACCTAGAATGGCAATGTAAATTAGGATCAACAAATTAATAGCACAAGATCTACTAGGAAATTGGATGGTTTTTCCCCCCAACTCCTTAAACATTAAACTAACACTATATAAAAATTTCAAATTGCCTCAAACATATTTTTTTGGGAATTAAAAAAATCCCTTTTCAAAAATTTGTATAGTGACTTAGCCCCGCTTCTGACCAGCCAGACCTGCAGTCTGGTGTTGAGGTACAATAGGAGAAGTATTGGACAAGGTTTCAGTGCATCTATAACCTATAACCTATAAGCGACTTAAGTGTTGTCAGTAATTTATTGAATGTAGGATTTTTTATGATTGAATTACATCCGACTCTATTTTTATATCAATTTTATATCGAATCAAGCTATGTGAAATGTGTAACGTATAAACTTCACAAAGGATGTTACGAGTATCTATGTCTATGCTAATAGGTCTAGATTCTAGGTACTTTAATATTCAGGGAGCAAAACTCACCATCGCCAGTACAATAATATCCAGGAAACTTGGAGAAGTAAGTACTCTCAAAGCGGTCGTGGTCTCCGAAGAGGGTCCTCATGATGCTGGGCCAGGGTCGGGCAAAGACCAGGTAGCCCTCACCAGGTCCTTCGACGACCTTGCCGTCCTCGTCCAGAAGGACTGGCTCCACGCCAAAGAAGGGGAAAGCCTGCGGATAAAAGGGATAGTTTTATAATCAGATCTCGACTGGGTGTCCATCATGTATATAAGAGCTTTTTTTAACTGTAACATGTTAATTGCGTATAGATTTTAAGGTGACAGTTTCAAAGATTATGTACTATTTTCTTTTGACAAACAAAACACGAGCGAGCACTTAAACTTATAATGTTTAAAAATATTTTTTTGCAGTACTTAGTACCTAATTCTTAAGTATTAATTCAAGCAAACGCCTGCACAATGCAAGTTGTATCATCATATTCATAACAGGCATGTTGGCTAAAATTTTTTATTTGTCTATTCGATGTTAGACAACATATCAATAACCAATCTTTAACCCATTTTCGTATATCTTAAAAAATAACGAAGGAACAAACAAATGAAATTTACAATAAGAAAGATAGCGACATAGCGGCCTGTGAGGTCACGGGTTGCTGCCGCCATACATTTGTCATTACAAAATGTACGGCGGCAGCAACTTGTGACGTAAAAATCGTTTTGCGAGAATGAGATGGGCAATATTTTTTATTTGCATATAATTTTTAATAGCGTCAACATAAATACATAATATTTCTTTTGTATTTATGTTTCTCTATTAAACAATTTTAAAACTTAATTTATAAAAATGTGTTATTTCACACGAGGCAACATCCCTATTATTATGTAAACTACTTGGTGGCTATTCTTTGAAGCATTGTGACGCCATATTTGTGAACATTAGATGGTAAATGAAGACAAACACTATGCATGTAAATTTAGCTAAAAGCTACGGCTATGCAAGTCTAACGTAACATTATTGTAATAATAATGCTCTCCACACCGATTTCGGTGACGGTGGCCGGTTTAATTGAAACCAGGCCATCTACGCAGGAGTTACTTTATAGTGCCTAGGTGTGTGCGCATTACACAAGAGCATTCACTCTTCCTTTAGTCTCGAAGCCCAGTGGGACGGATGATCGACACGACTGGTGAGAAATCAGGCGCTGGAGCGACTTTTTACATGACCATCCGACGCATGGATGATCTTTCTTTTCAGACAATCAGGTGATCAGCTTGCATTGTCCTAACCAAACTGGGAAACAACATTTTTGTTGTTCCAACGCGGGAATCGGACCCACGACCTCCGAGTCGAGAGCCAAGCTCTAAGCCACTGGACCACGGAGGATGTTGTTTTTGTAACATTATTGTAGCCATTAGGTACCTAATCCTTTTGGAAAAAAAAGTATAATACTCACAGCCGATCCCGGCTTCATGGGCGTAGCGCCAGGTAAGGGCGTGAGCACATGTCCCCCGGTCTCGGTCTGGAAGAACGTGTCGGATATCGAGCAGCGGCTGCCGCCGATCACGTTGTAGTACCAGAGCCACGCCTCCGGGTTGATGGGCTCGCCCACGCTGGCCAACACGCGCAGAGATTGCAGATTGTGCCTGGAATTAAAAAATATAATAAATCATTTGCCACTTTGGTTTGTTGACAAATCATCTCGCGCTTATGCGCAATGTTAGGGTACTTGATAACTCTATCAAGTACCCTTGCATGATTGAGTGGTAGACCGCAGAGAAAACCGATGTTAAAAACATGTGTTGTGTTTGCCAAAAGAGTGATTGTATTGTAGGACCAATTTTTCTGAAGCTAATTTCGGCCCTAATAAGCAGATTGGCATCGACACTCGACAGTACAATTCTTAGTCAAAGAGTCATTAAATTAATACCATGAGCTTTAAAGCTGATAAAAGTTCTCTACTTCTTCCTGACTTCAAATAAATAAAATTGAAGTATCTGTTTGTAATTTAAATAATGCAGTAAATTATAAGCGGTACCTACGCCAAAAAAGAAAACATTTTTTTATTAAAATGATTATCTGTCTGTCTGTTTATCTGTCTGTCTGTTTGTTCCGGCTAATCTCTGAAACAGCCGGACCGATTTTGACCAGACTTTCACTGGAACTTTTATCATGAGGTTTAATTTAAAAAATAAACCGAGCGAGCCTTACAGTAGTCGCAAAATGCGTAACATTATATGAAAATATTTAAAAAGAAACACAATGCTTATTATGATTTATTATTATGATAAAAAATACGAAACTTTTCCTTTAAGCAGTGACAGAAATCAACATCAAAATTTAGAAAAGGCTTAATACTGAAATATTTTATTCATATCTGACGGCTAACTACCACCACACGCTCATTCGTCACATCAAATCTTTTCGCGCTTCCGCCACTTCCTGTTACACACTTCAGTCCCATTTCACGAAATCACTCCCACAAATTGCAAGAAAGCGACGAATGATGTTACACAAAAAAATAGTTTTCCACACAATCGAAGTTGCGGGCACCAGCTAGTCATAAATGAAATAGATGAATAGATATTAACATAATATAACATTAAGAAAGAGGCCGATCGCTTATTAAACAGAAACTTATCGTGAATAGGTATTATGTGCGGTAGTATTATAAGTATTATTTACCTTTCATAAAACTGTCTGTCCATAAAGTAATCTTTGTACCTAATACATACTCGTATTACCTACTTAATATGCCGCATTTGAGTTTCATCAAAATGTGATATGATATAAATGATATACAGGGTGTATTCAGACCAGTCCCGATAACTTCGTGGGTTTATATTAGGCCATAGATCCATTGGTACTAGTCATTTGATTTTAATCGATTGTTTTTGTCAAAGTTAAAATTTTCAATACGCAATGTACAACGTACATAACCACACGGGCGGTCAGAGGCGGCGCGCGCGCAGGGTAGGCCGCGCAAACACGTCCCCCGCGAATATGCGAATAGAGAAAATCTGCTGATACTAGCAGCTGTACCGTACCGTAGTAAATAAACCACTAAAATTGCATAGATAACAATATTATTTAAAGTTAGATAGCTCCGTGGCCTAGTGGGTAGACCGTTTGATTCGCAATCGAGAGAATGCAGGTTGTGACGTGTACAAATGAGACTTTTTCAGATCTCAAGTACATTATACGGACGCTCTAACGGTGCAGGAAAACATCGTGAGGAAACCCGCAATGGTTGACCCCAGACGTATTGACCAGTCTTTCTTTTGGACTGACTGACTATGCTGTGAGAATGCCGTATGTGCTTGGGCAACCATACGACATTTAAAAACCAACTGTCCCAGGCACTACAGTATTTCAAGAGTGGTTACTTCGCTCGGAGAATACTGTATTAATCATCCGTTAACGGATGAAAAGGCCTCAGTTTATTTAAAGTTCAAATAACATTCAAGTACCTATTTACTAACTTCTGTTAATTTAACATTTAATTACTTTATTTTTTTTGTTCTGATTAAGAAAAATAAATGAAAATAAAATGAGATGAGGTATACACAGATAAATCGAACAGCAAGAAGCAACTGACCTACCGTGCCGACGTTAAGCATTTTAGCCACACTGCGGGCTCCAAGACGAGACGGCGCACCGTCTAAAATTTGCTCCTCGATATTTACCTCCAGTTGCCGCCCACCGCTGGAGGCTCAATGAGCCTATTTTCTAACACTCGCACGTCTGTGTAATGGTACGGGAGTCTGAAAGATGGCGGGCATGAGGATATCATCTCCGGTAAATCCTCATTGCCTCTACGACATTCCCAAATGCTTCACATAAGCACATCATCATCATACCATAGGAACGCGTGGTATACGCGTATGGCGAAGGGATTTTAGGATAAAAAATCACACACAAGTCACAAACACGAAAAACAAGTTAAAACAAATAAAACATTTAATACTTATTACAAATAAAACAGTTATCAAAATAAACAAACGAAAATTAAAACGAAAAAGTAGATAATTAAAAAAATAACACGGAACGTCACTCGAAAACGCGGTTTACACTTACAGCCAACTGATCAAACTGAGAAAATGATTCTATGTAAAAAATGTTGCGCATAGGCATGTCTCCAGAAATATATCGATAGTTTTTCATATCGTAAAATTACTATTTAATTGTATGCAATGCGTATGCACGCATTGATTTGTATGAACTTTTTACAAAATTTACTGGAGGCTCAAGGCGCGAAAAAGAGCAAAGAGAGACGCGCGTGGAAGACGATAATCGCATACCATCAGGAGATCTGTCTCCTCGGTTGCCGGTCATAAATCATAAACACCCAGCTTGATATAAAAACAGTAACTTATTTATTACAAAAAACTAAAGAAAAAAAAGCATATCAAACAATTAACTTATTTAAATATCGACTACGTACACGTAAATGTTTCAATTTTCATAGGTCACATCACTTAGCCTAGGTAGTTTTTGAAAGAGTCGAGCGCGCTTTTGATATTTGCCGCGAAAAAGCCGTGATGTGGCCGCGCGCGTCGCCCCGCCGCCCACGCCCACGACGCATAGCGTCGGCATCCTCTGAATTTTTCCGAAAGTCGATAGAAGAACTATGTTGTTTTGAAATAGATTTTCGAATTTAGTTGCGGTTTTCTCTCGAGGTAAAAGGTTGTCGTCTGATTTGAGTTTCACTATTAGGTCGTGTTTAAAAACGTAGTGTTGTGTTGTTAAGTTTTAAGTATTACGTGTAATGATTTATGGTGCTAGCAACGATTTTCAAAATGCAACAAGAACACTTTCTAACAACTTTAACTTTTAACTTTTAACGCGACATCTTGCCGCGGTCACCTGATGGTCGATGGATTTCGTGAACTTAGCACTAGGAATAGACTTAGTACCTACTACCTACTATCAGTCATTCAGTACTAAATACTTCTTTCACGTAAGTATATAGCTATTAGAAATAGTTTTACATATTATGATCGGTGTACAGACTTACGTACGTAACTTATTATTATTAATAATAATTCATCAATGCGACTTCGGGCACCCTTTTATACACCTACTTAGTTTCATTGTTACCTACAGTTCAACCACGTTACATCTTTCGGTTATTGTTTTTTTTCAGACACCGTCTGTAATTACGATAGAAAAGTGATGATTGCCGTTGGACATTAAGAATTTAGTTGCACTGTACACTGGTTTCGTTATTTGTCTAGCAACATTTTGTGCGTGGTGTTTACGAACCATACTGCAGGCGGTGAAGAGCAGGGATTTCCAAAGTGGGTTCCGTAGGATAGTCGTCAAGGTTCCGCCAAAATTATTTGAAATTATGAAATTAGGATCTTTGCTTGGTAGTTGGCAATAATCCGGACTAGTGAATTATCTAGGTCAGAGGTCCGAGTTCCATAATTGGATTTTGGAATCTTATCTTATCATCTTACCGTCACTTTTGTGTGTGTACGGTTCTAAGTCACCGCATGTTACACCAACGCTGAACGCGTGTAGGTACTGGGAGAGGAGCACGGCACGGCGGCGGCGGCGGCCGGGTCATTGTCCCGCGTGCGTAATGAAGTAAATTACATTGCGTAATGAAGTAAAAAAATTTAATAAAGAATCTACTTCTAAACATCTTGTTCTTATGATTAAAAGGTATCAAATGTAAAAAAAATAATTTAAAAAATGAAAAATTTAAAAAAAATATTCAACAAAAAATACTTTTTTGTAATGAGAAAAAGTAGTATAATCATAACCCAAAATTAATGGAAATGGTCTTTTGACACCCTGTATACATGTTATTATTATTTTAAACAAAAAATTAAACCGACTTCAAAATGAAAAATGCACAAAAAAGTATAAAATAATGAAATAAAAGTATGAATATGTAATAAATTTATTAAATTTTCTAAATAATTCCCCTTTTAAATTTAGCTAAAATTTAACTATTTCTCTACTCAATCTTCAAAATTTTGAAGTCGGTACCAGTCAACTTGAACGTGAGTTATTTTATCAATCAGCATGTTGTTCAGGCTGAGAATTATTTAGAGAATAAGTTTTATTTCATACTTTTTTGTGCATTTTTACTTTGGAAGTCGGTTGAATTTTTTGTTTATAAATAATAATAATTTTTCCCTATTTAGTGATATTTGTTAAATTATTATTAATACATTTTAAGAACGTTTAAAAACGTTCGAATGTATAATTTATTATGCGCCGAGCTTCCATTAGGTATTGTATATAAGCTGGTGATTATGATGACTGTAAGTTACATAATGGCTTATGTATACTTGCAGTTCTTAAAACAATGTCAAAATTTCTAAACGCGTATCTTTAAAGACTGAGGAGTTCTGGTCAGTTATTTTGGATCCAGGGTATAACTTATTGCAGAATCTTACTTCTTGGTAGCATATGCTTGGGTTACTTCTGAAAAAGTCGAAATCTCTATTATATGTGTCCATATAAATTTTGAGGAGTTCCCTCGATTCCTCATGGATCATCATCAGGTCACCACTTTTGTGAAAACGAGACCAACTTCGGAGTATACCATTTTATGGTAGCGAGAAGTAGGTACCTAGGTAGGGGCGTTGTCACTTTTGAGACTAGTTTTGATCTACGAATTACCACCGACCAGATAGGAGAGATGTATTTATGATTCATTATTATTATGTGACTACAACTACTGGATCACCAGCCACAGATCAGTCAGAACTTTAGCTTGAAGGCTATTGACAATATTTGCCGTTAAAATTAATGCTCTAGTTGAAAATATGAAATAAACAATTTCATATCGGCCGAAATAAGTAGGTCTGTCCTTTGGCCGTTCGGGTATAATAATATTATATTGTTTAATACGAGTAGTTATGATATAAGGTGCCGGATACCTACGTACCATCATAAATATCTTATTAAGTATTTTACTTTTATTTATTCTACCACTGAGTATTGATTGTTAGAGCGATGTGAAAACTCTCTTAGGGTGTCAAGGACAGAGTCTCAAACAAGGTAATGTTTGTCTTTCAAAACCGGCAATTCTGTAATGTTTGTATTCAAACACGTAATACTAAGTACTTTGACAACCAAGAGGTTAGCTAACCAGTACAAATATAAATAAACAAAATGATATGTGGTTGATGACTTTATCATATTATGATTTATTAGCTTCTGCACCCGCGTATATACAATATCCCACGGGTACACTGTACTTTTTCGGGATAGCCTATGTATTAATCCAGAGCTAGTAGAGAGTAGTTTATACTACCAAACAAAATTTCATCAAAATCTGTTCAGTTTTGCGTGAAAGAGTAACAAACATCAATCCATCCATCCATCCTCACGAACTTTCACATTTATAATAGTAGGAAGATTGTGAAACAGGGCCTTAGACTGGGACTATATGATTCGGAATCCGGAAGGCCAGAGCAAAATTCAGAGCAATGGAAATAGAACTCTGGGCTGATACAATAGAGCTAAAAATCGAACACACAAGTGTCGATTCGGAGTTTTGTCGAGAATATCAATGTGCGACGTTGTCGTTTTAGTATTTCCTCGAAAATTTTTGTTAATTCGGTTCTTAATGTGTAATATTGGTAGAATATTAACCATTTGATATTCGTTGATGTGAAGTGTGGGCAAGTGGTACAACTACAAAAAGGCGTGCTATTTTGTGTTTTCTCCAAAACTCAGTTCACTCACTTTCAGTATAGCTTCTACCACTTTATTGAATCGACTGACGTGACGTGACATGAAGGTTTTCTTTGAATTACTTCAAAATTTATTGTCCGATTTCGCTCAAAATAATTTTCCTAGAGAGCTTTTAGTATGGATCTATAAACATTGACACTTACAAGTTTCTATCTCCTTTAGTTTAGAAATGCCAGGCCGATTACTTGAAAATGGTTGACTTTGTAAAAAAATCATTTATGAAACCTTGCCTTTATTTTAAAAGACCTATTCAATGATACCCCACACGATGGGGTATAACAAAATATTTTTCATCCCCATTGTGATGTATAGGGTATAGTCCCAATTTGGTCCTTTTGGTACCAAAGTGGTGACCTGATGATGGGATTCATGAGGAATCGAAGGAACTCCTCGAAATTTATATGGATATAGTGATTTTAACTTTTTCTGAAGATACCCAAGCCTATGCTACCAAAATTGCAGTTCTTTAAACAACGCCGGAATCTCCAAGAATGTATCTATAAGGACTCAGGAAAATTTGGTGCAAAATCTTACTTTTTGGTAGCACATGCTTGGGTTACTTCAGAAAAAGTCGAAACCACTATATGTGTCCATATAAATTTAGAAGAGATCCCTTGATTTATCATGGATACCCTCATCATGTCTCCACTTTGGTGACTAAGGGACAAATTTCGAATTATAGCCTTTACAACAACAAAACAATTTTGCAAATACATAGGTTCACATACGGCAAAGTAATGAATAATGTTCAAAGATATCTGTATCGGTGTAAAATACTTTGAGGAGTACCTATTATATTATATAATCATAATGTGATGATGATGCATGGTTTGATGATGGTGTTGATGATAATGATTAATGTAATTGGAGTAACGCGAATGAGAGATATTGAATTAAAAATAAAAGATAATAGATATGATTTAAAATTTAAGAATCTGTCCATATCTAAAAGACTCAGTTGCTTAGAAATCATTACTTGCACGTTAAAAACACTTCGAGTGGTAATAAATTTACATGGTGATAGGAGCGGGCCTGATAATGATATTACGATTTTTTTTTTGGGAAGTTCGGGCTAAGAATATGACTGTATAATGTGTAGCTATAATGTTTTACAATGTTTTTCTGACACACGTTCGGGGCCCCTGGAGCTCGGGGGCCCCATATAATTGATAACGGCTGATACAGCGGTCGCTACGCCTCAGCCCTTATAAAAGTACTTAAAAAATTTACGACTGCAATGACCCGTTTTAACATTTTAACTGTCAGTTCGGTACCTACTACCTATACGGTATAGGTATAGGCTATACCTGAACGTAAGCTTGAATTTAACGAATTTGATTGATCGCAGGATTCGCAGGGCGGAAAATCTTACGATCCGTTTAATTTAATAAAATTATGGATTTCTTCTCTTTATCGTCTATTTTTTTACCTTCACTTGAGTCAGGCGAGGGCCCCCTGAGTCCGCGGGGCCCTGGGCTTAAGCCCATTAAGCCATTTGGTAGATCCGGCTTAGGTTATAAAGCTAACGTAGTCGAGTGTTCTTAGCTATAATTTATCATCATCAGCTCGCTTAGCATCAGCTGCTTGACAATGACGGAAGTTACTTAACATTTTGAAGTTTGTTAATGTACTATAGACTATTAGGTATTTTCCTTTGAAAAAAAAACTAATAATACTACTAAATACTTTGAAGTATTACTACATGATATACGTAAAAAATACAATATTTTATGTGTAGTTGAAATACAAGTTTCAATTATTTTTGCTAAATTACATCCTCAGTTTAAATGCATCATAATTATACAAAAACATGAATTATAGTACCTAAATATCTGACTTAAACAATATATAATAACTTTATAGTGACTTAAACACACAAATTACGGAGATGATTACAAATCATGTTCCTGCCGCCTTATATTATATTATGCACTTTTATCTAATCGTGACAGTCAATTAAAGAAATCGAGTTTGGTATGGAGCGTTTACACGATTTTTCTATTTTGTAAACAAATCGATGTTACCTTTGAAAATATTTATTTTTAATATACTGTTTCTTCTGGGAAGTTATTCGTGTTTTGAATTCGATTTAGATACTATTCATTTATGCAATAATAAATATATGTCGTCTAGCCTATTGTAAATCGTTTTCTACGCGCAAAGCAGTGACAGTTCGATTGACAACATGACACCGCCATGACGGCAGTGTTTGATAGTTGTCATGCGAAATGGCATGGCAGTGCCATGCCAGTAGGACTTGGCAGTGTTTGACTATAGACAGAGACGATGGCTTACAAAGCTGACACTAACCACAGATTAAAGAAAGACGAACAGATATTCAGCTTAATATGTAGTTAGCTTTCGATTTGATTGCACTACTACAAGCATACGGTATGTCCACGATTGTGTGGAAAAATTATGGTTCGTTGAAGGGGACGTCAATATTTTCAAATTTGGATCGATTTGGATCGTTCTATGAAAGCTGTTTCTCTATAGGTACATAATTATATATATTTTCTACGCTGTGCTCTAACCAAATATCGCCTTTCAAAGGTTATTGTGCATTCTTTTTGACCGGATACTGTACGTTGTACTCACTTGGTCACAATCCCGTCGCCGAACTTCATGAGCGACCGTATCGCGGTGGGCGCGGTGTAGAACTGCGTCACCTTGTACTTCTCTACTATCGACCAGTAGCGGTCGTTCTCCGGGTAGAACGGGGTTCCCTCAAACTGAAACAAACAAACAAAATTAAGTAACCCCCGAATTATCAAGCAGTGAGCGAGCTGATGATGATGGATTATAGCTAAGAACACTCTCGATTACGTCAGCTTTCAAACAAAGAAAACTAGATCAAAATCGGTCCATCCGTATGGGAGCTACGGTGCCACGGACAGAAACACACACAGACACTTCAAACTCATAACAACCATGTGTTTTCGTCGGAGGTAAGGAATAGCCGATTAGCCGTCAATACCCAAATCGTAAAATTATAATAAAAGTAGAAACAGCCTTCCCACCAAAAACATTTTTAAGTAAAGTGATGCCAAGACGATACCGTATGACTCGAACTGTCAAAAAGCTATCAGATTACATGTAAAACGAAGCTTCTGAATCTACCATAGTTCTAATTCTAGACACCTTAACTTCACACGCCTAACTACACAAACTCTACACCTTAGTCAAATATGTGGCTTGGCCATTTCGCTACATTCGCTTGGGCGTAAGGTGAATAATTTGCTATTCTTGTTATGGCTAAACGGCCAAGCCACATAACTTGAGTAAAGTGTAGAGTTTGTGAAGTTAGGCTTGTATTTATTAGAACCAATGACTATGAGGACGATGAAATTGCTCAACTTACTTACTTTTCTTTGAGCACACGCATTGTCAACAAGGATTTATGTACCTATGTTCACGTGTGTTGTGTCACGGGCTTCTCCGTATATTACAGGAAGTATGGCTAATCACAATTCCATTATTCTAATGGAGAATGTTGTTTATAGGATCGTGGGTTCAATAGATTTAAATTAGGCCCTTAATAATAATTATTCAATTGGGTATATAGGACAAACGTATGCCGTAACTATGACGAAAATATATACAGGTCGTTGTATTATATGTAAATGTTTTTATGTGTTGTATAAATGTTATTTAACATATATGCTTAAGTCCAAACGGCTCTCGTTTGGAATATTGCAAGTCAGTTTTTAACCCCCGACGCAAAAAGAGGTATCTTATAAGTTTGATGCGTCTGTCTGTCCGTATTCGTAATTGTAGCTCGTAAACAAAAGGTCCAATTTAGATGCAGTTTTTTGTTGCTTCAAAGCTGACATGATCTAAAGTGTTCATAGCTAAAATTCATCATCATCAGCTCGTTAACGCAACCGCCTGTGATAAATAATAATAATAAATCGACAGCGGTAACCAATCACAAAAACCCTTTAATATGATCTCAGGGGTTCCCGAGGGACATGCTAAATCTGTATTGGGACCCGCAACGAAATTAATCAGAAGAAAGGTTGGAGGAGTAGGAAGTATTCCAAATTCCCTCCGAAGAAATTTTATGAATAAAATAATGTTTAAAATTTGGACCATGCAAAAAATTGTATGCGCAGTGTCCGCCCCCACCAACAGATTTCAAACCTATCTCAGTTACTTAATAGCTCTTCTTGCCACACTGATAATTATTTAGCATAGCGACATTCACCTCAGGATTTGGACGAAATTGGAATTTTATTTGTTATTGTTTTATATTAGCGACCCACTCCAGCTTCGCACGGGTCCAATGTATTATACATAATATAAAGCTTTCTCTCGAATCACTACTTAAATTTAAATTTATTTACAAGTAACCTAGAGCCACCGTCCAGCTACCACTAGTATTCCAATATCCGAGGAGTGAGGACCCTTATTTCTTACATCGAGCTCCACATAAACCCCGGGCCTGACATTGTCAGGCAGTAAAAGAATTGATAAATTGAGTTATAGCTATTGACCACCTCGATCGTACCAACCTTTAAATAAAATAAACCATCAGACTCCATCTATTCGTTTCCAAGCTACGATGCCACTGTAGATTGATTTTTGTGTCGACATTCTGATAAAGTTCCAGATGGCTTATTCACAAGTTTTATAAGGTACCTTCTTAGTTTATTACAAGAGACAGGGACAAAACATGTGAATGCGCTACAATTGTAATATTTTACTTACCACGAGCGAAGTAGCAGCGTTGGCCAACGGCGCATACACCACATACGTATGTCCAGTGATCCAGCCAACATCCGCGGTGCACCAGAACACATCCTTCTCCCTGTAGTCGAACACGTAGCGGAAACTGGCGGCCGAGTGTAGGAGGTAGCCTGCCGTTGTGTGCAGCACACCCTTAGGCTTGCCCGTCGAACCACTGGACAGTATAGACAAATATTTAACAACAACAGGAATAAATCCAAAACAGACGCTTTAGAAAGCCGAAGAAAATCAACCATGTATCAACCCTGTCGCTAACGAAAACTGGCGTGCCGTAAGAGATAAGCAAAGGTGTAATTTTTATCAAAAAAGACTTATGCTTAGGTTGTGGATAAAATGTAGATGTAGAATGTAGAATGAAATTCTTAACTAAAACATTACTTCCTATAGGAAGTGGGCACAATTCTTTAATATAACGTGAGTCATGACATTGACCGCTAACATTGTTGTAAGAGAAAGAAAGGTAAGATCGCAACAGGAAATTAACAATCTGCTCAACATACTAGATTGAGTTTGTACTTACTAAGTAGGACTTTAAACGTTATAATAAGAAGTATTGATAAGCAAAATAACAGAAAGTATCTTGTTAACTTACCTAATGTTCATTGTTTATGTTTTGCAATGATGAAAGTAGGGATTCTTTGTGTGTTACTGACAGAAGAGTTTCTTAAAAATGTTCTCGGTAATCCTAATATTTTTAGGAAGTAACACGAGACAGAAATGAAAATTCATTCATCGTTTAAAATCCAAAAATACTCTCATCGTGCCTAAAGCCCATCACTTCAAAAGCATCTAGCGCCATCGGTGTATTGAGTCGTACTTTAGAAAGTTAAGTTGTTATGTTAGAAGTGTAGTATCCGAAATATTTGTCGGATGCGACTTATATCCAAATTCGTAACGTAATATCCAAATTCGAGTAGTGACGCGTGACGTGAAGCGACCTTGAAATATCGATCACTCACTTAAAAATATTTTACTAACCTAATGACCTTGATCAACTAAATCAATAAAATCTCTGCTCCGGTCGGCTACTGGAATGACCTTAATTTCAAAGGAAAGGTAATTACCAAGAGGAAAACCCTACACTAAAGGTTGTCTTAAAATAGCAATAAGGACAAATCGAAAGGTATATTCGCAGAATTTAATCCATGAGACAAACAGGTAAGTATGTATACATAAGTACTTGATATTACTACTGGTAGTACTAAATATACTTTGTGTTCCGTACATTAAGAAAGTAGAACTTGTTGTACCATGATTGTCTATAAATAGTACCTACTTATAGAAAATGTTAACACTGACTTCAAGTAATATATAAGATTTTCGTGCCATATAGTATTCGCACTCTCACACACTCCTCCGAAACGGCTTGACTGATTTTTATGATTTTTTTTTATATTCGGTAGGTCTGAGAATCGGTCGTAGTCTATTTTTTCAACCCCTAAATGATAAGGGTGACCCACCCCTAAATATTTATTTTTAAGACAATATTTTTATTTTTCTATGCTATGGCATTTAAAAATACATACCCTACAATGGGAAAACAACGTTTGCCGGATCGGCATTCGGCTAGTTTACTGTCTTAAACACATTCCGATAAACCTTTCATTCATGATTCATCATCAATTTGATTACCGGTTATAATTGTACTTTATTAATTATTTACTACCAGTAAAACTGTTAAATAACAATAACTTCCAACACCGATTTCGGTGACGATGGTTTCATAGAAACCAGGCCAGTTACCAGGAGTAATGTATAGTGTCCAAGTGTGAGCGCAGTACATAAGAGCACTCTCTCCTTTACTCTCGAATCCTAGTGGGACACGACTGGCGAGTGACCAGGCGCAGGACCCATCCGACGTATGGATCATCTTTTTTGGCAGACAACAAGATGATCAGCCTGCATTGTCCTAACCAAACTTGGAAACATCATTTTTGTTTGTTCCAATGCACCCACGATCCAAGCTTTAAACCACTGAACCACGGAGGCTGTTAAAACTGTTTACCAGTGGTAAAATATTGCCTGTGAAGTGATAATTACCTCGTGTAAAGCATGAACAATGGGTCTTCCGCCTCCATCCATTCCGGCGGGCAAATCGTCGACTGACCTTCCACGAAGTCGTGCCACCAGACGTCCACGTCGTCGTTCCAGTTGTACTGAATAAGTTGTATATTAATAGTCTACACTATATATCTTATACGTTAAACAAGACAATCTTGTATATATATAGCCGTAATCTCGAAAACGGTTACAAGTATTACCATGAAATTTACGAGGGCGGGTCAATAAGTCCGTGACTTTTGGAATAAAACACAGATTTTTTGATAAATAAATCATTTTATTTTTCAACGTAGTCCCCCTTGAGCTCTATACACTTTGTCCAACGCTTCTCCAATTTTTTTAACCCTTCCAAAAAATATGATTTGTCGAGGTCCCCAAAATAGGCCTTTGTTGACTTCATCATTGGAGTCAAATCTTTTTCCACCGAGCCATTTTTTCAGGTTTGGGAACAAGAAGTAGTCACTCGGAGCCAAATCTGGAGAATAGGGTGGATGTGGGAGCAATTCATAGCCCAATTCATGGATTTTTGCCATGGCAACTGCACATGTGTGCACCCTTGCATTGTCTTGGTGAAAAAGAACTTTTTTCTTGGCCAAATGAGGTCGGTTTTTTTTCAAATCCTCATTGAAGCGGTCCAATAAGTTAGCATAATATTCCCCATTAATTGTTCTTCCCTTTTGAAGATAGTCAATGTGGATTATCCCACGTGCATCCCAAAAAACAGTCGCCATAACTTTATTGGCTGACAAACCCACCTTGGCCTTCTTTGGCGCCGATTCACCCTTAGAAACCCACTGTTTTGACTGTTGTTTGGTCTCTGGTGTGTTGTGATGGATCCATGTTTCGTCCACGGTTACAAAACGGCGCAAAAACTCCTCCATATTGTGATTAAACAACGCCAAACCTTCCTGTGAAGTTGTTACACGATTGCGTTTGTGGTCGACTGTGAGCAAACGCGGCACCCATCTTGCGGAAAGCTTTCTCATGCCCAAGTAATCATTCAAAATTGAAACCACTGAGCCATGCGAGATGCCTATGGCTTCCACAATCTCTTGCACTTTCAATCTTCGGTCGGCCAACACCATATCGTGAATTTTTTCGATTGTTTCGGGTGTAGAGACCTCAACTGGGCGTCCAGGACGTTCGGCATCTTCAGTGCTTGTACGGCCACAACGAAATTCAGTAAACCACTTTTTTACCATTGAAATCGATGGTGCAGAGTCCCCATAGTATTTATCAAGCTTAGCCTTGGTCTCGGTAATGGTTTTTTTTCGCAAAAAATAATGCTTAATAAGCACACGAAATTCACTTTTTTCCATTGTTTCCTGACTCACTGACAGATGCCTGTTGACAGGAGTAGTGTTGCTTTTTCAGTAAGGAGGTTAGAAATTCAAAAAGTCACGGACTTATTGACCCGCCTTAGTAGTATGCAGGCAGTTTTGGGGGAGGAAAATCGATCTAGCTAGGTCTTATCCTTGAGAAACTGCGCATTTTTAAGGTACATATGTATTTTTCATTCGTCGTGTAACAATAAATTATTATCAATAATTTCGACTCTATTACAATCAGGCCGATTGGCAGATTGGTATGCACCTACCTATCAGTGGCGAGGGCTGGTTTTCCTTTATAGGGAAGCCCTAGCTTGTATAATAGGTAGGGATTTGAATGAGGGTCTTCAAAAGGTAAGTGGTAAGTGAAAGCGATAGGAATGGAGTTATTGGAACCCCATGCCACTGCTACCTACCTACGTGTAATTTTTGCTTCGTTCGAAAATTTGGAAAGTGGTTGGTTCGAATCCCGGTCAGATAAATATTTTGTGATTATTTTTATTTATTACAATTTATTAGAACTCCGAGCGAAGCTCGGTTACCCAGGTACTTCTATAAATCTATATATATATATAAAAGGAGATGTCCTCACTGACTGACTGTCGTATAGTAGACGCTAGCATAGCCGTAACTGCTACTGATAGAAACATGAAATTTAGACAGTAGTTTTTATTTACAATGTAGACGCGCAATAAGGGATTTTGAAAAATTTAAATAGAGGTTGAAAGTTTGTATGGAAAATCTTTAAATCTGCACCGATTTCGATGAAAATTGAGATTCATGCTCTAAAATACATTTTATTAAATTTGAATAATTTAATAAAATATATAGAATTTAATAGGGAATTTACCATCTGAGGAATTTAGTAAAATAAGGGTTGAAAATTTGTATGAAAAAAAAAATATCTGTCCCGATTTTGATCCGAGGAAATAATTTGAAATTATTGAGCACATATTATTTTAAAGTTATTATAAGCAGAAAACAGTTAAAATGGTGTTTTGAAAAACATACTCCATGGGGGTGCAATAAGTCGCGCGATAAAGCTAGTATACAATATTATAAAGAGGAAAGGTTTGTTCATACTTTATAGATGGACACTGTAGAATACTGAAAAAAATCAACTAACCATAGACGAGAGATCATCAGGCAACTTCCCGCAGGCAGTCACACGCTTCAAGTGCGACACCACTATACACTTCTCGATGGAGTGGTTGAATTTGGTCTTCGCCTTCTGAACCGCATCATCACAGGTCTTCTTCAGGTTCAACAATTTTTCGCCACGCCATGCCCCATCTGCGGTTACCAGCACCTTCGCTTCACAAGCTGACATGCGCTCAGCGAGAGAGTCGCATGAGAAACCTGCAAACTGAAGTTCATAAAATTATAATTGTCTTCTAGATAATAGACCGGCCAAGTGCAAGTCGGACTGACGCACGAAGGTTTCCGTACAAAACGGCAAAAAACACGTTTGTTGTATAGGAACCCACTTAAATATTTATTTTATACTGTTTTTAGTATTTGTATGTGTACAGCGGCAACAGAAATACCTCATTCATATGGGAAAAATTTTAACTGTTAAGCTATCACGGTTCATGAGATACAGCCTGGTGACAGATACAGACGGGCAGCGGATTTTTACTAATATGGTCCCGTTTTTACCCATTGGGTACGGAACCCTCAAAATGAGAAGACTCGAAGAAGAGCACAACGTCTTTTCAGACTATTTCAGGGCCCATTGGGTACGGAACACTCAAAATGAGAGGACTCGGCGAAGAGAACAGCGTCTTTTCAGACTATTTTAGGGAAAATATATAGGTCGGTTCTTGTACCCGTAGATTAGTGATCATATCCATTTACGCCCGAAATTAATAACGTATCAAAATCTTAGGATTGAATTCAATCTCAGATTCTCAAACAAAAATTGACGTAAATTAACATGAAGTTAATACTAGGAATGTATTGAAATCTTGATCTTAGATAGCTAAAATGAGATTAGATTCATTATTAATTTCGGGCGTTAATCGCAATTATAACGTAGACTACAGTAGCCCAAGCAGGAACAACTGACAACTACGTGTTCGTAACTTTATCGAATGTCTATATAATTTTCATATAATGAGAGTTTTAAATTCGTGACATCTGACAGCTTTTGACACGACAAGGACCGTCGGGCTACCAAGCGCCGGCTGGTGACATTAAAAGAATCGAAAATCCTTATGATCCTTCCTGACCTTTTATGTTAACACTTACACCACCAGATGACGCTTTGTGTGCGTTAGGTATGCCCCATAGCGACAGAAAAAATATCAAAGACTCATTCTCTTTCCTTGACGTTACGAAAACGTAGTAATCAGTTGTTCCTACCATAGACTAATCATTGGTCTCGCTGGGCGCTGTACCAGACCGAGCTGACGTGCTTGTCAAATACTGCAATAAATACTCAGCTGAGGTCGGCTTTCCCGACCCAGTCGAGCCAGTCATATTGAAAGCTTTATGACAGGTGTACATCCCGAATATTTTATTTAATTTTAGTTTAAATCGGAAAAAAATGCCAAGTTGCGTCGTGCAAGACTATGTGAAAATAATTGGACCAGAAATAAGAAGGACACTGGGATCACACACAATTATAATATATATTATATCTTGGAGGAAAAATAAACTATTTTGTATCTCTGTAAATACGAGAAACGACAATTATGTTTATTGTTATTCCTCCAGTATGGTATTAAATTAAAATCTTTTGTACATCTTTATATTTCAATATTTATATTTTTATTTCATATATCTAGCACAGGGGTCTCCAAACTACGGCCCGAGGGCCACATCCGGCCCGCGGACAGATTTTGTCCGGCCCGCGGAGAGCTAGCATACTTGAAAACTCCTTTTAGAGAACATATTTTTTATAGCAAATTAAATTAAGTTTACTGAAGTATTCTAATTTTATGTTGAATAATTAATACGACATCTACATTGATATGGTCATGGGCTAACTACGCATAACATTGTTGTAGGCTTATTGTTATTGTTTTTGTGATAAGTTGGATAAAGAAACACAGAATTGTAATGAGTAAAGACATGTATAATATGCAGTATATAATAACTAACAAATTATTCAAATGAACCCAACTAACATTTTATATATTTTAAATAAAAACATAACTTATAACAAGCATAATGACATATGAAATACTAATGAGATTTATGTAATTGAGATTTTCCACTGACAATAGTTTGTAGTTGTGGACTAATTTTACTTGTACCAATTATTAAAAGAGATTTAAGATGCTCATCAGTTAATTTAGATCTGTACACATTTTTTGTGTACTTCATTTTGGAGAAGGTCTTCTCACACAAATAAGTAGTACCAAAAACAGAAAACAGCCCGCGAGCAAATTTATGCAAATTAACGAACCTTATTATGAATTTTGTATGAAAATTAAATTAATGAACCTCGCGGTCGAAGACTTTGGTCAACAATGACGAATTAAAGGCGATTTTAGAAACTGATGATACACAATCTACGGCTGAATTAGCAGCAGCTTTCGACGTTAGCGTCAAAACAATATTGGTCCATTTGCGTCAAATTGGCAAGGTAGAAAACCTTAACAAATGGGTGCCCCACGAACTCAATGATCGCCAGCGCGAAGTACGCGTCGAGACGTGCCTTGCACTGCTCAACAGACACACAAATGAAGGAATTTTGAACCGCATTGTTACCTGCGATCAAAAATGGATTATGTTTGATAACCGCAAGCGCTCAGCAAATTGGTTGGATCCTGGTTCAGAACCTAAACAATGCCCTAAACGAAAACTTACCCCTAGAAAAGTAATTGTATTTGGTCTGTTTGGTGTTCTAGCGCCGGTGTGATTCATCACAGCTTCTTACCAAACGGGGTAAGCATTACTGCAGATGTGTATTGTGAAGAACTGAACACAATGATGGAGAAGCTGGCACATCTCCAACCAGCATTGGTCAATCGCTCATCTCCGCTGCTCCTGCACGACAACACGCGACCTCATACTGTACAGCAGACGGTCTCCAAGCCCTGCTGAAAGTTCCAGATAAAAAACGATGATTGATGGGAATTGATGGGAAGTTATTGTAAAGTATTGTGTGTTTGAAACAGGGATTCCAAATACTTTTATCAGGATCCCTAATAGTACTACATAGGCTGCACTAAAAGTATCGGGAATGGAATATTTCCACTGTTCCTGTCATATTAAAATCTTTTTAATTTAAAACTTCTTGGTTTTAAAAATCGAATAACGTTTATTTATTTAAAAAAATATTCTCGGTCTTGTCACAAGGTCTTGTCAAACTTGTTTATTCGTTGAGAAAATGGAATTGACTCGAGAAAATTCTAGAGCGATGATTTATTATGACTTTCGAAGTGGTTTAACACAAAAACAGTGTGTTGACCGGATGATTTCTGCATTTGGTGATGAAGCCCCATCCAAAACCACAATTTATCGCTGGTTTGCTGAATTTCAACGTGGACGTGTCAAGCTTAGTGATGATCCCCGTCAAGGTCGTCCAAAAACTGCAGTCACCCAAGAAAACGTTGATGCTGTGCGTAAGCTGATTGAGGAAGATCGACATGTGACATACCGCGAAATTCAGGCAACTTTAGACATTGGCATGAGTCAAATACAAATAATCTTGCATGAACAATTAGGTGTAAAAAAGTTGTTTTCCCGATGGATACCGCATTTGCTCTGTGAAGAGCAAAAAGCGGCTCGCGTTACTTGGTGCGTCAGAACTCTCGAAAGATTCCACGCAGGATCCTAAAATGCTGTATACAACGTCGCATCAGGTGACGAATCCTGGATATACGCGTTCGAACCCGAAACAAAAAACCAGTCACGAGTTTGGGTGTTCGAAAATGAGTTTAACTCATTTTCGAACACCCAAACTCGTGACAAACCAACAAAAATTGTTCGTTCACGGAGTGTTGCAAAAAAAATGGTGGCCACGTTTGTCTCCAAAACCGGCCATGTTGCGACTATTCCTCTTGAGGGACAAAGAACGGTTAATGCAGAATGGTATGCTAACATTTGTTTGCCACAGGTCGTTTCTGAACTCCGTAAAGAGAACTGCAACCGCCGCATCATCCTCCATCACGACAATGCGAGTTCTCACACCGCGCACAGAACAAAAGAGTTTTTAGAGCAAGAAATCATAGAATTATTAGACCATCCGCCGTACAGCCCCGACCGAAGCCCTAATGATTTCTATACTTTCCCTAAAATAAAGAATAAATTGCGTGGTCAGAGATTTTCATCACCTGAAGAAGCTGTGGACGCCTACAAAACGGCCATTTTGGAGACCCCAACTTCCGAATGGAATGGTTGTATGGAAAAATGTGTCAAATTTCGCGGAGAATACTTCGAAAAGCAATAAATACATTTTTAAATAGTAATGTTGTGTCACTTCCTTGATTCCCGAAATTTTCAGTGCCGCCCTCGTATCTGGATCGAAAAATGCCCAGATAAAAATTGTCACAATTTCTATAAAGTGTTTGGAATCCCTGTTTCAAACACAATAGTTTACAATAACTTCCCATAAATTCCCATTAATCATCGTTTTTTATCTGGAACTTTCAGCGGGGAGTTGCAAGAACTGGGGTTGAAAGCTCTCCGCCCTACTCACCAGATCTTGCGCCTACAGACTACTACTTTTTCCAGAATTTGGATAACTTCTTGGCGGGAAAAAAATTCAATACCCGAGAGGCAGTACAAAATGCCTTTGAAGAATTTGTTTCCTCCCGTCCAGCTGATTTCTTGAAGAAGGGCATCAATAATGCCCCTGCGTTGGCAAAGATGCATTGATTGCATGGGTGATTACTTCGATTAATACAAATAAAAAATACATGAAAAAAAAATCGTTTAAATTTTTTCATACAAAACGGCATTCATAGGTAAAGACCTTAAACAATTTGAAGCTTTGAACAATTCGTACCATAATTTATTCAGTCTAAAGTTATGTCTGCGATCCGTCCGAGTCCGTTTTTTGCACGTTTTATTTTTTACACACGCATTCTAAACATAATATTTGTTGATACAAGAAGTACTATCTGAAATTTGGTCTATAGGAGTTTTGACGAGGGGCAATTGCGGTCATACCGACGCGACGCGTGATTATTTTCTTATGGAAAATGCCCGGTGAACGAGCCGTACTCATGATAAGCTATTTTCATATATTATTATATATTTGAGATCAAAGTTGCCAGTATGACAAAACGCCAATTTCATATGTAAGGACCTAATAAATACCGACAACTATATTATGCAAATTGACGATGATGATGCTGACATAATATTACCATGGACCAAGAAAAATAATACGTTGTTTAACGATAAATAACACGATAATCTGTTATGTATATATAACGCCCTCCAGAAATGTATTGAATATATCTGCTTTATACAGCGTGATTTAAAGCACCCGCTTTTCGTGAAAGTTTTAAAGTAGGTGTCGTGAGTGCTCCTTGTATTCATGTTATAGAAATATCATAGGTCGCCTAGTGGTCATAATTCATATTAATTTTTAAGTTTAAACTTTTTAAGGGTTCTTTGCCTCTTAGCTACGAAATGATTTTTATTATTTTTAAGGATCATTATAAAAAAATTTGTGCAGGTCACTCCTCCTCCATACAAACTTTAACTTTACCAAATTTCATACTACTCCGTTAGTAAAATTTTGCAAAATCCGAAAGTATAAGAATTAAAAGTGCTGAAAGAAGTTGCGATAATAATAATATATGTGTATTTTTTTGTAAATCATTCCCTTCGATACCCTGCTAGGGAAAAAGATTTTTGATAAATCTTATTTTTATTATAATCGGGCTAGCTACTCGGGAATCAAAAGGAAAGTTGTTTTTGGCTCAAGAGCTCAGCCCAAGAACAACATTTGGTGATCTCTTTGTGGATCCAAAGATGGATTAGAGAGCATAGATTGGACGGGTGTTAAGGAACACTCTGTATAATGTTGGTATAATCAACACTGATAGATTCTTATTTAGTGATGCATCTACTGTTAACAGCTGTGAATCACTGATTGACAGCCTTTGTGAGTAGCAGTCAACGGTTTGCATTGAGCAGAGGCCTGAAACATCAATTGGATATATCCGTTTTGCATAAAACTACACAGAAAGCGAAAAGTTTATCTGAATAAATAATTAGTTTACATAATATTGTTAGCAACGTCGATGTAGGAGTAGGCTTTATTGTAGGGCAAAAGGATTTTTTTATTAAGCCACATACTAACTAATTAGGTTATTCGTTAGTTACCTAAAGGTTTACGTGGACTCTACTTAAATTATTCAAGTATCTCGTCTAACTTCTTAGCCTAATTACTTTAAAATCCCAGATTCTACATTTAGATGTACACTTACAGAAATAATTCGCGTCCCTTTCTTGAATATATGTAGTTGAAAATCTCATAAATGATAATCTTACCACAACAGAATGCACAGCCCCAATCCTCGCGCATGCCAGCATGCACACAATGGTCTCCATTACCATCGGCATGTATATGGACACCTTATCTCCCTTGCGAATGCCATTCTCCCGTAGCGCATTTGCAAATTGGCAAACCAGGCACAATAGCTTCTTGTACGTAATCCGGCTGTAGTCGTCGGGGTGGTTGCCTTCCCTGGCAACAATAAATAACATATTACAGTCGCGACATGACACATTGTTGAGTAGACGTATATTAGGGTCAGCTCACACCGAGACGCGAAGCGGCGCTGCATTTTCAATATGGCAATTCTAAATTAAAATTTACTCACTACCCAAGAAAATGTAGCACGTTTCATTGCAAGAGCGGCGCTGCACTCCGCATCTCGGTGCAGCTATAAATTCGAACTCTTGCAATTAAACTTTAAAAAAAAATCGCACTCAGCACACTGACGCTTAACGAAGCACACGCTGGCAGGTAGCTTGACAAGTCAAGGATTTACAGGGGTAAAAAAACTCGGAAAACGGTGAACAGAATTGCATGCTTGTCAAACTGCTTTCCTAGTACGTAAATCTAGCATGATACTTATAAATAAATAGTTTACTGGCTAATAATCTAATTAAAGTTTAGCACAAGTTATATAAACTCCATTACACCATTGTGATTGGGTCAAAAAGAACTGACAATCGAGCAATATTTAGGTTATATGGTCGATGGAACTGACCGACCGAGTATGAACGTGGATTTTAATCATAAATGTTAGAGGTCTATGGTGTAGGTATATGGACGAACTGCATATTGGATGGTACATGCTCAGAAAACTTATGTTCCTTTCTTCTTTTGGGTGTTACCAAGGATGTAGTTTTGTTAAAAATGTGATGATGATGATGAGGATGATGATTTACATAACGCTGTCATTGGGGAGATAGGAAGCATTACAGTTTGATTCGTAATCATCCATTGTGTGTCATCTTATCAGTTATCTCTAAGTGTGAACATAAAACTGCTTGAGTGCTTGTAAGTCGATATTATTTTAGCGAGTTAAAATTACACGATAAAATATAAACGTTTAATCACGAAACCAAGGTACGCACAGGCCCATAAAAGCAGATGTACTAGGTATATGTGTCCTCATATACCTAGCCATATTGTGTCCTCATTAACAAATTACAAAATATTTAATAATTACTAAAGATATTTGGAATTACCTGGACCCTGATAGGTAGGTATAACGAAGACTAACGAATATGACCCTGGATCCAAATCGTAATTCTGCAAGCTTTCGGTACCCGCAATTTGCAGGATCCCACTTCTGACGGTCACGGGTTATTCATCTTCTATTAGCATATGCCCTTAGGAGTTGCCAACATCAGAGTGTAGATGAGGCTGGGACTAATTGATTAAATAAAAGAAAGACAGGTAAAGAATAAAGCAATTGATTTTGGGTACAAGATAGGTAATAAATAAAAGTCAGATACCTACAGTCTATTGATTATGAAGAGGTGTTTATGGTGTAATAGAGACAAGTAAATCGGACAATCTGTTCGTGTCCGAGGGTCAAATATTATAAACACAATAACTTGAGTAAATCATTATTCGTTTTACAAGTTAACACGACAAAGATGTGTACAATTTGGTTATGGTTTAGACTTTAGTTAAATAAAAATACAGAAGTTTAACAAAATTAAGACCATGGTAATAGTTTGTGTCCTCATTAACACATTACAAAATACATACTTATGTTTTAAAAAAGTTTGATATTTACTAAAGATTTAAAAAATATATATAATTTTTATCTACTTCTACTGCTGTTTTTTTTTTAACTAAGTTGGTAATAAACACGATGGATGTAGTAAAGAATCACAAAAATAAAGTTTTTATCTACCGAGTTAAGATTAAAATGATATTTTCGTAAATATTTTAAAAAGTTATGTACTACAATCAGATTGGGTGACGTCATTAATGCGAATTTCAGGGCTATCAAATTTCAAATATTTTATAGGTGACAATAATAAAAATGTTTTATTTACACTTCAAATTTGACTCTGTAACAGTCGTGACGTCACAATGGTGTACGATAAATTATGTAGACGGAATAAAATGTCTAGCATAATTTTTTACCAAGATTTTCTTTATTCTCTTAAATGCTGTGCATAAATTTATAAAGCCCAGATCGATAATCTTCATACAAACGCATCGTACAAAGTGAAGCAAGCAACAGATAGATGTAGGCGTAAGCATTACATACTTACGTTCGCCGACACGCGCACCAACAAAACTGTAATATTGTCAATTAATTTTTTATTTAATTAATTTTATTATTTTAATTTACTTAATTTTTTATAATTTCCTCGAAAGTGGGAAAATGTTGCTCTAAAAATTGGAATTAATGTATGTATTTGTTTTTATTATTGTCGTGAGGTGTTAAAATATAACTTATATTTTAGTATATATAATTATACATATTTTATTTTAATACTTAAATTAGTATGAAAATAAATATCTAGTACACTTATACACTTCTCAAGGAAATATAATATAATCCCTACTAATATTATAAATGTGAATGTAAATTTGTTTGTTACTCTTTCACGCAAAAACTACTGAACGGATTTTGATGAAATTTGGTATGGTAGTAGTATAGGCTCTGGATTAAAACATGGCTACTTTTTATCCCGAAAAAGTATTGTGTTCCCGTGGGCTACTGTATTTACGCGGCCGGAGCTGCGAGCAACATCTAGTAATATTATAAATGTGAAAGTTTGTGAGGATGGATGGAAGTAGTTTATGCTCTGGATTAAAACAAGCTACATTTTATCCCGAAAAAGTACTGTGTTCCCGTGGGCTACTGTATTTACGCGAGTGGAGACGCGGGCAAAAGCTAGTATAATAATATTTAATACTTTTAGGACCTTCTCATAAGGGGCCATTCATTTATTACGTAAGACTATTAAGGGGAGGAAGGGTGTCAACTGTCATAAAACTGCGCCTCGATGTAATCTGCATAATCCAAATTTTGTCGTATATTTTACATGGTCATCGAAATGTTTCTAGCAAATCTTTGAGCTTTTAGACGGCTTCCAATAGCTCTCCTTGCGACTTAATCTTAACAATGGAAATCTAAGCAAAAAAAAAATTGGCCATGGTCTAAATGAGACAAAAATAAGACATTATCATCCCTCCCCCCTAAATCGTCTTACGTAATAAATGAATGACCCCAATACGTCACATTGTATAGGTACCATTAAACTTTTAAACTGGTATTAAGGAAAATATTAATTATTACCTTAATACTGGCAACAATTTAAATTGATAATTAAAAAACAAAAATTAAAAAACTTGCAACCGTCATACATTTGTCGACGTAACAGATCGTCTTACGAGAAAGAGATGGGCAATATATTTTATTTGCTCATAATTTTTAATCGCGCAATCTATATATCTATTTCTTTTAGATTTATGTATCTTTATTCAACAATTTTAAAATTTAATATATATAAATGTGATATTCTACACTAGGCAACATCTCTGTTGTAACCACGGATAAGATAAATGAGGTCGGATTGGCAATGTGCGCGGGGCAGACGCGCCACAAGTATGATTGGACAATCATACTTCAACCGAACCACGCGTTCATACTTTTTAGTCGCTTGTTGATTGCCTCGCAGTACGGAGCAGCGCTAAAATCCTTTGAAAATGCCGTGTTGTGCGATTGTTATGTGCAAATTAAAGAGTCAGACATCAAATATGAAACAAGGAGGAATTTCTTTTCATCGGTAAGCATAAAAACCTTAGTTTTTTAGTATTTTTCCAATAAAACTAGCTCGAATTATGAAATTCTAAGTAGAAACGACAATTAAGCCAAGAATCACAGAAAATATACATTGCTGGTGAAGTACGCAAATATTTCGCGAGAAGACACATTTGACACGCAATGGGTTGCGAAGCGAGCGCCTTTCGACTCGTTCGCGTCACGTCCGCTTCGGTCGCCTGGATAGTGCAGTCAGTGATCGATGATTTATCGACAAATTATTTTTCTTCAGAATGAGTTAGTTACTACTGTTCTCGGTAGTAAAATTTTGCTAGTCTTTTTTTTGCTACATAATATTTATCGACCATCGACTTCTTTGTTTGCTTTGATTTTCTAATTATTTTTGATTACAAATAAAGGTAATATTTTTTATAAATTTTTTGTAAATATTTTTTTTCATTTTCTATCCCAATACCAATTAAATTCGCCTTTGACACAATGTTTTAGTTAGTATAAAATTACTAGTGCTCCCGTTATTAAAATTAAAATTTTCATTCAATCGGTTTACGATTTACGATGAGCCCTCGGCAAAAATAGTGGGGATGCACATATTGTACACGCGCAACCATAGTTGCCCCGCTACTCCCCCCCCCCCCCCCCGCATTCAAAAGTTAGGGCTCATAAATCGTAAATCTAACTGAAACTAAGATGATTTCAAGATTCAAGATTGACCATTTTCAGTATCGAAAATTCCTATCGACCATAGCAAGCCCTGTTCTAGGTGTGATTTGTTAATCAGTGTGCGTAATTCGTGTATGTATTATTATTTCTTATGTAGTGGAGTGCATTGGTGGGAGACAGGCGGCGACGCTGGTTTTCAAGTAAAAGTATCACGGTTGCCAATCCAACCTCATTTATCTTATCCGTGGTTGCAACTATTAGTTAGACCAATTGGGAAATTAATTTATTATTCCTAGTAACACTTTCACAATAACAATAATATGGCAGCAAGATGGCGGCTTAATATGTTTTTTTTTAAATGTTGTGAATATTATCGGCACAATAAAAGTCAATTCGTAGTACTTACAAATGAAATGTAATGCCCGAAGATTTTTTATTTTTATCCTATGCACCCATCCATAATTGTCGGAGCTGTATGCACTGGCGCTTGACCTTAAGAACTGACGGGTCGTTTGAACAAACCGAGCCAATATGCCTCGGTATGATTTGCTTCATTTTCATGCGCGTACCCCCGTTTCTAGGCGTATTTTTTCTATGATGATGTGCAAGTGTCTAATAATTCTAATTTATTATTTTTATGAGTAAGCCTGGGTTATTAATATCACCTCATGTAAATGTAAATTATGTAAATTAGTTATGAAAAATTTTAAGAATTTTTTAATGTATAAACCACAAGTACCCCAAGTACCTATGCAGTACTAAGCTCGTTAGTAATCAAGTATGATATTCACATAAAATTCGAATTATTTTCAATATTTTAATTCTAATCAGGTATATTGTACAGCTATTAACTAGTTAGTACATAATAAAATGTATTATACCTACGTAATGTGTAGATTTATAAGTATCATGCTTTGAGTACCTACCTTACATGAAATCTAACACTCAGTATTATCTACTTGTTCATATAATATCCATTATGCTAATTACTTAACAGAAATAAATAAGTCATACGCATAAGATGGGCTAATTATTGAATGAAGTTATTAGTAAAAGCTGAATGAAATCCTAAGAGTAACGCTTAAGCAAATAATAACGAGAATATAATTTAAGTCACAGAGAAATAAATTGAAAAAATCAAAAAAGTAATTCGCCAGTTGCTGATATAAAACAAAAAAGCATAATCTAGTAAAGGCCAAGTAATTATATTTCAAGTCAATTAAAATTAAATCATTTATGTCATATATAAAATCATTATGTCAAATGAAGTGAGTGAAAAAATCAATAAATTCGCGCGCCGTCTCAGTGAGGTGTACTCGCTCAGCTGTTTATTATATTATTGATTCTCCCTCATAAAAATTAGCTTACCAATAATATGCGATCTTGTCTCCATGTCCGTTCCTCACGTTCCGATCTAACAGGTTAAAACATACATTCGTCACAGCCCCTTCCATCCACTTTATGAAAATATTTCCCTTTTTTATATTGAAGTTGTACGAAACAAAATTTCCGGATTGGTATGGTGTCTGCCAGTGAAACTCATTGGCGATCTCGGACCAAAATCCTTCCGGGTCGTCAATGGATTTTTTGTGCATCTCCTTATATTTTTCGAAGGACGACAGCAGCGATTTTTCCACAACATAGTCCGAAGGGTAGTAAACGTGCGACATTGTGAATGTTTGCGCTGAATATCGCGCGATAAATATAGCTCGTGTTGCCGACGGAGCGCCCGCGACCACGAATGATCACCGACTACTGACTGACTACCTACTGAGCAGTGAGAAGAATACGAATGATTTTTTGACGTTTGGCAGTTTGCAAAAACCCGATTACGTGCAGAATGACGCATGCATGAAACGCGCGTGCGCGTACGGTGCTCGTACGAATTTCACCGTGGTACTTGTACTATTAAGTATTATGTGGTGGAAGGTACACCAGCGTGCATGGCCTCTGGTTTTCGTAAATAATTTATTTATATTAATTAATGCCAGATGATATTTAAAGAGAAGAAAAAGGCTATTTGATATAGTGATATCATGTCCGGCATAGGAAATATCAGCATTATTTTTAGAGAGACAGTCAGATGATGGGATGATGTAACTACTGTGATACAGTGTTATTGCCCCGGCCTCAATATCACTATCTCGGAACAAGGTTACCTTATTAGAAACCATTAAATATGTAGCTTAATTACTTTACCTGACTTACAATTTACTTTCGTCTTTTGTTATCTAAAATAAAAAATGACTAAATACCAAAATACATTTTAACTAGGTACACATTATGCTGTGTCGTAATATAAGGCCACTTCCTTTATATTTCGTAATCGTTTTAATTGTTACTGTATTAATAAGACTGTTGTCTATTTTAATTTGGAAGAAAAACAATACGTAGATCAAAAAATATCTGACAAGCATCTTTATACACGAAACTGCAATTTAAAAATCATAAATAGGTAAGTATTTTTCTTCTCGCCGCGGATCTAACTTTTGACATCCGGTTCATTAACACCGCTCTAATCACTAGACGACGATGGTTATGTGGTTAGCTTGATTCATGTACATCATACCTAATGACCAATAGCAACAATGTATTAGGCCAGTGCAAATATTCAAATCGTCATCAAGCCACAACTGTAAACGTAACATGAACTTTAAACATTACAAATTGGTACAATATTGAAACAAATCTATAAATATTATGAATATTTTTAATAACGGATATAGGGGATTCACAGAAACAGGAAAACACAGTACGAGGTCGAGTGTGCAGCATCGATCTAGATTCTAGGTGATGCAGATATTACGTCATACTTCTTACTCGGGTAGGTCATGGATGGGTGGTTAAGCTCTTAAAATTTGTCCCAATTTTTTAAGGTCCGCTGCAGATGCAAGTTTTAACTCACTATTCATTTAACTATTTTATTGTCTTTAAATATATTTTTTTATTGAATACTAATACACCTAAAGTGCGGTGCTTATAATACCTACTTAGTTATAATATAGCTGTAGTTTCGGTGCAGTTGAAAATTTTAAAATATGTAGGTAATAAATAATTCTAGTGATGCAGATAATAATTATTTATACTAAACAAATACGAAATATTTGGTTGCATCGTACAAGCTCCCGAAGCTACTGGATCGATTTTGATGAAATTTGGTACAGACGTAGATGTACTAGACCACGGGGAAGGACATATGTTACTTTTTATCGCGGCAAAATGCACGGTTCCATGTGATTACCTTTTGCGCGTACGAAATCGCGGGCAACATCGTAGTTTTAAAATAAAATGAATAAGTAAAGTTTTTGTGTCGTATTTAATAAAAAATCTTGTGTATCATTTCTTTATTAAAATGTTATTGTGCAAATCTATTTCTCGGAAAATAATTACATCTACATTAAAATATATGTAAATAAAAATGAATTACCGAAATGTTTGTACTCGCATAACTTACAAACGACTGTACCAAATTGCATAAACCTTTTAAGTGTCCGTTATTCTCAGGAGGTTTACAAACCTTAAAACTTAACGTTTTAAAAATTGACGTAAAAAAAAAAACTATTTATGGGTTTACCATTGTCATTTAAGGGTTGACAAAATTTATTACGATCGATTCTCAGACCTACCGATTTATTTAGTACTAATCGGTCAAGCCGTTTCGGAGAAGTGTGTCCCGAACACTATTACACGAAAATGTTATATATTACACATTAAAAAAAAATGTTTTTCATACTTGTATGAAAAAAAAAAGACGTGTGGCACTCGGGGACTGCCGCGGTAAAGCTATTGCATAGCATTATCGCACGCACACAACGCCGTGTCGAAGACTGCCGAACTGAAACGACGTTAGACGATGCACGGCCTTCAAGCCACACCTCCGTGCCCGTCGGAGTGGGGAGCGTGAGGTTTTTTCGTTACGGAATTTCTGGATTCGGTCCCCGCGCTCAAGGCCCGCGATAGAAGCTATGCAATAGCTTAAAAAAAAATTATAACATTTTCGTGTAATAGTGTTTGTCGGACACTTTTTAGCTTTTCTGCCTTAGAGAGATGGTACTCCTTACTTCTATTCTCCATGGTTTATATTATAATAGAGTAGGTAACTTCACCTCTTGAACTTTGTAAATTAATTAGTGAGAAATTGTTGAGTCATTTATTAAGCCCCGACGAAAATAAAGGGGTGATATAAATTTGACTTGTCTGTCTGTGTGTCTGACCGTGGCATCGTAGCTCCCAAACGGATGAACCGATTTTGATCTAGTTTTTTTTTTGTTTGAATGCTGACATGATCGTTTATTCATTTTGTTTATTTAAACGTTTATTTGTTTTAAACGAAATCCAATACAATTTATTATTCTTGCTAAGAATATAGCCTCTATTACTTAGGCATGATAGTTAGTTAGGCGATCAGTGTATTTCGTACACTTTTTGTGGTAAATATTCTCACAGAAGGTAACATTCAATGTTTTGTCCCCTAAACACTAAAAGTAAGTCTTCATACATTCTAACGGATCTGGAAACGACGCGGATTGACTTGTATGATATATCGTTAAACAAGCTGATTTCCAAAGAGGTCCAGAGGTACCTATAGATATATAGAGGTAAAAACGGGATGATCGTTTCATTAATAAGTAAGGTTACGATAAAACTGAAATAAACTATTTATTACTGATCAATTTACATTATCTAAAATCTAAAATTTCTTAAAATTATAATATGAAATGAGATACCACTAGAACTGCTGACAAGTGTATTTAGAAAGGCAAGTTTAGGCAATTCAAATGCGATGGTATAGTAATAAAACGGGGTACAAAAACTCGATGACTCATCTATAACTGATTTGACTGATTAAATAAAATGATTTACTGCTTATGTAAAGACGTTTTAGCAAAAAAAATTATACCTACTTATATTTAGTAAATAAACAAATCTAAGCCGCTGAGGCCATTGACAATTATTTTTCTGCCTAAACGTCTTCACATAAGCAGTGAATCATTTGCCCAAAATATACGACTTACAATTTTACAAGCAGTAAAATATGTGCCCAAATTTTTTGTAATTAATTTTACAAAATGTTATAATTTAAACATAGACTGCCTTCTCTATATTTCTGTAGCCAAGTATCTCTACAGATACTACAGAGGTACCTATATTAAATCTCGTCTGGACTCACTTGGAAGTTTAAAAACATGACGTGTACAGAGTAAACGTGACAGAAGTGAAGCTTCATTCATCATTTAATATCCAAAAATACATACTCTCATCACGCCTCATGATAATCACTTCATCAGTTATATATCCAAAATCGTGACCGTGACCCGCCATTGAAATTTCAGTCTCAACGCCGCTAAAGCAGCTTCACTTTAAATACCAACAAAAAAGTAATACGAGAGACATTAAAGTATCCACGAAATAAATAATAATATTATCTATACCTCACTAAACACATGGTAATAGATAAAACGTACCTACTAAAAACAATTTTAGTCTCATCTGACAACAATCTTTGGTATTTTTGTTCTTGTGTAATTAGTAAGTGTTTGCTCTAAAAAAAAACTAATAACCTAACCAAGAGTATGACAGGACATGTCTAAAGGGTTTCGTTGATAGTTATAGTATCAAGAGGTATTTATAAATTATTTTAAAAGTTATTGTCCGATTTCGTTTAAAATATTATTCCTAAAGTTTTTATCTCTTATAGTTTATAAAAGCCAGGGGGAGACCAACATATAAACACTTTGTAGGCCAATTACTCGAAAGCGGTTACTTCATAAAAAGTCATTCATAAAAAGACCTTTTCTATTATTTTAAAAGATTCGACAAACTAAAAAATATATACTACAGAAGTCAGACGGACGGATAGAGCGAACAAACAAATAAACGACAGTAAGGGTTTATTGTAGTAGATACTCCGGAACCCTAAAAGAGCGTTATTATGATTATTAAAAAATCTTAGGTGAAATCTTTTATTTTACATACCCCCTTACCATAGCTGGGCATTAACTCGTTAATCCCTTAATAGTTAATTAACGAAGTTAACATTTTGATTAACGGATTAACTTTTAAGTTAACTTTTAAAAATGTTAACGGACACGTTAACTTCCGTTTATATGCAGAAGTTCGTTAATCGTTAATCCAATGCCTAATAGTTACCGCACGGCATCGACAAGTGCCGGGCGGCGCGTGGCAGCGAGTGAAACAAAAACAAAACTAGATATATTTTGGCGGCGCGTGCGAGTGAGAAAGAAAACTGCGAAGAGATTTGTTTCGTTTGATCATTTCATTACTTAGCGCCGGTGCTTAGAGTGTTTTGTTTGTTTGTTTGTTGTTATTATTATTACTGTCAGTGATCATTTGCGTGTTGATAATTGATGAATGAATTAGAACCTAAACCAACAGGTTTTATAAGTTCACTAACGCAACGATATAAAGATGCAATTTTACACATATTAACGGATTAACGGTTAACGTTAACTTGCGTTAATTCTTCCGAAATGTAACGCTTGAACGTTTATCGAAGCTAACTTTTTTTGTAGCGGATTAAAGATGTTAACTATTTGATTAACGGTGCCCGGCTATGTCCCTTACTAATAAAACTATTTACACAAGGGATTACTTAAACAACGTTGCTGTCTTTGTCTGATACGTTGGAAATGTCACATGATATAAAAAGATAGCAATGTTGTTTAAGTTATCCGTTGTGTAAATATTTTTATTAGTAAGAGGGTATGTATTTAAATCATAAGTAACTTGTGTGCAATAGATTCTGTGGCTTATACTAAAAGAGGTAGTAAAAAGTTTTAAATAGGCATTTAAATTCATGATGATGGAATGTTAAGTCTCCAGCATACTAATATTAAAATCGGACCAGGTAAATAAAAAATCTGCAATAAGGGCGCTTAATATTTCATGGCAGCGATACTACGAAAAGCTGGTATGTAGCAATGATTGGTAAACCTTGAAGAATTGTTTCTTGAATTATTTGCAATATGGCGTTTTCTATATTCCTGGTTAAGCTATAAGTAAAATGTATTAAAAAAAATCTGTAAGTACGATACATAATTGATTTTTACAAGAGTTTACAACTACCATTAATCCCTACTTTGTTAATTAGATTTAAAGTAAAAAAATATTTACAATTAATATTCTATTTTACATAATATAACAATTATTTCAGCTAAAAATTTACTTTAGAGTATAGGACACATATCTCTACACAGGCACCATTTAACATCAAATATAAAATATTTCAGTGCACTCATAGTAATTCATTATAGAACATGAAATAACTAAGGTTAGGTTTGATAAAAAATATATATTAGTTATAAATAATAACAATATACAAATCTCTAACAGACAAAACATACTATTTTGGTAGTATTTACTCATGGGAATAATTATTTGCGTGCATAATAAAATTGTATTAAAAGCAGAGGATCAACAGAATAGTTACGTAATATAATATTAACTATTGCAGTTACACATATTTTAATTTTATTATTCTCAAATTCATAATATTATCACAGTTTGAAAGAAGTTGAAGCATTGCATATTATGACAGCTTCAGAAATATCATACCACAATTAATAATAATTGGCTCTGTGATCGAAATTCGCCCATAATAATTTTATATAATTTTATAGCTTGAACTTTTTAAGGGTTATTTTGCCTCTTAGATAGAAAAAATAAAAAAATATAAACATTGTGACAGATTGACAAACGTCACCGTGTACTCTACTACTCTCCTTTACCATTACGAAAGACCCGTGCCCCAGTATTGATGATGTTAGTAGCCATTATAAATACAACTAATAATCTCTCAATTTGTCCTCTACAAAAAGTTTACGCTTCCCTATTTTTCAGGTAAATGAGACCAACGCCCTGAACCTTTATTTTGAAAAGCTAAAAGTAATTTCTATTAGTGAAAACCTATGGCTTTCTGTAATTTTATATTGACTCTAATATTATTATAAATAAGCTATTGGTTTTCTTAAATAAATATATAATAATTTAGTTGATATAATATTAGTATGCCTCTGTAATTTTTTTTTCATATAGGTAGTATTTTTAGCCTTGGTCCTGATTCAGTCAGACACTACTTAAAGCTAAAGTTTGTAATTTTTTCACACTCATGTAAAAGTTTATGCTAGGCCACCGATTTTTCAGTTCATAACTAATACACACTTGGCCTGACACACTTCACTTTCTTAACATGTCTCGGTTTGGTAACACATTTGATACAATCTTTGTATAACGCATACAGTCTCGACACAGTGAAAGTATTTCTGACTTCTAACAAAAGCGGCAATGTATACGCACTGCACTGTTTCGTCGACAGGAAAGCTTTCAATTCCGTTAACATAACCAGCAATGTATATTGCAACATAGCTCTCACGTGCTAGGTGGCGAGTGATATAATTCTTCTTCTTCTGAATCTGCGTCCGCAACGTTTCCAAAAGATAGCACAGCAGTAGACGATGAGTATTAGGGCGGAGAAGGTGAGCAGTCTACTCATGAGGGTCGAGTCTCCAGGGTCAATGTCCTGGTGTGGACGAGACGGAGCCGCACCTGAGCCGCGCCACGCGCGAGGCGCTGCCTCGGTGCCTTCTACCTCGGGAGCGCCTGGTAATGAACGGTGGAATAAGTGGTTGAAAATTAATGGAATTGACTTTAGATGACAGATGTTTGACAGCTGGGCCATCTTTATCAAAACGTTTTAGTGACGTCATTGTCCGCTGTATCATAGTTTTAATAAACCACCGCTATCCTCAAAAACGCCAGATTGCTTTGACCTTGTCCAGTAAGGAATAATTCACCGCGATTTACGGGTGTAAATCACGCCTTGCCGCGTCTATTTGACGCGCATATCGCGTGAGTACCATTACAAAGCGAATTCGTCCCTTCTGGTCTAGGTCTTAATAATTCCTTGTAATACAGTACACTCACTAATGCTCTTGGGGTCAGTGGGCTGATGTCTGGGCGCCAGTGTTCTGGCGGCTGGCGGGGCGTGCACCGGTTTCGGCGGTATCGGCGAGTCGCTCGTACACTCCGGTAGCTGACGCGGACCGCTGCCGTCTTTGGACAACACTCGCGAGTATAAGTGGAGACGACCGCCTTCTGCTCGCTTGGGGAGATCTATAAAATATAATAGAGAAATATAAAAGTCAAATAAATAGACGCATTAGTAATGATTATGCAAGTGTGTTAACTGACTTCAAAAAAAGAGGAGGTTCTCAGTTTGACCTGTATGTTTGTATGTATGGTTTCCGTTTTCTCAAGAACCACTGATGCTATTTGGACGGGATTTTTGACATTCATTAGCACATTTATTAGGGAAGGTTATTGCCATACAACATTTTAAGGTCAGGTGAAAATCTTCGGAGACAAACCATGGAACTAACACCAAGTGACGCACGACTGCTGCTTTAATCGGCCAAATTTTATTGATTTTGATGCTATTTGGACGGGGTTTTCACCATTGAATAGCACATTTATAATGGAAGATCATTGCCATACAGCATTTCAAGGTCAGATGTAAATCTTTGAAGATAAACCATGGAACTCTTTAAAAACGAACATCAAGTGATTACGCGCGACTGCTGTTTTGATCGGCGCGGCCTTAACTTTTTTAACCGACTTCAAAAACAAAACAAAAAAGAGGTTCTCAATTTGACCTGTATGTTTGTATGGTATGTATGTATTCTCCTCCGCCTCGGCGTATGGCGCCATCTCTTGAGTAATTTAGAAACTAAATTATATTTCTGCATTGGCAGACGCCGACTACAAAAAGTGGATTAAAATGAGGAAAATTGATTTGCATATTTTAAATTGAACTATTTTTGGGTGTTGTCTTATGCCCGGTTCCTATATTTGAAAAACGATCCGTTCGAGTTACGAATGGTTGAATATTATACGAGGCGTAAGCTTAAACCGTTCCTATAAAAAACGTCTCGTTATTGCTTACCGTCGGCTAGCTACTAACGGAAGGGAGGGTTACTAGTAACGGACGGTAAGCGTAATGTACGAAGAAGACAGTTTAGGCCGTTCCTATAAATATTTTAAACGTCAGTAGTTTATCACGATTACTATTCGTAATGCCATACGGTTATCTGTCAATTTCGGTCGGTTAGTGTCTATTTCACTGTTTTCGCTGCAAGCTGCAAGAAAATTGAAGAAATGTCGAGTTCAGACAGTGATAGGGAAGTGTTCGATATTATCACTACGGACTCCAGTGAAACTGATTCAGAAGAAGATAATAGGCGTGATAAATGAATTATTTAGCGACGCTGGATTCGTAAGAATTTCAAAGGAGATTTCGACTTGATAAAGAATCTGTTGAACAGTTACTACTTGAAGTTTATCCACACTTAAGAGTAACAGGAGCCAGGTTAGTATGTTGGAGACATTTGTACACCGTCAAAATATATACTATGAAAACACAACCTCATACCTACCTAAAATAAGAGTAAAAACTCCATTATAGTGAATTAAATTATTGATGTTATTTCAGAAACCATGGGATATCTCCACTACATCAGATATTGTTGACATTAAGGTTTATTTATTTATTTATTGTATATTGACACATCAACAGTTTGTAGGAGTATTACATTTGAGCTTAAAACTAAATTACATAAAACAATTTCTTCTTCTTCTTGGGTTATATGCTTTAATAACAATGTTGCTACATCAGGAGAAGAATCAACTTCGCCTTGAGGTTCGAGCGTTTGGAATTTCGTCATAAAGTGAACTTTAGTTCTTTTGTGGAGAGAGTTCCAACCCATCACATACCGACCTTCGAGAAGGAGTTCTGGCCGATTTCATCGAGAGAGAGTTTCCGGAGTCGTCTACAGAAGATTTAGAAGACGACTCCCGAACACATCGCGCCCCACGTCGTAGACAATACGTGTTTAATGTTAGTGTTAGTTTTTTATATATTATGTATGTTATAGGTAGGTATAATATGGGCCTATGCGGCTGAAATAAAAGGTATTTAATTTAATTTAATTTAATAAATAATTAGTTTCAAATTGTTCACTCTGATATTCGCAGCCTTACAAGCAGCCTTTTTCAAATTGTCCCATTTCAATTTGAGTTGCTCTCGCTGCCGTGGTATTTGACCACAATTTGAATTAAATGTGTTGGTCAAAGTAGCCCAACATTCCTCTTTAAGTTTGTTTACCGCATTGGTCTCTTTTGTTGTAAGTATTGGGTTGCTTTGTATGAGATCCACAAGCAGGGCAACCTCATCCTTGCTCATAGGCTTCTTTGTTTTAGAAATATACCTAAATGTAACAGAAATATACCTAAATGAAGTAAATCTTCAAAAACGTTGCAATATTTTAAGCGGCAAACATGTAGGTACAGTTTGTTAGAAAAAGTCAAATTATAGACGTTATCTGTACTCACCGGCGTAATATCCATTTCAAAAGTTGTACGTAAAACACTACTAGAAACTTTATAATACTTTCTTCTGTAAAAGTCGTAATAATAGAGATTATATTCGTACTTTTATTTTGCAAAGATGATGGATGTCATCAGTCAAACAAAACAAAAGGGCGCTTACGTTCCGTTCCCGTTCTTGTTATGTGTATGCATTCTACTGTATTTGGTAAGAAAAAGATAAAATAACACGCAGATACCTGCGATTGTACGATAATAACAATATTATTACAATAAAAAAGTTAATTACTATCAATCATATGTGAATCTAATTTATTATGTCTTGAATTTTGTGCCATTTTCGGTTTCAATTTTGCGTATGTGGCAACCCTTAAGTATTGCATCGTAGATTATAAGTATATACATAAGGTATTGTATTTCAGTTTGCCGTTAGCTAGTAAGTCAGTCGGGTCCCGGACACCAAAACTGTAACGCGTATTAAGTCACCAATAAATAATAATCCATAAACGGTGTCTCATTCATATTGGTGACCCCGACGTGATCGCGAGTGTGAGCAGTAAATTCGTGTGTGAACAATTTGGACTACTTTTTCGGACTAACATTCAAAATTTCAATATCGGAGTGCACACTGCAAATTCGCGTGTGAATAATTTGGACTAATTTTTTGGACTAGCTTTAAAAATGTCAATACCGACGCTGGCCGGTCTGATGCCTACAGCGGCTAGTGCTCCAGAACTTTCTAACACAGATCCAGTGCAAAATTCCGTGTACGTGTTGTCTCAAACATCGGCATCCATCAGTTCGGACCCGACTCACCCGACTGACTCAGGAGCGGTTTTTCAAGATATGGCCGCTATCAGTATTAATTCAAGACTTCCCGAATTTTGGTCCCATATGCCAAGGTTATGGTTTACCCAGATCGAACATACTTTGATACCACAAAAAGCGAGTAACGATATGAAGTTTCATATAGTGGTCTCTAAACTAACACCGGATGCTTTGCAGCAAGTCAGCGATATCCTATATAATGACTCCCTGAAAAATAGATACGAGCTTGTGAAAGATAGACTACTGAAGGTGTACGAAGATTCGATTAATGCGCAGTTTAAGAAATTAGTTAGCGAGCTTGAGCTCGGGTCACAGAAACCTTCGCAATTATTAAGACGAATGAGAGACGCAGGCCGAAATATGCAAATTTCCGAAGAAATACTCAGGAATTTGTGGTTAAGTAGACTACCTACCACGGTCAGAGCGAGTTTAGCGGTGACACAGGAAACGAATTTGGACAAATTGACTGAAATCGCAGATAGTATTATGGAAAACATCAGTGTCAACGAAGTTGCTGCTATGAACGCTCCGAGTACATCTTCTAGTTTTCCGATCTCGGAAATATTAGCACAAATGAACAGATTAGCAGTGGAAGTCGCCTCCCTACGAACAAATATGGAACAAAGAGGACGTAGAAACTTCCGTGGTCGCGGTAGAGGGATTTATTTTCGACGATACAATCGGTCAAAATCGAGGTCATCAGCGAGGATTACCCCCGAGGATCCCAGGTGGTTATGTCGCTACCATTATAAGTTTAGAAACGCAGCGCGCTACTGCGAAAAACCCTGTAATTGGGGTACTCAGCAGCAGGAAAACTAAATATGGTACGCTCGGAGGCGGACGAGTACGTACCCGCGACCAACAACCGCCTATGTATCACAGACACCCAGAACAATCTTCGAATATTTTTAGACACGGGAGCCAACATCTCAGTAATTCCTGCTTCAATTAAGGACAAAAAGTGCGGTGAGTCAATTAAATATCGTTTATTTGCAGCAAATGGCAGCGAAATCCGTACATATGGTGTAAAATCACTAGTTTTAAATTTAGGCTTAAAACGTGCTTTCCGATGGACTTTTGTAGTAGCAGATGTGTCTCAGCCTATTCTAGGCGCAGACTTTCTAGTTAACTATAAGTTACTTGTTGATTTAAGTACCAAAAAGATTATTGATCAAGTAACAAAGTTGAATGTACTTGCCATTTCGGTTTGTTCGACTCACGATACAATCAACACAATAAATAATAATCATCCATTTTATGATATTTTGAAAGAATTTCCGGACGTTTTAAAACCGGTATCTTTTAAACAAGTACCAAATCATTCAGTATGTCACTTTATTGAGACGTCGGGACCGCCGGTGCATACAAAAGCCCGACGGTTGCCGCTCGATCGTTATAAAAAAATTAAGGAGGAATTTTCTCTAATGCAAGAATTAGGTATTTGTCGCCCTTCTAAAAGTCCCTGGGCCAGCCCGTTACACGTTGTTTTAAAGAAAAATGGTCAACTACGCCCGTGTGGCGATTACAGACAGTTAAATTCCGTAACTTTACCCGATAGATATCCCATTCCACGCTTGCATGATTTTACATATATTTTAGCAAATAAAAATGTATTTTCACGTCTAGATATAAACAGAGCCTACCACGTCATTCCGGTACACGAACCAGATATTGAGAAAACTGCAATAATTACGCCCTTTGGCCTTTTTGAATTTCAGCGCATGCCTTTTGGTCTGCGAAACGCTGCACAAACGTTTCAGCGTTTCATAGATCAAAGTGTTTTATCAGAGTTAAATACTCCAAAGTTCATAAATAAATTAGGATCAAATTACTTCTTTGCTTATCTCGATGACATTATAATCCCGAGCGAAAATTTAGAGATTCACAAAAAACAATTACATGCAATTCTAAAAAAATTCGACGAGTTTGGAATAACAATTAATATTTCTAAATCCGTGTTCGGTCAGAAAAAAATAGAATTCTTAGGTCACGAAGTTTCACCTAAAGGAGTATGTCCATTGCAGGAAAAAGTCGAGGCTATTATGAATTACCCAAAACCGGAAACCATAGCAGACCTACGTCGTTTTCTAGGAATGATAAATTTCTACAGGTCACATATTCCAAAAGCCGCGGAAATTCATTCAGAATTAAATAAATATTTACATAATGCGAAACGGAATGATAAGACAAAAATTAACTGGACGGAAAAAGCAGAACGCGATTTCGAACAGTGTAAAAGTAGCTTATGACATATATATATATATATATATATATATATATATATATATATATATATATATATATATATATATATATATATATATATATATATATATATATAGACATATAGCATATAGCGCTCATGACCGACGCTTCAGGCTCGTGTGTGGGAGCCGTATTGCAACAAAAATTAGGTCAACATTGGGAACCTTTAGGTTATTATTCTAAAAAAATGTCAGACGCGCAACAAAATTATTCAACATATGACAGAGAATTACTAGCTATTTATTTATCGATTCAATATTTCCGAAAAATGATAGAGGGACGCCCATTAACTATCTTTACCGATCATAAACCCTTAACGTATGCATTTAATAAGAATAATAGTGATAAAGAGATTCCGCGTCGCACAAGGCACCTATCATACATTAGCGAGTTAAGTACAGACATACGTCACATATCGGGCACAAACAACGTAGTAGCAGACGCTTTATCGCGAGTACAGACTATAGATTGCCCTACAACTATCAATTACGAGGAACTGGCTAAGGATCAGAATAAAGATGGCGAATTGCAATTACTATTACAACAGACAAAAGAGGCTTCGCAATTTAGGAAAATATATTTACCGAACTGCGAACAATCATTAATTTGTCATGTTTCCGATAAAAATAGTAGACTTTATTTACCAAATAATTATCGTAAAATCATTTTTCAATCACTACATAATATCAGTCATCCCGGCATCAGAACTACAAATAAAATTATAACCGAAAAATATTATTGGCCGTCAATGAATAAAGATATTTCAGTGTGGACAAAAGCTTGCATTCCTTGTCAAAAATCAAAAATAAATCGCCACACTATGTCAGAGTTAGGTCAATTTTCACCAAGCGATAGATTCCAGCACGTGCATCTCGATCTCGTCGGACCCTTACCTACTACGCCCGAAGGATATAAATATTTGTTAACTATGATAGATAGGGCCACCGGGTGGCCAGAGGCAATACCTTTACAAGACATTACTGCAGAAACGGTTGCCCAAAATTTTTATAATAATTGGATCGTACGATTTGGTTGTCCTTGTCGAGTAACAACCGATCAAGGACGACAGTTCGAAAGTTCTTTGTTTATACATCTTACAAAATTACTAGGTATACAAAAATTACGTACTAATGCATACCACCCGCAAAGCAACGGGATTATAGAAAGATGGCACCGAACCCTAAAAACAGCATTAAAAGCTAGACTTAACAATAATTTGAACTGGTACAAAGAATTGCATACAGTAATGTTTGGACTTCGCGCGATGCCTCGTACGGATACAAACATGTATGGTACAAAATTAAGATTACCTGGCGATTTCTATAATAGTAGTAATAAAGAAATATATGATCCGGATACATTTGTGAATCATTTACATCGCACCATCAGTGAGCTTAAGCCTAGGCCGGTTTTACAAAAGAATTCGAGAGCAATATTCGTGCATAAAGATTTAAAAACATGCCAACACGTATTCGTTAGACAAGATATGATTAAACAATCAATCCAACATCCTTACGAAGGGCCATATAAGGTTATAAGGAGGGGAGACAAATCATTTATATTAGATATTTTTGGTAAACAGACGTCAGTGTCGATCGACAGGCTTAAACCCGCTTACTTATTAAATATAGACGAACAAACCGAAGGGCAAAATAGCTCTTATAGTAATGTTTTTAAAGATAATGTTAGCGATGATAATGAAACTGGTCAACATAATGAATCCGCTACAAGCGAAAAGCTTATGACTCGCACCACACGCAGCGGACGAGTTACGAAATTACCTGTTAGATTTTTGTGAACTAATCAAAAGAATATTTATATATATAATTATCAATTATAATTTGTTTTTATAACATATCTAAATGATCATAACAGTACCATCTTTACCTTCTATAATGGGTAAATCTGTAAGCAAACCCCGAGAAATAATTATCGCGCAGAACGGAGCGAACAGTGCTAGTACCAGTGATATTGAAGTATCTATAAAATTATATGGGTCCATTATGTTGGCTGTCCTCATATTATTTACACTCATGTTCCTGTACTTTTGTCTTAAGAAGTGTAAAGTATTAAGTGCAAAGTGGATGCAAAATCAGGTAAAAACTGTACACTCGGAAGTTCCTGTGGTTGCCATACATCAGCCTCAGACTCAATCTCAACCGCAAGTAGTATTAGCTCCTAGACAAGGATAATGTAATATTGCTAAAATTTATTTGTTAAAATTATTTTTGTAACCAGTTTCCTGCTGTGAATAAAATAAACTGTTGTAACATAATGTAAGTATAACATTACAGTTCTTAGAATAACACTGCGGTAGAGTCTACTATGTTATGAAAAGTATTATATTACATTTATTGTTTAGTTGTAATATGCCACTCTGCAAAAGTTGTTTATGAATTGTAACTTTAGAACTTAGAATCAAACATAACAAATGAATGAATGTACATTTTAAACAGCGATTTATTTTATGCGATAAATTTTGTATGTCAAAAAAAATTTTTTTGGTAAAAGGGGGAGTATCTGTGGCAACCCTTAAGTATTGCATCGTAGATTATAAGTATATACATAAGGTATTGTATTTCAGTTTGCCGTTAGCTAGTAAGTCAGTCGGGTCCCGGACACCAAAACTGTAACGCGTATTAAGTCACCAATAAATAATAATCCATAAACGGTGTCTCATTCATACGTATAACGAAAAGCACAACTAAGAGCGAAGAGGGCTCGGTATTTGAATGACCGACGGACGCTCGTCGATAGCAGTTATAGAAAGTTAATTGTGGAACAGTATTTACGACTCGTAGTCGGTTGTAGTAAAACGGATAGTAACTTTTATACCATGACGATCCGTTGATTATAGGAACCGGGCATTATTCGTTATGTATATATCAGTGGATTAATTTTTGAAGGTGGGTCTCTTTTTGTTAAAAAGAAAGATACATGTCGTTTTTAATTTATGTTTGTTTTTTGGTGAGGTAGGAGCCATGTAAAGAACCATAGTCTATGAGGAAGACCCCCAAAAACAAAAAACTATGAAGATGTAGTTTATTTTACTGTTAAAAAATCAAGATATCGTCCATTGTGATTTTTCATTACGGCGTAATATTCCTTACCAGATGGTATAATATGCACGTCCCTATGGTGTCTGGGCGCGGCGGCGTCCTTGAGCGAGGTCGGAAGATGCCCCACCAGCGCGTATTGCAGTCCGGCCAATAGCAACCAGTGGCAGGATCGGGCCGCGCCGCCTTCGAGGCAAGAGGAATCACCGTAAACCACTATACGACCCGCCTGTGAAATGAAAATGGTCTTAATCAATGGTTTTATTCTAATTACTTACATTGTGTGAACACCAAACTATTTAAAGATCCTGTTTATAATTAACGAACGAACCATCTTCTTTTTTACTATATATTTATATCAAGGCCTCACGCAAAAGTGACACAAAAAGCGTGTGACAGTACAACTATTTGATGAATATTGATTTCGTCGTGTTTAGTAGAAAAAGTGGGATTAATGGGGATACATGAATATACGAGAATATAAATTATAAAAATGCTTTTAAAAAATGTATAATGTACTCCTACCACTTTTATAAATGTGAAAATTTGTGACGATGGATTCATGGATAAATGTTTGTTACTCTTTCACGCAAAAACAACTGAACAGATTGTGATGATATGGTAGCAGTTTAAGCCCTGGATTAAAACATAGGCTACTTTATATCCCGAAAATGTACAGCGTTCCCGTGGGATACTGCATTTACGCGGGCGGAGCCGCGGGCAAAATCTAGTGTATTATAAAAACCCTTACCTTAGGCACTTGATCACTAGTACTGTTAGTGTAGTCTCTAGTTTCGCCGTCGGTCTGAAGCAGTCCAAGTATCGGCACGTCGACCATTTCGCCTGGGGATGCCCCGCCACCACCCCCGTTCTTCTCCGTAGACATTATCTAATAAAGTTAATGTTACATTTAGCTCAGCAAAACGTGCTGCTCCCGCGGAAGTTTAGACGAAAAAGCTGGTTGGCAAAAAGTTGTCAATTCACTATCTTATACTTCAAACGAGACAATTTTGGTTATAATTGTTTCTCTAATATAAATTGGTTTCTCGAAAACGGCTGCAATTATCACCACAAAATCTAGTATGCAGCAAGGAGTTTTGGGGGAGAAAAATCGATCTAGCTAGGTATTATCCCTGGATTCCCTGGAAAACTGAAATTATTTTCAATTGTTTGCAATTTGGATGATGAGAAATACTATCAATACATAGTATAAAACAATGTCGCTTTTTCTGTCTTTCCCTATGTATGCTTAGATCTTTATAACTACGCAACGGATTTTGATGCGGGTTTTTTTAATAGAATGATTCAAGAGGAAGGTTTAAATGTATATAACATGCACAATATAGTAGAGAAACACTGATAATTTTAGAGGTTGCTAATGTCGTAAATAGACACATTTTTTTCGCTTACATTGCAAACGCTGGCTGAACCCTATGAGATAGATCAAAATAATGTACTATAGTATTATACACCTTAAAAAGGTCTACAAAAAAGTCCGCGATGGTATATATCTATTGTATATATCTTAGGGATAACCCACAATAACCATTTTTTATCCTTTACTTTTTACGAGAAATAATTATTTACGAAGCGATTTTAAGCAATACAGCATTAATCCTTATCTAATTAAGTACCTTTAATACATTTTGCAATAAATATAGATCAATATGGTACTTTAAACCTTGTCATTTAGATTAATATTTTCGATGATATTACAGATTTAGAATGCGATAAAAAAGATTTAAAAAAACGGGACAGTCAGTTCACGCGGCGCTACATTTTTAAGATCCAATTGAACTTTATTTACTACACAAAAAGATACACTATTTATATTATGACATCTACTAATATTATAAATGTGAAAGTTTGTGAGGATGGATGGATGTTTGTTACTCTTTCACGCAAAAACTACTGACCGGATTTCGATGAAATTTGGTATGATAGTAGTTTAGGCTCTGGATTAAAACATTAGCTACGTTTTATCCCGAAAAAGTACAATCTTCCCATGGGATACTGTATTTACGCAGGCGAAGCCGCGGGCAAAACCTAGTATTCAAATAATATATGTACTTACGTGCTGTCCTTGGTCAGTCAGTTTGGCGGTCAACAAAATGCCATGTTCGGGAAAACTGTGTATGTGAGTGCCACTGGCGTAGTACATTCTATGGCCGCTTAGCTTGAAGGAACCTTCGAATACACGATCGCCGAATGCTACCTGTAATGAATAATATATAATCAAAATAAATAAAATTTATGAATTGGCTAGCACTTCATGCCTTTTGGGCCCAAACATGTTTGGGGCATAAATTATATCGTATCAAAATTGTTTTTATGTGTAGGGCTCGTATGAGGGGTGGCATATAAGCAATGCCAAATGACAATAATGAATTAGGTTTCAATTAGGTAGGTATATGTTACTACTATTACTAAGTATCTAAACAATGGTTACATTCAGTCCCCTATAAAGACTGTAAACGTAAGTTAACTTGACTTACTTGGTACATGCTCAGGAGGTCATTCAAAGCGGGAATATTTGATCCTCCCGTTTCTGGTGTCCACCTAAAAACATACCAAACAAATATCTTAACAAATGCAAAAGATATACAAAGTTCTGTCTGTTGGTGGGTAGGGACACTGCCCATACAGGTTTTTGTATGGTCCTTTCAAACAAGTATTGAATAAAAGTATTTAAATTATAGTTTATACCGGTGATGGGAACTTAAAATGTGGCACATACTTACCATTGCCTCGTATTCTCGTCGTAGAAGTTAACGTGACGTAGTAAAGACGCATTGTACCAATCAGCGAAGACCACCACCGACAGACCGGAGTCCACTGCCTTCTTGAGTGTAGCCATTTCTTCGGGAAAGTATTCGTCTTCGGGGTCCACCAATAGCAGAGCTCCATACAAAGACGTATTTACGCATGTCAACGGCGTACCTGTAAATTATTTTTTCGTAGAAAATGAGCAAAAACCTGTATCAACTTATGGCTGTCAAACCTAGGCACTGGCCAAACGTCACCGAGAAAAACTAGAACGCTGCCAGAGACAGCCAAGGAGAGTATAATATGTTAGTTGTATAGGTGGACAGACGGACCGACAGCGGAGTCTTAGTAGCATGGTGCCGTTTTTACCCTTTAGGTATGGAACCCTAAAAAACCAAGTTGCCAAATGCGAACATACTAACTCACATAGATCAAAAAAATTGGAGATGGAGTATGGACCATGGAGCGCATATATTTGCTCCATGGTATGGACACTGGACAGGGCTGAGTTGTATGTGAGCGTCCAAGCACTAAGAGTCACTTTTCACCAGTCGATCCGCTCATTTATTCATCACATACAACAAAAAGACTCACCCATAACCTCCAAATAGAACCCATGCTCCCGCAACCGGCGGTACATATCTCTGAAGTTGGTGTGTATATGGTCGGCGTGCCAATCCAAAGGGTCGTGTTTGGCTTTGAGATCGTCGCGCGGGAAGTAACCACTGGGGTATCGTAAACTGTGGTACTGATCCCATAGGAGACGACGCTCTCTTACTGGTACTGGTATTACGCGAGCCCTGATGATATTTTGGTATAAAAAACATTTGCTTCATTTCACTTAGGGGCCGACCACATATTCCGTCACACAAAATTTCGACTTTTTTTACCCCTCCTTTCTTTTTATGTCACGCTTTTTAAGGATCCCTTTAACATGCACTGTCACGTTTGGTAATTCCCCTGTGATGTAATAATATGTGCATGACCCCTTAGTTATGATGAAATTCAGTCTTTAAATAGCTATTGTTTTTATTACAAAGCCTTCAAGTAAAACTATAGTCATATGGGGGATTAGATTGTGAAGTAAGTACCAAAAGCCAGGAAGATACTGAAACTATATGCGCTTAAATATTTAACTAAGCTAGCGATTGCTAAAAAGGATTATTACTAGTTTTTATAACTATAGGGAAGTTTGATAATTTTTTAATTTTAATATTGCAGACTATATTTTATGACTTTATATAAACATTAAATATACATCAATTAGAAAGAAACATAAATACGTTCTTTAAAATAACATTTTATTTGATGGTAATACAAAATAAAACTTACCGTACTGGGAGCATTAATGTGGTATTCCTCGTCGCTCTTTCGCCAGTTTCATCATGACTCTCGATGGTCACATTTACATGCCCCTGGAAGTTGACGTGCCTAATTAATATTTAAAATATATAATAAGAAGGCAATAGGCTACTTGACTCATATTTAATTCCATACATTGAAGGAGCATTTCATTTAGGTTTAGGAAAACGTATTCTAGCGATATCATAAATTAAAAACTTAAGATCGATAAATAAAGTTGATTTTAAAATATGTATTTTTGTTTTTTAATTTCTACTAATGAAAACACCTCGAAGTAACTTCCGGCAAGGATGTGACGACACGAAAACACTAAACACATGTGGTAGTGAAACGGAACGTTTCTGTAAATAAATAATTCATTTTTTTTATGATTTTTGATATTTCAAAATTATTTATGTCAAAACGTCAAACGGAACGTAACACCACCATTTTACTACTACGGACTATAGCACAGATTACAAATACTAGTATCACGTCACAGCACTGATAATCTATCAACCAACATGGCGAATAGTGTTTTCGGCGGTTTTTAAAAGTATTATTTTTAATTGTGTAATGAAACAATTATAAAGCGTTTAGGATATAAATAAAAACAAGGTCAAGTAGCCTATTGTAAACTTACATAATTTCACATTAATTTAAGGCTGGGACATATGGTTCGGAATCCGTAAGGCCGGGGAAAATTCAGAGCACTGAAAATACAACAGAGCTGAAAATCGAACACTCATTGAAAAAATCGAGTCAAATGTTAATGTCATTTATTATGATAATATGACAGCTTCTCACTTGACGAGTTCGATTTTGAAACTTTATTGTATTAGCGCAGGGTTCTATTTTCAATGCTCTGAATTTTCCCTGGCCTACCGGATTCCGGACAATATAGTCCCGGCTTAAATCTTATACTTTTAACGAGACAATCTTGTATAATATTATATACTAATCGGTTTCTCGAAAAGGGCTACAGGTATTAACATGAAATTTAGTATGCTGGGAATTTTGGTGGAGAAAAATCTATCTAGCTAGGTCTTATCGCTGGGAAACTGTGCATATTTAAGCTATGTGTGTTTTTATTTTGTCGTGCAACAATATATCAATAATTTCGACTCTGTCAGTCCGATTGGCAGTTTGGTATGCGTATGTATAATTTTTGCTTTGTTCGAAAATTTGGAATACGGTGGGTTCAAATCCCGGTCAGCTTAATATTTTTGTAATTCGTTTATTTTTTTTAAATCTGATCTTGGCAAAGCTCGGTTACCCATATACTATTAAACTATAAAGTTCTTTGCTTGTTGGGAAGTGACTAATATCCCACGCCGCTTCTTGTATTTATCGATTGTGCTAGTGGGGCTGGTAACCGTCAAGTAATACTCGACTAAAAACATACTGAAATGTGACGTCATCACATACCTCAACAATCCCATCGTATTTCGCCCCCTGCTCTAGCACGGTGAAACTCAGCGCCAGCCAGCCCGACCACGGCCACAGGATCTCGCTGTAGTCCGCCGACACCGACAGCATCGTTCCGTGAGGCAAGTGCGGGTGCCAAGACACTTTCGTCTGGGATATTTCGATTGGAATTTAGCAAAATATAATATTTCTTTGTACATTAGTTTGAAGGGTTATTATTACCTTGTACGTACATCGAGTCACTACGAGTACGAGAGTTTTTTTGTGGTCGCGACCGAAAAATCTGCACTGCAAATAGAACTCTGCGCTAAATACAATAGAGCTAAAAATCGAAGCGTCAAGTGTTAAATGTCAGACTTGACAGCTGTACGCAACTTTATTGTATATGAGCAGAATTCTATTTACAGTGCAGTTTTTTCTGTCGCGATCACAAAAAAGCGCTCGTGGGGGCCGTAGCCTTAGGCGATAGCACAGTAGAGGAGATATCTGCATGCGTGGCTCCATCGCCATGCGGGGTGCATAGTGTGCACAGCATAGCGCGGGGTAGTGTGTGCATCGCCAGTAAACGACACCAGTCCTTACTTAGCGTAATGAATTAATTGATCCTTTATCTAGCACACGACTGCAAATGCGACTTAAACAAATTACGTTACGATTTATTTTTAAATAAGGCAAATAAAGCCGGTTAGGCAGGACGAACGTAGTTTGTGTGCGTTAGGTTTGCCGTATGAGGCGCAACTGGTATTATAGGAATCATGTTAAAGGGATTCCGAGACGGTCAAGCAGCTAGACGGCAAGCACGTAGTTTTTAGACGAGACAGCTTGACGTGACGTTTTGACAGTGTTCGCTTACGGCTTAATCAAGCATTGGCGGTCAATCGGGTTCGATATGAGGAAAAATGCCATGATCAAGCCGCTACACAGGCGTAAATGGGCGTATCAATCTGTTTGAGTAAAGAACAAAACGTTACGTGCTTGCCACCAAGCTGCTTGAACGGAACCCCTTAATACTCACCACATCTCCAGCGACGCCTAAGCCGTTGACAACAGTGACATTCGCTATAGTGGGCTGCGCGCTGTAGAACAGCGGCTGTGTGCAGTACGGCCACATGTACTGGCACTCGGTGAGGTCGATGTAGGGCGGCGACAGGCTCGCTTGCGGCTCGTACTCGCGCAGGAACTGCAATGACAACACGAACACCACGGCTTTAGAGAACAGTAACATTGTGTATTAAACAGAAGTTACCTTGTGAAAAATTGGCATGTAGGTTATGCCCATTCATAAAGGTAGACTTTCGAAGTGAGAAAGTCAGACAGAGCTGCCGCTTCAGTTACGCCTCGACAGTGCGACAGATCAAAGTAATACTGAATTGTATGCGACGGCTTTCGAGCTCTGCATACAATTCTGTGCTACACTGATCTGCCGCACTGTCGCGGTATCTCTGACGCGGTAGCACCGTCGCTTCGGAAGTCTAACATAATAGAAAACCAAAGCGAAACTTTGTTTCGTAGAGTGTGTAAAAGACCCGAGGATACGGCTTAATTTTCGAATAATCTGACCAATTAGGTAGGTAGGTTACTGTTATGGTTACTGACCTGGTAAGCGCTAATAAGGTCCAATTTCCCGTGGCCCTGTTCGAACATATTGAACCCCGGCAGTCGTCTGGCAGTCACACTGAGCGCCTGCTTCACCGACGCTGGGGAGAGATTCTGCCGGGGCACGCCGCTAGCTAGCAGAGCTATAGCACCCGCTACTACCGGGGATGCGACTGATGTACCTAAAATGTGTAATAAGAACGTAACAAGCTATGGAAATTAAAGACGTGAAAGAAAACTATTATTTATTAGCTTTATCAACGTAAGCCCCAAGTTAAATTTTCGTATTTTCGTATGCCTATGCCTATTATTATAGTATTGCCTATGTGACCATTTGGTTAAAACTTAAAAGTACGATGGTAACATGCTGTAAGGCACTCGATAGAAATATCTGAACTGATCGAGATTTTTGAACTCCTTTAGCGGTGGTTTAAGTGTGAAATTTTAAGGTCGCGTCATGTCACGACACGATTTTGGATATAACGCCATCGATATAACGCCACCTGTCGGAAGCTACTTAAACTTCTAACATAAAACAACATTTCGTTATAAAGTACAATTTTTAATTTTTATATTCTTTTTTTTAAGTGTGATAAGCTTTAGGCACGATGAGAGTATTTTTAGATTTTAAATGATGAATGAAGTTTTACTTCTGCCACAAGTACTCTTACTGTACTGTTTCAACCAAGTTACGGACTCTCTTCTTTTAAATAATCCAGCATCGGTCATATTGTATCTTTACATAGTCATTTACCACTCAGAGATTTGCAGCCTCCATTCACACTGGACCCACGAACGCCGCTACCATACGTCACAATATCTGGCTTCATACGTCCGTAGCCCTAAAAACAAAAAAAAAACTATGTTCTTTTAAAACAGTGTTAGTAAATAATTATATCTTATCTCTAATCTCTAATCTTATAATCTTATACAGAGCATTAAAAAGTAAGAAAAGATTCAAATAAATGCAATAAACTTAGCTTATCTTTTTACGTACGTAATTTATCAAAATAAAAGTTTTGCGTTTACATTATTTAGAGAATTTAACGCACATGTTGTGCTGAGCTGTTGCTGAACTAGTATTGTTCGTGCTCAGATTTTTTCGCTTTATCTGGTACAGCAATTAATATCTTACATTAGGTAGTTCCCACGTAGTCATGCCTCGTGAAGAGAACTTGGCGATGCGATCGTCAAACCCGATACCGCCCACGCCGATTACGTCCATCTGGTCCGCTGGGTTGTTGAGGGTCCCGTACAGGGGACCATCGTTGCCTATAGCTGATACCATTATCACCTACAACAAATCAAATATTTACATTATGCTTTGAACTACAAAGTTCAAAGCCTATTTCATATTAGAACACTAGCTTCGATTGGAATTTAGCAAAACATAATAATTATTTGTATATAAGTTAAAAAGTCTTCTTTAATAGATCTCTTATACCTACTTTGATTAATATAAATGAATGAAATTTGGTAATGGATGAAGTTATAGGTTGCGTAGAATTTATTTATGAATTTAAGTTACTATTTTAATGTTGCTTAACGTACTAGAGTGACGTCACACTTTATAGCTCAACAAACAAGGACATAAAATATAATCCTAACATTAAAACTTTATAAAATTTTAAATTAAACATCTTAGACTACATACAAAACGACTTTATATATTTTTAATTAATAATTTAATTTAATATATTTACTTAAAAATCTGTCCTAACTTCTAGTTAATAGTTCGATATTATCATTAAGTATTAATATCTTATACTTTAAACGAGACGATCTTGTATATACAGGGCCGGATTTAAAATTAGTGTCCACACTGAAGGAAATGCCGCCCTATCACAGTATTATAGTTTTTATATCTTATTTTTTAAATAGAATAACTAATTGCTTGCTCATTGCATAAATTTTATTATATATTATATACTTCAATAATTTAAAAAATATTTGTTTTTGTTCCAAGAATCCATAGACAAATCATTGATCGAGCGCCCCGTGAAGGCAATCATATATCTTTGTAAGAATCATGAATTTTGCACTCACGATGACTTATCATTGTATTACATTTGTTTGTCAGGCAAACACACCTGACTTTGTAAATTGGTCGATTAAATCTTCACAATCTAAACGTTAAAGTAGACGTACACGTACATATTCTATGCATAGAATAGCCAATCTTTTGAGAATATTTGCAGTCATTGTAAAACGTAAGTAGTTTCTAACTCGTTTCAAACAATAAATAAAAAATGATTCATTAATAGAATTAATTAATTATTATAATGTGCAATTTTGATAATTGTAAAAAAATAATTCTAAAAATATTTTTTTATACTTTCCAAATTTTGCCGCCCCACAAAATTTGCCGCCCTGGGCAGTAACCCTGACTGCCCCTAGTAAATCCACCAATGTATATAATTATATAATCGGTATCTCGACAACGGCTACAAGTATGCCATGCCAGCCATGAAATTTAGTGTGCAGGGAGTTTTGGGGTAGGAAAATCGATCTAGCTAGGTCTTATTAACTGCGCATTTTAATGTAATATATGTTTTTTATTTCGTCGTGCAACAATATATCAATAATTTCGACTCTCTTACGTCAGTCTGATTGGCAGCTTGGTATGCGTACCTACGTATAATTTTTACATTGTTTGGAAATGTGGAATGTGGTTAGTTCGAATCCCGGTAAGATAAATATTTTTGTAATTATTATTATTTATTTTTCTGTTATATTTTTATAAAATTATTTTATCGTTCTACTAAAATACCGAGCAAAGCTCGGTCTCCCAGGTAATTTTATTAGCGGCCATTGGCCCAAAACACATTCCTATCACTGCAACACCTGTGTATAATTATTAAGTAATACAAGAAAAACAGTTTTTAATTAGCTGTGATAGAAATACAAATCATCAGATTCAGAACTCACCTTATTGGCACTAAGTTCCCAAACTTTATCAACGAAAGGGTAATCCATAAAATCTGGTCCACCAATACTCAAGTTTAACACATCAATTTTCTTCATTATTGCATAATTGAATGCGTCTAGAAACCAGGAAGTATAGGACACCTATAAGTAGAATCATTGTATACTAAAAAAAATGGAGCCATACATTTTTGTCTGTTATAAAAATCTCAATGTGGGAACAGGTAGGAATGGGTCAGTTCTACTGCCTACATGAGGAATAAAGGAACAGTCACACTAGAGTAGCGTGTAAATTGTAAATCATCTCTTGCGTTATTTTTAACTATGGACTCAAGACGCCAACTCAGGGACTAGGGAAAAGGCCGGCAACGCACTTAAATCTCCTCTACTATTGCGGGTGTCCATGAGCGACGGCAATTCTCTTGTCGTCCGAAAGTAAGCTCATTTGCCAGGTGATCAGTACAAACTCTAGTCATCAGCAAATAAGCTTATTTGCCAGGTAAGCAATATAAAATCTTGTAATAAGCAAGTAAGCTCTTTTGCCAGGTAAGCATTACAAAATCTTAAAATTTTACCTGATTATCCGTGAAAACGCGGAATATATGCAGATCAGCATCAGGGGCAAAGCCTAGGCAGTCGGCCCTGGATGCAATGATACCAGCCACAAAGGTCCCATGGCCCAGCGCGTCGTCCAACGTATTCTCGCCCGTCCAATCTGTTCGTTCCTTAACGCGGCTAAAGTGCGGGTGGTTACGCGCCAAACCCGTATCGAATACTGCCACTTTTATACCTTCACCTTTTAGAGGAAAAAATGTTTTACTTAGTTAAATACTTTCAGCTTTTGTCATTAGCTTCGTTCGCGGTGTGCAATAATATAAACTATGAGCATGCTTAAAACACTCAGTGATTTGTATTGACATATAATGCATTAAATAAATAAATAATAAATTAACTAGCTACTTTGAACTTAAATTTTTCACCTGTGACCCCTAGTGACCATAGTAAATCCGCCTTTAAAACAGACGTTATTTGTCTGGGCACTGTCCTCAATAACTTCCTAGATGAGAATCCTCCATTCTGAAAATAATTGTTATTACATAATTTTATTATATAAAGTATTTAATTATCATGTACCAGTATGTATAGGAAATAAGAAAATGTTGAATGGTATCTAGCCACAATTTTTCATAATCGACTATTCAGATTGTCATTTTAGTTCCAAAAAAATTAAGAACTTACCTCACGTGTCTGTCTGAATGAATTAAGACCCCTGGCTCTATATTCATTTTTCCTCCAACCATTGTAAAGGCACCCTGAGGGGCCGCAGTCTTCCTGCAAATTATTTTTAGATACCTTATTAAGCAATATATTACTTAAATTATAAAGGTCCGATAGATGCTTTTTTGTTTTGTTCGAAAACTGACATGTTTGAGATGGTTCATAGCTATAATTCATCATCGTCAGCTCGCTTACTGCTTGACAATTCGGGGGTTACTTTCTTTAATAGGCGGTTTGCAGTGACAGTTGACCCACGTGGGCTGAGTACTGACTAGGTGACACACACAGCTAACGTGGGCTTGTCTAGTGTGTACAGCATGCGCTGATATTTGCATTTATTCCACTCCCAGATTTATATTTACCTCTCGAATGTATTTGATGGTACGATGCACTTGTCTCTGGATGGTGACTCTTTGGACGGCTGGATGTTCCCGCAAAGCCTCTATAGCGGCCTGACTTTGTTCTCCTATTGAGATCACATCAAAATCACTTGGGTACTCTTTCGCAGGATTATTGCGATGCAGTACAGTCCAGTTTGAGACCTACAAAAATAAAAGTATACGTATATTATTGAAATAATCAAGTATCAGACTAGCTTTTGCGCGCTACTTCGCAAGGTGGATCATATAGGTCGTGGGATTAGAAATTAGAAAAATCCTTTTAAAAACCTAACCAAAAGCATGTCAGGCAGGGTTGCCAGATTTTTTTAGCCTGTAAGGGACAAATGCTAACATAAGCCAATTTTTTGGCTTATCTAATTTCAGTTTTTTACCCGGGACAAAAAAGAACAAAATTAATTAATTAGCGACAATTTTTTATATTTTTCTGAGGATCGAGCGAGTTTATGAAATTTTTATTAGTTTTAGGGTGCCTGAGCTCATATTTATTTATATGGGATACTTTTTAGTCTTTAGACCTAGATCGCTCGATTTACGGGACAGCGCTTGTCCTGGCGGGACGTTTATACGGACGAAATAGTACTTAAAATACGGGACGTCCTGGGAAATACGGGACGTCTGGCATCCCTAAATTGTCAGGACATGTCTAAGGAGGGTTTCGTAAATCAACGCGTAATAGGTATTTTCAAATTACTTCAAAAGTTACTGTTTGATTTCGTTCAAAATAATTTTCCTAAAGAGTTTTTAGCATGATCTATCAACATGGAAACTTACAAGTTTATATCTCTTATAGTTTAGAAATTCCAGGGGAACCAACTTAAATTTTTAGCATGAAATTTGATAAATAAATAATTTTGACAAAGTTTTGAGAGCCTTTCGTGAAAAAAAATAGTATGAAGACCTAAGTGGCCAACTATTTCAAAAATATGCGCAGTTAATACAGATTACAAAATGGTCATAAAATTACGTATTACATTTTTTTTTAAAATTAAGATGCAATAATCTTGTCTTAAATTGTCAAAATAAAAGCGTTAAGTTGTACATAAATCAATCTTTATTTCATAACAAGTGTTCGAATTGTCTGCAAGCTAAATAAATGCCCTTCTAAGAAGTCGTGCGTATAGCGCCGTTCAGTTATTTTTGAAGCGGCCTCCTGCACACGACTGCGTAATTCCTCCAAACTTGAAATAGGCTTAAAATACACCAGTTCTTTTAGACAGCCCCAGTAAAAATAATCTAGGGGATTTAATTCTTCAAATTCCGGGGATCGCGGAATTTGAAGAATTAAAGGCCACAAAATGAGACACAAACGACCATTCCATTTATTTGGATACGTGGCATTTAAATACGCACGGACGTTTGCAGCATAATGTGCAGGACAACCATCATTTTGTAGCCAGTGGGATTGTCTCAACTCCTCAGGCACCTCCTCCATTAAATTTGGCAGATTATTTTCTAAAAAAATCAAGTAACTTTGTCCAGATAAATTTCCGGGCAGTTCAAATGGACCAATGATTTTTCCGTTTAATATACCAGTCCAAAAATTTATTTTGAACTGGTTTGAACTGCACTATGTGATCTCTCTTCTCGCATTAGATGCGAATTCGAGAGTTGCCAGCTGTGCAGTTTATGCATGTTGAAGTATCCATCTTTTTTAAGAGTGGATTCATCGCTCCACAGAATTTTGTCGAAGAATTGTGGATCTTGCAAGCATTTGTCGACAAAAAAACAATCTTGCGTTGTAATCTCTCGGTTGTAGAGCTAATAGCCTACCACATTAGACAGCTTTTTAGCTACTGCCTGCTACTGCCTGCAACTTCATTTGCGTCTAACTAATGGAGACAGAAACGAGGGTTGATAAAAATCATGACTATTAAAAAAAACAAAATAATCAGATTAATTTGATTGAAATCAGATTTATTTGATTTAATACAGATTTTTTACTTTCTCGCCTTTTTTAATTAATTTATTAGTCAGTTTATTAATAAAATGATAAAAATATTTTGATTTAATTTTTTAAATAATACAATTAAGATAATTCAGCAAGTTCTACTAAAATCAATAATTAAAAAAAACAATAGCGTTGAGAATATAAGAAGGAAAGTAAAAATCTTTGTTGTACTGTGCACTGTGTCGGTAATCTGTATACTCGCATGACATTGCACATGTGTGCGCGCCGCCGTATTTTAGTCGGTGGAAGTCCCTAGACAATTTTTGGCCGATTTAGTTGCAGTAAAAGTTTAATCGTCATTTATTTTTTTAAATCTCTTGCTTTAAATTATATCAACCCTGACAGAAACCAATTGTTTTAAACGTAACCCTAAGATAAAAGTAGCCTATGTTACTCCTTATAACATTAACTCTCCCATTGGCCAGTGAAAGCCCGATCAAAATCGGTCCAGCCGTTTCAGAGATTAGGAACAAACAGAAAGACAGACAGATAGAAAAAAAACTAAAATTAGATTTTATGGTTAATGTACCATATATTAATAGTGCAAAGCTGTTAATTTAAAATTATAAAGACGATACCAAAATAACTACATTTAGAAACCAGTTTTACCAAATTAGGCTATAGCTAAGCAATAGTTATAAACTAAGTTAAATAACTTAACCAACCCAACTAACATGTCAGGACATGTCTAAGGAGGGTTCCATAACTATAAAAATAACTGTCCAATTTTGTTCAAAATAATTTTCTTAAAGAGTAATTAGCATGATCTATCAGCAAGGAAATTTGCAAGTTTCTATGGAACAATGAAATAAAAAATAAAATGTTTTTATGATGCCAAGAACGAAGTCTATATGTAATCTATACCTGTAAAAAATTTCATCTATTTATATTCATAACTAGTAGCATACGAAATTTCATCAAAATCTGTTGAGTAAATTCTGAGATTAGCACATACAAATAACAAACAAACAGACAACAATAAAAAAAGGGGGCTTCCTTTGTAATAGTTTCTCTTATATATCTTCCATGTACAGACAGCAACCAGTTACGATATTATTATATGATTGATGTATACAGGTCTGTATGTATTCATTAGTGAAGTTAGTAAGGGAGGATGGAGGGACAGCAAAACTATAAGGATTGTGGGAGGTTACTATGGAACCCTAATTTAATATACACAATAGACATTGTTCCGTATAAATATATAAATATATAATACCTACAGTTTCTACACCAACAACTACATTTACAACCTACACCTACTACCTACAATCTACACCTAAAGGCGCGTCTCTTGTGCGTGTTTTTTCAAAACATTACACAAAACATCAAAACATTGGAGCGTAGCTATACACAATTACAAGGAATACACAATGTTTTTGTCTTCCGAGACGGACGGAAAACATTCCCCGCACGGGTAGAAAGGGGAAGGAATGTTTAATTTCTTATCAACTGTTACACCACTCACATGACCATTAAACATACAAATACGGAAGAAATGATTAATCAATTCCAAATTGTTCTCTTATTCGTAACACCTGATAAATACTAAAATTACAGGTCAGTAAATATGGCCTAACTGGAAATCTGAGGTCTAAAAAGGCCACATTAGATGTTTCATATATTTTTTTCCATAAAAATTGTGAAATGGTAAAATGGCTACATGATTGATTTGATTTCATCATATTAGAAAACATCAATTTTGACAGTTTTCAATAGAAATGCGTAAAATTGCGCACATAATATGAGTAGAAAAAAATATATGAAACATCTAAAGTGGCCTTTTTAGACCCCCTGTGTTTTCTCCTAGATTCTGCATCTGCAATCGCTAAAATTGCGAGAGCTTACGTCTTCCTCATTGGAAATCATGATCTTGTCTACACAAAATGTTTTGTTTCAATCAAAAACATTTTCAAAGGCTGGACAGCTTGTGTATGAAAACAAATGTTTTTGTTTCACGTTTTCTGTGTAATGTTTCAAAAAAACATGAGCAGGAGACGCGCCTTAACTACAACCCACAGGTAATGTGTGAGTATTATCATCTATCAACCATTATTACAGTACTAATATCATGTATGTAAAAGTTTTTCTACAATTTCACATTTGAAAATTAAAGATAATTGCTGTACTCAATTACTAAGAATATTTTTAGTCCTATGTAAATAGTAAACAAATTCACTACTGAGCTTTGCTCCGTGTTCTGATAAATAAAACAAAAATCACAAAAATATTTATCTGACAGAGATTTGAAACCACCACATTCTGAATTTCCGAACAAAGCAAAAGATGCAAACCAAATCCAAACAGAATAAACTTTTATGTGTTTATATAAATTAACTGTGTCATAACATTTAAAATTAAAAACTAGGTCTCGTAATTATGTATGAAAGGAACTATACTTACACCAGCATTCTTCAAAGCGGCATTTATGTAATTTTCTCTTGTTTTCTTAGGAAAGTAGCCTTTGAACGTAATTATATGTTCACTACTTACAACGTCTGAAGTAAATTCATAATCTACACGCGACGATGTAGTAGCATTACACAAACTTTCAGAATCGCCAAGTACATTTCTAATTGTCCATATATTTAAGCAACCGATTGTGAGCAAATATAGTAAATGGGATAACCCCATCGTAAGTATAATGTAGCAATAATTTACATGTTTTTATCAGTAACATACAAAATGTTATTTATTTGCGTAGGTACCTATACATTGTATAGTATACAAAGTCTCTCTCTTTACTACCTAGATAAGATACATTTTAATAACATTGTTTTCAACCACCAAAACACGCCTTAACAGAATAAATTAATTTAAAATGTATAAATCCCGATTAGAAATAAAAGAGCTCTTGATAAAACTGAAAATAAAAACGAACAACTTTCGTCTTCTTCTTTTAATGTCTACCGCACACTGACAACATTTTTTTTTAATAGCCAGTGTCAAGTTAAAAATGCGGGAAATTGAACTTTCGTTTCAATTTTCAACACCATATACCTAAATCGTCAAGTCTAAAGTCTGGTCAAAGTCCAAAAAAATAGTGCAGTCAATGGAGTCATGTCAGTCGATTTAGTAAAGTGGTAGAAGCTTTACTGAAAGTTTCTAGGAAGTTTTGGAGGAACACAAAATGCACGTTTTTGAAGTTGTACCACTTGCCCACACTAGTGCACGTTAACGAATATTTAATTTTAATGGTTAATATTATACCAATATTACACATTAAGAACCAAAATAACACAAATTTATGAGGTTATACAAAATCCACAACGTCATCTATTGAATTCCCCGGCAAAACTCTTTTCACTGACAAACATTGACAAACAAGAAAATTAACATTGATATTTCATTTCTTTAATGACTTAGGCTGGGAATATAGGGATTTTAGGAATAAATCTAAAAGAAATATGTATTTAGATTTACGCGATTATAAATTTTAAGGAATTATAAAATATAAGTATAATATAACGTATGCATATTCCATAGTTATTAATGGAACAGCCCCTATATTATTGTATTTAAACTTTTATATTATATTATTATTATTATATTATTATTATATTATATATTATTATTATTATTATATATTATTATTATATTATTATTGCATCTAAACTTTCGGTGGATGGTTGTGTTGGAGCGGCAGTCTGGATTCCGAGGGTTAATGTGATTTTGAATTTCAAATTGCCTCCTACTTCCTCTGTATTTACAGGCGAGGCACTCGCCATCTTTGAGGCCATCTCATTTATTGAGTCTCATGGCCTTAACAATTCACTTATTCTTTCGGACTCCAGAAGCGTTTTAGAGGGTATTTCAGCTAACCAGTTCCGCTCTAAGTCTGGATTCCCATTAATTTTGGAAATTAGACGGCTTCTCCTTAGGTGCCATGTCCAGAATATCCATGTTGTGTTAGCATGGATACCTAGTCACAGCGGAATTACTGGCAATGAGAGTGTAGATGCCTACGCTAAAGACGCCATAACATCAGGTGGACTCAGTCAGTACAAACTGTATTGTCAGGACTTAATTCCGATAGCCAAAAAACACTTAACTATCAGGTGGAACACCGAGTGGGCCAGCTCAAGTAATATTAAAGGCAAACATTACTTTGACATTCAAGGTAGTGTACCAGTTAGACCATGGTTTTTTAAATATTTACAGTGTAGCAAACCAGTATGCTCAACAGTCTGCCGAGTTAGACTTGGTCACTGTTGCTCACCCACTTTCCTTGCAAAGATCAGGGTCAAGGATAATTCTCTTTGTGAGTGTGGCCTAGACGAGGGTACCTTAGATCACATTTTTTTCTCTTGCCCAAGAAACCAGCCCTCCCTTTACGACTCTCTTCCTACCTCGATTCCTCGCCCTATTAATTTTAAATCTTTATTATGTTTTGTAAATACTCCTTTTATTGAAATTTTATGTACATATATTCATTCTAACAATATAAAATTGTGACGTTTTTATTACTAACACTGGTATGTTTGTGTTTGTTTTAGATGATTCAACAACTTTGTAAAATATTAGGTAATTATACCCTTGTTGTTTCACCGGACCTGCAATAGTTAGAGCAAAGTCTTCATAAAACCACTCTGACATTGGCAACTCACTGAGGCCGCCATACTCAAAAGAAGAAGAAGAAGAAGAGAAGGAAAACTTAAGTGTTAAAGATAAATTATCACAGGGGAGGTTATGCCAAAAGTAGACGAAGAAGAAGATATAGTGATTTTTTCAAAATTCAAATGGTACCGAATTTAATCATTGTTTGAAATAAATTTTCAAAGAATCAATGCCACAAATGGTCTAGAAATATTTACAAAAATATCTAGAAGTGCGGTTCTGTTAATGCGGTACAATAACAAAAGGTTAAATGCGCTGTGTAAAAACATTTCGTAAAACCTTTACTTTGATCTCAATTTATTGTTTTTACAAAAACCAGAATTAATAAATTACATAGGTAATCATGGTGGTCTTGCAATGGCGATTCCGTTGGCGAGAAATATTTCGAGCTATAAGGTAAATAACGATTAAAAGCCTCCTTACACTCTCACACCTGTATTATATCTATGTTTCCAGTAATTATTTTTTTTCATATAAATTACATATTATAACAAGATGCCACATAGGATTATGCCGAACATTACTTAATTCTTGTAATTTTATAGGGCGTTTATCACATGGAAGATGTCTCAAACTATGCTAACATTTCGATCCCTCACATACAACGAGCACATGAGCCAAAGCTACTTGGTAGATTGTTTATTAGAGCCAATATATTGGTTTGTGGACAATTTTGCGGGCTACTTAGGAAGGGTAAGTTTTTAAGTACTTCTATGTTTATAGGTTAACTACCTGTTTCCCGCGGCTTCCGTCGCCTGCGTATGTAAACTATTGGGTATCCCACGGGAATACTGTAATTTTCCACGATGAAAAGTAGCCTATGTTTTGATCCAGAGCACTACTACTACCATACCAAATTACATCAAAATCAGTTCAGTAGTTGTTGCATGAAAGAGTAACAAAATTCCATCCATCCTCACAAACTTTCACGTATATAATATTAGTAGGATTTCCTAAAGTAGGTAAAATTTCTAAAGCGATAAAAATACACTAATAAATATTTAAAACAATCATAAAAAAATGTTTATTTCAGGTATTTGTTTTTTGTGTCACTATTTTGACTAGTGCAGTAGTTGCAATTGCATATTGGGTGGGGCTACCATACTGGTGGCAAAAGAACCCATATTTCACCATATTTTTAGTTGTATTTGGTAATTGGCTGCTTCTTAATATTGTATTCCATTACTATATGGGAGTGAAGACACAGCCAGGATATCCACCACATGTAAGTAATTTTATTTGATTCATTTAATGCTCTACACATAACAGAATAAAGTCCCTAAAAGTACACCATAAATATAAATAACCAACTAGACATATTCTTAAGTATTAGGTCCTTACACGTTTTGTCGTAATGGCCACTTTGATCAAATATATCTTCTTTGGTTAGGAATTCCAATTTCAAATTTATACCGCTATTTACTCATGCATTTGTGTTTCGAAAACCATAATTCATTTGTTTTTTTACTCTTTTGGTTTTTTTTCTTTTCGTCATTCTGTTTACAAAATGGAAAACTTGAAATATCATATTATTTTCGAGTATGAGTTCCACTGTGGCACCAGTGCTGCAGAAATGGCTCAAAGGATTAGAGACGGCGGTGTCGCAAAAGAAAGCATAGTGCATTTTTGGTTCCAATGTTTTCGTTCTGGAAATTTCGATCTGCAGAACAACCCCCGTGGACGGCCTGAGACCAAAGTTGATAATGAAGAATTGAAGCTATTGTGGAAGCGGATCCATCCCAAACCACGTCCGATTTAGTTTTATATATTATAACACTGCAAGTGTTAGTGATAAAACTGTTTTAATCCACTTGAAGCAAATTGGGAAGATGAACAAGCTTGAAAGGTGGGTACCTCATGAACTGAGTGCAGCAAACCAAACGCGCGTTGACTGCTGCGTTACTTTACTCAAGCGGCACAATAATGAACCTGTGATGAAAAGTGGATCCTGTACGATAATCGGAAATGCACATCGCAATGGCTGAAGCCTGGCGAACCAGTCAAAGCCTGCCCCAAGCGAAAATTGATTATAAAAAATTTACTTATGAGCATTTGGTGGACTAGTGCCGGTGTCATTCACTACAGCTTTCTTTAATCTGGCCAGACGATTACGGCAGATATCTATTGCCAGCAACTGCAAATCATGATAGAAAAGCTAGCTGCTAAATAAATGCGAGATTGGTCATTCGCTCTAGGCCACTGCTGCTTCAGGACAATGCTAGACCACACACTGCACAACAGATGGCTACCAAATTAGAGGATCTTCAATTGGAATGTCTAAGACATCCACCATACTCCCGGGACCTTGCTCCAACAGATTACCATTTTTTCGAAATTTGATAACTTCTTGCAAGGGAGAAAATTCAACTTCGATGGGGCAGTCCAAAGCGCCTTCAAAGATTTTATTCCTGTCCAAACAGTTTTTTTAGTAAAGGAATCAATGAAATACCTATGAGATAGCAAAAGTGCATAGTAGCAATGGTATATACTTTGATTAAATAAATATATTATGTTTGAAAAAAAAATCGACTTTATGCTTCTCCTTTACAAAACGCCAATTTCATAATATGTAATGACCTAATATTTAAGAGTGTCACAGATGGCGAAGATACTATAATATTTATCTTAAGATGCCTGCATATATTTCATATTACAGTACTTAATTTGAAAATATATAGTATCTTAGCCATATGTGATAGTTCATACAAACTGTATATATTCCTAAAATAAAATATTGTTGTGTCTTCGCCATCTGTGATGCCCGTTACACACAACACTTGACATTTAGCAGCACTTGAACAAGTAGTAAAATGTGCTCTGCTTGCTGACCGGTCGTTGTAGTGAGAGTGCGCGTTGAATCCGATGAGGGTTCGACCAGGCCACTGTGCATTGAGGCTGGTGGTCGGGTACCCGATGAGGTTGAAGCTGGCTGGCGTGGATTAAAACTCAACTGCAATATTTCTCCTTATACTCTTAATGTCACATTTTAGGGTTCTATGATATCGGAGGCAGCCAGTATATGTAAGAAGTGTATATCTCCCAAGCCTCCGAGAACACATCACTGTTCAGTGTGTGATAGATGTATACTGGCAATGGATCACCATTGCCCATGGTTAAACAACTGCGTTGGATATTACAATGCTCGATATTTCTATCTATATATGATTTATATGGTAGCTGGAGTGCTGTTTTTGATTATCGCTGGGCTTGACTTGGGCTATCAAGTTCTATGGGTGAATGATACAGGTAAGTATTTTGTTTTTGATGAGATTATGATGATTTAGTAAATGAATACTTACTAAATCTTATAAAAATTTTATCTAACATTTTAAAATAACAGTACCTGGGTAACTGAGCATTTCTCGTAGTTCTGATAAATAAAAATAATCATAAAAATATTTATCTGACGAGGATTCGAACACATCAATTCCAAATTCTCTAACAAAGCAAAAATTATAGAAAAGCATACCAAATTGCCAATCGGACTGACATAATAGAGTCGAAATTATTGATATATTGTTGCACAATGAAAGAAAAAACATTAATAGTTGAAAAAATCGACGGGTTGCACTCCGGGAGTGCCGGCAGAAGTGAAAACTTGAATATTAACGTTGTGCATTTTTGATATTTTGGAATGGTTAGAGAATAATTTTGTACGAATTGCTTTTTTTTTACGATTTTCATTATCAGTATAAAAGTACTATTATTTATGTGGTAGAATACAATATTCATTTATTGCGCTATCGTACACAAACATGACTATTTATATTACATTAAAAATTTAACACTTCAGAACTATTACAATTATTTTACATAATAATAATAAATAATAAAATAAACAAAATAAATTAATAATATTAATCTCATCCATGGATGCGCGTGGCACGCTAACATTAACACACACGAACATTCGCGCAAGCGCCCTGCGATTGATTGATTGATGATTTTCGATCAGGTCACGTGTCCTGACGCGAGTTTAGAAATTTTTACCCATTCCAAAAAAAGTACACAGCGCCGCTAAAGAAGTTTTCATTTCAAAAATACGCAGTTTCAAGACCTAGCTAGATTGATTTTTCTGCCCGGAAACTGCCTTCATACTAAATTTCGTGGAAATACTTGCAGCTGTTTCCGAGATTGCGATTATATATATACAAGATTGTCTCGTTTGAAGTATAAGATACCCACTTATTATTTTTATAGAAAACTAGCTACATTTTGTTGTCATCCTACTTTACACTATATAATTTAATTTATTATTATTTATTGATTTTTCAGGGGGTATCATACCTAACAATGATCCTGATTTGATTGGGCATCCAGTAAGGATGAACAAAAGTGGGGTTTTGGTGCCAGTGAAGGTATTTCATGAATATGATTCTATAAACTTTCCACGGGAACATGTGCTGCCTACACCACCTATAACAGAGTGCCAACGTATAACAGCACACCCTTGGAAGAGGAAAGCTGTAGTTTTTATGGCAATCACGTGTGTAGCTGTGTTTTTTGCATTAGGAACTTTAACAATTATGCACGCGCAGAACATTAGCAGAGGTGAAACAAGCGTAGAGGCACATATTAATGCGCAATTGAAAAAGACACATAAAAATAAATTTAGAAACCCGTATGATTTTGGTAGAAGAAAAAACTGGCGTCTCTTCTTGGGCTTAATACAGGGTAGGAGTTTTATTAGGCATGTTTTACTGCCTTCTATTCACACTCCCCCGGGAACTGGCCTAGTGTGGCATACCGTCCACAACACTTTAGAAGACTGGCCTTAGTAGTTCAGTAGGGTAAAAAAATTTCATTCCAGCACTCTAGACGTAATTTATTTAAAATGTATATTGTATAGATTGAGTATCCGCTAGATAATAATCTTTTAAAACATGAAAATTTATGTTCTTTCACTATCACATTATATTATGGATTATAAAGGTTTTTTAGAGGTATAGAACTTTAAGCTGGCAACACTTTTTTAACTGGCGGCCATTTTGTCAGTTGTCAAGTAATTTATATTTAGTTTGGTTTGGCATTTCAACATGAATAGACTGACGCCTTAACAACGCGTCAAAATTGTGCAAATTTATTTTGAAAATCATGGTTCTGTTCGAAATACGTATCGTGCACTACGTCCATTTTACCGTCAACATAATCGTCCATCAGAGAAATTAATTCGATTAACTATGGAACGTTTTCGCACCACATTTACTCTTAATGATAATACGCATCCACAGAGACGTCGTACAGTGCGTACAGAAGAAGTTATTACTGCTGTAGAGCGTGGCGTAGAGGAAGACCCGAATAAGTCTATCCGCCATCGTGCAAAGGAATTGGATATGTGTCCATCCACTTTATGGAAGATTTTGCGGAAAGATCTTGTTTTACGCGCTTACAAAATCTAACTCGTGCGAGAATTGAAGCCACACGATTACCTAGCAAGGCAATAGATTCGATGAATGGGCCCAAAACAAGATTGCCGTTGATCCCGATTTTCATAAGCGAATTTCGTTTAGCGATGAAGATCACTTTTAGTTGAATGGATACGTTAATAAACTAAACTGCCGTATTTGGATAATCCTCAAGTGTATGTTGAGACACCGTTACATCCAGAAAAACTGACTGGTGTGGTTTATGGGCTGGTGGAATAATTGGCCCGTACTTCTTTAAAAACGATGCTGGCCAGAAAGTTACAGTCAATGGTGACAGCTATAGAGCCATGACTACTGACTTTTTCGTTCATCAATTGAACAATCATGCTGTGCAGGAGCTGTGGCTTCAACAAGACGGCGCAACATGTCACACACCTCGTGCCACAATTGATTTATTGAAGGAAACGTTTGGTAACCGCATAGTTTCACGTTTCAGACCCGTGAATTGGCCTCCAAGATCGTACGATTTAACGCAGCTTGACTATTTTCTGTGGGGATATATAAAGTCGCTAGTCTACGCCGATAAGCCCTAAACGATTGACCACTTGGAGGACAACATTCGCCGCGTTATTGCCGATATATGGCCACAAATGTTGGAAAAAGTCATCGAAAATTGGACCTCCGGGTTAGTCTACGTCCGAGCCAGCCGTGGCGGTCATATTCCAGATGTCATATTTAAATTGTATGCCAGAAGAGTATCTTTCGAATACAATAAATTTCATGTCAATTTTTAAAAAATCATCTTTGTTTTATTACATTTCAAAGTTCTATACCTCTAAAAAAACAGCCTTTATATGCATAACTTTTTATAGATTTAGCTATATTCTATAAAATAGATCTATTGTCTTATAATAAATAAGAAATTGAAAAAAGAAATATGATGATCCAGGCAATGCATGTAAAAGTTGACAGAACATTGGTATTTGAAATAAGCAATAATATTTAAAACTACCATATTATATTGTTAATCTTTATATACTAAGGCGGGTCAATAAGTCCGTGACTTTTTGAATTTCGAACCTCCTTACTGAAAAAGCAACACTACTCCTGTCAACAGGCATCTGTCAGTTGACTCCTATCAAAATTTGAACTTGCTGCGTCAGTTAGTTTCTGTTTTACAGCTATCTTTATCAGACTATCCAGTAACTTAAGGAAACAATGGAAAAAAGTGAATTTCGTGTGCTTATTAAGCATTATTTTTTGCGAAAAAAAACCATTACCGAGACCAAGGCTAAGCTTGATAAATACTATGGGGACTCTGCACCATCGATTTCAATGGTAAAAAAGTGGTTTACTGAATTTAGTTGTGGCCGTACAAGCACTGAAGATGCCGAACGTCCTGGACGCCCAGTTGAGGTCTCTACACCCGAAACAATCCAAAATAATTCACGATATGGTGTTGGCCGACCGAAGATTGAAAGTGCAAGAGATTGTGGAAGCCATAGGCATCTCGCATGGCTGAGTGGTTTCAATTTTGAATGATCACTTGGGCATGAGAAAGCTTTCCGCAAGATGGGTGCCGCGTTTGCTCACAGTCGACCACAAACGCAATCGTGTAACAACTTCACAGGAAGGTTTGGCGTTGTTTAATCACAATATGGAAGAGTTTTTTAACCGTGGACGAAACATGGATCCATCACAATACACCAGAGACCAAACAACAGTCAAAACAGTGTGTTTCTAAGGGTGAATCGGCGCCAAAGAAGGCCAAGGTGGGTTTGTCAGCCAATAAAGTTATGGCGACTGTTTTTTGGGATGCCCGTGGGATAATCCACATTGACTATCTTCAAAAGGGAAGAACAATTAATAGGGAATATTATGCCAACTTATTGGACCGCTTCAATGAGGATTTGAAAAAAAACCGACCTCATTTGGCCAAGAAAAAAGTTCTTTTTCACTAAGACAATGCAAGGGTGCACACATGTGCAGTTGCCATGGCAAAAATCCATGAATTTGGCTATGAATTGCTCCCACATCCCCCCTATTCTCAAGATTTGGCTCCGAGTGACTACTTCTTGTTCCCAAACCTGAAAAAATGGCTCGGTGGAAAAAGATTTGACTCCAATGATGAAGTCATCTCGCAAACAAAGGCCTATTTTGAGGACCTCGACAAATCATATTTTTTGGAAGGGATAAAAAAATTGGAGAAGCGTTGGACAAAGTGTATAGAGCTCAAGGGGGACTACGTTGAAAAATAAAATGATTTATTTATCAAAAAATCTGTGTTTTATTCCAAAAGTCACGGACTTATTGACCCGCCCTCGTAGTAGGTAAGTAGTACTTGTAAACCACTTTGGAGGCCGATTACACGAAAATGGTTGACTTTGTAAAAAAGTCATGTATGAAACCATGCCTTCATTTTAAAAGACCTATACGATACCCCATATAATGGGGTAGAATGAAAAAATATTTTTCTCCCCACTTCACATGGATGGAGAGCCAACTCTAAGATATAACATTATTATTATAATATGATGTCAAAACCGAGATCTATACACAATCTATAATTATACCAACTGTCATTCATTTATATTCATAATTACAAAAGCTAGAAGCGCGGACAGACAGACAGACGGACGGACAGAGTGAAACTATAAGGGTTCCTTATGTAATATGGAACCCTAAAAATAATTTTGAAAATCGGTCCTCAGACGGCGCGCGGAGTAATCGTTGAACATACAATATAATATAATATATTATATACTATACGCAGCCGAATGTATAAAAAATTTTCATTCCCACTTCACATGTATGGAGAGCCACCCCTAAGATATAAAATTATTATTATTTTATGATGCCAAAACCGAGATATATACACAATCTATGACTATACCAAATTTCATCCATTTATATTCATAATTTCAGAAGCTAGAAGCGCGGACAGACAAAGACAGACGGATGGACCGAGTGAAATTATAAGGTTTCCTTGTGTATTATGGACCCCTGAAATGTTCAGTACTATTTAGGTATATTGAATTCGATGCGCCAGGATTCGAACTATTGATATTGAAATACACATGCTGTATTATTTGACAGTAAATATATTTTTTATTAGAAGTATTTTTATATGTTTAACTTACTTCATCATTAAACGTACTTATTTATTAATTATTAGTAAAAAAACATTTTAATAACTTATGTTTTAATTATTTATGTACACTAATTTATTGTTACATTTGTTACCGATTTAAACATTGATAAATATTACCTAAAATATAAAAGTATCAGGGAGAAAGAAAGTTTTAGTAGAACGATAAAATGATAAAAATAAATAATAAAATATAAAAGAAATAATAAGAATCACATAAATATTTATCTTAACGGGAATCGAATCCACCACATTGCGAATTTCCAAACGATGCAAGAAATATACATACATAGGTACGCATACCAAGCTGCCAATCATTTATTTATTCGAAATTATTGATAGGTATATTGTTGCACGACGAAATAAATAAACATAGGTATATTGCTTAAAAATGCGAATTTTCTGAGGGATAAGACCTAGCTAGATCGTTGTTTCTTCCTCAAAACTCCCTGCATACTAAATTTCCTGGTAATATATAAGATCGTCTCGTTTAAAGTATAAGATATTATTGCTAATCTAGTCCTGCATACCCATAAACACACCGGCATATTTAGCGGAACACAAAAAAAAGGTAATTAGATAGTATAATTAGAAAAATATGGTTTTATTTTAAAATCTACTTACTACACTTCTTTTGTTATTTAAAGTTTCATTTGTTTTACTTAAAATGAGATCACATTAAGAACAGATGTTGCGAGTAAAGGCTATTTGTGAAAAATGGTACATTTTTGAACTTTTCATGTAACCGGGAAAAGTGAAAATTAATATTAAAATAACAATTAATTAAATTATAAAAATGGTGATCAATATCGCGTATTTCCTCCACGTGCTCTTATTAAAGTTTCTACCAGTCTAGGCATACTGAGAATGATGTTATCGATGGTCTCCTGGGATAGTCTCCGCCATTCCTCAACTACGGCGATTCGCAGTTCACCCACGTTGGCAGGAGCTGGAATTCTGGACTTAACTTTTCAGCAAGTCCCAAACGTGCTCTATTGGGTTCATATCCGTTGATCTCGCCGGCCACTCCATAACTATTGATATTCATATCATTAAGATAAGCTTGAGTTACCCGAGCGGTATGCGGCCGGCCGAGCATTATCCTGCATAAAAACAAAATCGTCACCGATATATGGGGCAAACGGTACGACATTTTCTTCTAAAACTTCGACGAAGATCTCTAGATATCACTCTGTAGGTTTGACCATTTCTTCGCATTTCGAGTGCCCTGGCAATCTCCGTTGGGGCTAAGTCAGGCATAATTCAGTCCTCAACTCCAAAAAGATACGCGATTAAAAAAAAACTAACAAAAAACAGTATTTCAATTAAATTTTAAATCAAACTCAGAAGGAAGAAATACTCGAAGTTCGCTCCAGATAAGGTACAGTATTTGAATAAAATTAAAACAATTGCATAAAATGTGATGTTCAGTTGTTTTCTCAATTTGAAAATGTTTATTTTTAAATTAAATGACGTATAAACTAGCCAGCAACCTTATATGATACTGATATCAAACCTTTATTTTATGTTCCGCTAAATATGCCGGTGTGTGTAGCATATAATAGCACTTTAATGTACACAGTAGGTGATTAAAATAAAGATGTAGAATAAAACATTTTTAAATAATGATTATTTTCTTTTATTTCATAATTTATACATACAACTAATAGAACTACTCTATATTGCACCATGACTAGAACAGAATATAATATAATAATAATAGGAATACAATCTAAGATGAGTATCACAAAAGCATAATATAAATATAATTATTATTTCGGATTTATATACTGAGCGACGTTATTTTTTTATAGAAAAATATACAAAATATGTTTACCACATTACAATATAAAATTGTCATGAATTATTTTATGTATATATTCTACGTTTGCATAGTTTGATAAAGGATAAAAAGATAAAGTAGGTTAATAAAATTAATTATTTTATGCATAAATTAATATATGTTACATACAGGTGTTTCGTAAAACGTAGTCAAGCCGTGAAATATAGATGTGGGGACGACGACAAATCAAATTATGATTTATCATCACCCCCAGATCTATATTTATTATTTCACGAATTGACTACATTCTACCAAACACCTGTATAAAATTTAGGTCACAGAGGCATAAAAATCACACACATAATGTACCTTCTGTAAGTACATAATTTGTGGTAAGTATAAATAACATCATTCATTTACAACATTATATTAGGTAAGTAACTATAATTTGAGTTGGCATAGCAATTTTAAATGTTCACATGCTACTATTGGCATTTGGCACTAAGTAGATATATTAAACAAACGTTTTTACTTGTCATGATTCATGACCAAATACTTATTCCCTATATACATTGCGCTCGGTAGATACTCTACAAACTACAATACAATCTCACTATTTGTTAACATTTGACTAGTATTTGAACTGTTTTATAATATTATTTACCTACATACACAAAAGCGCCTAAACTACTGGTTCGATTTTAATATATGAGGTGTCTATAGATTCGTATTAATAGACCCGTAAAATAGGCTATATAATTAAAGTAGTCTGGTTGTAGTTTTGTTTTATAAAAATTACAGTTATTCTTGTTTTCTTCATATTGCAACATGATAAGGCTGTTTTCTCTTGGACCTTATCTAATTTATACTAACAGATGAGTTCTCTTCTATCATGTCTCTACTCTCTTGGATATATGCGTTATATCTAATTTAACATCTAGGTATAGTCTACAACTCTATACAATGTAAAGTTACTAATAATTTTTTTTTTTCTTAACTGTATGAATTATAAAACTGAAGTTTGCTATCTTGCCATTTAATTGTGAGGGTATTGCAGATTTTCGGAACTGAGCGCCAACGAGGTCAGCACACTTCGCCTCTGCGGGTTGACGCCGAGGTTCTCCCAGTTTATCCACGACAGCCGAGCTGTCAAATCTGTAAAAAATAAACACTGCACTTTTATTATAGTATGGAGGGTAGAGGAAAGGAGTACATGTATACATGAAAAATTTTCAATTGTTATTTGTAATTGTAATGTGAGTTAGATAATGGTTAGTTATTGAACTCAACTAACTTCACTCCATATCTTATTGCTAACTACATATCACGTCCAATTTTGACTCTAGCGCCATTATGGCCAGTTTTGGGACGTTTATTTAACTACTTTTGTTGGACACACTATACCCCGCGGGTACCGTACATTTTTATAATATATTATTATCTTCCATGTATGGTCGATTTCGATTTTGTTTTTATTCCACTCTTAAGGTGCAAAATAAGGGTTGAAAGTTTGTATGGTAATTTTTTTAAATGTTCTCCGATTTCCAAATTCCAAATTTAATAACTGAGCTAATAAATACAAACTAGAGGTCGCCCCGTGTTAGAAATTCGACCATAATTCATGTTACAAATTTTAAAGTTTCTACTTTGTTAGGTTTCTTTTTCCTCTTAGATACCAATAAAATATGTATATGTCGTATATGGATTGTGATACTTCCTCCACTTAAATTTTAATTATATTTCACACTGATCCGTATGCACAATAGGCTACTTGACCTTGTTTTTATTTATGTCCTAGGCGCTTCATAATTGTTTCATTACACAAAAAAGATATTAAAGTACATTATTTTGAAACCTAAAAACCTACAAAAAATTATTTAAAATATACTTTTTAAACCGCCGAAAACACTATTCGCCATGTTGGTTGATAGATTATCTGTGCTGTGACGTCATACTAGTACTATTTGTAATATGTGCTATAGCACAGAAGCGACACTACAAATGACAGCTCGACACTGGCGAATGTCAGGAATATTGACGTAAGCCTATATAGGGTTGACACCAAACGTCACGTCAGACAAATCTATAATAAATATTATGAATTTATACTTTCAATTATGTCAAAGCACGAAACGACCAGCGGCCAGCCCCGTGAACGAAAGTCCTGGCTGGATAAAACTCACGCCTCGCCCGCCTCTGCATTCGCCCACCCACGCACACACAGCCGCGAGCTGTCATTCGTTTAAATCGGTGGAATGACGATTCTGTACGTTAGTAATATATATTCTTGACTATAATAGTCCGTAGTAGTAAAATGGCGGTGATACGTTTCGTTTGACGTTTTGACATAAATAACTTTTATGTCATGTCATGTAATGAACCATTTATTTACAGAAACGTTACGTTATTGGAGGAGTTGCTAAATTGGAGTCATTTTAATTGGTAACATTTGACATCAAAATTCAACAACATAACCTTGTAACGGCGGGCATAAAATAATATATTTTTTCGTTTTGTTAGAACTGCACAATTGCTTAACTTTTTTCAATTACGATTACATATTTATTGTAATAATGACCAATACGAGTAATTTTACGATTTGCTTTCACTAATAAACCATTCTAAACATAATAAACAATTTCTGATCTAAAGAACTGAACGTCGTTATAATGTTGCGTCAGTTAGGTAACGCTTTTTCTTTTTAAACACTAGGGATGTTACTCTAAAAATCGAAAGCTGAGAAGTAGAATCGTATGCAATGATAAATTAATAACCACGTTGTGATTATAATAGAACATAATTTTATTTATTATTCTTTTAACTAATCATTAAAAATACAAGAAAAAAAATAATTTTACAAGATTTTGAACGAGATGTGAGAATATAATATTATTGAAAATGAATTAATAATGAAAAAATGAATTAAAATAAAGAGTTCTGATATTTCAGCTGAATAAATGCAATTTTTTGTTAAATTATGTACTTGTTTTATTTTGTTCCTTAAATTTACGAAAGAAAAAATAATAATGGGACAGGGATTCACCTGAGTTCACATATGTTTCAAGTCCATATCGATTCATTCACTTTAATCGATGTTTTTAAGCAGGTAACCTCACTATGAAGATAAAACTGACAGACGTCAAATGTTACCTATTAAAATGACTCCAGGAGTTTTGCCGGGGAGTTCAATGGGTGACGTTGTGAATTTATAATATTTCATAAATTTGTGTTATCTCTGTTCTTAATGTGTAATATTGGTAGAATATTAAACATTAAATATTAGTTAACGTGCACAAGTGTGGGCAAATGGTAAAACTTCTAAAAACGTGCTATCTGTGTGCTTCCCGCCAAAACTCCCTAGGAACTTTCAGTAAAGCGTCTACCACTTTACTGAATAGACTGACATGACTCATTGACTGTACTGACTATTTATTTGGACTTTGACTAGACTTTAGACTTGATATATGAATACAATGTTGAAAATTGAAACGAAAGTTCTATTTCCCGCCATTTTTACTTGACACTGGCAAATGGTTTTAAGATAAGGCGACGCCATATATTGAAAAAAAAAATAAAAAATAAAAATGACTCCACTGTACTTATGTGTTTGCTGTTAAGTGTGTTTGTGTCGTCACATCCTTGCCGGAAGTTACTTCGAGGTGTTTTCATCAGTTGAAATAAAAAAACAAAAATACGTATTTTTAAATCAACTTTATTTATTAATCTTAGGCTGGTTTTATCGTCAGGCCGCTAGACGCGCCGCTGGGCAGCGCGCTGTTAACAGCACGGTGCTTTGGCAGCGCTGGCGAGCATCGCGCGCTTATTGAACGGCGCTGCTCAAGCGCGCGACTTTGAAACGCAACTACCACCCCCATACATCTTCGAACGCGCGCGCTCCAACGGCGCTGCCGAAACGCTTAACGATAAAACCAGCCTTAAGTTTTAAGTTTATGTTTTAAGTTTATGATATCGCTTGAATACATTTTACTAAGCCAAGTACTAAAGGAAATACTCCTTCAACTTATGAAATGAAATACGAGTCAAGTAGCCTATTCTCGTAAAACCGTATATAAAATTTTTGCTTCACGTCTTAATAATTATAACAAATTATTGAGTTCTATTATGATTTAATTGCTTACTAGCTTTAGCCCGCAGCTTCGCCCGCGAGGGAAGAAATAAGATAGACATAATATTATATGTCGTCGCGAACTTTTTGTAGACCTTTAGAAGAGAAATAATCCCACCATACATTGTTTTGTTATAAATGATCTCCAACGGATTAGGCTAGGCAGCGTTTTCGATAAAAGCTCCCAGATGGCCTGATTTTTTTCGACATCTTCAACAATTATTATCGTCTTAAATCAAATAATTTCCACTATTCCTTAACTAATTATTATTATCGATCTAAACCACTAAAGGAACCACTGTATCGGTAAATGTAAACTGCATAAAAATCCTTTCAGTAGTTTTTGAGAATATTATCGCGAACATACAGACAGACAGACTCTCTGCGGGGGACTAAAATTTATAATAAATTTTAGAGAAAACTGGAAACTCACCCACACTAGTTAAGACGACCTTAGGCTGGACTATTTTGTCCAGAATCCGGTAGGCCGGGAAATATTTAGAGCATTGAAAATAGAACTCTGCCCTTATACAATAGAGCTAAAAATCAAGGTGTCGAATGTCGAGTTGTCTTAATATGTGAAATTGAATTTTTTCAAAATTAAAGCTCCAACTAAAATCTCTGAAACTTTATATTTCTGGGACTTTCACTTGTGTGAAATTTCGTATGAATTAAGTAGGTACGGAAAATAATAAGTCACTTTTAGCGTTTTCTAATATCCAACCCCTAAGAAAGTCAAATAGGGGATAAAAGTTTTAAATTATTGTAAAGATATCGTTTAAAACCCAATATCACGCGGGAGAAGCCGCGGGCAAATGCTATTTATATATTTTGCAGGCACTATCAAACTCTAAAACATTTCTCTAGAACTCTACTGAGTTCATCTCTCATCTGCCATCGTTTCTCAAAAACGATTTCGTCCGCTTCTTTTGTTCGATTGATTTTGCAAATCCGATTACCACGGAAAATAAATTATTTTTCGGTTTAACATTAAGCCTATGATACTCACAAATAATGTGCTTTTCGATTGGTAAAATAATTTAAAATCCCGGTAAGTCACAAACTCACAAAGATACAAACTTTACCTCTTTATAATATTAGTATAGTTCAGATGTTAGCCGCAACTTCATATGCGAAAAAAAAAATCTGGGAGAACCGTAATTTTACCTGCGATAAAAAGTAGCCTATGTGTTAATCCAGAAAATAAACTACTACTTACCATACAAAAATTTCATTAAAATTCGTTACGTAAGTACGTGAAAAAGTAACGAACATTTCGCGTTTATATTAAGCAAGGATATGTTCGTCGTCGTGTTTTAATTATTTCGAATGTTAATGTGTTATGTGTGTGTTATTCCAGATTTTCCATGTTCCCAGATTTCCTATATGTTAATCCAGAGTCTAAACTACCACCATACCAAATTTCATTAAAATCCGTTAAGTACATTCTGAGACTAGCGCGTACAAACGTACAGACAAGCAGACAAAAATTCTAAAAATCATTGTTTAGGGTTCTATACCGTTCATAAAGCAGTTCGTTGTAGGTAATAGTTTTTCTTATTTAACTTCCATGTACAGACAGTGACCAGGTACAAATTCATTATATGTATAGATATAGTTAGTAGCATAGATTGAAATTCGAAAAGGGTGAAATGGGGTACCAAAGTTTGTATAATAATAATAGCTCCCTACACCGATTTCGGTGACTGTGGCCGGTGTCATAGAAACCAGGCCAGCTAGGCAGGAGTTATTTTGTACTGCCCAAGTGTGTGCGCAGTAGATCGAAGCAAGATCGAGACAAGAGCACTCTCTCTTCTTTTATACTCTTGTTGAGCCAGTGGGACGGATAATCGACACAACTGGTGAGTGATCAGGTGCAGGACCGACTTTTTACATGCCCATCCGACGCATGGATCATCATTCTTGTCAGACAATCAGGTGATCAGCCTGCATTGTCCTAACCAAACTTGGAAACAACATTTTTTGTTGTTCCAACGTGGGAATCGAATCCACGACTCCGAGTCGAGAGCCAAGCTCTAAACCACTGGACCACGGAGGCTGTTTCACCTAAGTTTGTATAATGAAATATCAACTGCTAGACGGATGTCGCTGAATTTGGGCACGCAGATAGTTATGATGACGTAGTTTCGAAATACATACCCTACGGGGGTGCAATGTGGATCCACGCGGACGAAGTCGCGCCCAAAAGCAAGTGTATTAATATATAATGATTTTTCTGTCGAGAGTCAAGACTGGGAATGCTCAATAAAATTATGCTATGATAAATTATAAATTCATTAAAAGTAGGCAGGTACTGTGATTTTCCTGCAGATGTGCTTATACAAAAACTTACCACTTGTGTTCCAATGAGCCCGATCGGCCTTTATTTCCCCTCGTAGACACTTCTCTACGTAAGTAAGCGGATCATAATCTGCATCCAAAACCTGAAAATATTAAATTGTAACAAGTGTTTGCATAAGGACTCATTGCAGACAAAAACTTTAACTATTTAAAATAACTTCCACAATTACAAAATCCCAAAAAATACATTTTCAAATTTTTCATGTAAAACTATACTATGCCAAGATTTGGTCTCGTCAAATGACTAGCACTGTCAAAGAGTTATCAGATCTCATGTAGAGCTTAGCTTCTGACTCTACACGCCCTCACTCTACAAGGCCTGAACATTGTACCGTTTATCTATCATGTATCATCAGTATATAATTTAAGGTTTTAGTGGTATAATAAAGAAATTAATGTAATATCAACGTTTTATAACTTTTTTAGATCATAATAGTGATGGTACAGAGGGCCTCGTCGGATCAAGTGTCCCTCATAAGTTATTTATAAAATATGCACGACTGTTCAAACATTCAAAAAGTAGGTTATTAGCACTATATCCATTTCCAGTCCATTTTAAATTCCGTTCTTACCTCCCGGAGCAGCGCTATATACGCGATGGCGAGGCGCAGCGTATCGATTTTGCTGAGTCGTTTCTCGTAGGGGAAGGTGGGCACGTGGACGCGCAGTTCGTCGAACGCCGAGTTTATACTGCTAAAGTCAGAATTTACACACACGTTATAGTAGGTACTGGGTATCTTTAGTTTACTGGGTATCTTTAGTTTGTACTGCTAAAATAATTAATGCACATTTAGCAGGTTAAATACCAGTAGCGAATGCTGGTTCTCCATCAAAGGGAGCCTATATTTATTATATATATATCCCTAGCCTGTAGATGTAAGATGTCCAGTTGCATTGCAGAACATATTTTCATACCTATATTACGAACTTTAGTGCATTGGAAAAAAATGTCGTGTCCGTGAATAACTACAAGTAAGTATTCATGATCTATAGTCAATGTCGTAGGTTCTGGCTAAGGAATTTCAAACTGTTCTGTCATACTTATTGTAACTTAAATAAACTAGAAGCCGTTGTGAATCGTGTTATATGCACACGTCCCTACTGGTAGATACTACGTATCTATTGGGTGATTTTTTATTTCCAGGAGAAATGTCTTGAATCAACAATACAATCTATTTGCAGCTCAGGTATTTGAAAGTTGGAAAATCTTTGATGTGGAAAATCTTAAATATAATGAATATCATGAGTCTCCCTTACTGCATCTGCTTATTAAATATTAGAAAAATTGCGAGGAAAATTACAAAAAACAATTAAATTTTCCCATACTTGATACTAAGGCAGTGGCCGTACTGGTAACAAAATTGCACCTTTTTTGTTATCAGTACCAAACAACCACCAAAGTACCAGTATTGCACCAGAGTTTTTACTCCGCAAAACATGACCTTAAAGGAAAACAATCATGTTTCGCGGAAAAACTGAACTATATTTTTCGTGAGTTAAAGTTCTTATCCGAAATGCAAACGGTGGGCGACAGAGACAATTAATATTGCCAGTGCGCGCAGGCATGTTCCTACCTGTCAAACATTTGACGTTTTATTCCACGGAAGAACGCTATAGTTATTAATCTGTGGTTCGTTCAGTCTGAAGCGTAAATTCGGGTCTCCACAGTGTCACACTTGACAGTCAAATATTTTAGGTGCGTTCAGGTGCGTTAAATTATTACAATACAAAACAGTTATATTTCATCAATACCATTTTTTCCAAAGTGTGTAATACGTGTAATGTAGAATCGGCCTTCCGCAGTAGGTTGAAGAATGTAGGTGTAGGTTTCAAATGCAGGTAGGCATAAGTTGCAGGTGTAGTTATCTGATAGCGCGGCCAGGGCTACCGCCAAGTATTTAACGGCCGTAACTATCTTTTCTCGCAGCATTTCGCGGCTTTTTTAACCGACTTCCAAAAAAAGGAGGTGGTTATCGTGCTCCTATATTTTCGTTTGTAAATCTATAGTACCTGGGGGACCGAGCTTTGCTCGGTTATTACTATTTATTGTAATATGGTGAAACTCAAAAGCATAAATCTTATTCACGTAATCAATATAGGTAAATGTTAGACATATTTATGAGAAATATATATTGTTATCTCAAACATTAAATACATTTTTTTAAACTTGTCTAAAAACAATAAAAATTAAAAGTTGAAGCTCGATTGAAGGAATTACAAATTTTTGTTTTGTTTAACAGAGAAGTGACAGTGAAACTGAACAGTGCCGTTTGACAAACCGATCAAACCGATTTTTATTTTAATTAATGTCAGTCAATTTCACGTTTCCACATAGACGTCAGAATATTGTAATGCAATGTCAGTGTACACGTATATACCATTATTGCTCAATCAACTGCGTTACCACACTGGCGGGTGATGTGATATATTCTTTTAAGACTGAGGCCCTATTAGTTCGTTGCGTTGCGTCGCGTCTCAACGGATTAACGCATTGTATGGCGACGACGCGACGCAAAAGCGCGACGCGGCGTCCGTCGTCGCCATACAATGTTGCGTTCAACAGGACTGATGGGGCCGCAGCCTTTGAGTCAATAATTATAACAGTTTAGCTTTATCAGGCCTTACCTCCTATATAGAAACCTTGTTTCTACTGTTAAACAGAACTTGATAAAATCTCATCAATCTTCGAATATTTTACAACACGCTACCTTCCTCACGAACGTCTTCCTTCATGTTTGAACGTGCTGAATGTTATGCATTCGCAAAGGAATGAGTTACGTACCTATATGACTTTGGCTTACCCTCGCGCACGTTGGCCGCACCTCGCTGCACACGGCATGTCAAACGTTTCTGAAATCCGGCCCATCTGATGACTCCTGTACCTAGAAGTTTATTCGCAAAGGAGTGTGATACCCATTGGGTCCGGACCTCAGCATGCGGCGTCGCTCGCGCACGTTGGCCGCAGCTCGCTGCACGCGGTATGGCGAGCCGCAGCTAAACTCGGGCTCCACTGATGACTCCAGTATAGCGTCTGTAGAGGACGGCATAGAGTTAGATTTACAATTTAGTAGAAATTTCAAATTGCCTATTGACGTACTGAGTTGCGGAAAATCTACCATGCAATTTTCGAATCACAATATGGTGGATTTTCCGCCTTGCGACGTTAATGTGAAAGCTTGTCTCTCGTGTAAATACGCTCTAAGATTTTTACATCTGCTTATTCTTTCTACAGCAAGCATTTAAATGATTAAATACTAGCTAATCCGACAGACGTAGCTGCCTTAATGGAACTGGAATTTAAAATTATATAACTAACAACCTACATACAACTACATTTCTTTACCAATAATTAGAATAATATGGTCGTTAAGTTTTCTAACACTGTTTTAATTTCTGCGCAACTTTTCCTGTCAATAACTAACACAACAAAAAAGTGAGTTATTGAAAACGGTCCAGCAGTTTATGCAATTCCATGACCAAGGGAAACAATTATTAATTTTTATTTTATACTAGCTTTTGCCCGCAGCTTCGTCCACGTGGGAGTGTTCGTGGCAAAAAGAAATCTATAGCAAATATACCTGCAATATAGTAATAGCACAGAGTACAATATAATATATTCCATAGAAGTATTAATATTGTATTCGTCTAATTAGCTTCTGAAAATACCACATTATTTGTGTTTTTTTTAAAACTTGGAATGGGTATAGTAACCGATCCTTAAGCAAATGGACCGTGTATTGAATTTGCATTTTTTAGATGATCGCATCAATGAGGACTCGAGAGAAATGCACAAAATTATATGGACGTTTATAGTCATTACGACTTTATAGTAAATAAAATTTTGTTCCAAGGTGTACTTCAGATCCAAAAGTCTCTCTCTCAGTCTTTAAAGATACACGTTAAGAAATTTCGGCATTGTTTAAAGTACCGCAAGCACATGCCACTTACTTCAAAATCACTACAAATGTCCATATAAATTTCGAGGAGTAATAATTAATTTCCTGTAATATCTTCCACTAGCTTTTGACCGCGGCTTCTCCCGCGAGGAATAGTGTTCTTGGAGAAAAAACTTCTTCAGCATATAACTCTACTCACTACAATTATTGTATACTTCTGTATACAATTTTGCAAATGTGTTTAGGATTTCGTACCCAATGGGTAAAAACGCCGCTTGATGTTAAATATTTTTCGCGCTTGAATATAAATTTTACGACATCTTCTTAATATAAGATATTAATTTAAGCTGTATGGTTTAAAGGGCTAGTATAATGTTTATAAAATGCTTAAAGTGAGTATCGTATCTAATTTGATAAGGATCATACCTGTATCCGTCTAAAATATAGCTTCTGAAAATACCATACATAAGTATAAACTGGGCACGGGCAGCTTGTTTTATGAAGTAAACCGCTATATTCCTGCATTTTAAATCTGTAATATCTTCTAAAATATTCATTTAAATAACATGCTGTAAGGGCCATATTGATCTATATTAAATGCACAATGTACTTAAGGTACTTAATTAAATAATAATTAATGCTGTATTGCTTAAAATCGCTTCCTAAATAAGCCATTATTTCTCGTAAAAAGTAAAGGATAAAAAATGGTTATTGTGATGGATAACTATCCCTAAGAGATGGACATATACCATCACGAACTTTTTGTAGAAAAAATATTTTTCATCCCCATTTCACAGGTATGGAGAGCCACCCGTAAAATATAAATTTATTATTATTATATAATTCCAAAACCGAGATCTATATATACATTCTAAAAGAGTTTTTTATAGTTATAGTTACAGAAGCTACAAGTGCGGACAGACAAACAGACAGACGGACAGAGCAAAACCATAAGTTCCTTATGTATTACGGAACCCTAAAAATATGATCACAGATAATGTGGTATTTTCAGAAGCGATTTAATCAGATACAATAATAACACATCAAATTAAATACGTCAGTTACTTAAAGCATTACATACATATTATAATTGCCCTTTAGAAAACATATAGAGTTAAAATTAATATTATCTTAAAATTATAAAGTACGAGCGAAAATTTAATCAAGCAGACTCACACTAACGCGACGGATGGACTACTTATATTGCAGTTGGTATATTAAGCCGCAGGCACAAAAATATATTTGACATTAATTAATTAAAATTTTAACACATTTTACACACCGCATTATCACTTTTACTGTCAAAATCTCCACAAAGCCCGCTGAGGCTATTTAATAATTAATTTACGTCGTGCAAACAGTATTGATCTGATAGCGCGGCCGCGCTATCGCCAAGTATATGTATTTAGCGGCCGTAACTATCTTTACTCGAAGCATTTGGCAGCTTTTTTGTGCCCTCATATTTTCGTTTGTAATAAAGCTAGGGTCTGAGTATTTGTCGCGGAGAATTCGTTGGCAACACAAGCTAATGTTTTAAATTTCATAAAAATCGTATGCATAGTCTAGAAGATATTAAGCGGCAAAAAACGCGATTTGAAAGATATGGATATATGAAGGTATGGAGGTAGGGAGAGTAAGTATAATTCAAAGCATACTTCTAGCATACTTAGAAATTTCAAATTAACTGTCAGGCTAGAATTATTAGCTAAATATAAAGGGAAAATGTAGAAAAATTATAAGTGCTGACCAAAAAATGATTTTATAATTATCAATTTTACGAATTCACAGGAACAAAATGTATACTTAAATAAAATTTCACTAATAGCTTTGTAATCCTTGCTTATATAACATACATCATAAAATGAGAAGTGGTAGGTTATTTTAGGTTCACGTAGATGCGAATGTGCCACCTCGACCGGATAAATAAGACTGATAGTGATTGATTCGAGAACGTACTTGTAGCCCCTATAGTGTTGCGGGTGTCCACGGCCACTAATAATTTTATTTATGCAATAGATCTAGAAACAAGCAATAATATAATAATAATAATATAATAATATAATAATATAATGGACCGCCTGATGATAAGCAATTACTCCCGCATTAAAATGGATATTTTAACACCACCAGCAATTATAAGTGACACCGGAGCAATTATAAGTGCGTTCACGGTCTTTAACGGTGAAATAAAATCACGAAATATATTTTTATTTACACGTAAAGTGGAGACAATTTTTTTTCTCGCGGTTAGCCCATATGTGAGGTATCATTAGATAGGTCTTTTAAAATATCGAGAGGTTGCTAAGATTATTTTTGATTTAGGTATCCGTTTGTGAGATTCTCAACTTTAAAGCGCATTTTTTAGTGTTCCGTAGTTCACGTCTGGTCACGTCCGTCCGTCCGTCCGTCCATCTTCGGCTTACCGTCCAAACGGTTAATGGTAGGGAGATGAAACTTTGCATAGATGTATATTACATATTGTATTTACTATTTACCTACCACGTCGATCAAAATAAAATCACGAAAAATATTTTTTGGTGGGAATACTCCTCTACACCTCTAAAGTGGGAATGATTGTTTTTTTCGTATCTACTAATAAGTGTACGCGAGAATAAGTAGGTAAACATTGTAAAATATTGGTACGGAACCCTCCGTGCGGGAGTTCTTCTCGCACAGGTCTGGTTTTTATTGTATAATAAATAATTTCCGGAATCCGGACCTTACATAAGCCTAAACTTCGATTGGGGCGATTTTGGATGTTTGCGTTAGTAGCAATTTAGAAATTTGTCTTTTCCATCAGTATTGGCCGAAAACAAAATTAGGTACCTATAGATTAAATTGTATTCAGATAAAATATTGGATGGACTGCAGTGAGAAAATTAGATGTTCTCCAACCAAGAGCATTTTATAATTTACATTTTTTTTTAATTAAAAAAACAATAATTGAAACATAAAATAAATAAGAAATAAAAATTCGCAACGCAATAAATGTGTATGTTACACACTACAAAAATATGAAGATTGAGTACAGAAATAGTTAACTTTTTTGCCGAATTTAAAAGGGAAATTATTTAGAAAATAAGAATTATTTCATACTTTTTTGTGCATTTTTACTTTGGAAGTCGGTTTTAATTTTTGGTTTAAAATAAAATATAATAATAATTTTTCCCTTTTTAGTCAAGTAAGTATATTTATTATTTTATTATAAACAAATCTTAAGAAGTTATATTTACAAAGAAGCCCCCGTTATCGGCTATAGTCGGTGGAAAAATGTAGCAGTAAAGATATCTGTAAGTGGCATAATGGCATAAGCTTGCAGTTCTTTAAACAATGCCGAAATTTCTAAACGTGTATCTTCAAAGACTGAGGAGTTCTGTTCAGGGCTTTTGGATCCAGGGTATGGCACAAAATTGGCAACCTTGTAGTTACTTCAATAAAAGTCGAAATCACTATAAATTTCCTTATAAATTTTGAGGAGTTCTCTCGTTCCTCATGGATGCGATCATCAGGTCTCCACTTTGGTGAATAAGAGACCAATTTCGAATTATATTCTTTACAACAATAAAATAATTTTGCAAATGCGTCGCCAAACGGCAGAGTTCAAAGATGTAGGTACCTATTACCATCATAATGTCATGGTGTATGATGTGTTGATGGTGGTGATGTTGATGGTTACTGTAATTGACATAGTGGCATATGCTTACAGTTCTTTAAACAAAGCCGAAATTCCCCAAGTACTTTTGGATCCAGGGTAAGTATACCCTGATGCAAAATCTCTTTGGTAATATGTGCTTAGACTACGTGAAAAAAAGTCAAAATCACTATATGTCTCCATATAAATTTCGAGAAGTTCCCTTGATTTCACATGGATCCCATCATCAGGTCACCACTTTGGTTTCAAAAGGACCAATTTGGGATTATACCCTTAATTAATATCCCTTATTTGGGATTGATCATATATATATAAAAAAAAAACATTATATTATACAAATATACAGCCGAATGTATAACGTCCGTTTTGGAAGTCGGTTTAAAATGTTATATACCTCGGTGATAATATGATTTGTCTAAAAAAGTGAGTGGCGCGCTTTTTAAAAAGTAGTGTACCTGCATGTAGTTGCCTCGTGTGCTGGTGGACATACGCGGCGAGGGGCAGCTGCAGTCTGCTGCGGGCGGCAGCGTAGACGCACGACGGCAGCTCCGTGCTCAACGTCTCGTCATCAGAACCGTCCACATACGCGAACTTCAGACTCGAGTAATCCAAACGCCGGTTGTCACTGGCAAACGACTCAATTCAATAAAAACAAAACTTACAAAGAGCTAAATTCTAGTTTTGAAAATTGTGAGAACTTTCTTACCTCAGAGGTGGTGACGTCGATGAATCAGCTATCTGTGTTCTGGTTCCGGACATTCTTGTAAGCAGATCGACAATTTTCCCACTAAACACTTTCTGCTTTTGGATCACAACTGACTGGTACCCGGCGGGACAAATAATTTTATACTGCAAGGGGTAGCCATTTTGTGTTGTGTCGTTGGAAATGTGTGAGGGGTGACCGAAAACTCAAAATAGAACGTGAGTCTTAGCTCCTAAGGAATAAAGTCGGTTGTCCAGTGTATATTAGTTAGCAGGTTCGTGGCGCTATATTCAACCCCTAGAGATTGGGCGGAGTTTTATGAAAATAAGGGCGGTAGAGGGATGGGCGGGTAAGTCACCCGAAACATCTTAGTGATATTAGGCATTTCTTAGAGACACTAAGAGAAATGAAATATTAGGTTAGTACCTACTTATAAAAATATTATAACAACACCATTACCTATTATGTATTCTTTTGAGACTAGAAAAGACTTAAAAAAAATATAACATAGAAATTAGAAAGACAACTGGTTTCGGTGGCAATTCATTCAATTTAAAAATGCTCTAATTATTCCATAGTTAAACAAAGAAAATTCTATACTCTTTCCACTATTATGAAATGCATTTCAGAGACAAAATAATATTTTCTAATATCGGTACTTATCTATTTTTTTGTAAAATATTATTTTAGCTTGGAATAACGTCAATAACCACGACATTAGCGCCCTGCATACGTAAAGTTCGGACCGCGGATGGGACTGATTTCCAAAACGCGGAGTGATCTCTGCGGTATGGGCTGCGAATCGAACTGCCGTTCTAATTACGACTAAAAATGCGTCACGTTTAGGCGTCATAATACGTTATAGTGTGCGGTTCAAACTGTGGAAAATGTGCGGTCGTCGATACGTCAGATCGGACTGTCGGTCCCGTGCATTTTCACGTTTGGTTAGGAGCGCGAGTTGGATCGGCGCTTGCTATTTCCCGCAGTCCGAACTGTACCTATGACGGACGCTATTATCAGCACACCTGCAGACTAACCGCTATGTCAACGCATTTGTGCCTGTGGCGTGTGCGGTGGCGACCGCAGGGTGGACACTGGACAGATCAGAAGTGCGCGCGCATCACTTCGTGTCTGTGGAAAGTAGATTTACACTATTACCATCATCGCACTTAGGTATCGGGGAGTCGGACACACAAGAGGCAGAAGAATTATCTTGAAACTAGCTTTTGACCGCGGATCCGCCCGCGTAAATACAGTATCCCACAAGAACACTGTACTTTGTCGGGATAAAAGTAGCCTATGTCTGAATCCAGAGCTCGAACTACTACCATACCATCAAAATCCGTTCAATAGTTTTTGCGTCAAGAATAACAAACACCCATATATCCATCCATCCATCCTCACAAAGTTTCACATTTATAATAGTAGTAGCAGTGACTATTTAGTAATCTGTGGTAGTAAATTTACCTCTGGGGTCTAAAAATGCCACTTCGGGTGTTTCCTATTATATTTTATATATCTTTTTCCATACGTACAACATTTTGAATTTGCTATATAATAATATGATACTGCTGTTTTAAAAATGACGGACTGTTTTAAAGACCTTGTATCCAAGGGCATCCATAAATCTATATATTATATATAAGTCGTGTTAGTTACAGTATTTATAAGTCAAGAATGGCTAAACCGATTTAGCTAAAAATTGGTGGGAAGGTAGCTAAAAACAGGAGACGGACATAGGATATTTTTTATCCCGTTCCCGAGAGACGTACAAATAGATTGCAATTCCAATATCTCGCAAAAACTCGGGAACGCCTGGACCGATTTGGCTAATTTTGAATTGGTCTTGAAGTATTTGTGGAAGTTCAGGGAAGGTTTAAACGGTGAGAAATATTGGAAAAGCTGTAGGTTGTAGGAGTAGGTGTAGGTAGGACTAGGGCGTAGGTTGCATTGTAGGTGTAGTTATTTATTCATTCCAGTTCATATTTAATACAGAACAACGTGTGTCGGGATAGATAGTAAAAAATATAAAAAAAAGATTCTGCCAATGTATGTTCTGCTAAGTGGCCTTTTTAGACCTTCATGACATGATCAAACCTTCTATAATCCTATTATTCGTAAAAATTAAATTTTATGTAACCATTGTAATCAACGAACCACAAAAGAATACTCAATACATTGTTGTATGTATTGGCTGTCAATCAATGTGGACTACATTTTATCGGAGCGGATATTATATCTGCTGGAAATTGGTTTAAATTGGTTCAACGTTTAACCGATTCAGATAGTTATATCATAATTCATAACTAGCTTTCACACTATTATAACCGCGTCTAAAGCTTGGCAAATTAACATCAAGTTTTTAGCATTATTATCATAATATTGAGTACCCATACATCATACTAATATTATAAATGTGAAAGTTTGTGAGGATGGATGGATGGATGTTTGTTACTCACGCAAAAACTACTGAACGGATTTCGATGAAATTTGTTATGGTAGTACATTGGATACTTTTTATCCCGTAAAAGCACAGTGTTCCCGTGGGATATGTATTTACGCGGGCAACCGACCGACCGACTTCAACCGACTTCAAAAAAAGGAGGCGGTTACATATTCGGCAGTATATATTTTATTTTTGTATGTTCAACGATAAGTCCGCCGTCTGTGGGCCGACTTTCAATATTCTTTTTTGCTGTAGAGGATAGAATCTGAAGTTGATATGCTACCAAAAAGTAAAATTTTGCACCTAGGTATACATAATATATTTGCACCTGGATCCAAAAGCTCTGAACTGAACTCCTTACTCCTTATATATACATGTTTGGGGATTTCGGCGTTGTTTAAAGAACTACACGCATATACACTACTAATTACAATAATCATCATCATACCACAATCACCACACCATACATAATCACAATAAGGTGTTATAATAGGTAGTTCTCATAGTATTTTCCACCGACACGGATATCATTGAACATTACTCTGCCGTTTGTGGACCTATTTGCAAAATTCTTTTGTTGATAATGATATAGAGTGTAATTCGAATCCATATGCCTTCAGTCACCAAAGTGGAGATTTGATGATGGCATCCATGAGGAGTCGAGACAACTCCTCAAAGTGTATAGGGACATCTATAGGGATTTGACTTTTTTGAAGTAACTCAAGCATATGCTACCAAAAAGTAGAATTTTGCGCCAAGGGTAAACCATGGCTCCAAAAGTTCACCGTTTGGAAATTTCGACATAGTTTAAAGAACTGAAAGCATATTATGCCATTAATAATTATGTAACTTACATGTTACAATATATAAGTTGGTGTTGGTGGAAGCTTGGCGCGAATACAATTATACATTCGAACGCTTATTTTAAACTTTCTTCAAATGTGTTAATAATCTATATCCATACATATAATATAATCGTAACTGGGCCTCTCTCTAGTTACGATGCATTCGATAATTTTGACGGCGAAGTTCGAAAACAAAACGTATGGGATTTGACAAAAGCGACATGTCACTTAGCGATAACTTATGTCAAATCCCATACATTTTTGATCATGACTAAAGGTCCAGGTCGCTGTCTGTACATGGAAGGTATATAAGAAAAACTATTACATTTTGATTTATGAACGACGTAGAACCCAAACAATGAGTTTTTGTCAGTTTGTATGTTTGTACGCGCTAATAATATGATACTGCTGTTACCTATCCTTAAAATATAGATATATCTATGGCACCGCAGACTTTTTTGTAGACACCATAGTATCGACTTCAAATGGTACCGACTTCAGATGGTACCGACTTCAAATGGTACCGACTTCAAAAACATGAAGATAGAGTAGAGAAATAGTTAACATTTTGGCAATAGCATAATTTCAAATACATTGTTATCGGCGTACAAAACTATGAGCAGTACCTATGTCACCATAATAAGATGTTGGTGTATTGTAAGATGGTTGTGATGATGATGATGATTAATGTAAGTGACATATGCTTGCAGTTCTTTAAACAATGCCGAAAATTCTAAACGTGTATCTTTAAAGACTGAGGAGTTCTGTTCAGTGCTTTTGGATCTAGGGTACACCTTGGCACAAAATTTTACTTATTCATTAGTCAAAATCACTATAAATGTTCTTAAAATTTAGTAGAGTTCTCTCGATTCCTCATAGATCATCAGGTCTCCACCTCGGTGAGTAAGGGATCAATTTCGAATTATATTCTTTACAACAACAAAATAATTTTGAAAATGCTTAGAAAAACGGTAGAGTAATGTTCAAAGTTAAACGTACCTACTGTCGGTGCAAAAGACTATGACAAGAACCTAATATCATCATAATGTGATGGTGTATGGTGTGATGAAGGCAGTGATTGATGAAGATTACTTTTATTGACATAGTGGCATATGCTTTCAGTCTTTCAAACAATGCCGAAATCCCCAAACATGTATCTATAACTACTCGGGGGTTTTGTTCAGTACTTTTGGATCCAGGGTATATCTTGCAGCAAAATCTTTATTTTTGGTAGCATATGCTTACACTACTACTACTTCATATATATATATATATATATATGTATATATATATATATATATATATATATATATATATATATATATATATATATATATATATATATATATATATATATATATATATATATGAAGTAGTAGTAGTGTAAGCATATGCTACCAAAAATAAAAATTTTGCTGCAAGATATACCCTGGATCCAAAAGCAATATATATACAGCTGAATGTATAACCGCCTCCTTTTTTGAAAGTCGGTTCATTAAATTTTAAGTGGAGTGGAGTAACCAAAACGCATTACTGAAAATCGCTTTCAAATCGGTTAAGCCGTTGACTTCGGACGCGCAAAAACAAATATCGCGGGATAGAATATATTTAAAATAGATCCAGACAATCAGACAAAAGTCCTAAAAATCATTGTTTTGGGTTCTATGTTCTATTATAGGTTCTATCTATAATATAACATAGAACATATTATATCTATAGGTTCTAGATAGATATAGATAACTACCCATTTAAATTCAGCTATTTCTCTACTGAATATTCATAATTTGAAGTCGGTATCAGCCAACTTACACGTCAGTTCTATAAAATATTGTTTTATCAGGAATTTGTTTGGGCTGGTACCGACTTCAAAATTATTCGCTTAGGGGACCTAAGTGAATAATTTTAATTAAAAAATATTAAATAATTTTAAGCGATTCAACCAAGCTAGAATGATCATATTTATTACATGAAACCAACACATTAACGTCAATTGAAACCAATCGGTCAATCATACTCCTAATGGCTTACATTTTGGGAATTAATTTACATTTCCGTAGTATTTTCCGACGTGAAAAACGGCACGAGGTAAGTACTTGAGTGAGGATCGATTTTCTGTCGAGTTGCTCCTATTGGCGGAGCAGCGAGTGTGCTTGACAGCCATAAAACGCACGCCAGTCGCCACCCCTGCCCGGCTGCCTATAGAAGTATATAAGAGTACGCATAAATACAGTCCGCTGTTATCTGAGCTGTAATTTAAGTTAGTTTGATTTTGGATGTAGACATTTTTCAAGGAAATTTCATAGGTTCGTTAGGTACTGTTAGTTCGAAAGCCTGTTACTGTTCTGTGTTGGAAGTTGGAACACGCTAAGGTAATGTTTTTGTTTTGTAAAATTGACATTCAATAGTGCCAATACTAATTGAATAAGCTAGGTTTGAGCCTACTTAGGACTCTGGATAGTTAGGCAGGTTCAGATATTATTACAAAAGCTACATATCTACCACAGCTTTACATTATCTACCACGGTTTACGAAGCAATTACTAGGTAATCAAAAATTTAGTGTTTCAAATTAAAAACTGAAATTAAAATAAATGGCGATAAAACTCGCTTGGATATTAAAAGTCGAAAGGAAAATTATCGGAAAATGCTCGAAAACAATAATGTTAACAATGTGCTAAGCATTGCAATTTACGTACATTGCAGTGCTTTAAGTGCAGTACTTGCATTGGTAGCTTTGGCAAGTAAAAAACAAGCCTTTGGTCAAGCCCTGCCCTGTTTTTTTCCTTTTGAGCTACTAAACTAGAGCTACTAGCTAGTTTGATGCATTCGATAATTTCGACGGCTAAGTTTGAAAACATAATGTATGGGATTTGGCATGATGTATATACTTTGTACGGAACCCTCGGTGGGCGAGTCCGACTGCTCTTTGCGTTTTATTCTTGTATGTGTACCTACCACAAAGCCGAACAATATTTTAGCTTATGTAACATGATCAAAGGAAAATATTTTATTTTATCTTTCGCGTCTGGTACAAACTCATCTGAAAAGTTTTTTCTTTTCCTTTCAATGGCAAATGCAGTAGAATTTTTGCATTATATTTTTTTTTATCTTAAATCTAATTTCAATAACAAAAATGTTATTCAGTTTGTTTATTTTCAAGCAGTTATACCGAATGCGTACCACATATTTCTTTTGAATTAAAAATTTTGTTGATCCACTTAAAAATAAAGTAGGTTAACCCAAAAGAGTTTCCTGCCCCTGTAGCGGGGACTTCAGTGATGACGATGATGATCTTTCGAGCCGGATATTCAAAATATACATTGTTAGGGACTGAATGATACGGCCTATTATTAAGGAGTTTTATGACGTCAATTTCACGAATCATAAAGCAATCGAGTGTGACCGTGTGAACCCAACACGATTCGCCGCGGCGTTTGCGCGTACGCAGGCCATAAATTAGCAAACAGCCCTCTAAGTACAAACAAGTAATTTCAGCGACCACTATAATTTGGTGCTAATTCTCGTTCGGAAGTGCCCCGGCCGACCCTGTAATTGATTTGTCGCGGCAAGGGGCGACACGACTGTCGTGTCGCGTGGCGTGCACGCGCCCGACCACGCCCCTGACCCTGTTTTTACAGTACTAAACGAGAAGTTGAACAAGTAGTACTTAGTAGAAGGTGCAGCTGCAAAGAAAAGAAGTGTCTATAGACTATGAGTGATGCAAGTAGTAGAAAGATAACTAAGTATACGAAGATTCGTATACATATTAGGTAGGTACCTGATCTACAGATTCATTCTGTAGTAAGTAATTGTACAACTAGTACAACTGTAGGTAAGCTTATTGCGTTATTATTTCCCGTCAACGTTTCTTCCTCTTCCTTCCTTCGTATCTAATAGCACGGCAACTCTATCGCCAAGTATTAAGCGGTCGTAACTTTCTTTTCTCTAAGCATTACGCATCTTTTTCGTTACGTTACGTACGCCCCATATTTTCGTTTGTAACAAGGCTAGTGATCTGAATTTTTGTCGCAAAAGTCGTTAGCGGCACCAGCTATTGTTTTAAATTTCATAAAAATCGAGTGCATAGTTTGGGATATATTAAGCGGCAAAAACGCGATTTGGAAAGATATAGATAGATGGAGGTAAGGACTAAGGAGAATAAGCATAATTCAAAGCATACTTCTAGCAGACTTAGAAATTTCAAATTTTCTGTCAGGCTAGGTTATTAGCTACATATAAAGAGAAAATATAGAAAAAGTAAAAATTCTAAAAAAAAATATATGATTTTAGAACTTTTAATTTTACGAATTTACGGGAACAATATGTATGAATACAAGTTCACTGATAACTTGGTAATCGTTATTTATATAACAAATCTCATAAATTGAAAGTGGTAGGTTATTTTAGGTTACAGTAGATGCTTCGGGCCCACTCGAACGGATAAATAAAATGGCCTCACAGAAAACCAATGGGAAGTAGCACTTGCGTTGTCACTCAAAGTGGGACACCGGTACCTTCCTCATGCAAAGCTCGTAAACGTATTTGTGACTCTTCTGGTGTGCCGGATGTCCATGAAAACGAGCAAACCGATCGCCTGGTGGTTAGGAATTGTTATAATTTCTTACCATCAAAGGTTTTAAAGATTGGGAACGCAGTTGTAACTCTTCTGGTGTTGAAAATGTCTACGATGGGCGGTAATCGCTTTAATTAGGGAATAGATCTGGAAACGAGTAAGCGGATCGCCTAATGGTATGTAGTTGTAGTCATTTCTTACCATAATACGTTTGCACACTTAGACATCTGCAACACCAGAGGAGTATATTTTTATTTATTGAATAGATCTATCTATAAACAAGCAAATGGACCGCTTGATAGTAAGCAATTACTCCTGCATTAAAACATTCGCAACACCGGATAAATTATAAGTGCGTTCACTGTCTTTTAAACCCCAAATTCCTTGGTCTTTGGGTAATGAAAAAGTTACGAGATGTCGTAGAGGCCAAGTGAAATTTAAGATAGTCCATTTAATTAGTTACTCATAAAAAATTGTAACCGTATGTGGAAGTTTATTTTTTTTAATTTACTATATTATTAAATAGTGACTCGGCAATGAGCACTTTGATAAATCAATATATAAATATTATGGTTACTAGTAGCTTAAAGCTATAGTGCTTACATCTTATTACCTGCAGTGATTCTACTATTTGTGGTCTAGATTGTGATGACAATTTTTAAATTAGAAAATTGGACTTCGTCAGTATATAGTAGTAAATACTCATTACCATTAATCTTTTCCATTTATTCCTGTGTCCTCTGGAATCGGTCAGGTTCTGTGCTTTGTCAAGATTTAGGTGCCTACGAAAGGGACACTAAACTAGACGAGAACGAACGTTGGGGACCCCAAATTAAACTTTTGATAATTGTTGACGATTAAAAAAAAACATAATCCTGCAAAATAAACCCACCAAGTCCACAAAGCAAACTAATAAAAATTTTACATGAGAATTAATCCGAATTTAAATTAGGTAGGTATAAACCGCGAGGAGATCGGCTCCTTTTAATTTATTTATTTGTCTCCATATGCCGCATGGAGATTATCCGGCGAGTGGGTGCACGTGGTCTGCTGTGCTTTGTGACCCGCCGGCGGCGCACGACCGGCGTGTGCGCGAGTCCCGTGCGGGTCACGTGACCCCAAGTGTTCCGGACATGTACCAACGCCTTGTACCAAATCGTTTTTCTGACTGTACTTAATTAATCTATGTGCATGGCCACTGTGTTATGCTTTTGAGTTTGACTTAGTATGTGAAATGTGACTTGGTAAGTACCTACTTTTTAGGTTAAATATTGGTAACTAAGATTTTATTAAAGTGTGATAGAAATTTTCTCTATATTTTATATTAACGAAATATTAACATACCATAGCTTGTGTCGACGGCTAAGATAATAATATAATTTATAACAATTAATCGATAAGGTACCTACTTATTATAAGTTTATACTTACATGGATAGACAGTTTGAATACCTACTAGGTTTGTCTGAAAAGCCTAACTTTGTCAATAGACTGGAAACCGAATCGCACTCTTTATGTCTCCCCTACCCGGACCCGTATTTGTCTGTCTGTTTGTTGTATTTAAACATATATTATATTATACGCAATTATTAATAAGTCGTCTGCAGATCACTTCGCTTTAGGAGATGTTAGTTGTTCTCAAAGTTTTCGAATACTTTATTTTTGTTTCTTTTCTGTGTGAGGGTTTTGTATCTACTATAATATCGGTCTTTAACATAGTAAATAAATGGTTCTCAGTTAAGTTAGTTTACAAACGACAATTTTACGTGATAACGTAATTACAAGCCGAACGCTTAGGCCGATCGTGCCTCTCTATCGCTGGTTTCCGCGCTCTCGCTTGCAGGATCAGCTCAGGCCGAACGTGACAGTCAGATGGAACGTGACAATTTTTCGTGCGTGCAGCCGGCGTTCATCGTTAGTACTCAAAGTTAGTAAGTAGTAAGGTGTCAAGGTGTCAGCTGCGTTGCGGCACAAAATCCATACAAATCATCCCGATGCGGATCCGCAGCGGCTGGGGCGCGTTTGTATTGTGTAAGCGTACTAATTTGGTTGACCATATAGTTGACTGGTAGCTGTTAGTTGATAGGAACGTAACAAAAACTAATAAACGCAATATCTACAATAGCCACGTACGACGTACGTATTTTTTCTACATATTTATAAACTATTTCTTCCTCCAGATTCAGAAGCATTACTAAGGTCTTTAGTCAAGATGAATTCGATAATTTCGACGGCGAAGTACGAAAACAAAACGTATGGGATTTGACATAAGCATCGCAAGTGACATGTCACTTAATATGTCAAATCCCATACATTTTTGATTTCGAAGTGCGCCGTTGAAATGATCTCCATCTTGACCAAAGGCCCAGCCTCCGATACAGAATACAGATCTATATTCCACAACATCATCATCATCATCTTATTATATGGATTCCTATCCAAGAGGGGATTTCGAGTTTACTCAAGCGCGTCAGATTTCATATTGATCAGTACCTCCAGCGAGTATAAGCCCTTAATATAGGGAGGTATGCTAAGGGGAACACGTCAAATAAGTAAATAAAAATTGATCATCCCAAATTATGATTTAATGATTAATAATTAAAGTGTGTAATGTTTTACCGGTAAGATTGTAGTGTAACCGGTAAAATCCGGTAAAAGTATTAAAATCAATTTATTACTTAGTTACAGGTATTTTACTACCAAGAACTGGAACTATGGACTTAGTGAAAACCAACTTAAATATTTCTCAATGTACGATACACTTTCTAATTTATACCTTACAAGCATAAATACTCTAAATCAAAGTTTGAGATGCCTTTCTAAAACCCTTACACGAGGGGTTAACCGCTGTCACACGGCTCATCGTGAGGGGGTCGAGTGTTCGCCCGCGACCCCTTATGTCCCCCTGTCCTCCTATGGGAACAACACACAAATTACGTACAACTAATTGTCTAATGTGTTCACGCCATTTAACTAAACAGATTGAACGTTTTGAGAGCGCGACATGACCGCAAATATTTGTTTAAATGATGTTTTGTTTATTTTAGTAATTTTACGTTTTTTTATTCAAAGATAATGAAATGAACTATGATAATGTAAAGTTTTTGGTTAGTAATTGTCCAAGTAATTAGATGAGATCAGAATTAAACCATTCAATCAGAATTCAGATACCTAATTAAAAGAATATAACTGCGGTTATTCTTTACTTATCAGAAGTGAAAGACAAATATGTATTATTTTAACAATCTATATTTTATTATAAAATATTATTCACGGTATTTGTAACACTTAATTAAAATATCCCAATCAGTCTCCGAATTTTATTAGGTTTTGTTGCTACTTTTGAATGCTTGTACTTAATTTTCCTTCAATGTTGGCTTATCAGGTAGTCTAATTTCATCGATGGCAACATTTTCATTGCTCGACTTGAGTTCCACGTACTTGTATTTGAGCGCCATCGCCGTAAATATTAACATATCCAACATCATCAATCCGGCAAACAAAAAGAACTCCTTCCACTAAAAAAAGAGGAATGTTTTTAATAGGCATTAATTACCCAATAGAAAATATATCCCCAATAGTTTTAAGTTAAAAATAAATAAATCCAATTTATTTAACGTGACATGATAACAAGCTGGTCGCCCTCCATTAAGTTAAGGGGGTGAAGTCGGCTTTTGTAATCGTATTTCGTAATGCTGGGGCCTGACGGGAAACGCCGATGATTGTCACGATTAACATTGCGTAATCAATTACCAAATCGGCATAGACTTATCCCAATAATTATTCGTGGCGTTTGATATTTGCCGACCGTCTACTCCTAACTATATGTAAGAATTTAAGCCAGCCTTGAGGTTCTCAAGTATGTTGCATAAAGTAAAACTATCTCATTATATGAATTTACAATATCAGCCGCAGCATAATAAAGCCAATCAGAGAGCGGAATTATATCGGTTAGTCAACTTCCGTTATGTGACATCATTGACTAACAGTTCTAGTTTTAGCAACTGCTCCAATCGTGGAAGTAACGGCTGTTGGCAAGAAAACATGCGTCATTATTAATCGCGAAAGTACTAAATAGGTACGTGATAAAGATTTGCCCAACAATAGGAGCCAAATTTCAGGCTGGCGCATTTAAATCCCAAGATTAGTATGCTTACCTGAGCATCCAAGAAATTGCCTTCAACAATGAGCACAACAATCAAATTGCCGAACGCCACGGTGAGTAACCACACTGATTGTAATACCGACTTCATGCTCGCTGGAGCCTGGGTGAAGGAGAACTCTAGACCAGTGACAGAGAACATCACTTCACCCATAGTCATGATGACGTATTGGGGCACCAGCCAGAGTATATGAACTGAGTTAGGTGGGGTTATGACCACTGGATTGGCGATCTGAAAAAGAAAAAAATATGAAAAATAGCAATTATAAACATAATTTATAGGAGGTGAATTTGTGGCGAAGGTCCATGATTAACTATTTCTAAGAAGCGAATGACAGTAGCGGAGTTGTTAGCAGTGCAAAGGTTTTTATCGGGGACTGGAGTGCTAAGACAAAAGGGACTTTGCCTATTTTTGAATAAATTATTAATATTTTTATCAAACAGAAACTACAGAATACATCACTCAATGGTTACATCGCACTACAGGTGTATATTTCTCTGTTATCTGTATGCGTGTGTTTGCTTATTATCTGTGCCACTTGGGCTATAGTCGTTAAGAAGGTATTTGTGCCATATATAACGCTTGAATGAGCATGTCGCTAGACCTATCATATTTACAACATAACTTTAATATTAGAACTGCTAATATTGAACATTTGTCATTACGCCATCGACACAGTATCATATTGGTAATGGACTAATAAACAAAAATATTTTTCGTTTATTGACCCCCTCCACCAAAATAACTAAGTTCTATGTAGAATAAAATTAATTATTTAAAAAATCACAAAACCCCGACAGCGTTAAAACTGAAATGAAAAAAAAAAAAACTAACCGAGAGCATGTCAGGACATGTCTAAGGAGAGTTCCGTAACTATCAACGGTAATAGGTTTTTTTCAAATTACTTCTAAAATTTACGTCCGATTTCATTCCAAATAATTTTCCTATAGAGTTTTTAGCATTATCTATCAGCATAGAAACTTACGAGTTTCTATCTCCAATAGTTTAGAAATGCTAGGGGGGAGACCAACTTACAAACCGCTTTGGATGCCGATTACTCGATAATTATCGTCTTTGTAAAAGAGTCATATATGAAACCTTGCCTTTATTTTAAAATACCTATTTAACGATACCCCACACGATGGGGTAGAATGAGTAAAAACATTTAACCCCCACTTCACATGTATGAAGAGCCACACCTAAAAATAAAATAATAATAATTTTATGATGCCAAAACTGAGATCTATATACATTTATAGCCATAATTACAGAAGCTAGAAGCGCGGACAGACACACAAACGGACAGACAGAGCGAAAGGGTTCCTTGTGTATTACGGAACCCTAACAAGTACGTTTTTAACAGTCGGGACCCACAAAAACCTGTCTTCTAATCATAGTAATGGGTCGTGATTTTTCGATTTTTTAATTAATAAATTAAATTTTTGACTCTTTTTAGTTTTTGTTTAACCATTTGCAATCAACCCGTAGCAATATCAATTCTGGCAAACCTATAAGTAAGAATCGTTACTAACCAACTTTAAATCGTCCTAGAGATCCTAAAAATGATTTTTAAATACCTATTCAACGTTAATTTACATAACATAGTTCGTCGATTTTTATTTTTTTCTTTTTTCGTATTATGGCGTCCAAAATCGGCCATTTTGATTTTTTATATTTTATTTTATGCTTTCTATGACATTTGCGTCGTGATAACGAATCAAACGACGTGTCATTTATCAATATCGGCCCACGCGTTTGGTCTAAATAGTGCCACAAAGGTACAAACATACATACATACGCGTCGCGCAGTCGGGTAAAAAAGTAGAAATTAAAGATGATTAATGACAATTAATCGTCTTTAATTGATTTTTATTTTCTGGCCAATTTTTGAGATTTTTAGTTTAACAAAGATTTACCACCTCAATCTGATACTAACTCAATTTATAGATAGGTAGTTGAAAATATAATATAACTTACGTATGTCTCACTGCTGTCTTTCACCATGTTGATCGTATACACAGCTCCAGTTTTGAACTCATATTCGCTCAAAATAATAACTCCGTCCACTAAAACGTTATAGTTGCCTTTCGCTATCGGATACTGAGATCTGTCGTCACTATTTAAACTTAGCATCGTCACGTTCTTCTTAACATCCTTAACATTTATAGTCACAAGATGATCTATGTTTGATAAAAATCTGGAAAATTATGAAAAATCACAGTACTTAACTATTAAGCAAAATATTACCAAATGTAACGTATAATTTGGGTGTAAAAAATCAGCAACTCACCTCACGTTAACTGTATCTATTGCTTTATCATTATTGTCTATGAAATTGTAGATACCATTTTGAGAAATGAATAGAGAATTGGCTTTTTTTTCTTTCAATTCGTAGTTTCCTTCAAAAGTTTGGTTCGCACATTCCCCTTCTATGCCTCTCAGAGATATGGGTAACTGTGTGACATTGCGGGACTCTATTTTCAATTTTTCGTAAACACTCAGAGGTCCAATCATAACAGTATCATTATTGGCAATAAGTGTGAAGTTGCAATTGAATCCATTGTAAACTCTCAACTGAGCGAAGCCCTCTGATACTGGGGTGCCGTAGGTTGGCTAAAATCAAATAAAATCAATACAATCTTACTGATAATAATTAATACTTAACTCATTAAAATATTCAATTTTTTGTTTACCAGAAGTTTGATCTCGACGATTCCTGAGATGACGAATGCGAGTGCAGCCAACACACCTCCCCATATCATTTTGTGCAACGGTTTCTTTATAAGTCTTGCCCAAGTTAGGAATGGATAAATGGCCTAAAATTTAAATAAATTGTTCAAAATTGTTATTTTTTGTTCGTTATTGTTATTGTTAATTGTTATTTTATTTCAATTCATTTGTTTTAAGAAAGTTTTCTAATTAAAATCGTCATTATTATAGGCACATGAAGATGAGACACAAAGAATGAAGATAATACTTACAATTTCGAAAAGTGGAATGAAAATTAAAATGAGTAGAGGATTTAAAACTTGCATCTGGTCCGCTTTTAATGTCCAACTCCCTATACTTTGTTCCATTCTGTCAGCTTGGAATGTCCATCTCGAACCCTAAAAAATATTTAAAAAAATGTAGTTAAATAACATAGGTACCTTATCATTTTAATTAAATGCCATCAAACACTAAAGTTGTTTGTTGCGGTGTTATTTTTTTCTGAATAATTTAATAAAATACTAACTTGTTGATCGAACAGTGCCCAGAACACCGGCAGAGGTATAAAGAGGACAAGCACACGCAACAGATCCTTAACGTCTTCTATAAGGGCAGCATCATACTTGTCGTCGGCATTGTCTAGCCAATGCTCACGTTTGTCTTTCCCCTTAATTGCCTTGACCGCGGCGTGCTGCAATTGAGAAAGTGAAATGTTAGAAACTTGCTAATTATGTGTCTCGCCCACTTCACACGTTTTACAAATAGGTAAAAGTGTCTCATATAGATTCAAATCTCTTTGTAATTAACATAGTGATAGAATTCATTTCAAGACAGTTGGGCCGCCGTTAAGAAATCAATAGCCATATTAAAATATATAAATTTGCTTACGGTGATACAACTGAACACTTTTCCTATAATGTTACCGGCTGGTTGTTTCATAACATAAAATCTTCTTCCCGCAACGAAGAATACTAAAATAAGATAAAAATAGATGAAAGTAAATCAAATAGATGAATGTAAATAACCTTTTGAAAGCGAACGGTTGGACGGACAGCGAAGTCTCAGTAATAGGGCTCCGTTTTTATCCTTTGGGTACGGAACCCTAAAAATGGATTGAAAAACTAATGTCACGTTAAAACTCGATAACGGCTGGACCGATTTGGTTAATTTTGGTCTTGAAAGAATTGTGAAAGTTCGGGGAAGGTTTAAACGGTGAGTAATATTGGAAAAAATACTACAACGACTATTAAATTTTCCCGCACTAACTGTCCACTGTGTTTAATTTGGCACTTGACCGGCCCTAGTGAGCTAGCTAGTAGGCTTCTAGTAGGTGGAGATATAGGTGTAGATGTAGGTGTAGCCGTTGGTGTAGATGTTGGTTTAGATGTTGGTTTTAGGTTGCAGGTGTAAGTTGTTATTTATTTTTTCCTGTTCATAGCTAAGACAGAATAACGTGTGTCGGGACAGCTATTTTATAATAATAAACAAAACTACTTCGTCTACAAGGAAAAAATTGTGAACCTTCATGCCTGATGCCAAACAAGGAAAAGATTTTAACAGTGGCCATCACCTAGTTCCTTGGAAGGTTATGATCTTAAATAAATTTAATTGTATTGTTGTTTCGACTTATTAGCAATTTATTCTCATTAGATACTTAGAGTAAACAAAATCTAAAATAAATATGTATAAGGTACCTATTGAAACAACCATTAATATGCCAGGAACTCCGAAGGCCAATGAATAGCAGTCATTATCTCCAAAACAGTGTACATCTGCCCTCAGAATGGGAGTTATGAATGTGGAAATGAGACTGCCCGCGTTGATGGCGAAGTAGAAAAGTGAGAAGAAATAGCCCAAGTATCTCTCTTGTTCAGGCAGCTTGAATTGGTCCCCACCAAACGCTGACACGCACGGCTTGATGCCTCCCGTACCGAAGGCTATTAATAGTAATGCTATTATGGTAAACTCTCTGAAACAAACGTTCAGTTTTAATGCAGGATCTTAGCAAGCGAGAAGACCTTAGGGCTTAAGTATTATAAGTATAATAAAATATAATTCTCAAAACATGAGTTTGTTTTACCTAGCTGGTAAATATACTTATATAAATAGATAATTCAAACATTTTGATTCTTACTGTCGATGAAGTCTGAAGGAGTATGATTCCAAAAAATAAAAAAATAAAAAAATATATTGTAACTCTAGGGCTACAGCCATAAGACTTTAGAGGAGGCAGTTTTGAAAACCTAATTGCCGGAAAAACGAGAGAGAGGTTGATTACTTACAATTGCGGTAGATTGACTGGAGGCATAGCTGACATAGATATTAGTACACTTCCCGTTGCATACACCAGTGATAGATACAATATTGTCCTGGAAAAGAAATAATTCAATTAGAACCATTTTTAAAATTTTAATTTTCACGTAATTTTTAAGTTTCAAGTTATCTATCATATTAGAAGTTTTTATCGTAGTTTGTTTGACACTACCTACCTAAAACTCATTTCTATGAAATAAATAAATAAATGCCTAAATATTTAATTGGTGAATTGTGTGCGTATAGATATTAGATACTAGCTGTCGCCAGCGGCTCCGCCCGCGTAAATTTACAATCGGGTATCCCGCGGGAATACTGTACTTTTCCGGGATAAAAAGTAGCCTATGTTTTAATCCAGAGCCTATACTACTACCATACCAAATTTCATCAAAATCCGTTCAGTAGTTTTTGCGTGAAAGAGTAACAAACATCCGTCCATCCTTACAAACTTGAAAGTTTTTATAATATTAGTAGTTGTAATAAATAAATAAATAAATAAATAAATAAATAAATAAATAAATAAATGCCTAAATATTTAATTGGTGAATTGTGTGTTTATAGATATTAGATATAGATAAATTAATTATTCCCGACCAGGCATTGTTAGGTTCAGAATGAGCATTTAGCAATGATATTCAGATTTCAGACATTATTACCTACGTCTATCAATCAAAAAATGTTTTGCTGATAGGTTGGCTAATGCATTTAGGCCGATAACTAAACCAAAGTTAATTTCATCTTTGTGTTAGATAATCAAATGATATTTAGGCTCGAGTTCACCAAAAGTAACTTCACCATTGATTTTGTAACCGGTCGTTTAAATTTTAAACATGACTTTAAACAAGGATGACTCCTTGTTTAAAGTCATGTTTAAAATTTAAACCTTCCCTTAATTTTCCTGTTCACCATCGCTTCTCTTTCTCTGATTAGTAAATCGAGACAAAACAGGCCGTTTATGAATAAATTAGTGAGAAATGTAATACAACTAAATAAAAATGTCAGGCTACAACATAAAATGACATTTATGTTTCTGACATTTTGATTTGGTTACGTAAAATTTAACGCTACAAAATTTGAAAGTTGTTGTTTATTGTTTATTTTGTATAAGGAGCAATTCATTTTAACTAGGACGTATATTTACGTCAACGACCTTATGTCAATATAGTATCGTGTAGACAATTATAGTGAACCAAATGTTGTTGTTTTCTTGTAATAAATATGGATGAGAAGAAAAAGCGAATAACTAATTTTAGCAACAATGAAAAGAGTGTGTTATCTGAACTTGTAATGAAATACAAGAATATAATTGAGAATAAACGGACTGACGCCTCTACAAATTCTCAGAAAGTAGCAGGTTGGATACGACTCGCTGAAGAATTTAACTCAAATTCTAATCTATCTTCAATTAATCCAAGAATATGAATTGCACTCGATTTGGATAAGCAAAACCGGGTCTTGAATCCAACTTCATCGTATACTTCACAGAAATTACGGCGACTTTGAAAAATCCGAGGTCTTCATCATCGCTTCTAACTCGTCCAAATACTCAAGCATATTGAGATTGTAATCTCCTTCCATTATAACATGAAAAGACATCATTGTGTCTCAAATAAATAATATGTCTTTACTCTTTAATAAAACTATTAAATTTAAAGCTACAAAAGTTCAATCACTATAATCGACGGTTAAACAAGGGTCTCGAGCTTGGTTAAGATAATCGGCCGATTAACTTCTATAACCAGTGTTTAGGACGTGGTGAACAGGATTTTTTACAAAAACTGCCGATTATTTATTTAAACGGTTGATGAAATGTCGGTGAACACGAGCCTTAAACAGATAAAACTGTGGACCTTTATGCAAAATATATTTAAATTAGTTTTGAATGTCAATTTTTTTCTACGATAAAATTTGTTTTTTGTCTCTCTGGTTTTGTTTATTTAAACACGATTGCACCTTGAAATTTCCCATAAATATTTCAGTACATTTATAAAAATATTTAGTCTTAATGTGGCACCCGGTGATTCAACGTTAGACTATTTAACGTCTTTGAAATCTAGGATTTTGCTAGATTCTAGGACCTAAGTGTATATTATAAATATTGGAGTAGGCACCTAATTGTTCTGTAAGTAATAATAAAAGGTAGGTAATTCGGTTAACATATGTTATAGATTGTACGATTGAACTGTAGTTTCTTGGTGGAAATTCATATTTCACAGTAATAACACACGGGACTTCTTGCACTGTTTCCACTATAATAAGTATTTTACATTAATTTTAATATATTACACGACCGGTTTCGACAAAGTGATGACGACTTTGTCGAAACCGGTCGTGTAATATATTAAAATTAATATAAAATACTTATTAGTGGAAACAGTGCAAGAAGTCCTCTGTGTTATTACTGTGAATTCGGTTAAGGCAAACTCGAACCGGTGGTTTAATTATGCATGGCAATTGGCAAGACAGTGCAGTTGAATGTAGGTTTTTTACATTAATAGAAACTGCACATGCTTGTGCTTTTTTTGTTAGAAAATTAGAAAATCAAGTATGTTTTATCACCTTCGAATAAAAAAAATTGTTTTCCTCCAAAAACGTGAGACGGGCCCCTAATTTTTACCCAACTACGACGAAGCCAAAAGGGAGGGTAATTATTTTGGCAGTCTATGTATGTATGTAATATGTATGTATGATTGTTCCATCGTAACGCCTGAAGTACTGTACTGTACTGGTCCGTCAACTGTCAATAGATTCGTAATAATAGCCCGGGTAATATTATGATGTACGTACTCTTCGGATTACAGTTTTCTTATAAAATTGTACCTAGTTATTTAATTTCTGTATCTAAGTACAACTCGACTCGATACAGTTAGCCTGCTATGCGTATATATTGACTAATAATTAAGTTATCTGGACACACGTAACACGTTTAATGCAAAGCTTCAACCCGTTTGCCAGCCAATAGTTACTTCGTAAACTTTCTGAGGCGAGGTAATAAAGTTCCCAAATTGGAAAAATAGGTACCGAATACCAATACATAGTACAATTCCCGTGGTGGTAAGATGTGCCTTTCTCGTAAGTCATCTACATAATATACGTCACCTACGAATGTATTAAATACCTAATCAATATAATATTACGTAGTAGTATGTAGGTACTTACATTGGCATTAAGTGCGGCTCGCACTTCGACTACTTTTTATCAATTATGAACCCGTATGGTATAATCAACGTAACTGGTTTGCGCATTTAATTTTATTTGAATTTAATAACAAACTACGATTAGGCGAAAAAGTGAAGCTGTTTTAGGGTGTCTCAATCTCGTTAACTGTTAAGGTTATTCTACGTTATCTTATCTTAGAGCAGTTTTAGTTATCCTCGTCTGAAATCCGTTATTATGTAAACCGTGTATCCGTAGTTTAGTTAGATGAAAAATGATTAAAATCTAGACAGATCTTAGTATCAGTATCTTCTGAGATAGCTTTAGTGACGCAAAAAGGTATAAAAAGGTATCATCATAAATTCACCTAAATCTCCCGAGCCAACCGTCAGCAATCATCGCGCCGAGGACAGGGAAAAAGTAGGCGAACATCGTAAAAGCGTGGTAAATAACTGTCGCTCCATCCGCGGTGTAGCCGATCTTGTTGCGCAGGTACAAAACAAGGATAGCTGAAAACAGAACGGAACATTTTTAAAATTGCAACGATCAAGTTTGATCAGGCGAGGGTCAGCGCACCAGTTGCGGAGTTATTTCGTCAGGTTTTTACGACGTTAACACATAAACACCGGCGTAATGTCGGAATTTCGTAAAGATTTGCCATGTTTGAATCTTTGCCACTAGCACATATCATGCATGATTTGAAGTGTGCGCGAATGCGATAGCATGACCTCATTTCTGAGATTGAAAAGAGACTGCATTTTAAACAAATTTAATAAATACTTAGAATCGGCCTTCTCATGTCCTGTGGGTAGGCTGTAGTTTAAACGTGAAACATAATTATCAAATCAGTACCAGAATCGATTGTAAGGATCTGTAAATATTTAGTTGGTAATTTCATTACCAATTTTTGCTGTTTCGTATATATTGTGGTTAAAAATTAATATGTACCTATCGATTATTGTATATGGGTTTCTCAAAGTGGAGTTACGCGCACCCCTATTATGGGTTCGCGACAAAATTAACGTTCTTATGTGATAGTGGTTTTTAACACTTGGTCTGATAAAAAACAATACAGAAATGGACTTAAGACACAATTAAGACAGAATTAAATATAAGTTAAAAATGTCCAAAATCAGTACTTTTGACTCAATTTGCCAAATAATGTTCCAATAAGTTTTTGTAGGTATCTCCATCAAGTCTAGACGGCAATTCGAACTAAATAAATAAAACCTCCAAATGTTTAAGTATTTGCTTTTCTGCAGTAATTTTCGGTTAGTTAACAAACGAATTAGCCTTAGGAATGATAAAATGGTAAAAAGAACTTGGTAATCAGATGGCTAATTTTAAGAATTTTCCACCTCGCTGTCTTTTAAGGCCGATTTTAGCCAAATTTTCTCATTAAGTATTACCTTTTTTAATAATTATGAAAGGTGAGAGACTAGCGGATTGTTGAGGCCTATTATGATTTATGGAGCCATGAAGTCACCTATTTCGATTTTTAAAGTTGAAAAGTTCAGTCATAATTCACCGCACGTAAATTTTTCATTTTATATGCCCAACATTTCCGTAACTTTCATCAAAGTTATGAACCTGATTATTTTATGCATAAAAGTTCAACTCATTTAGATTCAGTTTTAAATAAAGCCAAGCCACATAACTTGACTAAGGTGCAGAGTGTGTGAAGTTAGGCTTGTTAAGTTAGGGCATGTAGAGTCAGAACCTTATTTAGCCTGACCACTAAATATCTGCTTGAAAGAAAATTAATATCAATATTTTATTAAAAATAATTAAACATTTAATAGAATTTATTAGACAGTTCAATAATGTATTTGACGTTCGAAACAATAGCTAATTCAAAAGCGTTTATCCCTATTTAGATTAATAATGGTGTTTACAATTTTCATGTTGCAATGCATAACGTAGATAATTTAATCCATAACTTACAATTGATGTGAACGTTTTATGTGTAGGTATTCTCTGCGAGTGGAAAAACTGGATAAGATTAGAATCAGCTAATGCAGCTAATTTTTGTTTTAAAAATTTAGTTATGTTAACTCCACTGCCAATTTTATGGCCAGCCATTTCATAGTTTCGAGCCTTCCAGAAACAAAATATTCTAAATTATACTAAACAATTTTAGCTCGCTCCTTTCGCTCGCTCGCTTTTAATGAATTTAAATTAAATACGAGCAATTTTCTCCCGTTTGTGAATTTTTAGCCTTGGGCTGGGGGTGGGGGGGCCCCAATTTTTTTTTGTATATGGGGTCTAAGGCTCGCTATGCCACTGCCATCATGGTTCTATACAGTTTATACTCCTTTATAAATTAATCCTGCAACCTATTATACGCGATCTGGTGAGCCCTTTTAAAAAAAAAATTACTGCTAAACTTATTTATTAGAAAATATAAAAATGAGGTTAGACAATTAATTATTACGACAGACCGGGTTTGAGACTGAACTGGAACTGCTCGTCTCTAGCGCTCAACAAGCGTCCTGCTATCTGCTGCTGACATAGTCAAAGGGATAATGTCAATTAAGCATTCTTGCTAACAGTGTACGGTTTTTTTTTTTATATATGGGTGTCGGCTTATCTTAAAACCATTTGCCAGTGTCAAGTAAAAAAGGCGGGAAATAGAAATTTCGTTTCAATTTTCAACACTGTATTCATATATTGTCAAGTCTAAAGTCTAGTCAAAGTCCAAATAAGTAGTCAGTACAGTCAATGAGTCATGTCAGTCGATTCAGTAAAGTGGTTGACGCTTTACTGAAAGTTCCTGGGGAGTTTTGGCGGGAAACACACAGATAGCACGTTTTTAGAAGTTGTACCACTTGCCCACACGTGTGCACGTTAACGAATATTTAATGGTTAATATTCTACCAATAATACACATTATGAACCGAGATAACACAAATTTATGAAATATTACAAATTCACAACGTCACCCATTGAACTCCCCGGCAAAACTCCTGGGGCAATTTCCTGTGTAGGGTTATAACAGACCGAATACTGAAACGCTAATTAAAATTAAGAGCCTTTCTATTCACAGGCTGTCGCTTTTTCTGCTGCTGCTGTAAAGTATTTACATTATTTAGATTTTCAAAGCGCTATATGCCTGCACAAAGACGGTGTTAGCACGTGTCTAAACTCTAACGATGCCATATATTAAAAAAAACGCAACGTCTAAATACTTTGACTGTGTTATCACAAACATCAGTCAGCTCGTCGCCGACCACGGCTGAACGTAGACCTCACCCAACGTCCTCCCAGTCCCTTAAATTACAAAGTTGGAATTAACTCAGTTCCATAGAATAAACATTGGTAAAGCGCCTAACTTACCGTCCAGCCTGCAAATCCAAGGCCGCGGCCTTGAAGCGGACTTGTAGCCAAAAATTATAAAGGATTGACACTATTGACACTATTGACGGCCATTAGTACCGGCGCTGGATTTGCAGGCTGGATCGTGAGAATTGTACTTTAGTGCGTAAGTGAAATATCAATACCTACCAGGTCACACGCTCAATAACGCGATAATTCCCCGTTCACTTGCATGAATTGCATTGTAAATAAACAACTTTATCGGTGCTTTGTATGGCTACAATATGTTATACCTATCTATAAGTGTCAAATAAAAATCTCAACTAGTCTTGTAAACAAGGATTATGAATATAATATATAATAAAATAATGTAGGTATTATGTAGTAATATGTAATCAAAAGACAGTGCCTCAAGCCACATAAGCTGCAAAATCTACTACATAGCGAAACCAGTCAACATACATATTAAGTGCTTAGGACTAACCCACACCGCGACCGTAAGAAGACTAATATCTTGGCAGAGTAAATGTGCGACACTAAACCTCGGAGGACAGGACAAGACAGCAGGTCTAAAATGGCCACATCAAGTGCATCATCTTATGAAACATCAACTTTGGGAGAAGTTGCTCTTACACTCTTAGTGTAGAGTTTGTGTTGTTAGACTTGTTGAGTTAAGGGGTACAGTTTGGTAGAGTCAGAAGCATGGTTTTACATGAGATTTGATAGCTTCTTGACAGGGCGAGTCATATTATGGTATCGTCTTGGCATCATTTTACATGAAGATATTTTTGATGGGATGCATTTTACGCATTTCTATTGAAAACTATTAAAATATAATAGTTGGATGTAAATGTAAGAGGCAGTTCTTCAAAGGTTGACGTTTTATAGTACGATACGAGACCTGCAGGAGTCAGGACATTAGAGGAATCACAATTTGTTAATGTTAAAACGTGTTAATTAAGAAAATATGTTTCTTTAACACTTGTGGAACGCATCATGTGTGGAAACTGGAAACATACAAAATATCAAAAACCTTCATTGAGAGTTTTCGATATTTTTTCTGCCGCTAGGAGGCAGACCCGACTCACACAAAGTGCCATCTGATGGCGAAAGTGATTTCGAAGACTGTCAATAAGAGTTATTAAGTTTTTCGATTTCTTCGTCAGAGCTAACCAAGTCGGTTTGATTATTAATTTTCTTTAGTATATTGTTATGATTACTGCATGAGCATAAGAGTTAATCGGTAATACTTTGCATTTATGAACCTATCGTAAAACGAAACTGATTAACGATAAATGTAGTTCAAAGTTTTTTTGTTTGAAAGCTGACGTGCACGTGATTTGAGATTGTTCTTAGCTATAGGATAATGGTTATCCCCATCAGCTCTCGCTTACTGCTTGAGAACGACGGGGGTTACTTAAAATTTTTAATTTCTTAGAAATAAGCACGTAGTATAATAGGTAAAGATTGTGAGTCCCCCAAATTATGTCTTGACCCGGATGAATAGTCCTTCCCTGACTAAACTTACATAATTACTTACTTTACTTAATAAATGCAAAGAAAATTTTACTTACAACGCATTCCATAGTAAGAAAACCTTTCGCAGAATTCATTTGTGACGATGAATCCCACTGACTTTGGATACGGTAGCGTCTGAAAACACAAAATAACTTTATTTATTATAGTTACTTGTTAAATACACTATTATGAAGTAAGGGCGCGTTTACAACTTTAACATTAATTGCCTGTTTTTTCGAAAACGCAACCAAATCCAACTTAACTAACAACTGTCATAAATAGAGTAGGTACTTATTAATCTCATCAGTCACACAGTTATTTACAGTCAGTTAAAAAAATATAAAATATGATTTTTTGTATGATAAAAACAATTTTCCAGAAACCAACCCAAAATTTACAAAAAGAGGTCGTATTTAGGATCAATTTTCTGCTCTCATAAAGCTTATTTTGGTTGTTTAAAAATATTCAATGACAGCGGATATTAACACCTTAAAGTCGGTTAAAAAATAATCCAACAATATGAAAAAAACAGATTGGGAACAAGCAAAAAAAAAAATTTTCACGTGTTTTGCTATTACACAATAAATCTTATTATCTTATCTCTCCATACTCAGAAACCTGTAAAAAAACTTTTCGTAAACGCGTCCTTATGGTGGTGTCTAATTATAATTATAAGTAGGTACCAAATTTAATAAAAGTAATAAAACTAAATTTATATATTCGCAGCTAGTTTTGAAATTGATTTATTAACATTAGATAGTAAATTGTAAAGTAAAATCGCAATTGGCTTCATAAGCTCATCTCCTACAATGAGCTTACATGAATGATGAATGAATTAAAAACTATTTAAACTATTCGCTATTGACAGCGGCAGCCAACCACAAAAACCCTTTGATATGATCTCAGGGGTGCCCGAGGGACATGTCTGTCTGTCTTGGGACCCGCAACGAAATGAATGAGAAGAATGTAGGAGGAGTAAGAATAATTCCAAATTCCCTCCCAAAGCAAAGTCAAAGAATTAAGTAACTTTCAACGTTATATATTTATATATAACTAATTTAAATATACATCATGATCATGATCACTATAAATGTGATCCCAAAAATCGCAAAGCAATCGTGATGCAAAAACTGAAATAAAACTACGGAAAGTAATAATGTCATTGTATCATAGGCATGGTAGTGTGAGTAATTAATCTGAGGTAGTTAAACGGGGTACAACATATTTGCTTCACGTATTAATAAACGTAATAAGTATAAGATAACGTCATACAGAATAATAACACACTACCATGCGTTGTAACGAGAGGTTCTATAAAGTCATAAACCGTTATTATGATTTTGCCAATGTGAAAATATGGAAGTAATAAATGATAAGTGGATCCTTCAGTTATATTACACTAGCTTCTGCCCGCAGCTTCGCCCGCGTGGGAGAGTGTTCGTGGCAAAAAACTGTTTTAGCAAATGTATAGTTACTTACTTTATAATAAATTTTCTCACGTACTTTTTAATTTTGAGATATCTCCTAGATAAGGATAATTAAATTGTAATCCGTCTAAATAGCTTCTGAAAATACCATATTATTTCTAATCTTTTTTTTTTAACTTAGAATGGGTAAGTAACCTATCCTTAAAATCTATGCCATCGCGGCCTTTTTTGTAGACCTATAAAAGAGAAACAATCCCACCATAAATTGTTTTGTTATTTATCTCCAACGGTTAGGCAGCTATTTCGATAAAAGTTCCCAGACGGCTTGTTTTTTTCCCACACCTTCAACAATTATCGTCATAAATAAAAAAAAATCCACAAACAAATTGTGTCGGTAAATGTAAACGGCATGAAAATCCTTTCAGTAGTTTTTGAGATTATCGCGAACATACAGATAGACAGACTCGGCGGGGCACTTAAGTATCCTATGTCCGTCTCCTGGTTCAAAGCTACCTCCCCACCAATTTTCAGCCAAATCGGTTCAGCCGTTCTTGAGTTATAAAGTGTGTATCTAACACGACTTTCTTTTATATATATAGATTTATATAACATATTTCGCAGTGAGAGCAGACACCAGGAGGAGATCAATAAAATCGCGCAGCATTTCACTTGCGTAAAATTATACCTAAATGCTGTGTTGTAAGTAGGTATTATTATGCAAACGCCTTGTATAATTCGTATAATTAGAGTATAATTTATGCAGATTAAGTATAATTTCTCTGCTGAAATGTATCTAATACTAGGTATCAAGTATCAACGTAGGAAAGTGAAAAGCTAATAACAAATACCAAAGCCTCATTATAAAACTCGCGTTAGCGAATAAGTGATATTTTTTAAAACAAAAATGTTTTATTTTTGTACAATACAAGTATTGATTAAGATTAATCTTTGGGTACAGTACTGTATGTATGTGCTTATAATTAAAAGATTTTCAGAGCTCTACAATTTCGCAAAGCTAAGAAATAGCTACGACTACGTGTAATGTTCGAAGTTTTTTCAGTGTCACTCGATATATTTTAGGTCTAATATTCATCACAGACGGACAAGATTATCATACATTTATCTTAAAGTTCCGTTTAAAAACCATCGGGTTCCGTTTCCATGAATAGTTCCACGCAAACGAAGTTCCGGGCAACTGGCTAGTATGAAATACATCCAGGTATCATAAGATAAAATATCATAGTATTTTCAACGTCTGTAGCGCTCTTAAAGATGACACCGTTTCTAAAATAAATTATAGCAATAGTCTCGCAATAGTAGGCCAACTATATTTAGGCATGTGTCAAATTCCATCCATAACAATGTGCGCGACGGCGAACCGGCGCAAAGCAGTTTTTCCACTTGACGGCCACCGCGGGCCAATTGAAGTTATTATTCGTAAATTGAAGCCGAATTTGATCTGCGTAACGAGCGGCGATTAAAATGATTTATCAGTAAAGGGCCCCCCCCACAGACGAGAGGCCGATCGTTTCAGTTAGAACTGACGTCGGTTCGGCCTGTACGGATTCGAGCACATACACGGAGAAAATCGCATCCGACCGAACTGACGTCAGTTCGGCCCTTAGATTAATAACGCCTAGATAGTCTTCAAACAAACGCATCGTACGAAGTGAAGCAAGCAACAGATATAACGGTGTCCCAATAAGAGTGACGGATTTCAATTTGGCGCCATTTTTTTTCTGTGACAGCTGTCATCTATGATTGTTCCGATTATTAATTAAGGAGCGATACACAAAAGAACAACGCGTTATCATTGTGAAAACCCATTACAACAATGGGGAAAGCTACGCTGAAACCGTTCCCAAACTTCGCGTAATTTTCGGTCGTGAAAGTGCACCAAATGTGTCGACAGTTCGAAGAGTGATCAATAAATTTGAGGAAACTGGGTCGATTATGGAAGACAAGTCTCCTGTGTGTCGGCGTACCGGTCGGTCTCTCGAAAACATCGCTGCTGTAAACGAGAGTATCGCCGAAAACCCGGGAACATCAATTCGGCATCGTTCACAACAACTCCAACTTTCGAGGAACACCACGCAGCGAATTCTAACGAAGGACTTTCACCTTCATCCTTACAAGATTCAGCTGACCCAGGAGATTAAAGCAGCAGACTATGCACAGCGCCGACAATTCGTTGAATGGGTGTGGGAGCAAAATGAACTGGATGCCGATTTTTCGAAAAAAATCATCTTCACCGATGAGGCGCACTTTCATTTGAACGGGTTCGTTAACAAACAAAATTATCGAATTTGGGACTTAGAAAATCCGCACGTGATCCAGGAGAAACAAATGCATCCTCAGCAAGCCACTGTTTGGTGCGAATTCTTCGCAGGCGGCGTGATTGGGCTGTACTTCTTCGAAAATGAGAATTTTGATGGTCATCAGTGAGTCACACGATGATCGGTGAGTGACAAAATCGGTAGATTTTAGACATCAATCAAATCTAAATTATAATAACTATGCAACTAAAACTTGATTGTTTGATCTACAGACCCACATGCGTGGGTACGCGAGGCACAAGCGTCAAGAATCGGAGAATGAATACTTATGCAATAAATGTGAAGTATGAGTACAATCAAGCCGTTGTCGCACGGATAGCGACAGATGACGTCATCGTATTCAATTGAGCGGAAGCGGGCGTTTCAAACTAGCCGTTCAGAAAAACTTTAATAAATCCACCATTTCCTGACGATTTTAATAATTAAAAAAATAAAATGCTCAGTAAGTTAATACACATACGATGCACTTAGTAAAAATCAAATTTGATCCTCATTGTGCAACTATTCCTTAACTGATTAGCGCGATAGATATTTTGCATGTCGTAATAATGTTACCACATCGAGAATTAAATATTTGATGCTATGATACCTGTCGTTGGAAATATTTTCGAATTCATATTTGAACGATGTGTTTGGTTTTTATTATTTTAATGCCTCCTACTAATAAAAATATTTACACAACGGATAACTTAAACAACGTTTCTATCTTTTTCTATCGTGTCACATTTCCAACGTATCAGACGAGGACAGCAACGTTGATTTAGTTATCCGTTGTGTAAATACTTTTATTAGTAAGGGGGATTATCTATAGTATTCTTCATACTATGATTGCTACATCATCAAATTTTAATTTTTAGTAAATAATAACAATTTGTGTCTCTTCCTAAGCTGTCCTTATTATAAACTTACTCTTTCACGCAATAACGGATTTTGATGAAATTTGGACTTGATTAACACATTGACTACTTGTGTACTACTACTAAATAACTAAAATGACTACTACTAAATGTACGGTTTCCGCGGTATTTGTTTTTGCGCGAAGTCGCGGACAACATCTAGTAGTAAATAAATTAGTACTTAGTAATAAGACTAAAAATTATAAGACTGCATGGCAGTAGGACGTTTAAAATACATATATTTTAAGTTAAAAACAGATTGTGTAACGCCCCGGTGCAAAAGATTGTATTACGAATTCGATACGTTGGCCGGTATTCAATCACACTAATTCGTTTTGCTGTCGGCTAAGATAAATTACTGTCACAGTATGCACGAAAAAATATATAAAACTAGCTAACGACACACGCTGTTTAGTCGCACTTATAAATATAGTGTTAATATTTTCCCCGCAATCCAAAATTAGCCAAATCGGTCCAGCTGGTCTCTAGTTTTAGCGAGACATTGGAATTGCAATTCATCATTATTTATAATTTTTCCATTACTTTGTAATTTTCCATATCAAATCACACATTTTATAAATTTATGTTATTTCCACGGGAACGGAATCCGTCCTACGGAATTTTCCTTCATTTCCGTCCTATAAACGGAAAAAAGTCCTTATGTCCTTCTCCTGGTTCTAAGCTATCTCCCCACCAATTTTCAGCCAAATCGGTTCAGCCGTTCTTGAGTTATAAATAGTGTAACTAACACGACTTTTCTTTATATATATATAGATTGTCTGATTGTGAGTTAGGTCTCTCCTGGGTAAATTGGGTTTTTGAGTCTTAGGTCACCTACTTAATAATTGCGTAAAGAAAAAACGAAATCCGACAAGTAGTTCTGGTTCGATAAACGTACAACAAACCTCTTCCTATTAAGGCTCTGTATAACGCCAATGACCTTGAGTGTCAAGTCCCATACTAATTTTGTAGGCGACAAGGCCGTATCGCGCCGATGAAGAGTATTGAAATCGGATAAAAATCGCTATAAATGTTTGAGACAAAATTTGCAAAAACTAAAACAACCTTCCCCTGAGTCTTGTCTTATATAAAATACTGAAATAATTTTCACACTCGTGTGATTTATAGAAGAAGACAAAAAAGGTTTTAACTTTAAAAAAATTGGGCGGACTTAGAATATGTTTAAATTATAATGCAGATAACATATATATTTTTTGGGATTTTCCAATACGAACATGACTGAGAAATAACCTAACCAAAAGCATGTCAGGACATGTCTAAGGATAGTACGTTTTGAAGTAATACGGAACCCCCGTATTACTTCAAAAGTTACTGTCCGATTTGGTTCAAAATAATTTTCCTAAAGAGTTTTTAGCATGATATATCAGCATGGAAACTTACAAGTTTCTATCTCCTATAGTTTAGAAATGCCAGGGGGGGGACCAACTTAAGCTACTTTGGAGGCCAATTACTCGAAAATGGTCGATTTTGTAAAAAAAAGCATGTATGAAACCTTACCTTTATTTTAAAAGACCTATTCAACGATACCCCACACGATGGGGTAGAATAAAAAAATATTTTTCATTCCACTTCACATGTATGGAGAGCCACCCCCAAAAATGTAAAATTATTATTATTTTATGATTTTAAAACAGACAGACAGACAGACAGACAGACAGACAGACAGACAGACAGACAGACGGACGGATGGACGGACGGACAGAGCCAAACTATAACCCTAAAAAGGTTTCATAGAACTCCAATTTTCAGTTCTATCCAGCACACAACCCCTTAACTACAAGGTAGACACAAACAATTAAAATCAGTACCTACTACCCAGCAAAAATTTATTGTTGTGGTCACACGAAGAAAATGTATGGATACTTTTATGTCATTAGGTATTCTGTGCAGACGAATGTTCAAGGAAAAACTTTTGTTCGCTGTGTTGATAAGCTTGCTTTACATTGTTTGGAGCCAGCCATGTCAAGGTGAGTCGTTTACTTCAAATTAAACCTGTGCTATTATGTAGTTTGTGACCATACGAATGTCATCTAAGGCCCATCATTTTTTGGGTTCGATCTAGAAAGTGGGATGAAAATTCATTTTATAAATGTTTTTGGTTTTAGGGCAAAAATAAACTTCACATTACGGGATAAATATAGTGTGTATTTGCGTTAATAATGTAATATTCAAATACGGCCAGCTGTTGTTGCGAAGGGGTAACAAACGTACGTCCTTACGGAGATCTACAGCGACATACAGACAAACTTGCACATCTGATAATAATATTGGTAAAATAACGAGACTGCGGAACCCTTTACTAGTTTATATACCAGACACACGCTTGACTGGTTTATATAATGCGCCTGGATAATCAGGTCATTTTTTATAAAACAAAAAACAAGCAGACTGTCCACTTCACGCAATTTCAAACATACCTTGAAGTCGATTTGAGATTAATTATTTTTTAATGACTTTCGTAAATTAAGTACATAGACAAAAAAAACACATTTCATATTGAGTTTTGACGTTAATGAATCGTTCGAGAAGTTATGACCAATAATGTTTCCAATGCTGGGGCTCGAGTCTCTCCTTAATAAGAGAAGGATTGAGGATGTAGTCTACCACGCTAGCACTGCAGGTTGGCAGACTTCAGTCAGTAAAATGCAAAAACATCCCATTGGTACAAGCCACCAAATGGGATCGAACTTACTTATTGAAATTAAGAAAATCAATCAGTCTTCATTTCTAAAGTTTTTATTGCGTTTTTTAGATATTTTCAATCCCTTTTAGAAGAAAACTTCTAGAGTTTAGAGTACCGAAATCTTGTATAAATATATAATCGGAATCTCGGAAACGGCTGCAAGTATTTCCATAAAATTTAGTAAGCAGAGAGTTCTGGGGCAGCAAAATTGATCTAGCTAAGTGTTAGCCCTGCGAAACTGCGCATTTTTAAGTTAGGAATGTTTTTTTTTTGATAATATGAGTGATTTCGATTTCTAAATGACAAATCAGGTTTTGATTAGCGTAGGACTTTTTTTATGTTGTTAGAAAAATGGTGTCTCGGGTTCGAATTTCGGTTAGACGATTTGTGATTCTTTTTTATTTCTAGATCTTAAAACTTCGAGCAAAGCTCTTCTTCTCGTCTTCCAGGTACTATTATTCTTATTATAAACCATAAGTCACAGTGTAAACTGAGGCATTGCAGCAATCCCCGAACTGAACTGACTTGGATGATAAGATAGAACAATATTTGTGTCAACAGCTTTGTAGAGCACTTAAAGATATCGCATAATATTGACAGCTACCTGCAAGGCTAAAAGTGAAATCTAGCACTCACACTCTGCACCTTTTATATAAAATCTAAAGTCTAAACTATAATATCTACTGACCAAATAAGTAAAGATATAATTACAGCCATGAGCGTAGGAATGAATGGGTACACGCCAAATCTCAAACGTGATGCTTACAACACAATTAGTCGATTAGATTCTATATGTAGGTAATCTTATCAACTTAAAGGAGAATGGGCAAAAATGTATGAACGCTGATTTATTTCTTCTCTGGAATACATACGAGTAAATAAGGTCTTACGTGTTTTTGTCATAAGCAAAGAACAAAAATTACAGATTTTCTTCCCGTTACTCTGAACTTACATAACCTTAAATGCTGCATACTTTGGCCGGGATTCATGGAGAAGAGGCCAAGGAATGAGGCAAGATCCACCCCGTATATGCGTATTAACTTTAAACGAGACAATCTTGTATATTATATACCAGCTTTTGCCTGCGCCTTCGTACGCGTAGATGTTGAGGTGACTGATTTCCTATTATTTTTAGAAAGAGACTTTAAATATACTAAAAATAAATTAAATTTTCAATGGTTTAAGATAATAATTATTATTTTATTATTACAGTGAAGGACCTCTTTATATACAACATTAACTGTATCACCAGACTGCTAGCCGAACTTACTCTGAAACACGCAACATAGAACTGTCCGTGTGAGAAACAATTCTCTTAGGTCTATCCTAGCGACTTTCAATGGCTGCCCCTGAGACAGGAAACTGAAGTATTTAAAATACATTTGGATACTCTGATGGGATCAATGGTATTTTAGGTATGAATACAGTTACCCCTTGAGCACATCTAGTGAGTACCTTAGCCTTACCTTAGTAGCCTTGATAATGTTGGAGAGCTTTTATCTGGAGTCTGGTTCCATTGCACAATTTTGGAGACTTATTATTTCTTAATAACATAACTGGTGCTCCAATATTCAAACGGTGATTATTTGGTGGAAGACCTGGTTGGTTTAGAGTATTAAGGAACTCCGCCGGATAGTTTACTGCACATCAGTTTGTACTACTGAATCCACTGACTTATATTGTACTTCATCTGCTTCAAATGGCTTGAGTAAAAGTTAATTTATTGTGACTACGTTTTCATTTTTGGGAGTCAAAATGGTACACTCACAATATAACCTTTCTATGGGCTTTGTCATGAGATTGGTGACATCAGGGTAAACTGCATTAGTGAGTTCTGTAAGTGATGTCCACACTGTTGCCAAAGCGGAATAGTAATTTTACCATAAATTGTAGGGTAATCGCCGTTTCCTATTTTGGCCAACAATTCATAAAACTGTTCAGGAGATTGTTCACCTCTCAAATGGGCTGTTATGTTTTTTAAAGCGTGTTTTTGTATGTGACTCCACATGTATGATGACTTTAAACCCAACTTTACACGCTCGTGTGCCCCTGGGTACTACGGGTATCAAAATAAAGAGCTTGAAGAGACCATTCCAAAAATATAACACAGGTATAGTAAAATGGTCAAGCATGAGACTGACTCTGGAAAAAAGACATTTATCCTTTAGGAGTTGAATATCGAAAAATCATGAAACATGTGCTCACTTATTTTCTTTTAGGACTACATTTACAAATCTCTAAGCCGAAATGCTGATTTAATTTCTTTTTCCTCATACAAGGTTTGGTGCCCCTTTTTACCCCTCAAAATTGGAAATTTAGAAAATTTGAGTTTTAGTAAATCATCCAAAGAGCAATATCACGAAATTCCAAACAGATCTGACCAAACAAACAAAAAAGTTACATACAAATGTTGAAACCCCTTTTGGGGGTGAATTTCCCAAAACCCCTTCTTAGTAGCCCTATATGTCACAAAGTAAGCCACGGTCCAAATATTACGCTTCTACCTTCAGTAGTTTTGCTTCGGCGATGATGTTAAAAAAAGACATTCATATCCCTGTTCATCCCTTTGAATAACGAAAAATCATGAAATACCTGTTTACTTATTTTCTTTTAGGACTACATTTACAAAGTTCCAAGTCGAAACGCTCATCGTTTAATATGTCCCTATCCCTATATCTTTTTCACCATACTAAGTAAAATACTCAATATCACATGAAACGTTATAACGTTATGTATCTTATATAGTTAGACAGTTAAAATTTTCACATTTGATGTATAATTATGTTGCCGCTATCTATAACAACAAAATAAATACAGAATAAAATAAATATTTAAATCTTGCTCTCATACACCAAACATATATTTTTGCCATTTTATACGGAATCCTCCGTCCACGATTCCACCTCGCACTTGGCATGTTTTATTATAATTAATTAGCCGTGGGAACAAAACAATTTTGCGGTGTATAAGTGATATAACACGCCTTTTAGCAAAACATTAATGAGATAATTTCTAATCATGACGAATAATTTTGCACATAATTCGGTTCATTGTTTTCTTCTCGTTAAATTTAAATCGACATCTGTAGCACGCAATGCTTTCTTATTCCAGTATGTAAGTCTAAAGATTTTGTACAAATCACATACTGGAATAAGAAAGAACACCACACACGTTTTTCTTTTCATATTCGGATTTTTAGGGTTCCGTAGTTGACGTCTAGGAATTCGAAACCCTTATGGTTTCGTCATATCCGTCCGCCCGGCCCGTCCGTCTTCGGCTTACCGTCCATTCGGTTAGTGCTAGAAATATGAAACTAGTCATGGGTATCTGCATTTACCACGCCGACAAAATGCTAAAATAAAATAACAAAAAATATTTTTTTGGGGTAACCTACACACATTACACACTACACTACACTACCTTAAGGACTTGGCTGTGGCGCGGCCGCGCCACAAGATAATTGGTTGGTACATTGTACGTACTATGGAGTAAATCAGCCTCGTTGAAAGAAATAAGTTGCATAGTTTCCTTATAGAATTTATACAATGTTGCTTATCGTAACACCTGAAAATATTACTAATAACTGATATTTTTTTTTAAATACAAACCACACATCCATTTATAAATAAATTAGTCATATTTCAAGTCATTAAATTCGTACAAGGATAGCGAGTAGTAGCTGCGGTTACTTTGTATCCAAATCAAGCTTTACATTCGCAAACACATAATCTTGTGAATTTTATGGAGGTAGTACGTTGTTGCAGAATGTTATAGGGTTAAGGAACCCTATAACATTCTGACTTTATTACTAAGACTTTTCTGTCCGCCCGTCTGTTTTTCACCAGACACCAGGCTATATTTCATGAACCGTTATAGCCCGAGAGCTACTTCCAATTTTAGAGCAGTAGCCCAAGTAGAAACCTGCTTGCGCCATTATATCACCAATTGACTTGTCACTTGTCAAGTGACAAGTGCGTATTAAGCGCGTGACATATTAAGGAATGTCAATTGTATGGGCGCTGTCATAATTTTCATTCAATTTCGATAACGTTACTAGTAACGATATTATACCCTGAAACGGAATCGCAGATTGGCTTGCTGGCTGGTCAGTAGCGACTAGCTGCGCAAAGTCAATACCAAAATTCAACGGGAGCCATAATAAAAAAAAAATTAAGTAACACCCGACACAAAAAACTATAAAATAAATAAATAAATTTCTATTTTAGCCTTTCAATATTTTTTAACGATCTTTTTAAATATGTGCCTCGCCGAGTCGGGGACCGCGGTGTGAAGAAGTTTTAACCGACTTCCAAAAAAAGGAGGCGGTTATACGTTCTGCTGTATATGTATGTATATGTATTATATGTTCAACGATAACTCCGCCGTCTGTTGACCCATTTTCAAAAATCTTTTTTTGATGTAAAGGGTATTCCCAAGTTCGTCCCGTTGTCACCAAAGTGGTAACTTGATGATTTTATTGATGATTATGACTTGAGAAATTCCGAGGAGATGGGGATCCATGAGCAATCGAGGGAACTCCTCGAAATTTATATGGACACATTTAGTGATTTTGAATTTTTTAGAAGTAACACAAGCATACACTACTAAAAAATAAGATTTTGCACCAAGGTATAGGTACCCTGGATCCAAAAGCACTGAACAGAACTCCTCAATGTTTAAAGATACGCGTCTGGAAGTTTCGGCATTGTTTATAAAACTTCAAGCATATGCCATGTAACTTACAGTAATCATCATCATCTTATTTACAATACCTAATGGATGCTTGGCGCGTATTCAATTATACATTAGATCGTTTATTTTAATCGTTCTTAAACTTTATTAATAATAATAATTTAACAAATATCATTAAAAAGGGATAAAGTATTATTTTTAAACAAAATTTAAACCCGACTTCTAAAGTAAAGATACACAAAACAGTATGAAATAAATCTTTTTTTCTAAATAATTCCCCTTTTAAATTCGGCTAAAATTTTAACTATTTCTCTTTACAATCTTCATAATTTTGAAGTCGGTACCAGCTAACTTTAACCTGAGCTCTATAAAATAATGATTTATCAGGATATTGTTTGGACTGGTACCGACGTCAAAATAATAAAGATTGTAAAGAGAAATAGTAAAATTTTAGCCGATTTTAAAAGGGGAATTATTTAGAAAATAAGATTTATTTCATACTTTTTTGTGTATTTTTACTTTGGAAGTCGGTTTTATTTTTTGTTTAAAATAATAATTTATTTAGCTACGTGGTATAAATTTAGTTTAAAAAATTTTATACACCTACAGTAAAAAATTATAGCCATTATAAATATTAATTGCACAATTTTTTATTCTCTATCGTTGTAGCTAAGAGAAACGTCTTCGACCTGCGGTCCACCGACTGGACGACGTACCTACATATTAAAAATATCCTTTAAAAATATTGAAAGCCTAAAGTAGAAATTTGTTTATTTACTTTTTATAGTTTTTTGTATCGAGGGTTACTTATTTTTTTTTTTCATTTTCCATTTTTAAATTAATTGAATTACAACCTTCTTTCGACTGGTCTCTGCGAAATCCATTCCTTTTCAACTATTGACCAATTGACCATAAGTGGAAGGTTCCTTGGACTGCAGATACGACGTCTATAGATACATATTATATTTTTGCCAGCACTTATAAAAATTGCATAAATTTTTAAAATTGTAATAAGGTGCAGGTGCAGACTATCACCATTTATATACATCCTATTCATTGGAGCCTTTTCAATGAGCCCAAACACGAAACGGCTGCTGTACGTAAGTGAAGAGTTGGGATTTCTGCAGATTGATGCTGATGATGCAGCATTACTTGGAATCTGCAAAGATTACTATTTATCTGTCCTATTCATTGAGATGAGATCACTAAAATGAGCCCAAACACGATACCTCTGCTGTAAGTTTGTGAGGAGTTTGGTATCCTACAGATTCCAGGTAATGCTGCAGCATCAGCTTAACGTTACCAAGTGTAGGCAATATTGTTAAAGTGTCAGGATACGATAAGTTGCTTACAACCTTTCATCAACTATATACCTAACCCCCGTATTGTCAGGCAGTAAGCGAGCTGATGATGATGAATTATAGCTATAAATTAAATTATTATACACTATCGATCATGTCAGCTTTCATTTTAAAAAATTGGACCTATTGTTTAGGAGCTACAGACACTCCGACAGACGGACACGCCCAACTTATAACACCCCTCTTTTTTTGTCGGGGGTTAAAAAATATGTATGTCAGTTTATGAATCATAATCATAAAATCTATATATTATATAAAATAAAGTCGTGTTAGTATATATCTATTTATAACTCAAGAAAGGCTGAACCGATTTGGCTGAAGCTGAAGCTTAGAACCAGGAGACGGACATAGGATACTTAAGTGCCCCACCGAGTCTGTCTGTCTGTATGTTCGCGATAATCTCAACATAAAAGAACTGAAAGGATTTTCATGCCGTTTACATTTACAGACAGAGTGGTTCCTTAGGAAGGTTTAGATCGATTATAATTTGTTAAGGTTTTGTGCAAATTATTTAATTTATGACGATAATAGTTGAAGGTGTCGGAAAAAACCAAGGGGATTGCTTACAAAGCAGTAAAATACTGGTGCGAAATTTATTGATACGTGGATGCTACCTTAGCCAATATCACTAAAATGTCTGCATTTGGAAAGTATAGACCGATGCTTAATGTTAACTTATTTAGTTGGTAAGAAATTCGCTGGTAAACATAGCAAAAATATTAGCTGTTTAACTGTAAAAATGTATCGACACGAAAAATGTCGAAGACACACGGTAGATAGTAATGTTTGCAGATGAATGTGTCAAATTGTCTCGGAATCACGTGGAAAAAGACTTTTCTAAAAACTAAAGAAAATAAAGGCAAAAAAACATAGGTAGCTAGCAATAAAAATTCGCGTAAAAAGAAAAAAGCGCATAACGATTAAGTAGGTACATAATAGTTGATGACAAATACCTACTACGGATCTACTACTAATTATACTAATTAGAATACTAATTACGGATCTCGATTGATATTTTAACAATGATACCTACACATAATTATAATTTGACGTTAGTAAATATTATTTGGGGTGATATTAAGAGGTAAGTATAATAAAAACCTAATCAAGATAAAATTATTGTAGGTATATTACCGTTCGCCTGCGCAGCATTATAATAATTATAAAAAACTATGAAAGAGAGACGTAGATACAAGCATAAATAAAAGTGCATGCTTAGGATAAATTATAAAACACCTACCGCCTCCTTGGTCTCCATTTTGTCTGGACAGAATTGATTTACTTTATTAAATACTTTAATGTTTTTATCGAACGCGTAACATCACAAGCGGCGGTTGCGCGTGCGCATGTGAGCGGAGCAGCAGCGCGCAAAGAACTGATTTTAGATTAGATGTGTAATTTACTGACAGAACGTTACTTTGAATCAACGAGTACGGAGTAGGTATGTAACTTTAGTATGCTGACAACTCACGACGCACGACTCGAAAGCGATCAAACGAGACACGGAGCCATATTATAGATTATATTAAAGGATATACTTACCTAGATACATGTAAGTATCTAAAATGATATTTAAATTTTTATTAGGTAGTTACTCATCATTATAATTGGATAATCGGGAATATTGTTTGGAATGGCCAGAGTGAAAATTAATAACGTAAAATATATTTAGAGATCTATTTTGCAATACAGTATTGACAATAGATTCAAAATGTCTAAAAGATGTTTGATAAAAGTATCTTGGATGAAAATAATTGACAGGTGATAACCAGATCATGATATTATGTTTGTATTCGATATCTTAACAGTTGCCAATCGAAATTCGAATAGACTTCTTTACGTCAAGACCTTGAAAAATACTTATCAGTCATCACCTACCACTAGTCTCCAGTACCTTCTGCTGGGACTCGAGTCTCCACTCAATTGGAGGATGTTGAGGATTTTACCGTGGTAGGGCCATGCATCGGTATTCGGCACGAATGGGCCGGATCGGCGTAGAAAACCGGCTTGAGAGAACGCTTGCTTTGTGTTTTGCCGAATGTGTGCGGGTAGTGGGTACTGGAGGCCAAAAGGAAGAAGGAGGGGGGCGGGGGGTGGTTAAAGATAACCCGATGACAATCCCATGAAAAACCTAACCAAGAGCATGTCAGGCATGTCCTAAGGAGGGTTCCGTAACTATCAACGCGTAAAAGGTTTTCTTCGAATTACTTCAAAAGTTATTGTCCGATTTCGCTCAAAATAATTTTACTAAAGAGTTTTTAGTATGATCTATCAGTATGGAACTTAACTACATGTATCTATCTCCTATAGTTTAGAAATGCCAGGGGGGACCAACTTACAAACCACTTTGGAGGCCGATTAGTCGAAAATGGTCGACTTTGTAAAAAGTAATGTAAGAAACCTTGCCATTATTTTAAAAGACCTATTCAACGATACCCCACACGATGGGGTAGAATGAAAAAATATTTTTTATCCCCACTTCACATGACGTATAGAGAGCCACAATTAAATATAAAATTATTATTATTTTATCATGCCGAGATCTATACACAATTTATTTAAACTGTACCAAATTTCATCCACTTATATTCATAATTACAGAAGCTAGAAGCGCGGACATACAGACAGACAGACAGACAGACAGACGGACGGACAGAGTTCGACCTGGCGAAACTATAAGTGTATTACGGAACCCTAAAATGCTTTTTATATTTAATGGTTAAGTTGGCCTCATATAATATAAAGTACCTGAGCAACCGAGATTCGCTCGGTGTTCTGATAAAAAAAAGATCACAAAAATATTTATCTTACCGGAATTCGAACCCACCACATTCCGAATTTCCAAACAATGCAAAAATCACACGTACGTACCTACGCATACCAAGCTGCCAATCAAACTGACGTAACAGAGTCGAAATTGTTGATATATTGTTGCATGACGAAATAAAAAAACATGTTAAAAATGTGCAGTTTCTAAGAGATAAGACCTATCTAGATCTACTTTCTCCCCCAAAACTCCCTCCATGCTAAATTTCATGGTAATACTTGTAGCCGTTGTCGACATACCGATTATAGACAAGATCGTCTCGTTTATCCTCATTATCTTATCCGTGGTCTCGTTTATGTATTAAGTCTCGTCAAGAAGTATAAGATCATCATTTTAACTGGTGTTTTGCTTAAAATTTAGTTAAACTGAGCTCGCCTGTCAATTCTATTTCTCATTCACTTGGATAGAAAAAATCAAATACCGATAACATGAAAACTAGGTAGGTACTGTAGAAAAATTGTCCCTCAAAACTATGTTCTGTGGCCTACATGTTTTCATATAAAGATGTATTAGAGAGCTGAATGAAAATTCGAAGAAACGCCCATCTAGAACCTATATTCAAATCATGGTCATTCTATTCGATTCGAGGTTCGAACAGCAAACAACGATAGTATTATATTTTACACGCCTGGTGAACTTAATTTTTTCAATATAACAATATTGCTATATTAATTTAAATAGGCGCTTATTTTTCAAAATAAAATCTACGCATATCCACATTACTAAGTACTAACTTAACTATTTCTCTACTCAATCTTCATAATTTTGAAGTTGGCTCCAGCCAATTTAAATGTGAGTTCTATAAAAGATTGTTTTATCAGGATATTGTTTAGGCTTACCGACTTCAAAATTATGAAGATTGAGTAGAGAAATAGTTAAGTTACTTAGTAATGTGGATATGCGTAGATTTTATTTTACAAATGTTGTGATAGCTTTTGGAAAGTTTATTTTTTTCTTTAAAACTAATAATTTTTCCCTTTTTTCTATCTTATCTTTAACTAGACTTAAACACGATAAAAGACTTGGGTGTTACATTTGATTCGAAACTCTTCTTTGATTCACATGTAGAAATTATCATCAAAAAAGCTTCCCCAAGCGTTAGGTTTCATATTACGCGTCTACGCTGAATTTAATGACGTCACTGCACGTTACTGCAGTTTCGTGCGCAGCCATCTCGAGTACTGCTCATCTGTTTGGAAACCGGTTTATGATACGTATATTACCCGTATAGAGAACATTCAGAAAAAAATCCGAGGTACGTGCAATTCAATTCGCGAACGTATCTGCCTAACTATTTCATACGATGTAAGAAATTTCATATATTGCCTATATCCGAAAGAAGAAAAGTAGCAGATCTGTCTCTTTTGTTTAATACTGCCAAAAGTTCAGTAGACTGTGCTGATCTTACTAGTAGAATCGAGCTACGCGTCCCAGAAGCTTCGCGAAGCGAAGAAAGCCTGACCTACCTGAGTGTTCCTACATTGAGTGTTTTAATACTGCCTATCGCCAGAACGCGATCCGAAAACAACGCCGAAATTTCTGTCTGAAAGGACATGTCTAAGGAGAGTTTCGTAACTATAAACGCGTAATACGATTTTTTTCCAAATAATTCTTAAAAAGTTACTGAGTCCGATTACGTTCAAAATAATTTATGATCTACCAGCATGGAATATTGTAAGTTTCTAACACAAAATTAACTAATCAGCGGTCATATCTCTTGTCAGGTATAAATTGAGTTGAAAAAACTTGATCAGTCGTTTTATTTAATCAACGTGTTAGTTAACGAAACTTATGTTAAGCCCATGGTCAAACCACATGTCAAACGCTGTTTTCGGTTTCTGGAAAGCTATTTATGGCGTGAAGTCTCGTTAAGATGATCAATGATTAGTAAATTTTTCAATAATTAGCGTTTCAGAAACGCAAATTGATTAAACAAGCCTGATAACTCAACATACCTACGTGTTAGTTCATCAACTATTTGATTAGCCATTCAGAAACCGGGTGTCAGTCTCATAGTTTAGAAATGCCAGGGCCCCCAACCACTTTGGAGGCCAATTATTCGAAAATGGTTGATTTTGTAAAAGTCATGTATGAAACCTTGCCTTTTATTTTAAAAGATATACCTATTTACATTCAACGATACCCCACATAACGGGGTAGAATGAAAAAAATATTTTTCATCCCCACTTCACATATTGTATATCACCCCTAAAATATATAAAATTATTAATTTTCAATGATACCAAAAGCGAGATCTATATTCTATACACAATTCATAACTATACTAAATTTTTTCAATTTATATTCATAATTACAGAAGCTAAATAGCAGATAGACAGACAGACAGAGGGACGGACAGAGCGAAACTATAAAGGTTGCTTGAGTATTACGGAATCTTCAAAACAGAAAATTAAAAAAAAAAACATACCGTTTGTCTGTAAAGTCGGTTTACTGACGATAGTTGAACGTGACAACGTCAACAACAACAACAACAATAATAATGTTGGGGCAGAGCTCCAGGGGTAGTGCTGGTGGTCTCCACCAAATAAAAATACTGCTTCGATGTGTACTTGTATAATATAGGTACTGGTATGATAGCCGCGGTGCGTGCGTCGCGTACGGAGGTGGTCGGGCGAATTCCCCGTGAGGAGTGCACGGGCTCGCGACGCTGTCGTCCGCTAAGCCGCGGGCGTGCGCGGGAGGTCGCGCGCGGGGGGTCGCGCGTAAGAGGGGGCGCGCGGGGAAGAAACCAGTTAGCCAGCCCGGCCCGATGAGACGCAGGAACATATTCCCCGGGAACAGGTCACTGAAGAGGAAGCGGTACTATGCTGTTGTATGCACGAGTTATGGTGCCCTTCTTCGTGCGTATGTCGGCGACTCGACTGCGCCCGTCTGTCCCAGGCTTGACAGCGACTACTCTACCAAGTAGCCACAGTAGAGGCGGTAGATTGGTGTCCCGTACAAGGACCATGGCTCCAACCTTGAGGTCTTGACTCCCGGTCCACCACTTGGTTCGTTGCTGTAGAAGAGACACATATTCGTTAGAGTAGCGCTGCCAAAAATGTTGTCTCAATTTTTCGATGCGGTCGAATCGTTGGAGGCGCTGTATGTTGACATCGGTGATCTGAGGTCGTGGTATCGAACTCTGAGCTCGTCCGAGGAGGAAATGAGAAGGGGAAAGAAAAGAAAGATCTGAAGGATCAGTGGGCAAAGGTGTTAAGGGTCTGGAATTTAAAATAGCCTCTATCTGGATCAAACATGTCGATAACTCTTCATACGTCAAGTGAGTAAGACTCAAGACTCTACGCAAAAGATGTTTGGTTGACTTTACTGCTGCTTGCCATATCCCACCAAAGTGGGAGAGTAGGCAGGAATGAATTTAAATTCAATACCTTGGTTCGCAAGATCAGACTCTATATGCTTAGATGAAACTTGTAAGAAGCGTGAAAGCTCGTTGAAAGCTCCCACAAAGGTTGTGCCGTTGTCGGAGTACACGCGTTGAGGTTTGCCCCTTCTACTTATGAATCGGCTGAAGGCCGCAAGAAATGCCTCCTTGGTTAAGTCGGACACCAACTCTAGGTGCACGGCTCTGACTGCAAAGCAGACAAAGACACAAATATAAGATTTAGTAAGCCTACAACCTCTACCTTTACGGTCGGCTATAAGCACTGGCCCGGCGTAATCCATGCCTGTATTCAAAAAAGGAAACTCAAGGTGCGTCCTATCAGTAGGTAGGTTACCCATAGAAATCTGAATAGGCTGAGCCCTAAAGCGAGTACAGCGAACACAGGAACGCACCACGTGCTTAGCAAGATTTTTTCCAGCTAGAGGCCAGTAAGTAAGACGTATATGTGCCAACAGTAATTGAGGCCCTGCATGAAAGAGTGCTTTGTGCCCTTTTTCAAAGATAATTTTTGTCAAGTGGTGTTTACTACACAATAAAATAGGGTGTTTGACATTGTAATCGTAGTAAGAGTTTGCTAAACGACCGCCTACACGAATTAAGTTCTGTGAATCTATGTAAGGAGAAAGACTTATCAAACGATTCTTTTTATGTAAAGTTTGTCCTGATTTAAGAATTTTATACTCTTCAGGAAACATTTCGTGTTGAGCAGTCTGTATTATTAAATTCTGCGATGATTGTAGTTCTGTAAAAGTTAAATATAATGATGTTTTAACTTTATTTCTGCAATTAAAAATAAATCTCTGTATATAGGCTACTACTCTGATTAATTTAGTATAGGAAGACATTTTATGTATTAAATTAGAAATTAGGTGAAGTTGTATAATATTATTTAAGTTTGTCTGATTGTCTGTATATAAAGCTGTTTCTAATAATAAATTACTTTGTAAATTAGGAAAAATGGGAAATTGTATTTTAATCTGATTGATAAAATCAGGACCTAACCACCAAAGAGTGGATGAGCTGATGTAATCAGCCCTCACCCCCCGAGATGCAAGATCAGCAGGGTTGCACTTGGAAGGTACATAGCTCCACGTCTGGCCGGTCGTGATTTCTTGAATCTCACTTACTCTATTGCGTACAAATTGGTCGAGCTTACTAGGTGGTTTAGAGAGCCAACCTAGCACGATCGTAGAGTCACACCAAAAGTAGCAATGATGGAAATTAAGAGTAAGAGATCTGCGTACCTTTTGAAAGAGTCGTGTACCCAATAACGCACCACACAACTCCATACGTGGTATAGTTGTAGGTTTTATTGGAGCAACCTTGTTCTTTGAAGTTAAAAGGCGAACGCAAACTGTGCCATCAACTGCTACCGTCCTTACGTAAACACACGCGCCATAAGCGCGTTCTGAGGCGTCTGTGAAAGTGTGAAGCTCTAATAAGGAAGGATTGCTACAAGACACCCACCGAGGAATGCAAATAGAGTTGAGAGCTGGAAGGGACTCTATAAATTCAAGAAATTGTGATTTTAAATCTGATGGAACATCTTCATCCCAGCCACACTTATGTATCCATAACTGTTGAAGAATAAATTTCCCCTGAACTATGCATGGCCCGACGAGGCCAAGCGGATCAAACACCTGGCTGATTAAAGATAAAATATTACGTTTTGTAACTTTGAGGTTAACATTTAAGTCTACTGTGAAAAATAAATTATCTAAATTACAGTCCCAATATAAACCAAGTGTCTTACTAGGAGAAGCGACATTTAAATTTAATTTTTTGTCTGTATTTTCTGAAAGAAAGTTAGTAATGGATTCTAATATTTTTGAACTATTTGACTGCCACTTGCGTAAATGAAATTTTGCAGAAGATAGAGTTTCAATCACGCCTCTACATTGCTCTATGACTGAATCGGTAGAGTCACCGCCACTCAAATAGTCATCAACATAAAAGTCGCTCTTTATAGAGTAACTAACCTTTGGGTCTAAAGCCTGCTCTGCTAAGGAAACTAAGCATTTAGTAGCAAGATACGGTGCCGAAGCAGTGCCGTACGTCACTGTATTAAGATAATATGTTTTTAAAGGTTCTGAGGGATCAAATCTAAAGACGATTTGTTGTAGAGAACGCTGAGATGGCTCTATTAAAATGGCTCTATACATCTTCTCTATGTCAGAAGTAACAACATATTTATGCTGTCTGTATCTTAAAAGAATAGATAGTAAATCCTCTTGAACTGTAGGACCTATCATGTGTATATCATTGAAGGACCTACCCGAGGTGCTGGCGGCTGACGCGTCAAAGACAACGCGAAGCTTAGTGGTAGTACTCGACTCTCGCTCAACACCATGATGAGGTAAATAGTATTGAAACTTATTTATTTCTGATTTTGGTTTTTCTGTCATATGATTTAATTGTAAATACTCTTGCATGAATTCTAAATATCTATTTTTAAATATCAGGTTGCGTTCAAATTTACGCTCTAGGGAGAGAAATCGACATTTAGCCATTGCGTATGTGTCTCCTAAGCACTCGGGAGAGTCCTTCAACGGTATAGTGACCACGAATTGGCCATTGTCATTACGTCGAATTGTTTTTCGAAATATATTTTCACAGGCCTCTTCTTCAGATGAAAAAGAGCCACTACACTTAACAGAATCAAGCTCCCAGAACCGAGTTAGCTGATTACATACGTCCTGGGAAAAATGACATATAGAAGGATGTGTACGTCCATGAGGTAGAGACACGCACCCTGATATAAGCCAACCTAGTTTGGAAGACTGCAATCTAGGTTGATTTTTACCTAAATTAACTGTATGGGATAATAAGACGTCCCAAAATATTTCAGCGCCTACGAGGATATCAACAGCTGACGGCACATAAAATTTAGGATCTGCTAACTGAAGACCTGGCGGGATATTTATAAGTTTTTTATCCACGTAAGACCCAGGCACTGATTGTGTTATGAATGGTAAAATAAAACAAGTTATATTCGCCTTATAACTACTAAAACAAGACAGAACCGTAAGAGTACAGCTTTCAGAGGTATTAGAAATCTGACCATTGATACCTGAGACTATGGAGGTAGTACCTTCCTTTGACAAGCCCAGCTTCTCACAAAGGTCTCGGGTGATAAAGTTGGACGTGCTGCCGTTATCCAACAGGAGCCTTACAGGATGCAGCTTTCCATTGACGTCTGCTGTGTTCACCATAGCTGTGGATAGCAATACAATGTTCTGATTATTGTATGCTTTAGATATTTCTGTATTAGTTGACAATACAATATTGTTAACTGACTGATTATCTGAATCCCTATGTAAGAGGGTATTATGTTTAAGTGTGCAATATTTGAAATGTGAAAGTTTACATCGCTTGTCTGTATGACCTGGTCGTAAGCAGTTCATACACACATTGCTCTCTGATGCTTTTTTAATACGTGAATCAACATATAAATTTCTGAAAGATTGACAACTAAATAAATAATGATTTTGTGAACACATAGCACAAGAAATTTTGTTATTAGTAAGGTAAGAATTATTTTTTAGCATTGTAGTTGTAAGATAGTTTTTATTTTTATTAATTTCTTGTATGTGCTTTGTATTTATATTATGTGCTAGTTTTGGGTGTGTATTATTATTATAATTTAATGATTCAATTAAATCTGCTCGATTAGATAAAAATTTAAGAAAATCTTTTAAATTAGGATATTGATCTAAATTATTTTTGAATTCTTCCCACTCACGATTGGTCACAACATCCAATTTTTTGGACATCATAAAAATTATCAATGTATCCCAATGTGAAGTAGGCTGTCCTAGGGTGTCAAGAGCTCTTAAATTCTTATTAGTTACATCTATCATGTTACGTAATGATGCACTCGATTCTTTAAGTATTGGTTCAAAATTAAATAAAGCTTGAATATGATTGTTTATAAGTAACCTTTCATTATTATACCTATCTATTAATAATTGCCAAGCGATAGCATAATTATCGGCTTTGAAATCTATGCTTTTAATAGCAACTGCTGCGCTGCCTTTAAGGGTAGCACGCAGATAGTGAAATTTATTAATGTCTTGTATACTACTATTATTATGAATAAGGGAAATATACGTATCTCGGAACTCAAGCCAGTGCTGATAGTCGCCGTTGAAATGAGGCAAGTCAATCTTGGGTAAGCGCACAAAATCATGCTTGCAACCAGAGCCATGGAGATTGTCACCAGCAGAAGCCGCGGAGACAAGTTCAGGGGAAGAGGAACGCGGAGGGCCAAGCAACGACCGCGCGTAGCCCATCTGCGCGTAATATAACGACTCGAATTGATCCCGCTCAGCATATGCCTCGACCGTGTTTTCCGACAACAACTCCAACTCCGTCTGTAACGTATCGAAATCATTATATAGCGTTTCCATTACATTAACACGGCACTGCAACTCCGATAATTGAAAAGAGCTCAATTGAGAAGTAGGTATCAATTTTAAAAAGTTGGCAAAATAGGTTAGCTTAGCTTTATAACCACCACGCCTCTTAACAAGTTCCTTTAATTTAGCTTCAGACATAATGATAAGTTAGCGCACAATAAGCGCCTGCAGCGCAGAGAAAGATAAATGAAATAAAAAGGAAAAATAAGAAAGTAGCGTTCAAAAGCGTGAAGATTTATGAATGCAAGTATTATCTTCAAAATACAGGCAAATAAACCAGATGATGAAATAAATGCGTAAATAGCCTGCGGTAAATAGATAATAAATAATAAGATTTATATGCCTATTGCATTAAGTGGTATGGGAAAAAATGAACAATAGAACAATGGCGAGCACATGTTCGGTGATTACGCACTGACAATGTTATCTAAAAATTTGGAGATATTATTTTTACAATTATTAATTGATTTTTGATATGAAAATGAATTGTTGTAAGCTGATAATAATAAATGTATGATTAGGCTACGTATGAAGAGATCACATATGACTGATCCATGTAGCACTATTCTATTTTCCTGAAAAAAGGTTTTAAAAAAAGCAGGAAAAAAAGGATAATGGAACGGACTCACTCAGAATTAATGTAATTATTCCTTGATTGTCTTTCGATTGTGCGCGTCCACGTGGAATGCGGCGCGATCGGCGCATGCGCAACTCCTTGTCGGGGCGTCTCGGTCCAAAGTCCAGTCCGAACGATATTTGCGCTTCGCAGGAAATAAGACGGCTATTCTTCTATTTTCCTTTCGAAGGACCACTGTTGGGGCAGAGCTCCAGGGGTAGTGCTGGTGGTCTCCACCAAATAAAAATACTGCTTCGATGTGTACTTGTATAATATAGGTACTGGTATGATAGCCGCGGTGCGTGCGTCGCGTACGGAGGTGGTCGGGCGAATTCCCCGTGAGGAGTGCACGGGCTCGCGACGCTGTCGTCCGCTAAGCCGCGGGCGTGCGCGGGAGGTCGCGCGCGGGGGGTCGCGCGTAAGAGGGGGCGCGCGGGGAAGAAACCAGTTAGCCAGCCCGGCCCGATGAGACGCAGGAACAATAATAATAATAATGAGGTAAAGGCAATGCGAGCTAACGCTGGTACTTGGTAACGGTACCTGGTAACGATAACGGGTAACAGGTAACGCATGAGTCATGTTTTTTCGTGCCTGCAGCCGGCTCCATCGATTTATAAGACGTTATCACGTCAAAAGTTATTTACCTAAATATTAAAACAAATATATACCTAGTTGTGTTGATTATTATAATACGGTATGGTATTAATACGGTACGGAATTTTAAAATTTCAAACTTTTCTAAACTACCACCATTTAAGTCTTAGTCTTAAAGACTGAATTTTTCATATTTTATAAGTACTTTTACATATTATTGCGGTTTTTAATAACTCCTCGGGGTTTAACAACAGCTTGGAGCTGGTTTGTCATACTTAAAACGAGGTTTTGGAGCCGATTTATGCAAAATTCTCCCATTCTTCTATCAGGACGTGTTTTAGTGCTCTGAGGGTGCTAGGTGACAATCTGCGGATTCTGACTAGCCTTCCAAGCTCATCTGAGGATACCGACTTCAAAATTTTGAAGATTGAGTAGAGAAATAGTTAATATTTCAGCCAAATAGACATAGACACATATAGTGCCTTCGACTTTTTCTTAAGTAACCCAAGCTTAAGCTACCAAAAAGGAAGATTTTGCACCCACCTTCACCTTTGATACGTTTGGATGCGTTTGGAAATTTCGACATTTTTTAAAGAACTGCAAGCATATATCATTATGTAACTTACAGTAATAATCATCATCATCTTATATACAGTACCTAATGGAAGCTTGGCGCGTATTCAATTATAATCGTATATTCGATCGTTTATTTTAAGCGTTCTTAAAATGTGTTAGGTAATAATAAATAATTTAACAAATATTACTAAAAAGGGAAATAGGGGACTCCTTATAGATACATGTTTGGGGATTTCGGCGTTGCTTAAAGAACTGAAAGCATAAGCCACTATGTCAATTAAAGTAATCATCATCATCTCCACCATCATCACATAATAGGTTCTTTTCATAATATTTTACACCGACACAGATATCTTTTAACATTACTCTGTCGTTTATGGACCGATTTTCGAAAATTTTTTTTTTATGTATTGGGTATAATCCGAGATTAGTCTCGTTGTCACCAAAGCGGTGACCTAATGAAGGCATCCACGAGGAATCCAGGGAAGTCCTTGAAATTTATATGGACAGATATAGTGATTTTGACTTTTTCAGAAGTAACCCAAGCATATGCTACCCTTTACATCAAAAAAATAATTTTAAAAATCGGTCAACAGACGGCGGAGTTATCGTTGAACATACAAAAAAAAATACATACAACCGAACGTATAACCGCCTCCTTTTTTGGAAGTCGGTTAAAAATAGTACTGAACTTTGGTTTTTATAACCAAGTGCATTTGTTTCGTTAGTAATACTCCATGCTTGACTCAAATCTACTGTATTTTACGACCTAATATTAGGTCCTTATTACATATGACATTGGCGTTTTGTCTTACTGGTCACTTTGATCTTAAATATATCTTCTTTGGTTTGGAATTCTAATTTCAAATTTATACCGCTATTTACTCATGCATTTATGTTTTCTAAACCGTAATTCATTTGTTTTTCCCTCTTTTGGTTTTTTCTTTGCGTCACTCTGTTTTTTAAAAATGGGAAAATTTGAAATATCGTATTATTTTCGAGTACGAGTTCCACTATGGCACCAGTGCTGCAGAAACGGCTCGTAAGAAGTGTATGGCGGCGGTGTCGCAAAATAAAACACAGTGCGTTTTTGGTTCCAACGTTTTCGTTCTGGAAATTTCGACCTGCAGAACAAGCCCCGTGGACGGCCGGAGACCAAAGTTGATAATGAAGAATTGAAGGCTATTGTGAAAGCGGATCCATCGCAAGCCACGTGCGAGTTAGCTGCAGGCTGCGGTGTTAGTGATAAAACTGTTTAAATCCACTTGAAGCAAACTGGGAAGGTGAAAAAGCTTGCAAGGTGGGTACCTCATGAATTGAGTGCAGCAAACCGACAAACGCGCGTCGACTGCTGACATGATTGACTGACTGGCTGACTGCTACAACCGGCACAATAGTGAAGGGATATTATATATATAGATATCATTACCTGTGATGAAAAGTGGATCCTGTACGATATTCGAATTCTCAATTATTGAACCCTGGCGAACCAGCCAAAGCATGCCCCAAGCGAAAATTGACTCAAAAAAGTTTACTTGTGAGCATTTGGTGGTCTAGTGCCGGTGTCGTTCACTACAGCTTTCTTAAATCTGGCCAGACCATTACGGCAGATGTCTATTGCCAACAACTGCAAATCATGATGAAAAAGGTAGCTGCTAAACAGCCGAGGTTGGTCATTCGCTCTAGGCCACTGATGCTTCAGGACAACACTAGACCACACACTGCACAACAGACGGCTACCAAATTAGAGGAGCTTCAATTGGAATGTCTAAGACATCCACCTTGCTCCAACAGATTACCATTTTTTTCGAAATTTGGATAACTTCTTGCAAGGGGAAAAGTTTAACTCCGATGGCTGCCCCATCCAAAGCGCCTTCAAAGGTTTTATTGATTCATGTCCGAATGGTGTTTTTAGTAAAGGAATCAATGAACTACGTATGAGATGGCAAAAGTGCATAGATAGCAATGGTATATAATTTGATTACATAAATATATTGTTTAAAAAAATCCTAATGACCTAATATTATAACAAATATGACATTCCAATATATATTTTATGGTTCATCATAAATTCCAACAAAACCCCTTTAGACGTTAGACGTTGAAGTCATCTGGGGCGTACAAACCATTTTTTTTTTTCGAATTTGAAAGTGTTACGTGGACAATTCGTTACAGCGGAAATTTTTAAATACACTGCCGGACACATAAACTGCATCATAGTGCAAGAACACATTATATAGAAGAAATCTTGTAAATTTACTGAAGATTAACTCGTTGTTACGTTAATGTTGTGATTGATGGTTATTTTTTTTTGTTTTGTCACATGTTGAATTATCGTTACTAATTGTTTAATTGCTAGCCTGATTTCATTTTAAACACGTTTTTCTCTCACGAATATAGACGTATCGTCCCAAAAAAGCTGTACAAATTGTTGCTCTAGTGCAGCAAGGCAACGACTAGACCAACGAACAATTGCTGCAGATTTAAATGTAAACCAGTCTACGGTTTCCCGAGTTTACAGAAGGTTCATGGAAACAGGTTCATTCAAAAGAAGACGTGGAACCGACGGAACTCGGGTGACAACTTCTCGTGACGACAGGTTTATTGTGACAACTTCCTTGCGAAATCGGTTTTTAACGTCCATAAGCATTAAAAATGAGCTCCACCAGGTACGTGACGTAGCAGTTAGTGCACGAACCATAAGAAGAAGGCTAAAAGAGCGTGATATCACATATCACACCTTTCAGACCCACAAATGGACCAAAATTATCTGCAGCTCACAAGCAAGCTCGACTAAAATTTGCTCGTGAATACTTCTATTGGACTGAAGAGCCCATTGCTCTTTTATTTGCTTCCGTTTTATTCACTGATGCGTGTAGGATTTGTTTGTACGGTGCTGATGGTCGCAGACGAGTCTACCGTAGACGAAGAGAGCGATATACTCAAAATTGCATTTAGGAGAGGGTTCCATTTGGAGGCGGGTCTTGTATGTTTTGGGGCGGCATATCGATGGCTGTTTGAACTGAACTTGTGTTTATTGACGCAGACATACATGACCATGGTAACCGTGGTTTTACATCACATCGCTATATAACGGAGATATTGGACCATCATGTGGTACCTTTTAGCGGATTTATAGGCGAAAACTTCAAAATAAAGCCGTTTTTGTTTTATTCACTACTTCATTCCAAAAAGCTGCAAAAGCAGTAATTTGATTCTTTTAGTGAGAAAAGTTGACCTATACACACATGAATTGATTTTTTTATCAGATTATGAACCAGTCTTAGCATTATCATTGAAATAAATCAAAATAGTTTGCACTTTCACTAATTATAATATATTGAAAGTTATCTTGCACTATGATGCAGTTTATGTGCCCGCCAGTGTAACACTGCATTCATAACTCGTTTAGGATAAAATGGTTTATACGCCCTTTCTACCCCTAGGTATCGATATACAAGATTGTCTCGTATAAAGTATTAGAGACAAGTTACTAAGGCGGGTCAATAAGTCCGTGACTTTTTGAATTTCTAACCTCCTTACTGAAAAAGCAACACTACTCCTGTCAACAGGCATGTGTCAGTTGACTCCTATCAAAATTTGAACTTGCTGCGTCAGTTAGTTTGTGTTTTACAGCTATCTTTATCAGACTATCCAGTAACTTAAGGAAACAATGGAAAAAAGTGAATTTCGTGTGCTTATTAAGCATTACTTTTTGCGAAAAAAAACCATTACCGAGACCAAGGCTAAGCTTGATAAATACTATGGGGACTCTGCACCATCGATTTCAATGGTAAAAAAGTGGTTTACTGAATTTCGTTGTGGCCGTACAAGCACTGAAGATGCCGAACGTCCTGGACGCCCAGTTGAGGTCTCTACACCCGAAACAATCGAAAAAATTCACGATATGGTGTTGGCCGACCGAAGATTGAAAGTGAAAGAGATTGTGGAAGCCATAGGCATCTCGCATGGCTCAGTGGTTTTAATTTTGAATGATCACTTGGGCATGAGAAAGCTTTCCGCAAGATGGGTGCCGCGTTTGCTCACAGTCGACCACAAACGCAATCGTGTAACAACTTCACAGGAAGGTTTGGCGTTGTTTAATCACAATATGGAGGAGTTTTTTAACCGTGGACGAAACATGGATCCATCACAATACACCAGAGATCAAACAACAGTCAAAACAGTGTGTTTCTAAGGGTGAATCGGCGCCAAAGAAGGCCAAGGTGGGTTTGTCAGCCAATAAAGTTATGGCGACTGTTTTTTGGGATGCACGTGGGATAATCCACATTGACTATCTTCAAAAGGGAAGAACAATTAATGGGGAATATTATGCCAACTTATTGGATCGCTTCAATGAGGATTTGAAAAAAAACCGACCTCATTTGGCCAAGAAAAAAGTTCTTTTTCACTAAGACAATGCAAGGGTGCACACATGTGCAGTTGCCATGGCAAAAATCCATGAATTAGGCTATGAATTGCTCCCACATCCACCCTATTCTCAAGATTTGGCTCCGAGTGACTACTTCTTGTTCCCAAACCTGAAAAAATGGCTCGGTGGAAAAAGATTTGACTCCAATGATGAAGTCATCTCGCAAACAAAGGCCTATTTTGAGGACCTCGACAAATCATATTTTTTGGAAGGGATAAAAAAATTGGAGAAGCGTTGGCCAAAGTGTATAGAGCTCAAGGGGGACTACGTTGAAAAATAAAATGATTTATTTATCAAAAAATCTGTGTTTTATTCCAAAAGTCACGTACTTATTGACCCGTCCTCGTATATGTACAGTTATTTAATGTTTTTGTGGGACTTCATTTATTTTTGTAGTTTAGCGGAATACCAAGACAGTGTGTGAAGACCGTGAACGCACATACCGGGTGTTTTTTCATACATACAGTGTCCAAACTTTCAGGCGTGAATATACTCTTGAATACAAGCAATTTTAATATGGGATCAATTTATTATATTCACTCCTGAAAGTTTGGCCACTGATTGAAAAAACATCCTGTATCTCCTCTGGTGTTACGGATCCTAAATGTGGGAATAATTGTTTACCATCAGTAACAGACCCAGGCGCGGTCTCAGCCTGAAATTTTGGAGGGGGTCACGAATAATAATAGATACAATATGTCGAGTAAATATTAAAGCTTTATAGCACACATTACACAATAAATGGAACCCTATTTTTAGGGTTCCGTAATACTCAGGAACCCTTATAGTTTCGCTCTGTCCGTCCGTTTGTTTGTCTGTCAGTCCGCGCTTCTAGCTTCTGTAATTATGAATATAAATGGAATAAATTTGGTATAGTTAAAGACTGTGTATAGATCTCAGTTTTGGCATCATAAAATAATAATAAGGGGCTCCAGGGGAGGTCATGTCCCCTGTGCATAAGGCGCGGGCCGAAGTAGGGGGCCCTTCGGACCGCGCCTGATCGGACCATGCTTGTTTGTTGCCAAATCTAGTCTATAAGAGAACACCCGCACTAGAGAATCTACAAGTGCGTACCCGGTGTTTAACAATCACCTCCCCTTGGGTCACCGGCACCCTCCTCACGTGGCGATACACAACGCAAGCACTATTGCTGTAACCAAGGGAGGGTTTGGGGATTTAAGAACGTGAACTCACGTGTCACTCCTCTGGTCTTTCGGATGTCCAAGTGCGGGAGTATTTGCTTATCATTAGGCGATCCGTTTGCTTGTTTCCATGTCTATTTCACAAATAAATCGATTACCGCCGCTCATGGACATCCGCAACACCAGAGGAGTAGCAGGTGCGGTCCCGATCTTTACAACCACTAACCCCACAGGGGTCCCCCCGGTACCTTCCTCACCGCGGCCCCTGGTTCATACCGTATGTTGTAGGAGCCAGCGGCCTATGCTACAATTCTTTATTATATACAAACCACAAGGCAAACGAACCGCTAAGACCTTTGCCTTGATGCGGCACGAATACTTATTCATAATAATGTTTGTCAGTACTCATCAGCAATTTTCATAAGACCTTGGCTGACGTAGTAGTCACTACTTAGTTAAGTACCTGGGCATTTTCACTTTAAATGACACATACTTAGTCGTTTTTGAGTTGTCTTTGTGATTAATATTTTTTTGACTTTTTTTAACAAACATTTAAAAATAACTGCGGATGTTTAATTAAATAGCACAAAACAGGGTAAAAACCCTTAGTAGTTACATGGTAACAAGATGAGCGTCTAATATTTAATTATTTTATAAAATTTACGAAAAAGACAGTTACATACTGTCTCCTTCTCAAAATCTCAATTACCTTTAATTTTAAAAATATACTTTTTCCAGTATTTGTAACTTTTGGCTTTTTACTGTAATAATTAACACTTTTTCTTTGTTTTCCATTGAAAAGGATAATAAAATTACAACAATTAATATTTTGAAAGTGTCTCTCGATTTTTCGTATTTCGGACATGTCAGGTTTTGTAACATTCGTATTTATCAATTTTGCCGCGGAAACTAAGATATTTTTTGCTGTGGGGACTCTAAACTAGAAACGTCACATTAAATGGTCGGCCATCTTGAGTAGTCTGCCAAAACGTAAGGATACGAGGTGGTCGTGTTTTTTTGCAGGACTTGGAGCCTAAACTTTGTCTGGTTTGTAAGTACGTTTAACAATGTTTTATTAGTGTATTATTACTGTTCTAAAAATTGTTTTTAACCGCGGATTGTATACTAAATAATCCAATATAGATTACCTTGGTTGTTTGTGGTAATAAGCGAGAATAAAACAATTTATTAAATTAGTAGAAAATTTTGTAACGTCTTTTTTTATAACGTTACTATAAGACGGACAGAAACGTTACAAAACCGACATATAAAGGTATGTACTCACTGAGTGTTATGACATTTCAAACCCCCAAAGTTAAATGTCTGTGAGTTTGTCTGTGTTGTCTAAGCTCTTGAATGTTTGACAATGTGGTTTTTTTTTTCAAAATTGAATGAATCAGAAATGGCGATGAAATTTAGTATTGGACTTTGAATGGGAATAAGTAACTTTGTTGTTTGGGAGGTTGGTTTAACCTACAGGTTGGTCGTTTATATTCGCTATATAGTTTATATTGGTTATTACTACTATTTTACCGGTACGAACGTTTTAATGAGTGTTGGTTTGAGATTTTGCATAATATTTTGTAAGCGAGTTGCATGGATGTTTTTAGGCGTTTGTACAAAAGTTCAAATACAAATTATTATGTTTTTAAAAGTTTTTTAATTTGTTTGGATAGGAGATTGTACATATTGTGTTAGTATCAGTGTTTCGTTATTCGGTATTTGTATGGTATTTTGTATTCTGGTATGGATGATTGGTAGTGTATGGTGATTTTAATTCGAGTATGTTTGACCAAAATTTCATGAAATTTGATATAGATAGATGTGTATTTGTAGCTCAACTGGGTATTCCGAGGTCACACTTCGGAGCAAAATTCTGAATAAGTTATGTCGTCATAATTTCATAAATTTCACGCCACACACGCTTAAGCGTGTGGGTGTGCTTTGCTCTCGATATGCCGCTCTGTGAGCCTCTGTGACAATTTTGGGCCTCAGGTGTTGAGTTGAGATCTTTGATAATTGATCATATAATATATTATTCCATAGGGAGAATAATTGCGAAATGTTGTTCTGCTTTTGTTTTAGATACAATGGCTAAGAGCTCAGCTGATGGAGTCCGTAAATATAGAGATAAGTTAAAAAATGACCCGGTTAAAGCTGAAGAAGTCAGAAAGAAGAATTTAGAAAGAATTAAATCTAAAAAGAAAAAGGTGTCTGAAATGACAGAACAAGAAAAAATTGAGCGTCGTAAGTTATGGAGGGAAGAAAAAAAGAAGCAAAGATTTCAAAAACATAGTAAAGCTCTTAACACAATAATCGCTTCGTGTTCAAATGTCTCTAAAGCGTCGCATGCCAAAACTCGCTATTCAATTGAGGTGTCTGTGAAATACTTAAATACTATTAAAAGAAAATACAATTATCGGAATAAAAATTATCAAAAAAGCTTGAAAAAAAAAAGAACTAATAACGACACAACTAAGATACAAGCAAAGATATTATAGATTACGGCAGTCAACGTCTAAAAAAATTAAAGAATTGGAAAGTCATATTCTTAAGCTAAAAGCACGAGAAGATATATTAGAAGTTACGCTACGACGCACATATGAAAATTGTAAAAAGAGAATAGAAAGAAACACTATAAAAAACATTATAGAAAATAGTAACTATGGTAACAAGACCTATGTAGCAAAATTGATGGGGCTAATACGTGTAACTCGTTTGCGCAAAGAAAAAAAAGAGTGTCATGTTGCAAGTAAATAGAAGAGTTTTGGTTAAAAGATCATGTAAGCAGATCAACAACTGGAAAAAAAGAATGTAGATCGCGCGAAAAGAAAAGAATCAAATAAGGTATGCAGTGGATACATTGATAAATTTGTATAAAAAGTATAAGGAAGAAGGTGGAAAGTACGGTATGACTACTTTGTGGAAATATAAGCCATATTATGTGCTTTCCCCTCAGATTAATTCTAGAAATACGTGTTTATGTATAAAACATTCAAACATTGAGTTCAAATTTAAAGCCTTAAAACTATATGGGATACTAAAACAAAACAACATCAATGATATTTTAACGTCATTATCATGTGATATCAATTCATATCCATGCAGTGCTTATAATTGTGGAGATTGCAAAAAAAATTATGTTTAATATACCCGTAATTGTGACGGCAGTATCGATGACAATAAAACTGTAAACTGGTGGGAAAGAGTGGAACACAGCTATTTTAAAGAGGGGAAAATGTTAAAAACAAAAAAGATAGTAAAATCTTTAAAAACAACTTCGGTCGCAATTCTAAAGCTAGCTTTTGAAACTGATATTATTAAGTTTAAGAAACATGTCTTCGTAATGCGACACCAGCAGAAACAGTATCAAAATATAATTAATAATTTAAATAAAAAACGAAGCAGTTATAATTTGTGACTTCAGTGAAAATTATGATTGTAAAATGCGAGAAGAAGTCCAAGCCCTTCACTTTGGTGCTTCGAAAACTCAAGTGACTCTTCATACAGGAGCAATTTTTTGGAACATCAGCATGCAATCATTTTGCACAATTTCTGCAAATAATGGTTATAAACCAGAGAATATATGGAGTCACTTACATCCTATTCTAGACGAAGTTAGAAGGAGAACCCCAGCGGTCACTATTTTGCACTTCTATTTCGACGGTCCGACGTCACAATACCGACAGAAAGGAAACTTTCAATTGCTGAACTGCCTGCCTAAAGAAATGGGTTTTGAGTATTGCACATGGTCATTTTCTGAAAGTGGCCATGGAAAGAGCATTGCAGATGGTATCGGTGGAAGTGTAAAAAGCACTTTAGATGAACGTGTGTCTTTTGGAGATGATGTAACGAACGCAACTCAATTGTATTACGTTTTGACAAAATCAATGATAACCGTTAAAATATTTTTGGTGAACGATGACAAAATTGAACAATATTTAGATAAAATTAAAAATCTCATTACATTAAAAGGTACCATGCAATTGCACCAAGTTATCACTATGAATGATGGGAAAATAAGATACAAGGACCTTAGCTGTTTTTGTGGAAATAAAAAAGGACTTTGTTTATGTTACTCCCCTCAGACTCATTCCCTATTAGATGATAAACAATTTTCCGGAGATGTAAATGCAAATAGAGAAAACATATCACTTTCACAATTAATAGATGACATAGAGAACTTGGAATTACTGCCTGATATATTTATGAATATCCAGAGTCTCATGAGTGAAAATTTGGATTTGACGAAAGACAACAGTGCAACTAACAAATCGTCAATATTGGGTGATAAGCAATTAAAACGGAAATGTGATAACTTGGATTGTACTAAAAATATTAAAATCGTACCAGGCATTCCAAAAAAATCGAAAAAAAGTAGGCTTTGTAATATATGTCAAATTGGTAAAGTCAATAGTCAAATGGGAAAATGTATATCTTGCCACTTATGGTTCTGTATTTCTTCTATTGGAGGCCCATTACATATTATAGATTTTATTTGTGATAATTGCCTATTAGGATGATTTGTTTATGTTTTTATTTTGTTTATCTTAAGTATCAATCAGTCAGTCCCAATATTAGCAATCAGTCGATTGCTAATATTGGGCGTGTTCAATAATTACATGGTTTATGAGACTGACTAAATTTATATGTCTAATAAATGTTATATGTTTAAGATTTAGTTTAAGGAAGAGGTTTTTAATTGTAGTCGAATATATGCCTTAAATATATAGGTTGATTTTTTAGTCATCTTGAAAAAAAATTCAGGCTTATAGTACCCGTGAAATTAAAAAACTTTTTCTAAGGAAGATGGGTCGAAAATCGAAATATGAAAAAAATTCGGACCTCCCATGCAAAATCAATAGTCAGCTGATGGATTTTGTCTGGAAGGACCAATTTTTTTTTAGAGAATCCTTGGAGAAAGTTGTTAAATATCACGGTTACTATGACCCTGAACATTTTTCAAGGTGACTAAGAAATTAAACTGTATGTCTAAGCATCGGCATTGCATACAAATCTTGAAGTATAAAGCAAAATTTTTATTCATTTAAGTTAATCGTTTAGTTAAACCTTTTTATTTTTAATTAAGTACAAACTGCATAATATTTTTTGTTTTTGGTATAGAGAGGATGTACCCTTACAAAGTCTGATTTGTAACCTAAAGGTCTGTTTTGTAACTGGCTCAAAATATTTTAGAGGGAAATTATTTTTTATTAATTATTAAGTTATAATATCAATAATAATTTTAGTAATTGTCAAAGTAAAATTATTTAAGTGTTTTTTGTTACATGTTATTTACGTTATTTCACTAACAGTTAGTTTAAATTACAATAAGATTATGAATATTGAACACTTGTTACAAAACTGAACAACATGTAGCCATAATATTTTTGATTTCATAATTTGAGCCTAGCAAATATTTTTTTATTCAAGATTACATATTTGAAAATTAATAAATGTTTCTGCCTAAATGTTTCATTGATTGGTTTTATTTAAATTTTATTTTGATTTTTGTTACAAACCTGACAACTTATTAACGATCTACTTAAGAAAAACCTAAATTATCGATATTTTAACCATTTATTTGGCGTTCTTAGATATCAATCTTGAATTTTATTAAATTTGGAATCAGTATATACAATTACTATCCATAAATGATAATATCTAAAAAAAATTGGTATTTTGGAAACATGTGTCACATAATATAGTGAAAATGCCCACCTACTCATTACCAGTCATTTATATTTTACATAGTAGATACTTTAATACATTTTGTTGTACAATGAAACTAGGTTTTCCCTACCTCGCGTCGTATCATTAGCATTTAGCTGGTAGTTACGTAATAACAATGCCAGCTGATGCAATAAATCATTAAATGCATTACAATTTACAAATACATTCAGCATGAGGTAAATAATAACAACTAAAATATTAGAACTAGATTTAAGATAATAAAATTAATTTGAGTACCTACTTACCGGTATCGGTAATTTTTGAGTCCGCAAAAGGGTTTGGTGTTGAGAATACAATTCTTCGGACTCCATCACAAATTGCTATTACCATAGCCGCGTACACGTCATTCAATTGTTAGGAACTAGATATTATCGGTCAGATAAGTATGGCAATACTTATAATATAAGCACACGTGTTGACTCATAGGATACAGTGCATAGATTGTACCGACTAGAATTCTCTCACGCAATATAATGGACGAATCTGCTCTTTGTCCGTCGGTTTTTCTCCAACATGCTGCGTCATTTTATTCGAATGAAAAATACATCTGATGACGTTCTTTCTAGACCAGGGTTTCTCAAACTTTTGGCTCCACGAACCCCTGTTAAAGTTTCCAGATGGCAGCGAACATTTTATCATGACCAGGTGTGAAAACCCACTCTCCAGTCATCAAGCCGCCATTACGTAAATCTTGCCGCGGCCCCCTACCAGCGAATGGAGGACTCCTAGGTGTTGGCGTACCCAACTTTGAGAAACCCTGTTCTAGACGTTCAACCATTGATAAAACCATTCATGCAATTGACTCTTCTATTATATTCATCTACCAGCTGATACCCGCGGCTTCGCCCGCGTAAATACAGTATCCCACGGGAACACTGTACTTTTTCGGGATAAAAAGTATCCTATGTTTTTATCCAGAGCTTAAACCACTTACTACCTTACCAATTTTCATCGAAGTTTTAGTTTCAGTAGTTTTTGCGTAAAAAAGTAACAAACATCCATCTATATTCTATCCATCCTCACAAACTTTCACATTTATAATATTAGTAGGATAATGTGCATGTATCTATGTACGTTCGCCGACAAGCTGATGTACCACTAGTCGACGTTCGCGTTAATACAATGGCGATAGGGTTCACAAGTGGTACACCTTAACCCCGCGCCGTCTTGTCGACGATCGTACTATCTAATAGCCATACGTAACTGCTTTTGGCCTAAGTCACTTCACGTCGCCTGGCTGATTCTTCTGACCATAAGGTCGTACAATAGGCATAAGCCTATGCGTGGTTTCTACAAGCGAAAACTACCACCATCTATTATCTGTTTTGCCTGTTAGTCCCCCTACATTGAGAAGCTAATCCTACGTAGAGCACAAACTAGACCACTTTCTCTGTTTCACTTCAGTATTCAGTCAGTATCCACAAACAGTAACATAACCTTCGCATTTGTTTGACAAAGTGTGATATCTTACTTAGTTGAGTAGCGCTAACTAATCAGTTCCACTTCCAAGCCGTATAATTGAAAAAAAGAACCGGTCAAGTACGATACGGATTCGCGCACATAGGGTTCCGCCACTTCCGTACAAAACGGTAAAACCATTACGTTTGTTGTAGGTATGCGAGCCCCCCTTAAATATCTATTTTATTGTTTTTAGTGTTTGTTGTTATAGCGACACTAGAAATACTTTATCTGTGAAAGGACCATGCAAAAAACTGTATGGGCAATGTGGGGACATTTTGAATGGTCATTGGTATAAAATTAAACTGCTCAGTTCCCTGTTCGCTTAGATCTTTTAAACTAAGCAACGGATTTTAATGCAGTTTTCTGTAATGGAGAGTGATTCAAGAGGAAGCGGAAGTGGGTCGCTAATATAAAAAAAAATATTTCAATTACTGTCAAAACCCCACTCCTGAGGTGAATATCACGTTACTAAATAATAATCATCATGACAGCTATTAACTGAGATAGGTTTGAAATCTGTTGGTGGGGACGATTTTTTGCATGGTCCTTTTTAAGTCTAGCTATCATGAACCGCATGAGATAACTACCTAGGTGAATGACGGATACCGGAGTCTCAGTAATAGGATCCCGTTTTTACCCTTTGTATGCGGAACCCTAAAAAGATAATTTTCAATGTCTTTTACGCACACGTACTACAATAAAAAAATCAAAATTCTTATTTGATTGCCTTTATGTTTTCCAGAAATAAATTAAAGAATATTGGTATTAGGACTATCAAACTCGTATTTCAGATCATCAAGGTCTACGGCCAGGTATTGCGATAAATAATTGCAAGATTGTAACAAGAAAATATAAAGATTACTAGACACTTTGTGGCAGCATACAAGTCGAATTGAATTTTCAAATAGTTTTCCAAAATTTTGTGCCAATATGATTACCAGAAAGTTTATAAACTGTCTCTTCTTTTGGCGCATTATTTCCTCGGTATTCATCTCTGTTCTCCAATCTAGTTGCAATGGAAACAATAAGCCTTTCTGGGTGCAGCCGGGATCAAAGTGGTAGGATAGGTCTGGGTGTGTACAGATTTTCTTACAAATAAGTTGATCGGTTCCGGTCTAGCAGTGTGTTTCACTTCCATACTAATTCTAGCAAACCTATCCCCCTTTTCTTCCTCCTTCTTTATAAGAATATAGTATGGTCTCAAGTTGTTAGAATACATATTTTCAAAGAATTTCAATTGAAAGTCATAATTTCACAGAGATTTTGACTTTAAATGTCACTCCTTCTAATAGAGTTAAACGATATTGCTATTTTTCGCAAAAGAGTTTGATAAAATTTACTTAGGAACAAAAAAATAGGAATTAGGACCGGTAGGTAATTTAATTTCTACTTATTAAATAACTACTTATAAACTAAAATGAATATTTAATAGACTTGTTGCTAATAGGTAATAAATCAAACCGATCATACCAAATTAGTAAGGTACTTTAATCGGAACTCGGAAGAAAGAAAGTAACAATTTTTATGTAACATGATAGTTTTACACAAATCTTCGCCCTTTACATTTTGTACAGGATCCACGTCTCGGCTGAGACGTCGAAAATACATTTTCCAATTGGTATATCAGGGACTTATAAACGTCTTTATCTTTTGGTATTTTACCTTCAAGTTGCTTTAGAACTATGTACGTGTTTGGTGATAGTATTTCTTTTTCTTTAACGTTCAAATTTCGTGTCTTTCCCTCATGACGATAAATTCGAGGCGCCTATAACATTTTGATAATCCGCAAAGGTATACTTTTAAATAGGAAGGTAAGCTGTAGGTGTATTATACATACTTTTTTATATTATACATATTATTTACATATAATATTTTTATATAGTTTCATGGCATATGACACATACCCGACACACGTTGTTTTGTCTTAACTATGAACTGGAATAAATAAAAACTATCACCTACACCTAACCTAACCTACACCAACATCTACAAGCTACTCCTACATCTAAACCTTCCAACCTGCCTGCTCACCAACCCACATACGCCCACAATTTCAACACGTGTTTCAACACCAGTGTAATGGTAGGTGTAGACCTACTACTACCTACAATCTACTTGGGCCGACCGCTTTTTCTGAAATAAAACTGTTTTGCAGTCCAAAAACAGTGGATAAACTGAACGCAACTATAAATATTTGACAGTCCAGACTCAAGTCAGAGATTACTAAATAGTTACCTACTACGTAACTCAAGTGACACTGGACACCCGAATTTACAAATTGTATTGTTAGTATTGCTAGTATTCTCCTCGCATTTTTTCGCAACATTTCTCACTGTTTAAACCTTCCCTAAACTTTAACAATTATTTCAAGACAAAAATTAGCCAAATTTTAGCGAGATAAGGAAACTGCAATCCATTTTTATAAACCTCTATGAGGAGAAGAAGATGAAAAGAAGATTAATTAAAGGAAGTTCCGAAAACTTTACTTAATTTTATTTCAATTTTAATACGGAGATGTACTATTTGAAAGGCGCATTAAAAATTTATTTTTAGGAGCAGCATATTTAAAATATTTTAATTGCTTTTCGTTAGGATCATGGGCATTACAATGGTCACACTGGAAAAAAAAAATTTAGGTATGTTACATATTTTTTTGTCAAGAAGTACCTACAACTTTATCTGTTATGAGTTATGACTTTTTTTGTATGTATTTTAAATTCCTTATTGTTTTTCTGATTTCTTTTGTAAAGTCATGAATTAGTTCTTCTATGTGGTCCCAGTCGTTTCTACTGATTTTCTGTTGAGCGGAATCAAATTTCCAAAAAGGTTTATTTCTTTCTTTCTAAAAGAAATAATTTTTTTTCTACCTGTATATATTTCAATTTTTTACCACAAGAGTCCTTTTGGATTCATTTGAATTTAAAAAAAAAGGCAAGTTCAGCCAAGTGGATACAACTTGACTGAATCGCAACTACCAAAAGTGTTGTAAGAGATGATCAGGAAATGGACAGGTTTTATTCTTTACAACACCTCAAATCGTCAATGTAAGTTGAAGTGTAAATGGTTGATGTGGGATGTTAAAAATGGGCAGACCAATCACTTGAAAGAAAATGTTTAACAGGTTCAAGTGCTTTGCTGGCCTTCAACCATTGTTGCTTCTGACAATCATAAAAATCCTCTCAAATATAGAAGAAAAAAACTAAATTTGAAGAAATTAACCTCTTGTAATTAAGTGTTTGTCAGAAGCCTTTGCAGATTTTTGTTATCAAACTGATGATGCTAATATTTCATTACACTTTAAACATTGTTTTACTTAAGGTTATAGTACTTACCTATAGTAAAATATATACTTATACTTATATAGTATACCAAAGCAACTAATCAGTTTAATATTTAAGTACTTACTGAATGAACTACAGACACTGAAATCAATGCTAAGATCAACAATATGATACAATATATGTTTTTCATATTTTGCAGTGTTTTAATCTAGGTAAATATTTTAATCTTGATGTAGTTATTTTATGTTTTCAAACCAATACTTTTATGTTGGTCAATTTAAAATAGTATTTGTTTATCTAAAATTATTTTTTTTTACTATTTGTTTGTAATATTGTTGCAATAAATAAATATAGGCTTTATTGCTGATTATGTTTTTATATAGGAATATAATTGAGCTTGTTTGTGGTACTAAAGAGAGCTGATCTTACAACCACAATATTATTGACTATACTCGATTGTTTGTTCAATAGTTTCATATTACTATAGATAAATGTAATTCATACCTACTATATTTTTCATACAATATCAAGTCAAAATAGGATTAAGTGTCATTAAAACCTTCATAAAAAAGTTTAGGCTTAATATTATGCAGTGCCGGTTGTTTAGTACAAAGATAAAGAAAATAACTTATTATTAAATTTGTACTAAACAATTTTTATTAAAGTTTATAAATCAAATCACAAAGCAGAAATTACAAAACAATCTTGTATCTTCTACTTCTTCTTCTTTCGTGACTTTGACATTTGCGAGTTGACACTTGACAATAGACAATAATATTTATTTTTTACGTCATAACGACTTAAAAATCGATGGAGCCGGTTGCACGCACGAAAACACTGTTACCCGTTATCGTTACCAAGTACCAGCGTTACCTCGCATTGCCGGTACCTTATTATTAAAGTGAAACTTTTATTACATCGTCTCAAACTTTTTCGTCTGTGTGTTGCATGTCGCGTGACGGTCGGCCGCGGAGTAGGGATAAAGTGAAAGGCGCTCGTCAGAGCAGCCGAGGCCAATATGGCGGCGCCTATAGTTCGCATCAGCTGACCGTGTAGTGTATAGACTAGTACTCATTTGTGCCAGTGCTCCACCGGCTACGGCATCACACAGCTTTTTTATTTGTGCAGAGCTGTGAATTAATCTGACACTTTACACATATAACTTTGATTTTTAGCTTTAGAGTACTGCGCAGAGTTATTTAAAAAGTGCTGTTTTCTATCGCGATTCGCGACCACAAAAAATCTCTTGTGGGAACGTAGACTTGGGTAATGTCAACATTTAGGTAGGTATCTTGAGTTAAAAGGATATTACTTTTACGAAATTTTGAGATCAGTGCTTATCTAGAAAGTAAATGAATTTTTCATTCCATTCAATCCATTTAATTCTTTGTCATTACAATCGAATTTAAAATTCAAATTGGACTCCCATTCCATTGGACTCTCGATTGTCTATGGTTATCTGTCAAACGAACAAACTTATGATGGTCGCTGGGTGGGGTGCGTGTGCGCTTTTTGCCTATGTTTGACCCGGTGCGGTGCGGCGCGGCGGCGGCACGGGCATATATTTCTTTCGGTTATTCTGTAGATAACTTGTTTGCGTATTGTCGTACCTGAAGTCAATATCACTACCTGTTCAGTGTTCAGTATTTTGTAACAAAGAGAGTTGATATTAATTTTAAATTCTAGAACAAGATGTTGAGAGAAAATTTATTAATTGTAGTATTGCATTCGTTTTTAATGAACTTCGTTTATTTTTTCAAGTTATAGTGTCATAAATAAATATAACATAAATTAACTTTGTTTATTAATTTGGCATAATGAAGATAAATTTATTAGTTTTTTGTATTCTATATCTATTTAATTTTATTTACGACGTTACCAGAGCTGCTGAAAGTAAGAAGGTAAAAACTTAAACTACTTACTAATATTTTATACCTAGGTAGGTACCTAGGTTATCTAAAAAATAAAAATGTATGAATCTAATTTGCCAAGTTATAAACTTTTACATAATTAAGTACCTATTGCTTGTCTGTCCTATTATATAAATTTACGATATCGAATAGATAGCTAATATATAAAAACCAGGCAAGTGCGAGTCGGATTCTCGTACGTAGGGTTCCGTACAAAATGACAAAAAAAACTTGTAGCTGTAAGGGAGTCCCGCCCCACTTATATATTTATTTCATTCTGTTTTAGTATTTGTTGTTAAGTAGGTAGGTATAGCGGCAACATAAATACAATGTCGTCTGTGAAAATTTCAAATGTCTAGCTAGCTATCACGGTTATGGAGTTACAGCCTGGTGATAGACGGACGGACAGACAGCGAAATCTCAGTAACACGGTCCCGATTTTGCCCTTTGAGTACCCGTAACCGTTAACCTTAAAAAAGCAACCTTATCTAATTTTTAGGGTTCACTTGTACTCAAGGAATAATTATTATAGTTTCGCTCTGTCTGTCCGCCCTTATAACTTCAGTAATCTTCTTAAAAATATGGATTGCAATTCCAATGTCTCGCTAAAACTCGAGAACGGCTGCGCCGTAATTTTGGTCTTGAAATAATTGGGGAAGGTTTAAAGTTAAACGGTTAGAATTATTAAAAAAAAAAAGTTGGAGGGAAAATAATAAAAATACCAAATGAATATACTGTTCACTGTGTAATATTTTACACTCGACTATCCAATAGGCAATATTTATAGGTGCGTTCAGCTTTCTTGGTTTATTTTTAAAAAATCTGCCTACCTCAGTAGGCTGGTAGGTGCATGTGTAGTTTTAGGTGTATATGTACAATGTACATGTAGGTGTAGGTTGTAGCTGCAGATGTTGATGTAGGCTATTGCCTGAATGAAGGTGTACTTATTTATTCCAGGGGGGTCTAAAAAGGCCGTTAGGTGTTTCATATTATAATCCATATATTTTTTTCAACTCATATTATGTGCGCCATTTTACGCATTTCTATTGAAAACTGTCAAAATTGATGTTTTCTAATATGATGAAATCAGATGAATAATGTATGGCTACATTTTACAATTTCACGATTTTTGTATGGAAAAAAATATATTAAACATAATGTGACACACCTAAAGTGGCTCTTTTAGACCCCAGGTCATAGTTAAGACAGAACAACGTGTGTGTACAGCAGCCAGTTATAAATAAATATGGATGAAGTTCGGTATACTTACAGATTGTGGCTTGTGCATAGATTTCGGTATTGGCACCATTTAACAATAATTTTATATTTTAGGGTTGGCTCTCCATACATGTGAAGTGGGGATAAAAAATATTTTTTCATTCCATCCCAATCGTATGGCGGGGTATCGTCAAATAGGAATTTGCAAAAAAGACATTTTTTTATACGTATGCTTCTTATGGTTAGATTCGTTTGCACGTCGCGTCCGTCCTTGGCTTACCTTCCAAAGCTTTACCTTTCCTAAAAGGTTACCTAGTATTTATGTAATATGTATGTATGTCTGTCATTTTAATAATATATTTGACCAACCGAAACATTATCTTATTCAAACCCAACAATTATAAAAAGTCTACATTATATAAATACATAGCTTTATTATATTGAAATAAATGATTCTCGCGACTTCGTACACGCAAAAGGAAATTCCGTCGGAACCGTACCTACATTTTGCCGTGATAAAAGTGGATTAAGTCCTAAATAAAAAAACGTCTTTGCAACCTCTCAATGTTTTTAAAATACCTATTTAATGATACTTCGTAGGTACAAAGGAGTAGATTCGAGAAAAAGATAATCACCCTACTTTACGTTTAGGGACCCACAAAATTATTTTGTGATTTTATTTAGAACTTTGTCAACGTGGTAAATACACATATCCATGCAAAGATTTATCTTTCTAGGCTGTCCTTTATAAGGTAATCTGAAGTCGAAAGGACGCACATGACGAATCTGGGTTCCGATACGTGAACTACGTAACCCTTATATATGAAAAAACCGCCTAAGTGCGAGTCGGACTCGCGCCCGTAGGGTTCCGTACCACTATATTGCATTCTACATTACTTATTATATCGTTATTTTTCTACGAAGTTTTCTAAGTAAGCGCAAGAGCAAGTTGTAACAAGTATATTATACCTAACTCCTGAATTTCGTAATAACTATTTAGTAATATTTGCCTGAACTAACAAAGTTATAATAAGCCGTGATAGTTTTCCATTAAAGTTTATTACATGGACTTCCGAGCCAGCCGTTCAGAATTTAGAGGGGTTTTTAATAAAAATGCCCTTTTAAAGTTGAATATCTCGCACATTTTTCATGATTTTATTTTAGCACTTTGTCGACGTGGTAAATACACATGCATGGAAAGTTTCGTCTTTCTAGCACCAACCGTTTGGACGGTACACCGAAGTCGGACGGACGGACGGTCGGACAAGACGAAACCATAAGCGTTCCGAGATATAAATACATGATTATTATTTTCTTATATACCTATAAGAAAATAATATTGTTGTATATAAATAAGAAAATCAATGCCTACCTACTGATTTTTTTATGGGGATATAATTAATCTTGCGAACAAAAAATAAGTTGGCGACTGCACATAAGCATAATGTATTACTGAATTTGGCAGCGAATTAATATGTTGGCGACGAAATTACTAAACTGGCGAAAGCACCCAGATGACAAAAAATACAAAAAGCGGCTGATAAAAAGTGACGAAATTTAATCCAAATTGGCACCGAAATTTATAAGTTGGCGACTTATACAATGTAAGCAGCTATAAAACCAGATAGGGTTGATAAATTAATGGCTGCTAACAATTAAATTTGCAGGCTACGAAAAATCGTATTTTTGGATACGGTTGGAGTTTGTTTTCTTTTGGTATGGGTGTCGTTTTCTAGGTTTTTGAGGGTGCAGAATAATATGAAAATACCCATATTAATTTATATAAAATGAAATAGGTATGTTCGCCATCTTGGAATTTCAAAATGAATGTCATTTTCGTATTCAGCATCCCCCAAAATCTGGTAAATGATACCCATATCAATTTTACGCAAAATAAACATCCGCCATTTTTAAATTCAAAATGAATCTACACAATATCTAAAGAAACTGGAAAATTAAAAATGGGAATTTTATACGCTCCTTTAAGTTTTTTTAAATGTGCCCGTTTTGCTCCTTATCATGTTTTTGAATTACCTACATCAGGGAAAATATATGTGCCTATTCTTAAATTAAATGTGTACTCTCAAATTGTCGCCAAGATGGTTATTTGTTCGCTAAAATAATATCTGTCTGCCAGATTGGAATTCGAATATTCAGTGAAAAAAACTGGTATTAATTAGTCACCAGATTTGAAATTTTTTGTTCCTTATATTCTTTCGCCAACATGGTGATTTAGTATTCAATATTCGGTTTTTTCACACCCAAAATTTGATTGTTTTGTCGCAAGTTTAAATACATGCCTTTTTTAAGTGGGCACCATAATATTATTACTTACCTGTTCAAATAACTAGTACAATGACAAGGAGAATGTAGAAGTTCGTGGCCATAAAACCTATAGACACAGGTGGCGTATCAACTTTTTGTTTTTTTTACAGTCAAGTGCACAAGGCAATGAGTCTTGTCTGAGCCGCGTCGCTGCGTGTGAAGCAAATCTGAGCAACGCAAATCGACCCGTCTGCGGAACAAACAGGCGTAATTACCCTTCAAAGTGTCATTTATTGAAGGCCCAGTGTGCTGGTGAACTGACGGCCATAGCTCATAGGGGATCGTGTGTGGGTTAGTATATATAATACTTTTTTATATCTTTCGCGCAACTGTATAAAAAAAATACAATTTAAAAATACATTTTGACAGGCAATACTGTTCAACTCCATTTGAATAACATAAACAAAAACATGTTTAGGTAGGTAATATTCATTAAGATAAATGTATCTTGGGGCACAGGAGTGCCCCCGCCAAGACGAGCTAAGCTAAGCACAAAGGCCCTACCAGACCAGAACCAGACCTTTTCTCGAAGCGTTTCGTATTTTTTTAACCCTCATTACTTGGGTTTGGATTATACCAGATAAACGAAATTTAGAATAGAGGGAATAAAGTTTTATTTTTAATCGCTATCTTAAAAATGCGCTGCGTCGCGTCTC